>OY728137.1:1083403254-1084653254 GCA_963277665.1 Viscum album | reverse complement strand
ACTCATTTATTTTTTTGTGGTGTGTATACTTTCTATGGATGTATTATATTATTATTATTATTATAATTAAATTTATGGGTGTTTTCATGTTCATTTTATGATATTTATTTCATGTTTTGTGTTTCAAAAGTTACCAAATTGGTATAGTAATTTTGTCTCAATTTGTCTTCTTTGAGATGCATGCCATGTTATGCACCTATATTTTTTCATGAGGTGTATATACTTACTTTTAAATGTTATATCATGAATATCCTTGATTTAATTACATTTTAATCTTCATTTAATTTTATTATTTCCTTTTTTGTTATGATTCAAAGTTACTAAATTGGTAATGGTTTATAGATACAATCTCACTGTTTATCAAGATTGTTTATGATTATGCTCCCATTGATGAAATATTATGATCCATATCTCAAAAACTCACATGATTTTTCTTAAACCAAGTTATTAATTTTATATCCAATTAAAGGTACCATTTTTATACTCTTTGGTGCATAATATGATTAATAAAGCATTTTTAAGAAAGTCTGAATTTACCTCTCTCGTCAATCGGAAATCTATGTTCCTTTAAAACCAGGTTTTCTAAAAGGTTTAAAAAAATATAATCTTCTCATATTATCTTTAAAATAAATCTTTACTAATTTTTTACATTTCAAAAAAAAATTAAAAAGGAATCGTCTTATCATTTTTCAGTCGAGGCACTATTCTAAAATTTTACGGTGTAAAAGAAATGTTTGGAATGTGTGGATTTACCTGTCATCGTTACCATCATTAACTTAAAGATTATATTAAAATAATAAGAAGTTATTTTTTTAAGGAAAATATTTTTCTAATATTATGTAAATTATATGATTTAATTTGGTTTTAAATTAAAAATTTATTTCCAAAAAATTATTCTTAAAAAGTGTTTTAAATTTTTTTCAAAACATCTTTTATAAGTTTTCAAGATTTTTTTTCAAATAAATGAATTTAAATGATTTTTAATCATCTTTTATAAGTTTTTAAATTATTTTAAAAGAAAAATTATTTCAATATATTTCATTTTATAAGTTTTCAATGGAAAAGGTTTTCAAAATGATTACAATCCTCCTCTCTATGTTGTAAATTTATTTTAAAAGAAAAATGATTTCAAAATAATTTCAAGATTATTTTATAAGTTCTCAAGGGAAAAGGTTTTAAAAATTATTTCAATACTTATTTATATGTTTTCAAATTATTTTCCAATAAAAATTATTTTAAAAAAATTTCAATATTCTTTTAAAAAATTTCAATGTAAAAGTTTTTAGAAAATGATTTCAAGAATTATTTATATGTTTTAAAAGAGGTTTTCAAAGAAAATTGATTTCCAAAAAATTATGTTTTAAAATAATTTTTTTAAGAAGAAAGAATATTTTCCTCAAGAAATTTTTTTAAAAGGATATTGCTAAATTGTTTTCCATCAATGATGACATCTATTGGTGTTACTAATGCCTTTCTGGGAAAAGATACAAAGTTTCCATTCATATTATTTATCTAAATAGTTTATGTTTTGAGGGCATGATGTTTGTGAAACCCATTCCACATAAATGGGATTTATACTTATGAAACCTAATTATTTTCATGGTTTATTAATTTATAAAATGATTATTAAACTTTTATTTTTCTATAGGTCAATATATTATTACATGTTTATGACACCCATTTCATTTCATGGGTTATGATAATATGTTTATAAAAACCATATCTTTTTATAGGACCTAATAGGATGAAGGTTTTATTATCTTGTTGAAAATATATAAATGATTTTAGTATGAGATGGTTGGTACCTATATCTACCTCTAATTAATTGGGTAAATATTTATATATCATGATATAATGATGGCAATTAAGTCGACGGGCTTGATCCACTATACCAAGTTGGGGAAACCTGATCCCTTACAAGTAAAGGACTTTGAATGGGGATGGTGGTGTGTCCTACCTAGTAGGTGTAGTCACCATGGAGATGGGATATGGGGAAACTTGATCCACTATGTGAATATGGGGAAACCTAAACCACTATGGTAATATAAGGAAACCTGATCCCTTACAAGGAAATGACTCTTGCTAGGGATAGTGGTGTGTCCCGCCCAGTAGGTGTAGTCACCATAAAGTGCCCTAATAAGTTCTAGAAAAGTGTATTGAATTATAGGGAGTGATATTAAATGTTTATGTGTATTCTATAATTCCATGTACTATTCATGTGTTATGATTTCATGGATTAATCTCTTATTTCTTTTATGATTCATGTCTTATGAAATTTCATCATTGATATACATGGTATGATCTTTGACTATTATGCTCATGTTCTCATACCATTATTTTCATGTTATACATATATATTTAATTTATTAACCCTTACTAGACATTTTATCCCACCCCTTTATTATGTTTCCTTTCCCTTGGTTATAAATAAAGGTTTTTAAGTAGATTTTATAAGGGGGAGACCTTTATAAGAAAAATTTAAGATATTACACTAAGTTTAAAGATTTTTTTTAAGTTTCCAAAATCACTAAACTAACATGATATTTGGGAATCTATTTTTGTAATGTTTTAATAATTTCACAAAAATTATGTAATGTCTATGTATTTTAAGACTGAGTTTTTATAAGTAGCATCTCATGAGATATAAGAATTACAAATTTCATTGGTTTTTTCTATAATTCTGGATTTGTACATCACAAAATAATATATACATATATATATGTGATATATAAAAACAATAATAATGGTTATACATTAACCATGAATCACAAAAAACTTTATCCATTAAAATAAAATGGGTTGGATTACATAATGAATTATATAAGCATGAGTAAAAAATGGGATGATATAAAAAATGTAAGTATCCAAAATAAAAATGGGAAAATTAACAATGTAAATTTAAAGGATAAGGTAAATAAATAATGTAATAATATAAACCTAAAAAATAAATATCAAATAGGAAGATATATAATAAATAAAGAATAAATAAGTTACTTATAGGTATCCCCTTACCAAAATAGTTGGTTTTGAATTGAGAATAAATCAATAAAAATATAGTAATGATACATGTAAATACCTAGAATCAAAGATAAAATGGTATATCAGATGTTAAATGATTATTATATATTAAATATAAAATAATATACACTATAATAGAATATTTAATGAAAAAGAAAGCTGATCGAGAAGAGTTCTCTAAAACATGGGTTTTGAAAAAATTAGGATTCACATATAACATCCAATATATTAATATTTAATTAATTGATTGATATTTTTAGAACATTATTTATATTATTTAACTTATTATTATTCATTTATGAACATTTACTATTTTTTATGAGATATTTTTTATTTGTGTACATTTCCCAAACATGTCTCTTCCAATAGTTCCAATATTTTTTCGGTGTGGAGGTATCAATCTTTTTTATTTTCCCAAGGGTTTATAAAATCTATAAGTTAAAAATTAACATGTACATAAGATTCCATATGATCAAATATTCTATGGTGTTTCCATTATAATAATATTTTTAGTTTACAAAATATTTGTTTCATTATACGATCTATTTAGGTTGTTTTATTGATTATAAAGTGTTATTTAAATATAATTATTTAATTATCAATTATACCATTTTAAAACCTTAATAATGATATAAATTTATCATTAATATTATATTTATCTATAAATAATATGACTATATTCATATAATAATGTGGTTATAGATAAGTAATAGCATCATAGGTTATTAAACCAACAATGGATTGGATGGTGTTAAAAGAGTTAAATAATGAAAAAACGAGTTAATATTATATGATTATTATCAATTTTAAAAATCATTATATCGTTTATATTATTTTTTTGGATTGTTTAATTATATTTATAAAAAAAATAAAGAAATAATGTTAGATAATATTATATATTATTTGGGATCACTCCACTATTTTAAAGATTTAAGTTGTTTTGAGGTTAGATGTCATGAAACAAACTCATCTTCCATCCAACCAAACACTTGACCTGGTATGAGACAAGGCCTGAGAGGTTTTCTTGATCCTCCTAGGATGGTGAATCATGTTAGGTATCAATGATAAACCATGTGTGAATGGTTTCTCCTAATAATTACCATGATAAAATAAACTAAAATAGGGCACACAACATAACAAACAATACTGAACATCAATAAACACAAACCAGGATCAAGATACAACTACAACTGAAAAAAAACATAGCTAAAAATAAAACTAAATCCTTACCTAAATGACACGATCTCTATTTGACCACTTGGTCGTAGCCAACCACAAACCAACATACTCTAAAAGAAAACACAAACTAGAAACATGAACCAGAAAAATAGCTCAGGTCTACCAATACCATGAGGAATAAGTAGGGTGTGATAAAAAATAGCTCAGTAGGTAAGCACCATAGAGTCTAAAAATTTCCTTTCCCAAAACAATATATACAAAAAAGTTTGAAATATATTTATAAAATAAGGTTTTATTATTTTAAAGGACCAAACATAGCTTTCCAGAAATATCCCTTTTCTAAAAAAACACACACCACTATTATTTTTAAAATAGATTTCAATTTTCTAAACCAGTTTTAAAAAACAAAATCCTAATAAGATCCCATACCAAAAGACTAATGTCTATGATTAAAATAAAGGAAACCAAACAAGTATGAAGATACAATTAAAATAGAAAATCAAGTACATTAGAGTAAAATAGAACATATAGGTAATAATCCTAGGAATTTCCTAAACATCTATATAAGAAATCCATACACGTGCTCCATTCAGACTCACCTGTTATTGTATAGTTTATCTCCATAGTCAATAACCAATTGGTTACCCTTAACTTTCCACACTAGTACCACATCCTACCTGGACTCTCTGTTAATCCATGGGTACTAACCCTTCTAATTGGGGTTGATAAGAAAATATCACTTAGCCCTCTAAATAAAACCTATAAATCCCATGATAATAGTACATTGTCAATGTGTAGTTCCTTAAATGCATGGCATAAACTAATAACCCACATTCTCCCATAATTTCTTGGTCCAGGAATTGAAACCACTGATGTGATGACACTCTCCTAGGAGGTTCCACCATAGAGGTTCTCATCACACAAAAACCATGAAAAAGTTGAAATTGGTCCTTCACATAAATTTAATTTGAAAACAATTTACCAAAACATCACAAATTACCAACCAAGACTTATCCTTTACAATCCATGTCCATTTCCCAAATCCATTTCAAAAAACTAAGTCAAAAACATACCATGAGATCAAAGGTTCCAAACAGCCCTTTTTACTATTTAATCATCAAACCACACTTAAAGATTCCAAATGGTACAAGCTTTAGAATACTTATTTGAAAACCACATTAGAAATTATTTAATAATCAAGGAGTAATTTGAGAAACATTTGGTAGATCAGGTTAGTGAAGTAGGAAATGAAATGGGTAAGGGTATTAGAAATCTAGGATTAAAGGGGAATATCTCGATATCAATCCCTTATCATTTGTGTGTTTATTCATATGTGCACCTGGTGAACATATGGATATTCCTGCATCCAATGGAACATCTATGGTAACCTATAAGAATACCCAAAACCTATTTAAATAGTTACATTTAACATAACCACCAATCTTAAAAACTCACACTTGAGCACTAAACAACAATCACAACCACACAAAAACCAAATCCACATTGAGAACCAAAACATAAAGTCCTAATCAAGGCCAAACACACCCAAAATCACTTAATTCCATTTCTCAAAGAACAATTGGAATTTTATCATAAACTTTATATATTTATTCATATACACATACTTAGATAATCCCTTTAAAATACAATTTTCATCAAATTCCTAGTAATTAAGTACCACAATTCATTAATAAATCATATAACAAGTAATATTAGAGTATTTTAAAAACCTTTATGGAAATCCCAAGCATCAAAAGAATGTTTTGGAAAGTAAATGGATAAAAACACCTAACTAAACAATGTGTTCACACAACAAAATCCTTGAAAGAGAAAGAACTGATCTTGAGGAATGATATACATAGCCTAGGATCAAAGAAAGAACCCAAAATCGGCTAACCCATACCCTAGGGATATTCCAAAGAGAAACCAATCCAAGTAAGAACTAAAAACCAAGAGAGGGTAAAGAGAGGAGAAATAAATCCATCCAAAAATCAGGAAAAACTCACCTAGAAAGTCTGAGGAAGCTTAAATAGAGGAAGAGAATGTAAGGGAGAGGGGTTTCAGAGCCCCCTTAATGTTCCAAAATAGACCAAGAAATAAGAAACTATAAATGGGTTAAAATGAGGGAGAGTAAAATGATAGATTTATAACTTTTTAATAACCTAGACAAGTCACACAGTTTGGCCATACTTTTTTCCAAACCATGTGCTAATCATGTGCATCCTACTAAAGAAGAGGAGAACCACACATGGGTTGGCTGCATGGTTTGGGAAACTATGCACCAATTGTGCAATTTATCTCTTTAAAATGAAAGATCCATTTTTTATGCTTTCTACACTATTCTAGAAAAATGTGTGCAAGTCATGTACCTTTTCCCTAACACCCAATACAAGTTGCATGGTTCTCCTTGGACTCGAATGATTTAGGATAAACTATGATCAAGTCATGAAATTCAAACCATAAAAGAACAATTTGAACTGAAAACACCCTTTTACTTTATGTTCCATATAGTTTTCCCTCAAATCGTACACAAAAACTATGTATAGGGCTCAAACCCACTCAAAACCCCCTAAAATCAAAACATTTCATAGGGAAATTGACCCAAACCTTGACCAAAATAACCAACATAAAGAAAAGAATAAAATAAAATAAAAATTTTGGTTATAGTGTGATAATTCTCCCCACCATAATAACTTTTTTCCTCTAGAAAGTCACACATCCATTCAAAAAAAACATATCCAAAACTGAATGAATTTAATGGAACTAGGAACCTTAGGGTGACATTTCAACTCTACAGGTTACATCAGAATATATCTAGAAGAAACCATAGAAATGAGAACCATGGGGAGAAATAAGATATATTTATCTCCACTATAAGAAACTAGCTATCATGAACCAACGTCAAGAAACCAAGCACAATCTGAAACTAGAACTCCAAACAACACCACCACAGGTCAACAAATGTGGGAACTTCCAGCATAACCCCCCCCACCCACCCATCAAAAAGGGCCTTAATAAAATAAACTCCAACCCAAACATTGAGATAAAACATGATTCATAATTTCTATAATACATGAACATCTCCAAAGAGAATACAACCAAAAACAAAAACTGGTCCACAAGGATAACCACACAAGTTATAAAAATAATGCATAACCACAAAAGTTTCAAGAAATCGATACTAATACTTTTATAATAAATAGAGACCTCCAAAAATAGAGATATTACAATAAGTAAACATAACTATCCTTATTTCAACATCGGATACAAAACTGGGTCATGGTTCCCCTCACCCTTAAAAATTCTTAACTATGTGAAGAGCTTCACTCAGTGTCCTATGGTTTGAGCTCTAATGTCTTGAAGAATTAGTTTTCCTATAGTTAGGAGAAGACATCCACTAAATAAGACATCCTCTTCTAGATAATCCACTTGAAAAAATTCTTCAAGTACCACAAATGTCTACATCGTCAGTAATCCATCAGAGTATTATAGAAATATGACATTGAATTCCCAACCCGAGCACATGGGAAGCACATGAGCGAATGACCTGACGAATGAGAAGATTTTCCCAATGAAGGAGAATCCTCAAGAATTGGTTCCACTGGTACAACATTCTCATTATATGGGGAACCTTTACAGGTACTAAGAGAGATGTAACCACCAACTGGTTCCAACTACACTCCAAAAACCAACTCCGTTAAGAATTCCCCATTGATCATCCATTAGAACTTAATTTCCCCCAAATGAGAAAACTTTCTCCTTAATATCGGGTCAATGACCCTAGACAAATAGATAAACTTTCATTTGATCATCTGAATCTATCTCTAGAGAAAAAGGAACCATCTTTTCAATGATTTCAACATAGTTCCTCACCTTCTATTGACCTAGTTGAATACTCAAGTGCATCTCCACTTTCCTCACATTCACCTCCTCTGGTATAAACAATTGGAAAAATTTGGTCTTAAATACTTCCAAAGAAATCCCAACTTTCAATGATGGCAGGACAATAACCTTCCACTAATTCAAAGCTGGACTACCAAACGAACCCAAAACAACATGCACTCTCACAGATTTAGAAGTTCCCAATGACTAGATAACACATTAAATATCCTCATGACACTCCACGGCTTCTAATATACCTCGATCACCATATAAAATAGGAAATAATAAAGGAGATCTTGGAACCTCCACCCCACTAGGAGTTTGGGTAGGGCCGATATCAAGAAGTGGTTAACTAGAAACCCTTTGGACCTTTCTTAGAGGCATACTCTAAACAATAAAACACAAAACCGGATCAACATCAATCCAAAACTCAACCATAAAGACTGCCTCATTCCAAAACACTAGGATCGATAGTCAAACATCATAAATCAAAGACAAAATACTCTTTTGAAAACCACCATTTCATTCCAATTTCAAATCCAATTTTACTCCATGTTCAATTTCCAAACACCAAAACCCATTTTCCAATCTAGCTCAAACACTAAAGTCCACTTTCAAAACAAAACTCATGTCCAAAAATCATTTTTCTTTTGAAAAACCTTATTCCAAAAGCTCTTTTCACCTCAAACCCCATTTTTTCAATTCAAGCCAACCCACAATGATTGAATCCAAACCATATCACCACTCACACCAAAGCACCTAGGATAGGGAACTATTGTAAATTCCTAATCATGTTTCATGGCTAGTGGAACATGCCCCAAGAAATAACTATCCACTAAAAGTATCTTGAGACATTTACTTAGGCTCCACATGGGATACTACTCTATGTGAGACCAAAACACAACACTGGATCACCTCTATTGTCATTCCCCATCCACACACCCCAAAATCAAAATAAGGACTCAAAACCCAAATTACCCCAGGAAACTTGACGATTAGTAAGAGAAAGAGTTCATGATTCTCTTCCCAAACCTACCTCTCGAGTACTGACATTCTAAATCTCCAGTTTACCTAACATCCCAAATAACAAAGGGCTACTCTAAGCCTCGGGCTGGCAACTAGCATTGTGCATCAACGATAAACCAAGTGTGGATGGTTTCATGCAATAATGTTCAATATAAAATAACCAAAATAGGGAATGTAGCATAACCAATAATATTAAACATCAATAAACACAAAACGAGATCTAGATACAATAACAACTAAACAAAACAAGGCTAAAAACAAAACTAAAACCAAACTGGCATGACACGATCTCCATGTGACCACTTGGTCACCACCAACCGTAGACTAACCTGTTATAAAAACAACCCCAAACCATAAACATGAAACTAAAAAATAGTTCAGGCCTACCAATACTGAGTGGCACAAGTGGGGTGTGAGAAAAAATATCTCATTACCTAATCACCACTGATTCCATGCATTTCCTTTCTCAAAATAGTTTATACATGCTAGTTTAAAATATATTTATAAAATAGTGTTTTGTTAATTTAATAAACCAAACAAAAATTTCTAAAAATATACATTTTCTAAAAAACACACACCAATTTCCTTTTTAAAGTATATTTCCATTTTACAAGCCAGTTTTGGAAAAACATAACCTAATAAGAACCCATACTATAAGAAGAAGGGATAAGCTAAAAATGTAGGAAACCAAGAAAGCAATAAGATGCTAGTAAAACTAAAATTCAAGTGTAACAAAGTAAAATATAACATACATGTAATAATTATGGGAATTTACTAAACATATCTAGATGAATTTCCCAAATGTACTCAGCTTGGACTTACCTGCTAGTGTATGGTGAAGCTCTATAGTCAATAACTAACTAGCTACCATAAACTAGCCTCACTGGTGGCACATCCTACCTGGCCTCTCATCAAATCCAAGGGGTACCAGCCCATCTAATCAAGGTCAATAATAAAACATCACTTAACCCACTATATACACCAAGGAATTGCATGATAACAGTATATGGTGAATGGGTAGGTCCTCACATGTGTGGAATAAACCAATAAAACACATTCCATTGAAATTTCCAATCCCAAGCACTGACACCACCTATGCAATGACCCTCTCTTAGGAGGGTCCACCGTAGAGGTTCCTATCACACAAAAACCATGAAAAAGTTCCAACAAGGCCATCACATCAATTTAATTTGAAACTAATTTTCCAAAACATCACAAAGTACCAATTGGGTATTATCCTTTAAAATCAAATTCCATTTCCCAAATCCATTTCCAAAGCTTAGTCAAAATCATACCATGAGATAAAAGGTGCCAAATGAGTCTTCCTACCATTTAATCATCAAGGAACACCTCAAGAATCCAAATGTTCCAAGATTTAGAATCCTTATTTGAAAACCACATTGGAAATAATTTAACAATCAAGGAGTCATTTGAGAAACATTTGGTGGTTGAGGTAAATAAAGGAGAAAAGGAAGAGGGAAGGGTTTTTGAAATCTAGGGTTAAAGGGGGACATATTGATATCAATTCCTTTTCATTTGTGTTCATCTCCATATGTGCACCCAGTGCACATATGGAGATTCTTACATCTAATGGAACATCTATGGTAAACCATAAAATACCCAAAAACAATTTAAAGTTTCACCATTAACATAACCACCATTATAAAAACTCACACATGTGCACAAAACTACAATCACAATGACACACAAACCCAATACACATTAAAAACCAAAACATCAAGACCAAATTAAGGCCAAAGACACCCCAAATCACTTGATTCCAATTCCTAAAGACCAATTGGAATTTTATCAAACATATTATACACATTCATATAAGAATACTTAGAGAAATAAATTAAAATAATATTTTCATCCAATTAAAAATAATAAAATACCAAAATTCATCAAGAAATCATATCAAAATAATGATTATAGAATTTTAAAATCATTTAAGGAAATCCAAAGCTTCAAAGGAATGTTTCAGAAAAGAAATGGATTGAAACACCTACCTCAACAATGTGTTCACACAACAAATCCCTCATGGGATAAATAATTAAGCTTGAGGACTTATCTGTACATCCTAGGATCAAAAAAACACCCAAAATCAGTCAACCCATACCCTAGGGTTTGTCCAAACAGAAACCAAGCTAATTAATATCCAAGAACTAGTAGAGGGAGAATATAGGAGAAGTAAATCCATCCAAAACCCAATAAAACTCACCTAGATTTCTTGAATGGTATTTAATGGAGGAAGAGGAGCCAAGGGAGAGGGGTTTGGGAGCCCATTTTTGTGCCAAAACTAAACAAGGAGGAAGAAACCTAAAATTATTAAAGAAGAGGGAGGTAAATGAGTTATTTAAAACCTTTTAATGACCTAGAGAAGTTTCATAGATTGGCCACACAGTATTCCAAACTATACGCCAACAACGCACGATATGGTCGTATAGTTTTGGAAAGAATTTTCTAATTGTGAAATTAATCTCTATAAAATGATATATACATTTCACATGCTTTCTACATAGTTTTATAAAATCACTCTCATTCCATGCTCTAGGTTCCTGACATCCAAGATAAGTTGTATGGTTTCTCCTTTGACACACGCGGTTTGGGCTAAACCATGCTCAGGTTGTGAAAGTCAAACCATGTAAGAAAAAAATGAACTGAAAACACCCTTGTCCTTTATAGACCACACTGTTTTCCCTCAAACCATGCACACAAACCATGCATAGGGCTAAAACCCACTCAAAAACCCCAAAACTAAAAAAAAATCATTGGGAACTCGGTTTGAACCTCAACCAAAAAAAACCAACAACAATAAAAGAATAAAATAAAAGAAAAATTTTGGTTATGGTTTTACATTAGAACCTCCGAAATATCTATAAGATAATTAAGATATGGTATTTGTTAAAATTTTAAGAAAATTACATATTTTTTTAAGTGATTTATATTGGGTTGTGAAGGAAGTTATTTGTATGTGAATGAGGACAGTGTTTTTGAATAAAAAATTGAATATGGTGTTAAATAAAATATTTTTTATTCAAGACTATGAATATTATTTATTCATATTATTATAAATAGTTTTTTATCCATATTTTCAAAAATATATCTTTTTTACATCATTTTTTTATTACGCATTATTTTTTATCATGTATTTATGTCATAAAAAGATACCATATTTTACTATTTTTATTATTCACCTTTGTATTTTACTACTTATGAAAATTAAAAAAAACTTTCATCATTAGAAAAGTTCAATATCTAGATTAAAAAATCAATCAATTTAACTGAAATAAATTTTTATATTAATTAAATTCAATATTAAAATACTAGGGCATCACATATAATATCAAAACACATTACAAACAGAATTTCACCATTATAATCTCTTTAAGTGACAATAATTATCAATTTTTATACATTATTATATATATATATATTCATTTATTAAATTTCCATACTTATATTTTCCTATTATATCCATAGTACACATTTACATAAAAAGTTACTTTAATGGTTTCCTATAATGGTCACACCAAATAGTTACTTTTACTATTCAAATGACCATGTTATTATGCTAACATTCATTTTTACAATGACTATATCACTTATTTAAAAAGGTCACATTTCCTTATACCTTATTATACATACCCCTTATTAACTACACCCTTCATTAACATAATTTTCTCTCAATGTTTTATATTTATTTTATAATATATCTATCTCATTAATAGTATTATTTGATCTTATTATAATTATTACTTTGGTTAGGATATTTATGGGGGGCCATGATCTGATGGATTTATAAATTTAATTCATTATGTTTTTTCAGTATATTTTATTTTTATCATCTTTATGGAATATATTAGTCTTGTAATGTTATATTATGAATTAATAAATAATTTTTATTTCATTATTCTGTAATTATTATTTATTTATTATATACATTTTTACTATAATTACTTAATTCAAAAAAAACATTAAACTATGACACACATATAAGTAAAGGGAGAAAATTTTATATTCAAAAATCTAGTTTTTTAAATTCCTCTCCATTTTTAAATTATTCCCTCAAAATTTTTAATTCAAAACCTCATTTGGGAATGGATAGGGGTATTTCTATTTTATTACGTGTTAAGGTTCCCATTTTTCATCCTAATACTCCTTATTTTACCTATAAACTTTGAAAAGTTAAGTTATTTTATTTCCTATAACTTTATTTCTATAATACAATATCTTAATTGGTTATTCATTATATGATAGTTCATGTTTTAGAAGTATCACTTCCATATTTAGTTCTTGTGGAAGGTTTTTTATGTACTTCCACATACAATGCATGTGGAACATTTTATGAAATTGAGATGGGTTTGGTAAAAGTTTTAGTGGATAGGCCACAACTCTCACATAAACTAAAATATCAAAGGGGTTTATGTACCTATGTAATAACATTAAATTCTTCCCAAACCTCATAATCCTATTATAAAAAGATATTAAAAGGAATGTTTTCTCCCAAATATCAAACTCTGGGTCTCATAGGTGATTATTAATGAAGATATTCTATCAACTCCAAGTTTCTTTAATATGTTGCTGAATTGTTTTGGAATTTAAAATTTCTTATTCAAATTATATTCCAAATATCTTCTGATCTCTGGATTTATCCCAAAAATTAGTGTTTTTCATCTCTTCCATTACATGGATCTATTTGGGGTTGTCAACATTATTTATTGAATATTGTTATTATATGAGAACTTAACCATTAAAATATATTGATCCCAGTATCTATTGAAGTCCATAAATCATTATCTAAACCTATATTTTATAGTTTTTATGGTCCTTTCAGATTAAACATTTATTTTATTGTGATAATTCATAGATAACTTCAAGTATGTATTCATTTCCCATTAAATGATCTTTAAGAAGATAAAAGTGAATCTCTTCTCCCAAAAAAATATTATTGAAAGTGGTATACCACATAGAATTCCCACTTCTTTAATATATATATCTTGAAAAAATGTTTAAGGGAAAATTATTCTTGAATGAAAAATGAAGTGATATATATTTGTAAAATTATCCACCAAAACATATATATAATTTTTTCCTTTATATGTCCTTGGAATAACTATAAAAATCCATGGAGATGTTATCCCATTTATATTAAGTATGGTGAATGGTTTCATCATCCCTTGGGACCTAATATAACAACTAATCACTACTAACTAGAAAAGTAAAATCCACCATCCCAGGTGTTCATCAGGTCTTGTGCCACCATGAACTATTAGTTAATCCACATATATGAGTCTTCCCATCTATTAGTCTTATCATGTTCTTGAATGGCCATTTATCAGAATAATGATTTTTTACACTTTCCAGCACCTATTCTTTTAGTATAATGTCACAACCCGTCCTCAGGACCCCTACCGTGACTACCCCAATCCCGCCTCCCATAGGCCAGGGGCTAGAGACTAGTACCAAAGGCATAAGTCCCGATAAAAAGGGAAGGAATTTCCTTTATAAAGTAAACAAACACCACAAAGTAAGCAAGTAGAAGTAAACACTAAGTAAAACTGGGTACAAAAGAAAGTGCAGAAAAGTAAGCGGGCCATAATACAAACCCAAAATGAAAGAAAAGTACAACTGGAAAGAAATTATAGCAACTGAAAAGTAAAGAAACAACGTCGAGCCATCCACCAGAAATCCCACATGAAGGGTGGATACAGATAGTCTCCTTAGCTCGTCGGGTCCAACCGTCCGCTCCGTGTACGTCCCTCCTAGTGGTCCACCTCCAGGTACCGTCTCGCTCCACGAGCCTCAACCACGATCAGCGCTATCCATCGTCTACATCCAACACAACTTAGTGTTGGAATAGCCCGCGTAGAGTGAGTATATGCTACTTAGTAGGGACCCCGAGACCCCAAAGGTCTCCTAGAATCCACAAAGGATAATCCACAAATGAAAGATACAATCACGAAGTAACAACCAACACTACTTAGGTATATGCCCATACATATACCTAAGTCACCAATTCCAGTTCGGCTCCAACATCTGAGCCCACGTTCGATCACGTCCACATAGGATAGTACAACCCAATCCACACAAGAAAGCACAACTCAATCCACATAGGAAAGCAAGTCAATCACATCGAAGATAATTTTTGAAAGTCAAGACTCAGCTCACACAGGTATACTTCTTCGTAAGGTGATAGAGATGATAAGATGTAGTCACTGGTTCATCTAAGTTGGGGCCCACTTAGGATACTAAACAAGCTAAGCTGTTGGACCCACGTAGGATACAAGACCAGCTACTCTACCGAACCCACGTAGGATACAAGTACAGAGTCAAATACTACTGGACCCATGTAGGATACAAGAACAGTAGTACTGCCGAACCCACATAGGATACAAGAACAATAGTCATCACCATCGAACCCACAGAGGATTTCAGTACGGTCATCATCGCTATCGAACCCACGGGGGATTTCAGTGCAGTCGTCGTCACTACCAAACCCACAGACGATTTCAGTGCAGTCGTCGTCCCTACCGAACCCACGGAGGATTTCAGTGCAGTCGTCATCGCAGCCAGCTCTAGGGTTCCCGCACACAGCACGCTCATTTCCGGGAGGGTCCACTCCACGATCCAAGGGGTCGATACATCAACTGACACGTATTCTAGAGTTTATGTATCCCAAGGTTCTGTCTCATCGATAGGAACTCAAAATGACAGACGGTGCGTCAATCGGACGCCCGGTCTGAGAGTTATTGGATTTTTTCGTTCTAGGGGCTCAGTTGGTTTTTAAGTCAAAACCAACCCAAACATACTCTAACTGTTTCAAAACCTCGAGTGGAGTAATCTAAAAGGTCTGTCTCACTAAGACGAATACAACATAGTTGACGGCACGTCAATCAGACTTCCGGAGCTCAAGTTATATGTGTTTCCGCTCTGAGGGCCAGGTTGGTTTCGTGTCCAAACCAACCTGGTTGTACCCAAAGTTCTCTTAAACCTCAAGTGTAATATACCAAAACGATCTTCTCGATCCAAGGATCCCAAATCAACTGACGGTGCGTCGATCGGAGGTCTGAACCCCAAGATATGGGCAAATGACTGAAAATAGTCCGAAATGGGTTCGGTAGTGACGACGACTGCACTGAAATCCTCCATGGGTTTGGCAGCGGCGATGACTGCACTGAAATCCTCCATGGGTTCGGTAGTGATGACGACCGTACTGAAATCCTCCATGGGTTCAACGGCGATGACTACGGTTCTTGTATCCTACGTGGGTCTGGCAGTACTATTGTTCTTGTATCCTACGTGGGTCCGGCAGTATTTGACTCTGTACTTGTAACCTACATGGGTCCGGCAGAGTAGATGGTCTTGTATCCTACGTGGGTCTGATGGCTTAGATGGTTTAGTATCCTATGTGTGTCCTAGCTTAGATGAATCAATGGCTACATCTGATCATCTCTATCACCTTATGAAGAAGTATACCTGTGTGAGATGAGTCTTGACTTTCAATCATTATCTTCGATGTGATTGAATTTCTTTCCTATGTGGATTGAGTTGTGATTTCCTGTGTGGATTGGGTTGTACTATCCTATGTGGACGTGATCAAACGTGGGCTCGTATGTTGGAGCCGAACTGGAATTGGTGACTTAGGTATATGTATGGGCATATACCTAAGTAGTGTTGTTTGTTACTTCGTGATTGTATATTTCCTTTGTGGATTATCCTTTGTGGATTCTGGGAGACCTTCGGGGTCTCAGGGTCCCTACTGAGTAGCGTATACTCACCCCTACATGGGTTATGCCCGCACTACGTTGTGTTGGATGCAGACGACGGACAGTGCTGATCGTGGTTGAGGCTCATGGAGCGAGATGGTACCTGGAGGTGGACCACTGGGCGGGACATACACGGAGTGGATGGTTAGACTGAAGGAGATGAGGAGACTATTTGTAACCACCCTTCAAGTGGGATTTCCGGTGGATGGCTCGACATTGTTGGTTTACTTTTCAGTTGTTGTACTTTCTTTCCAGTTGTACTTTTCTTTCAGTTTGGGTTTGTATTCTGGCCTGCTTACATTTCTGCACTTTCTTTTGTACCCAGTTTTACTTAGTGTTTACTTCTGCTGGCTTACTCTGTGGTGTTTGTTTACTTTATAAAGTCAATTCCTTCCCTTTTTATCAGGATTTATGCCTTTGGTGCTAGTCACCATCCCCTGGCCTATGGGAGGCGGGCTTGGGGTAGTCACGGCACGGGTCTGGAGGATGGGTTGTGACAAATTGGTATCAGAGGAGTTCGGTTCTACCGCAGAACTCAGGACTATGATCTTTCTTCTATGTGAAGAAATAGTGTGAAGGGTATTGAGTGTGGTTATCAGTCCAGGGAGTCCAGTGTTGGTGTGGCAGCCGACGTATCCGTACACCAGGACCCTGACTTCTGATTTCCGACTCAGTGTACGAAAAGATTGATTGCATGTGTGTTTCAAAAGTTTTCGTTGTGATTACTTTGTGTCAGATCACCATGTATACTATTTTGACCGTGGTGCACCTGTTTCTTTTCAGGATGTCCCCACGACAGTAGCTAGCTAGGGTTCTGAGCTTTGTGCGAGATGACAGCCCACCGAGCGACGAGGCCTCAATGCAGGGTCCTTTTATAGCGGGGGCACCGACGGTACCTCTACCGGCCGAGCCACCGATGCCACCAGCCCTAGCCGCTGAGAGTGCACGTCACCTTAGTGCACTGCACGAGTTCCAGTGTCAGAGGCTGCCAACGTTCCGTGGGGAGATGGACCCTCAGGCCGCTGAGGATTGGCTGGAGGCTGTAGTTTGAGTTTTTAGGCTAGTGGGGACACTGGCTGACCTCATGGTGATCCTTGCAGCGAGCCTCCTGCACGCGGCAGTAGGCAGATGCTAGAGCTTGATGCTCCAGGTGTAGGATGAGGCATCTCTTCTCTAGAAGGACTTTGAGAGCCTCTTCCGCTCAGAGTTCATCCCATCCACCCTCAGTGCGGTGTGCATCAAGGAGCTACTACAGCTGCAGTAGGGCAGCATGACGGTAGCCCAATACTTGGAGAGATTTACCGATCTCTCGCGCTATTCAACAGACATGGTACGGGACCCGTTCTTCCAGGCCCAGGCCTTTTAGCAGGGACTGATGTAGGAGATCAGGGCATTGATGATCTCCCTCAGCATTCTGAGGCAGGCAGGAGTACTGGAGTGAGCCCTTCTCATAGAGATCTTTCTTTCTGAGCCTACACCAGCAGTGAGGCCTACCGCAGGGCGGCATGTAGCAGAGTCTTCTATAGCTGGCAGTCGAAAGACGTCACAGGGGTCCAGGAGGACCATACCATCAGGCAGATGACCTCAGGACACTGGCTCAGAGGTGCGGGGCACACGGCGCAGAGCCAGTCTTCCGAGGAGTAGAAAGTGCTACGCATGCGGCGGGCAGGGCAACATGGATTGTGAATGCCTCACCCGCAATGCAAAGGAGCAGCAGACGGTTGAGGGGCTACCCAGGCAGAGGCAGAGGGACGACTGTGGGAGTCTGGAGGGAGAAGGCGGACAAAGAAGAGGATCTGTCCGAGCAGCAGGTGGTGGGCGACGCTTTGAGGCTTTACCACCACCACCACCAGGAGGCCCACCCCGACCACAGGGAGCTGGCGGGTAGAGACAGTCTCAGCTTCAGGCAGCAGAGGCCTACAACCACAGCATTCCAGAGATGATTTGAGGTACTATATGTGTCTACTCCACCCTTGCTGCATTTCTTATAGACACGGGAGCAAGTCATTCATTCATTGTCATTGCCCTTGTTCGGAGCTCGGATATTCTGACGGAGTCGTTGGCTCGATCCTTATGGCTAGAGACTCCTACAGGAGTAGACTCGACGATTACGCACTGGTTCTGGTAGTGTGAGATTACTCTAGGAGGTGAGATATTTGGCTAGGATCTTCTTGTAGCAGCGTCGAGGCCTTACGACGTCATCTTTGGCATGGATTGGTTATCTACAGTCCATGCTCAGATCGATTGTATTAGGCGCAAGGTGCGATGTGTTCGCACCGATGGGAGAAGGTTCACCTTCACTGGCGAGAAGGGAGCCTTTACAGCATAGGATGGACTCATACATAGGAGAGGACAGCCGATCACTCATCAGTTGGATAGCCTCATCCTAGGAGTAGTTGACGTGTGGAGCCCCAGTTTTCCTACGGTGGTGGATCAGTATGCGGACGTTTTCCCTGATGACGTTACAGGACTACCTCCTCGCAGAGAGGTATACTTTTATATTGACTTGTACCCCAGGACAGCCCCTATATCCACTCCAAGATATCGGATGGCCCCCGCTAAGCTTCGAGTGCTACGGGTACAGTTGGAGGACTTGCATGGCAAGGTATTCATCTAACCCAGTGTTTCACCCTGGGCTTCCCCGATTTTGTTCACCAAGAAGGTTGACGGGAGCTTACGACTATGTGTAGACTATCGTTGCCTGAACCAGGTCACCGTGAGGAACAATTATTCGCTACCGAGGATTGACGACCTCTTCAATCAGCTCAAGGGAGCACAGTGGTTCTCGAAGATAGACCTCAGGTCAGGCTATCATCAGCTCAGAGTTTGAGATGAAGATGTGCATTAGACAGCCTTCAGAAGGTTGGTATGGCCACTATGAGTTCTTGGTTAGGTCTTTCGGCGTAACCAATGCTCCAGAAGTGTTAATGAGTCTCATGAAAAGGATCTTCCAACCTTACCTCGATCGATTTGTCATAGTCTTCATTGACGACATTTTGATATACTCGAACACTAAGGAGGAGCACACCTACCACTTGTGGGTTGTACTAGACACACTCCGAGAGCACCAGCTTTATGGTAAGATCTCAAAGTGCCAGTTCTGGTTACATGAGATCCACTTATTGGGACACGTTATCTCTGAGGTGGGAGTTGCGGTGGATCCTGCGAAGATCGAGGAAGTGCTAGCTTGGGAGCCACCTAGAAGCGTGACGGAGGTGCGGAGTTTCTTGGGGCTATGTGGGTACTACCGGAGATTTGTTCCAGACTTCTCCAGAGTTGCGGCACCACTTTCAGCTTTGACGAAGAAGGGGAAACCCTTCGTGTGATCAGATAGATGTCAGCAGAGCTTCCAGGAGCTGAGACAGAGATTGACCAGCGCACCTATCTTGAGGCTACCGAAGGAAGGAGTAGGGTATGTAGTCTACTGTAATTCATCAGGGACCGGACTCGGATGTGTCCTGATGCAGGAGCGGGCAGTGATCGCCTATGGATCATGACAGTTGAGGCAGCATTAGCAGAACTACGCTACCCATGACCTAGAGTTAGTAGCAGTGGTATTTGCTCTGAAGATGTGGCGACACTATCTGATGGGTGAGTGCTTTACAGTATACTCTGACCACCAGAGTCTCAGGTACATCTTCTCGCAGAAGGACCGGAACTTGAGATAGCGGCGATGGCTCGAGTTACTCCAAGACTATGACTTTGAGATAGCCTACACTCCTGGAAAGGGGAACGTAGTAGCTGATGCTCTCAGCCGAAGGATGGGAATTCAGCTACTTGGGGAGGAGACAAAGCAGTTAGCTGCTTTGCAGATATCCTTCGTGGATAGAGATGGAGCAGCCTTTCTTTAGTCACTCACAGTCACTCCTCCACTACTACAGCGGGTCAGAGAGGCACAGCGTGGGGACGCTGACTGTGAGATGTGGCTTGCACAGATATCCTCAGGACAGGCACCTAATGGATTCTCTATAGGAGTAGAGCACGAAGTCCTTTTCAAAGGATGTACCATGGTACCAGCTGCTTTGTAGGAGGAGGTACTGAGAGAGTTCCACACTTCCCCTGTATCGGTACATCCAGGAGTGGGGAAGATGTACCAAGATCTCAGACGACAGCACTAGTGGCTGGGTATGAAGAAGGTTGTGGAAGAGTTCGTTTCTCAATACCTCACCTGCCAGCAGGTGAAGGTGGAGTACCAGGTACCAGCAGGCCTGGTACATCCCTTGGTGGTCACGGAGTGGAAGTGGGACAGGATATCTATGGAATTCGTGACTGTACTACCACGTACTTCCAGAGGTCACGACTCCATTTGGGTGATTGTCGACCGACTCACCAAGTCGGCCCACTTCTTACCCATCATAGAGCAGGGCTTGGTGGAGAGCTTGGGACGCCTATACGTTCAGGATATTTTATGTCTTCATGGTGTTCCATCATCTATCGTCTTCGGTCGAGATGCTCGCTTTACTTCTCGGCTTTGGAAGGGGTTGTAGGAGGCATTCGGGATGCAGCTACGTTTGAGCACCGCCTTCCACCCTTATACAGATGGTCAGATGGAGAGGACCATTCAGACTCTCTAGGACATGCTTCATGCATGTGTCCTCGACTTTGGGCACAGTTGGGAGGATCACCTACCCTTGGTGGAGTTTGTGTACAACAACAGCTACCACTCCACCATCAGGATGGCACCATACGAGGCATTGTATGGCCGACCTTGAAGATCACCTCTGTGCTGGACAGACCCTGAGGAGTCAGCACTTGTGGGACCAGAGATGGTCCAGTCCATGACAGAGAAGGTCCAGGTCATCCAGGAGCGGATGAGGACAGTTCAGAGTCGACAGAAGTCTTATGCTGATAGGAGGCGGAGACCACTAGAGTTTGAGGATGGAGACCATGTCTTCTTGCGGGTCTCACCTCAATGTGGATTACAGAGATTTGGCTGGGGTGGAAAGCTATCTCCACACTTCATTGGACCATTCTAGGTTCTCAATAGGATAGGCCAGGTGGCTTATCGCCTGGATCTACCACCTCAGTTGTACCGGGTGCACGACATCTTCCATGTATCTCAGCTGAGGAGATACGTGCACGACCCGATGCATATCATCGACCATGGGGAGCTAGTCATTGATGATGGGGAGACTTTTGCGGAGGTCCCGGTGGAGATCGAGGATCGACAGGAGTGGGTCCTACATGGGCGGTCGATTCCTCTAGTGCGCATCAGATGGCAGCACGTGAACCTCTAGGAGATCACTTGGGAGCGGTAGGCTCAGATGCGTGCTCAGTACCCTCATTTGTTCCCCTAGTTTTTGTTGTATCTTTACAGGGACATAAAGCCCTGAGGTGGGAGGAAAAAAATTCCCTTGAATTTTACGGGTCTTTACATATAATATATCCTCACTCACATACACCCTAGGAAACTTCAAAGGAGGTTAACCATCTTGAAACTACTAGAGGAAAATCACAATTAACCGAGGATTTATAATGAAGTTATCTTTGGATATAAAAGATTTATATTATTGGAATGGGTATTATTATTTAGTCTTTTAACTCTTACATTTCTTAATATGATACATTGTCCCTTATTTAAAATGCAATTACCTCTTTTTGGACCCCACACCTCAAACTTGGGTAATGCCTCATCACCCCCCGAATGGCCTGAAGGCCTTCATTTTTATTGATTTTTTTATAACCCCCCTTTCAAGGGATGAGGGGGAACCCTTACAAGGCCCGTAGGCTCAGAGATTACATGGACCGTAGGCTTAGGAGATTACATGACCCGAAGGTCTTATAGAATTCAACCAAACTATCTACAAGGAACAGCCCCTCCCCAGCACTTCATACAAGGTATTGGCTCTGATGCCATTTTTAACAATGGATCCCCATTGACCAGTTCAAGAACATCCACCATACTATATGGAATTCAGATATTAGTCCATCAAAAACCACTAGTTTCCCCCACATAAATGTGTAATCCCATTTATCATCCCACCCATATGCCTAAACTATCACTTATCAAACTAATGACTATCCCAATATTCCATCACAAGTTCTTTCATTGTGTATTATCCTCAATTTCACACACCTCGGGAAACATCCAAGGAGGTTACATATCTTGACACTGATCTAGTAAAATAACACTTAATATCTAGTATAAAACATATATATTTAGGGATAAAAAATTCTTTGATAGATAGGTTTTAATGACCCATGTTCTATTTGTTTTATTTTTTAGTTAATTTTTGTAATTTAAGGGGATTAAAATGTTGGTGTGTTTTAATTTTTGGGTATGGATTAGGGTTAGTTATCTAGTTTGAGATTTAAATATGTACACAAATGTTAAGGGTAGATTCTTGGGTGTTTTGGGTGTGGAATAAGCTCTATTATTTCTTCAAGAGTTTATGTAGTATTTAAATTTAGTGTCACATATATTTTAAAACTTCGAATGGCACTATGTACTTGATGGAGGGGTCTCGAGTACCTAGTGATATTGATAGATATAAGGATACTTTGTGGGTGCCACCAATTACTCGATGGGCCCATACCGGGTACCTAGTAAACCCAAGATTTATTATTTAAAAAAATAAAATTTCATTATTTTTCTTTTAAAACTATTTAACCCCAATTTTGGATCTCCTTAATCCATTCATGCCCAGGATAATTGAGATCCCTTACATGGATCCTTTTTAACCTTCATGATTTTTATATTTAGTGTCCTAAAACCAACTGTGTGTGCTATAGATTAATTTTATGTTCACAAAAGTGAATACTAATTTAAAAATTTTATTATATATCATTTATAGCTCTATATAACATTAATTTAATAATATTTCAGAGTATCTATCATAGTGAAAATGGAATAGTAGTTTCCCACTATAATGAGTACCTTAAAATTTAATAATGATATTCATAAATCTTTTTCTATTGTTGGATAACATTCTATGATGGGAAACATATTATTTTGACCATTAGGTGTGAGAAATCATAAGAATATGTGACTTTATATCATGAAGTTCAGACTTGGTAGTCTCCAAGATGGGAGATTATGATAACAGACCCACCTATAAAAATTCCACATATTTATGTTCTTTAATATATTATTATCTATAAGTATGTGTAATGATCCTTATACATTATGATTATTATTAACACATGTCATGACTCACACACTTAGATATACTGACCAAAACCATGACTCTATATGTTCGCGGGAAGTAGGTTTTGTTGGGTGTTTCACGAATGACATGTTATTAATGAATTAGTCGAGGATGTATTTTTCCATTCAATATTTATTGAATTTTATATCTTGACCATTTTATTGAAGTAGAACTATTGCATTAAATTCCATGGACAAGTTGTAATGGTGAGTTTATTTCAAATATTCAATGAAATTCATAACAAACATATAGGTTAATGACACAGTTCTGCAACATACGTGATGAGATATGGTGACAAAGAGATTATATTAAATATTTGATAACTTGTGTGTAGTTTTTGACATTGCAGCATTAATTTATTTATCTTGGGTGACTTGACCTGATTCTTGATTGTAATCTTGGACTTTACACGTGATTTTGTAATTCTAATGAGAAAGAATCATAGAGGGTCAAACATTAAGTGTTTACATTGATCTCAATTAAATTAAATTTGAATTCAATTCTTGGAATAAATTTTATTCTCAGTTCTGAAGAATAATTCTATTCATAATTTACATATCACATAAATTAAATAAATATTTATTTAAAAGGTAATTATTTAATTATGTAGATATATATATAATTTATTTATTGAATGAATAAATATTTATCCTAGTAATTCATAAATTATGGTGAGGACTAGTGTATTAAGATCATTTGTAATGATAAATATTAATTTACAAGCTCATAAAATTATATTTATCATTTTCCCAGTTAGCACACACCTTGAGAAAATAAAAATATTAATATTACATAGAATGGGGTCATATAAGGTTTAATATATTATTTCAAGACCATTATGAACATAAATAACATTTTAACCCTAAAACTATCTCTATAAATATATGACTATGTCTATTGTCTAGACCTTGATCAAAATAGAGAATCATTATGAATAAAGAAATCTAGAGCTCTGTCTCAAGATGAAAGAACAATCTATATATTCTACTTCTTCCTCTATCATCACAAGAATAAGAACACAAGGATGATTCTTTAATCCAGAAGTAATCATCACAGTGATCAATATGAACATTTCAAGATGATTTATTTTTTTTGATAGCACCCAAAAATCCATTATTGTTGTTTAGAGATCAAACGAGTGCATGTGTATTACCACTAGAGTGATTCTATACTTGAATCCAATAAGATAAAATATGGTTGATCAAAAAGGGTTTCAGGTGATCAACATCCTTATCAAATAAGGATCTCAGGACCGAGGTACTATTTAAATTAATTATAAATTTAATATTAAAAAATCTTCTCTTGGTTCTAGTGACCCTTTTATCAATATTATTTGAAAATTTTTATTGTTCATGAAATTTAGGTCCTGTAAAATATGTGAATGTTATATCAAATCTGATAATTTTTTTGTCAAGATCGGCCCAGATAAGCATTTCCACTATTCTTAGAACCATCAATTGTTATCAAAAGGAGGTTACGTTGAAATTTATAATTATTTATTTTATTTTTAAACATTACACATTTAAAAATTAAATTTCATTTCATGTTTTAATTCATTCTTGATATGTTGTAAAAAACTTTTCTTCCACTTCTTCATTTCTCACTCACATTACCAATGTAGGTTAATGATTAATGAAGAGTGAATTTGAAGAAATCATCAAAATCTGCTAAGAATTTTGGTTGGATAATACAAGGTTACACATTGTATACACCTTTTCACACACCATGTATCTTTATTCATTTCACCAAGACAACTATATGTACTTTGGTCACCATGTAATGAGTAACCACTCCATGCTTTATATTGGTACTGGGGCACAAAACAGAAGTTGTTGGGCTAATAATTTTAAATTTTTCATCACTAGAGTAATGTAATCTCATTTTATCTAATGATCCAACCCCTAATAAAGGTAATAGGATCCCTTATGAATTTAATAAATCAAAAAAGTAAAAAACTAATGATTATGTCATTTGAATTGATGGCGTGTTTTACTATCTTTCATCATTGATGGTCGTTTCTCAAATGATACAAGGTCAAACCCCTATATATCATCCAAAAATGATTCAATATTCCATGTGAATATCAATCATAAAATTCCACATAGTATCATAGATCTCCAAAGAATTCTTTGAAGTCATGGTGATTACAAATATCTTGTTCCTTCGATCCATGATGGCGATCAAAGATAAAAATCCACAAATGGGGATATATCTATCTAGAATTTTGGAAAGAGGATAGATGAGCTCTAAAATTGACAAGAATGAATAGTTATTTGGAAATGAGATCCTCTTTTCTTATATAGTAGGAATTAAGCACCCAGAAAGGGTTCCCCATACCCCGTGTATATAACACCAACTAAATAATATATAAATGAATTTTTTTGATAATATAACTACATAAAAAATTAATTTATATTTTATCACCTACTTTAAATATATAATAAATATTTTACATGATAAACATGACACATTTACTCGACTAGTAATTCTCACAAATATTAAATGAACCTTGAATATTAAAATAATATTCATTTGTATAATATTTTTCCATGTATTCACTTAACACCTTGTGAATGTTTTTATTAAATAAATTCAACTCCAATTATTCTATACTCAAATAATAATGAATTTATTTATTCATTGGTGATCATTAATACTTGGACACCTCTCAGTCCTCTTGGTGGGTCCCCCCATGTCCTATACACCTATTCATCAGAATAGGGAAAAAATTTGAATGTGCTAATTTTGGTGACCCTCTAGGACCTAATCTCAATAGAATTGAATATTATTAACATATCAGGAGTAGAGTCTAGTAGCCCATCAAGGACCCTATGGAGATAAGGAATTATCATAGCAATGACAACCTTCCTACAAACACACACCATGTAATATAATCTCTTTTTCTCAAGATATCTCATAAAGTATGATGAATGATTCAAGTCATAATCATTTTATTTCTTTTTAATTCATTGACCAAATTGAATGAACTTACCTTCTTCTACCATGTCCATAGATTTAATAAAGATATTGCCATCCAAGCCAACTAAACCCATGATATCACTTTCTTTCAGAAGTGATAAATTTTATATTGATTATTCAATCAATATCATACCACCAATGATACAACCAATATAATCTACCTCACTATGAAATCAATTCCATAGTTTTTTTATTGCATCAAAGTGAATGATAAAATAGTATACACTAATAATAATCTAAATTAATGAGAACATTATAAATGTTCATAGATAGGAACAACCAAGGATGCCTAAAACATGTGGTGTTTCTATTAGTGAGTTGGTCCTTATGATCTCATATACTGAAGATCACTAAGTGAAAACTTCATGAGAAGAATTATCAATGATTATAAACCCCTATAATCTGATAGTCATGAAACATCTATGTCCAATGATTATGAAGTATTTAGACCATGGGAAATATGTTTCAAGATTAATGTCATCGCATATCAAGTTTCTCATTATATCATGGTAACTATTATAAATTTTTTATATGATAAATAATCTAATTACATTACCATATAAATAGAGGATGAAAAAATATCAATAAAATTATGATAAGTTTGTATCATGTATAACTCACTATATACATGATATGATAATTGAAGAGTTCTATTTAATATGGTTATAGGGAAACCAGTATTACAACACTCCAACTTGAACTAGATCCAAATTTCTAAGTAACATTGTTATCTCTCACATAATAAATTCATGATTCTTCTCAGTTATGTCTTTAGTCATTGGGTCTGCCACGTCTCTGATGCATGTCTATTCTATTATCTATGGCTTCACCTCCTTGAGTAAGACTTATCAAGAGATGATAGCTTCAAATATATTCTTTATTCCTATTATCTAAACATTACATCATGGATAGTAAAAGTAGTATAATTATCATATTTTATATAATGATAAAACTTTACTTACTAGGTTTTATTCTAATAATTTGAAAAAATCATTGTATATTTTTTACACTGCTTATTTAGCTACATCAAAAGCCATAACTCACTCGGTTTTTGTAAATATGGATACCATTGGCTTGAATTAGTTTCATTTTCTCATTAAATTATCCTTAATATGAAAATAAATCATATTTATCCAAGGTAATAGTAGTTTTTGTCTTCTCAAAACTAGTGTCTCTTCCTCTCCAAGTACTAGGAACATATCCTTTATACTTCCTCAAGTTTAATTAGATAGTTTTTACTGCTTTCTATGTAGTTCTCTATGATATAAATAATATTTTATTATCATAAATTATATTTTAGAAATATCATATCTTTTACATATAATGGAATATGTTATTGATCCATCATAAAATCATGTGTAATTATTCAAACCACATTAATCTCCTCTTATGTCTCATGCGACTTTTTGGAGAGATTTATTCCAGGTGACATTGGTAACAATTCTCACTCAAATTATTCCATATTGTATTTTTTAATACATTTTTAGTATATTTACTTTGTCTTGGTCTAATAAACCCATTAGATCAACCTCAGTAGATCTTGTTCTATAGAACATACATTTCTACTTTAAGTTAAACTCTGGAGAGTTACTTTTATTATGGTCTTAACTAACTGTAAGACAAATTGTTGTCTTCTATATATTATCAAACATATTTTTATTTATAATAAATTCTCACTCCCACTAAAATCTTATATACACATGGAAAAAATTCCATCAAAATGAATAATATATGATCTTTTTTCTTACTTCAATCATAAACTGGATTATAGTAACTTATAATCCTTATTGAAATTATATTATGTCTCCAACCTTTTCTGGTTGCATCATAAAGCCACCTTCCAATATTGGTGGCCTTGGTATCCAATTTCCAATTTAATGATCATATAAAGTATATATGATAAGTAAAATTTATAATGTATTTAGGCATAATGACTTGGTATTACCAATCAAGCCTCATTGGTACCATGCCTATACCACCAATGTGTAGTCTCATTTAAATACCCACCACAGTATTCAAAATAATATACCCATGTACTTTGATACATGGTATCCATTATTGAATTTTAATTTATCTTGTAAATCTACTTAAATTTAAATATACTTATTAATTATAGGATTTATTATTCTCAATGAATAATGTATCCCCAGTCATAGTGAATGTAAAACCATTACCATGGTTTTATCCTTCCTACTTATTATGTGTCTCTAGAACATCCCTTTTTCCATAGTATCTTGTGAAACTTATTCCTATGACAACCATTTTTACATCTCTGGAATTAAATAAATCTAATTAAATCTTTATCTCATTATCTCAAATATAGATGTGCACCCTTTTATAGAAATATAGTCTAGAACTTGACTATAAATTTTCTATATTAGGGATTTTTATAATATCTTATTTGAATTTAAGATACTAATAGAGATACAATTTATGTTTCTCTTGATGCATGTTTTTTTACATTCTTAATAATTTCTTTTCATAAAAAAACATGTTATTATGATGTATTTATATCATACTATAACTCATATGATTTCTAGTTTTTATTATAGGTTTCATATGTTTATGGGATAACATCACTACTTATGAATCGGGTCTTGAAAATAATAGAAGTTTCTAAATTGCATATAAATCTAAACATTGATTCTATTTTTACTTTCATCTTGATGTTTATGTATATAATGAAATGTTTATTTAGTAATTACTCTATGTTATATTTTACTTATCAATGTTATCATATAATACTCATCATCTATGGTCCTTGGTAACATCATGACTCGGTTGTGTATAAGGAAATGTGTATTTAGGAATTACTCCATGTGATATTTTAATGATCGATGAATGATTTTTCAAGATATTATTCGGTACATAGTCCTAAAGAAACTCATTTATTCTAACCATTCATATGAATTACTTCACTTTTAAATTCCTAAAGTATATAAGTTCACCTCTATATTAATCGTGGAATAGTTCTCTCTCTCTAACTAAACTAATTCGATAATATTTGTAGCCTAACTTTATTTATAAAGGTATCTTTTTTCAAAACTAAATAATTAAATTTTCTATAATACCTATAGTATTTAACTCTAAATAATATAAATAACATACTAGGTAAATACTTGAAAATTAATTTTAGTTTTACTTGAAAAAGAACTTTTATTCCAAAACTGGGTTTAACTGAGTCTTACATGTTACATTCATCATGGATTTCCCATGATTCATTTATTTATTAAATACCGGTTGTCTATGAAATACCATAATCAACATCCCTCCATAAATGTTCCGGTATAATTCAATATGAAATTATAGTTTTACACTAACAATTCACAAGGTAATAAAATCATGTTCCTCTTACTGCTGATGTAGGTATCGCCCTTCCAAAACCTCTTGGAGAACATGCCTTTACAGATAGTAATGTTTCTTGACTTCCATGGTTCCTGTATTTAGTAAAAAAATATATCAATACATATTTCATTTAATTCATAATGATCATAAATGAAATATTTCATTTTATAATAAATATGCCTGAAGTAGAATCTCGTGTTTTATTATTCTTAAATTAATTATATTTTCTCTTCTAGTGACCTAAATTACCACATGTGAAGCAAATAGCCTTATGTTCAATTTTCTCCCTCTTTATCTTTGGTTTCTTATAAAGATGATGTGAAGTTTCTTTTGGAAGTATACTTTCAATTGAACTTTTTATTTTTCATTATTTTTTTCATGTTAAAAATTAATGATTTATCTTTAATTATATTCTCATATTCTTAGTAAATATTTATCAAAAGATATTGAAGTTATTTCTCTAAATTATTCAATTGATAACTCTCAATGAAAATGGAGAAATTTGGTGGTAAGTATGAGAGAATGAGATGAACTAAAAGTTCCTGATTTGACTTGAATCCCAATTTCCCCCATAATTCAATGTACTTTATTATCCTTGGTACGTGAGGACCAGATTTATTTTCATCTATCAATTTATAAGTGATTATTTTGATCATTATCTCATTGATTTCTTACTTCACTTTATCCTAAGAAACTTCTCAGAGATGAGGCAACATGGTATGTATACCCTTATCCTTATTTTTACCTTAAAATATTTGAAAATTGATGTTAGAGTTATGATATAAACATTAAATGTGTCATAAGTAATTCTATTGTAAGCATATTTCCCATCCTTGATAGATCTCTAAAGTGGATGATCAGGTTTTTGGGACTCCAAAACATACAATTTTCTTTCTTAGTATAGTATTATGTGCAAACACTTATACCACTCTTGTAAATTTGGGCTGATAAGTTCATGAACTTTATATAATATGGATCATATTGTATATATGGTATTAATTTCCATTTTATAAAAAATGAACTTTTTAGAAGATAAGTATATTTTATCTTGATTTCTAATTAGATATCACCAATTAAATCTTTAAATGTATCCCACTATTTTATCAAACCCTAGTATACTTCACTACTAGATTTATAACACTCTATCACTTTAGTATTCCAGTGGAAATGTTCCTAAAGAGATATCCTCATTTTCCAAGATATGTATATGCCACTACTTAAATATTTTCAAGGTAGGCACTAAACTAGACAACTACTGTCTCTGCTTCCCAGAATCGTAATCTTTATTCCCTCAATGTTTTCCCTCTAAAGTGGCAGAAAGCTAGATATGTATACTTCTTTATTGTCTTCATTAGGTAAGTAGACCCATTTTTTCATAATATCTCCCCAGTAGAATGATTCACCCTCAACTAGGGATGAAGATCACCCCATACACCCAGTTTTGTTCAAATTTGAACAATGGAAGACCTTACAACATAATATTACTTTGAGGTTTTTAATTATTACTTGATAAATATAATAATTTTATATTAAATATGTTCATGATATGTGGTCATTCTCACAAATGAACAATGCATTAATATAATACGTTAATCACATCTGTATGCATTATTTTTTGTTATTTTATATTCTCTCATAAACATGCATATTGATAAAATAATAAACAATGAAAAAATAAAACAAACTACCTGAATGATCTTGATCATTGGTTATCGGTTGATCCATTTATACTCAATGGATCCATTATGATGATAGGAGTATAATACCTGAGTTAGTCTTGACTAGTATAACATCTCACACCCCATTTCAGTGTTTCCATATCTCGTTTGGGATACTACCTCATCTCAGTGTAGTCCATGTCTTACATCATCATCGTCATAATAAAAAAATACTTGCATATAGGCGAGGGGGTCTCGGGAAGTGTAGAATAAATATAGATAAACCAGTGTATGTTTAGACCCATATACATATAAAAATAAGAAATATTATACACACACCATTAAAAATAAATTAAATATTACAATCATCACATGCAGTTGTAATAAATAATCAAATAAAAGGAACTCAGACAAATCGTGGATAGTCAATACTCAAGATGAGTCAATGGGTAAAATAAATACATAATAAAAATAAAAATTAATTTAAGTTGAGGTAAATTAATTAAATTAAATGAATTGTTTTAATTTAAATAATATAAATTTATTTCGGTCCTAGAATTAATTTAATTTTTATTCTATAAAATAAATTAATTATTAAATATTATTATTATTTTTAAATTCCAAAAATTAAATGAATTTTGGAATATAATAAAAATACCCAAGTCTCAGAACCCATTAAAGTCATTTTTGGGTCAAATAATAACACATGTAGACCCAATGCAGGTAGGGATGAACCCGCCCAGGTCTATTATGGGTCAGTCAGAACCTGTTTCAGGTGGTTTTGGGTTAGAAGACTTTTGTAGGGTAGTTATGGGTTGAGTCGACCCTCACAGGGTGCTTCTGGGTTAGGAAGACTTGTATGAGGCCACTCAAGGAGGTATCGATGGAGATAGGGTCCACCTAGGGGAAGGGATACATGGGACCAGCTAATGGGGGTAGTTGGTTAGGAGTGGATTAGAAGGGGAGGTCAACTACTAGGATAGTGCACATAGGTGGACTGAAAGGATGCGGCAGTGAACAATTAGAATGTTGGGGCGATGAGCATGTGAAATAGGATTAGTCCACTAGGATAGTAGTGGAGGTGTGTGTGATAAGGGTGGTGGCCAAAGGAAGCCAGTGGTGACTAGTGCAGCCCGCTATCAAACTGGAATGAAAAGGCGTTGATTGGTAGGAGTATACAGCGATGACATGGGAAAGGTGATGGATGAACAACTTCTTTAGGAAACTTCTATTTTTATTATTATTTTTTATAAATATTTTTATATAATATGCTCAGGTCATTTTAATGTGGTCTTATGAGATTGGATCAATGTATGGTCTTTTTTGTTGGGACAAAAATGAATCCTTCTAATTAATTTTAAGAAAATTTATTTTTACCTTGGCTCATAAAATTCACACTCTTTCTTTGATACTAATTTTTGGTACTGGGGAGTGAAGAGAAAGTTAGTAGACTGAAGATTTAAAATTTTTCATCATAAAATCAATGTAATTTCATTATCTACAAATATCCAAGATCCAGTAAGGGTCATAGGATTCAGCATAAATTTAATTAAGTAAAAATTTAAAAAAAAATAATGTTTAACTAATTCATATTGATAGTGTTTTCGACTATCACTCATCACTGGTGATCATTTCTCGAATTATCCAAATTCAAACCCCTTGATATCATTCTCACACACATTAAGAGTGTGTTTGAAAATCGTTCATCGAATTCCATGTGCTAACATGGAGCTCTGATGAATCCTTTGGTGTCATGATGATCAACATGATCTCATGTAAATAAAATACCAGAAAAGGTTTCTCCAACCCTCCTTTAAATGACACCCACTAAATAATCCATAAATGACACATTATGATGATCTAACTATGTCATTAATATCATTTATATTTTATCACCTACTTGTATTATATAATAAATATATTACATGATAAACGTTAGTCTTTAACTTGACTCATAATTCTCACAAATATTAAATGAATATTAAATATTAAAATAATATTCATTTATATAAGATTTTTACATGTATTCACTTAATACCCTATGAATAATTTTAATAAATAAATTCAACTTCAATTATACTATACTTGAATAATAATGAATTTATTTATTCGGTGATTGTTAATACTTCAACATCTCTCAAACCATATTGTGAGTACCACCATATCCTATACTATTATTCATCGTAATAAGTAATAATTTTGAATGAGATAATGCGCGTAACAATCTAGGCCCTTATCTCGATGGTAGTGAATACTATTTTCAGACCAGGAGTGGGTTTTAGCAACCCATAAAGGCCCCTATAGATGTAATAAATAGTCATAGTAAGGAAAACCTTCATAGAACACATGTTGTATAATATAATATCTTTTTCTCATGATATCTCATACATAAAGACGTACAATTTATTTCATCATCATTTTATTTATTTATTATTAAATGAATTAACTCGATAGACTTACCTTCTTAAACCATGGCCATGGATTTAATGAAGGTGCTACCATCTTGGTCAACTAGGCCTAAGATATCACTTCCTTTCGGAATTGAAAAATTTTATCTTGATTATTCAATCAATGTATTACCACTAATGAAACACCCAATTAAAGATGCCTCGCTATGATATCAATTTCATAGTTTTCATCTTAAATAAAAGTATAATATAAAATAGTATACAATTATAATAATCTCAATTTAGGAGACCATTAAACATATTCACATATAGAAACAAACCATTACCCCAAAACATGTGGTGTTTTTATTGGTGGGTATTTCCTCATGATCCCATATAATCTAGACCACCAAGTGAGAACTTCATGAGAAGTATAAATGCTTATGATCCCCTAACACTTGATAGTCAAACATCATCTTTGTCCAATCAATGTGATGTATCTAGACCATAGGACATATGTTTTAAGATTAATGGAATTGTATCTTGAGGTTCTCATTATATCATATAAACTAATATAACATTTTCATGCATAAAATAATCTAAGGATATTAACATATAAATAGTGGACATAGAAATATCAACACTGTTATAGTAAGTGTACATCATGCATAACTCACAGTATACATTATATGGTAATCAAAGAGTGATGTTCAAGTTGGGTCTAGGGTACCCACTATTACATCACATTAAATGCACCATGCGTTAACTATATAGTGTGGCACATGAATTTTTCCAAACTAAATGCTATATATATTTCCAACACACTATGTATTCCATGTGCTTTTGAGGTGGAAAACATTGGGTTAAGACAAATCATGTAATTAATATACCATGTGTATTCAATACATGATCTGTATAGGCTAGAATCCATGTAATATTAACTATATGATGTGTATCCATTTTATATGATATGTACTTTATAAATTTCCATAATAAGTACAATATGGGTCCCTAGGAGTGAACTGTGGATATCCAGTGATGCAAAGTACATTTCATGTGGCCAGCTTGCACATTTCGTATACTTTACCTGTTTATACCGAAATAATAAATTTAATTAATTATTACATAAACCTAATCGAACTAAGTTCTACAGGTCATTAAATTGATATTACAATATATTCATTAGGTTTTATATTATATTAAATTCTTAATTAATTCCATGTAATATTCTAAACAATGAATCGTGTATAATCATTTTATACAAAACACTCAATGAATTAAATTTTATAGGCAACATAATATTCATGTGTTCTATGTGGAATTAATCTGTAAGTACATTCCATGAAATTATGACACATTTCATATACAAAAGATGAAATATGAGTGAATTTTATATAATAATAACCATACTAAGTAGTTCGGACAGGTACTCATTGAGTTTCTTCTAAGTAAAAATCTGTTTAATAATTTTATTAATTTGAAATAAAATAAAATTATTTATTTTATTTAAAACCACAATGGATGAGAATTTCAAGATGATTGTATGGAATAAGATAAAATTAATTAATTTACGAATAAGATAATTAATTAGATTAATTCTATCATGTTTTATCTTATTGAAGAAAGAATTGAAACGAATGCTAGCTTGTTGATTTAAATGTGTAGTCATTTCATATGTATGATCAGTCATGTGCTTTGACCAAATATGTGTATGTGTTGGTTTAAATTAATTTAATTTTATTACAATTGTTTTCAATTATTTATTATTAAATTAAATTTGATAGTCTGTGTGTCATCCCTCCCTCCTTTATTATATAGGACCTACCTGTACAAATTTTTTCTATGTAATTCCCTCTAACTAGTCCTTTGGTTTCCCTCACCTATATGTGAGTTAAAAATAATATAATAAAAGAAGTGTCCCAAGTTTCATGGAGGTGGTTCAATATGGACCTAAAATGAAATAAACATGGGAATTACATAGTTGTACAGGTGGACTAATGTAATTTATTCCATGACTAGAATGAGGAGTTTTCCCCTAGGGTCATAGGTTGATTTATTGTTCTCTAAATATATCAACCATTATATAAGCTCAATATTACATCGTTTATTTATTTATTTTATTGTTTATCCTTTTATGATTTATTTTATGGGTGAAATACCATGATAACATAAATAAATGGATTAATATACAAATATGGAAATAAAATAAATGGATTACATGTAAATATTTTATAATAGCATGGTTAATCCCTTAAATAAAATCCACTAAATATTAAAAATAAATGTAAAGGATTAAATAAGAAATATTTATGTATAATAATTAAAATTCCTTAACTTAATATTATGTTAGACTTATCCTTACATTTCTTGATTTGGAATGAAACCATAGAACTAAGTTTTTGACCAACCCTTATTGGGAAACTTACTTTTTTCAAGAAGTTCTTGTTAATTTTTTTGATTAACTTAACCATTTTTCATCAATAAGAGTATCCCTTGAAATTCATTATGCAACTTAATGTAAAGTGTTAATTAAACTTGGGGTAGGGTTTTTGTATTGGGGAGTCCACTCAATGGATCAAGGAGTTGCAAACCTGTAGTTGGAAAAGACCAGCCTACCTAAATACCTTAGATTAATTGAACAAGACCTTTATTAGGTTATAATAATGGGAATATAGATAATTTCCACTTGATTTTATATAAAAATATACATCCATGATCCAATGTAGAGGGAACTCAATAAAATAGTTGGATATTTTATAAAATTAAAAAATTATTATGTATCACATAAATTGTAATCAAGTGAAGTACTAATAATATTCTATTTTATTTTATAATAAAGAAAAGTTTTCCAACCACCTTATCCCTATGACCAATTCTTTATAAACACCATCTTATAACTAAATTTAACTTCTATGAATGGTTTAGATGACTATTAATAGTGTTACACCGTGAATGGAGGTATTACATGCAACAATCCTCAATAACTTATCTTCCTACAAAAGAGATGAGTGATTAGGAGTTCATTGTCTATGATAAACACCTGATAAATGTGGTTGATTTTTAGTGTTTAATGATTTCACCCATGTTTAATAAACTAATAAATTCATTTGAAGACATGGATTCTTATAGAATTCTCTAGTATCTCTATGGTATTTATCAAAATAAGTAAATATAGGAACAGTTTGAGATATCCAAGGATCCCATTCATAGAAAACATGGAGAAGGTATGAAGGCTAGGCCTCACATAGTCAAACTTGTTGTATATATTGAGGTTCTAGAGGTTCTAGAGTTTATGAAACCTAAATAACTACACATCGATCTTATTCTTTCATAACTCTCTCATAGTTTCTCTAACATTATTATAAATTTCAATATGATTGACACAAAGAAGCCTCTCCCAGGTCTTCTCACTCTACTTTTCCCAGTTAACAATGATATGAAGCGTAAAAAACCTCTAGTACTTATTGTAAATAAAAGGAAATTAAAGGAAAATAGATCTAAGTCTACAGCTTCTTCGTGAAACCCTTCTAAGAAGAGAAGGATCAATTACAAGAAAGGTAACATGATGCTATCTGTTTTACATGTGGTAATAAGATCCATTGGAAGAAAAACTGCACCCAAGAAAAGAAGAAAGGGGAAGAAATAGGATAATTGTTTATTGAATGGAATTTATCTTTCACAAATTGAGTCGGGATTCCATCCAACCTAGCACCAGACCTAGTTTGAGACAATGATTAAAAGGAGTTTGTGATCCTCCTATGTTGGGGACTAGTTTCAGGCATCAAAGATAATCCAAAGGGGAATTATTTATTCCTAAAAAACAAGGGTAAAATAACCAAATAAATCACAAAACAAAACCAACAACTGAACATAAATAAATATAAAAACCAAATCCAAAAACAATAGTTGAGGAATAAAATAGAAACTAAATAAAAAAATAAAACCAACCCACACCACCATGATCTCCACAAGTCCTCTCAATCACCACTAACCACAACACCAACCAGATCTAAAGTAAAAAAATGAACCATAAATTTGAACCTGTAAAATAGATTGGTTTTATCGATGTCGAGTGGAATAATTAGAGTGTGAGAATACAATAGATCATTACAAAAACACAATAAAATCCATAAATTGTTTTTCCTGGGTCATTCCATGAACACTAGGTAAAAAACATTTAGAAAATAAGTTTTTCCATTTCAAATTCCAAACACATATTTCCAAAAATATCCACTTTTAAAAACAACACACCACCTTCCTTTTAAAAAAAATTCCATTTCAAAACATGCCAATTCAAAACCAAAACCCAATTATAAATCTATACCATATGATAAGAAGGACTATGATTAATGTAAAGTAAAAAAATAAGAAATAATAAATTAGTAAGGATCATATCCAACAAAAAATATAAGTGAATGGAACATACAAATAGTCATTCATGGGAATTTCTTAAACATCTCTAGAAGCAATCCATAGATGTACATAGTTCCTACTCACCTCTTTGTGTATGGTGCAACTCTATATCCAATAACCAATTGGATTCTATAAACTAGCCAATCCAATGGCACATCCCATCTGGCCTTAGCTAATCTAGGGCGTACCAACCCATCTAATCAGGGTTTAGAAGAAGATATGACTCGGCCCTATAGATGACACCCAGAAATCCCATGATAGTAATACATGGTGAATGGGGAGTTCCTCACATGTGTGGATCAAACTGAAACCCACAACCACCATTTTTTCCTATCCCAAACACTAAAACCACTGATGAAATGAGCCTCACCTTGGAGGATCCACCATAGAGGTTCCCATCTCACATCAACCCATTCATGAGTGGCAACTGGGCATACACATCACATAAAATTTCAAATCATTTTCCTAACCATTATAAAATACCAACTGAGATTTTAACATTTCATATCCAAATCCACTTACAAAACCTTTCCCAAACCAAGGTGAAAATATAAAACAATACAAAAAATTCCAAGAAGACCTTTACACCATTTAGTAACCAAAACACACCTAAAAGTGACAAATGGTTCAAGTCATAGAGAATGCATTTGAAAACACATTTAAATTCAATTGAAGCACCAAGTCACCATTTAGAAGTCAAGGAAATATTTTTAAATTAATAGTATCTTGAAAGATCCATTTGATATAAGAAAGGGGGAGGGGAAAAAAGAAAGTGTAGAAGGGGTAGAAGCCTTTGAAAAACCAAGTTTTAAGAGAATCATCAATATAAAGGGCCATTATAATTTGTTTTCACATACCTGTGTTCACCTATTGCACATATGGATGTTCCAACATCCAATGACACTCTTTAAGTATCCATGAAATCCCCCAAAACCATTTTTAAAGAAATTCTGCTTTCATTACCACCAAAAAATTCAATCCGCATATAATGGCCCTAGAATTTTACACATATTATTACATGATTTAAGAAAAATTAACCATTAAATTACAAGATAGTGATCTTAAATTCAATTGTCTTTGGATGATTAGGTATATAAAACTGAAAACATGGAAAGAGAGTAAAACATCATTACTTTAATCGTCCATAAAGAGGTCTTATCTTCCATTGATCACTTATATCTGCATAGGACAACCTGGGTAATACATGAAGAAAATTAATGATCTAAAAAGCCCAGTAAGGGAATAAACATAAGAATAAATTATATCACATGGGTTAAAATTCATAACATGTTGACATAAAAGGGCATGGAACATGAATAGAAATATGGAATAATAACATATAGAACAAGGGATTGTGTAATCATGGAGTCATAGAAATGTGTAAAGAACATAAAACATGACATAATCATTATTAAAGGTTCATTACATATGTATAATCATGATTCAAGGATAACCACCAAGATCGTTGCACATAGAACACAAGTCAAGGATAACCACCAAGACTATTGCACATGAAATCTCATGAGACTAAACATTGACTAATTAATTAGAGATCTATCTGGGTGAACCCATCATAAAATGTTCATAAATATGTGTTCCACATGAAGAATTATATATAAGTAATCAAACATAAACATAATGGTTACCCATGGAAATAAATGGGTATCATAATCGTGTCATAAGGCATAACAAATGAGAATATCATAAAGGTGTCTATGAAAGAATGTATTTAAATCATACATGGAAATTAATAAGGAAAAATATTCATATATCATGATAAGTGATTTCAAAATTAAGTGAAAACATGTAAAAAGAGTGTTTTAGGAACATTAGAAATGAAATATTTTAGTGTGGTTTAAGAGAAAAAATTAATGATTCTTTAAAAAATCATAATTATTTTTATAAAACCATAAAATAACTATGATATTTTTTAATGATAAAATGATTTATTTTCCAAAAATAATTGTGTATTAAAATAGATTATATAGTGCACTTTAAAATGGGTAAAAATTGGGAAGATGTCTTTTATCAGGATTGCTTATCGAGAGGAATTGAGAATCAAAACTTTTTAAAACATGTATATCCCCAAAAAAAGATGAAGTGGTCTATATAAATGATTTTGGATCATATATATATAATTTAAAACAATTATAAAATATATAATAGTTCCATTATGGTAAATAGAGAGAAAGTGTAACCCGAAGGGAAAATGGATGTTTGGAAAGAATCCATTACCTTATGTCCGAAAGTGTTATGCACTTGACCTTAATATCCTAGATAATCATATTAAATTCATTAATTAATTAATTAATAACCTTCTATACATGTATTTTATTTATTATAATTTTATTAATTTCATATGTGGCCTTTTTTATGAGTTATAAGATACATTTTCATTGTTTAGGAGTGTTCGTTTCCTTGGTTTTCATGATTGGTTCACTTGAATAAATGTATGAAAGATCATTTAACATAGAAGTAGATATCCAGAGTTGAAGTTATATGTTATTAATTAATATCCATAAGATTAAATTTTTATATAATTCATTTGGTTATTTAAGGTGAGGATGAATCATTAGATAAGATGTTAGTGATAATCATTTGGATTATTTTGGTAGTTTTTCTGATCATCACAAACTAGTTTTGTTTCATTATTCATTATTGTATATAAAATATAGTTTTAGTAAATAAAAATGGTTATAACATACATTTTAAAATATTTCCCAACCATTATAATGGTTTTAGGTACATCCTTAAAGGCGGTAAATGAAAATGAAAACTTTTCAACCTCAAATGTGATAAATCAACACCTCGCTGATGATGTTTTAATTTTTAGAATAAAATAAAATGAATAAGAGACTTGATGCTAGATTTTACATTAACATAATAAAATTTTATTACATATATGATAATTTAGTTATAATTCATGTTTGTAAATATTTTGTGATGAAAGTATAGTAAAATAATAGAAATTGGAAAGAAAATAAAAGAAATAGAAATAGGTTTTTACCTCTTGAATTCTTCTCCTTGAGAAACTCCTTGAGGAACTTAAGTTTGGTATTTTATTGAGACTGAATTATCCTCGATGTGGGGGGAGACTTGGTAAGAGATTTGGGCATACTTAGTTCAAGATTAAAGTCATTAGAGGTGTAAGTAAAAGAGGTGGTGAGGGGTGGTTTTTATAGTGGAGGAGAGGGGTGTTTCCTCATTATTTTATCCATTAGTTTATTATTTTGGATCAAGACTATGAATAGTTTGATAATTATCACTAAATATATTAAAATAAAGAATTATAGATCAAAATTATGGGCTTAAATCATCCATACATCATCTATGACTCAATAATTCATTTATTTTTCAAATACCGTAAATTAATATATTCACTATTCACCAGAAAATTCAACTATTTTACAAAAAATCCAAAACATTCACCATTACCATTTTTAAAAATTTAGAATTAAAAAATAAAATTCATTTTATATAAATAATTTTCTAATTATTATAAATTTAGTTTTTAATTAAAATCGTTATTTATTTTAAAAATACTAATTTTAAAATTATAACTGATTTTATGACACTTTGAAAAATTAATTAAGGTGTCATAAAATTATATTATAATCATAAGATAATAAAATATTAATTCATGAATACGTTTTTTGAAAATAAATTTTATTTTAAATTATGAAATTTATCATAAAATTTTAATTAAATATTTATGACTTACAAAAATACCAACACTTAACTTTTCATTTTTAAAACATTTATTTACTTATTCCATGAAATAAATACATCATATTTTCATTCATAAGATACCTAAATTTTATTTATACATTCATATGTGAGGTTTCTATTCTATTTCTTTAATTATTATTCCTAAGTTCCATATTATTATTCTAAAGGTCAAGTTACTATTTCATCAGTATAGGTTCCTTAATTTCTAGAAATGCCTCTTATTTCATTAATTATTCATTTATAAATTTTGTATTGTGTTCTATATGTGATTTTAAGTAATTTATACTATATAAAATAATTATAAAAGGGTTATTTACATTGATAAAATTCTATTTCATTACATTCTTCCCCCCTTAAGAAATTTCACCCTCAAAAATTATTTTTACAAACTTTTAGAAAAACAGGTGAGGGTACTTCTCCTTCATAACATCCTATATGTCTCATGTTGCATCTTCATACTTATGGTTCAACCATATTACTTTTACCAGGTGAGTGGTCTTATTGTGTAGAACTTTATCTCTATGATCCAATATCTCCACTAGTTACTCCTCATAAAAGAGATCATTATCCAATTTTACCACCTATGAATTTAGTACATATGAGGGGTATGGTATGTACTTCCTCAAGAGGGATACATGGAATACATCATGTACTTGAGACATGGTTGGTGGAAGTTCTAGTCAGTAGTCCATAGCTATAATACGATCAAGAATCTCGAAGGGGTTGATGTACCTAGGACTTAGCTTTCCTTTCTTCACAAATCTCATGATCAACTTCCATGGAGATATGCAGAGGAATATTATATCACTAACCATAAACTCCAAGTCTTGTCGATGATTATCTGGATAGATCCTATGTCAAATTTGGGATTCATGGATATGTTGTTGAATGGTTTTTACCATTTCTATCATTTCTTCGACCATTTCAGGTCCTAGAAGCTTATGTTCACTAATATCATCACAGCATTCCAGTGTTATGAATCTTTTCCCATAAAGGGATTCATATACAGCCATTTGGATGCTCAAGTGGAAACTATTATTATAGGATAACTCGGCAAGGGTTATATGATTGTCCCATTCTCCTTTAAAGTTCATATAGCATGCACTCAACATGTATTCTAGTGTCTGAATAGTCTACTCGGATTGCCTATTCATTTGATGATGATAGGTTGTACTAAAGTTCATATCAGTGTTTAGAGCATGATGGAGACTTTTCCAGAACATAGAGGTAAAACTCAGATATCTATTGGATATAATTTATAGTGGTAATCCATGCAACCTTACCACTTATCTAATATATATTCCTTCAAGTTGATCTAGGTATAAGTCCTCTTGAATTACAATAAATTGACTTTTCTTTGTAATATGATCCACAACAACCCATATAGAATTGTTTCCTATAGATGTCTTAGGAAGTCTGGTGAAAAAGTCAATGGTGGTGTTTTTCCATTTTCATGTCGGTATGGGTAATGGATGCACCATTCAATTAAACTTTTTACTTATTTTCATTCACTTGTTGACACACTAATAACTTTTATGTATATTCATTTATCTATTATTTATATTGTCTCACCAATAATACTCCCAGAAATCTCAATACATCTTTTTGATAATTAGTTGAATAGAGAAGTGTGAGTTATAATTGTCACTCAGAATCTCTTTATTTTTCTTTGGATTTTATGGTACACATAATCATGACCCAAATATTACAAATCCTTCCCCATAAATTTTGAACTCTGAGGATTTCCCTTTTATCATGGCTTCTACCTTCTTCTGAAATTCCTCATCATTTCTTTGAGCATCCTTTATTTTATCTATGATTTATGGTTGAGTAATCATTTGACAAAGGATTGATGATGTTTCTTCCTTAATGATTGTCATGTCCATAATTTGTATTTTGAATAAGATAATGTTGCTAGATTTTAAACTTAAATATCACATCCTCCAACTCTAGATCATGTGTGGGATATTTTTTCTCATTAATTTTCAATTGAATTGAGGTTTAGGCTATCACTTTTTCATTTTTCATCAGTATACAACCTAAGACCTTAATTAAATCATTATTGTGCAGCAAAAATATTTTCCCACTTGTTGGTAGTGTGAGCACTAGTGAAATGACAAGCCTCTTTTTCAAATCTTTAAAGCAGTCCTCACATTCACTAGTCCAAAAAAATCACTCCCTTCCGAGTCTCCTTGGATAGTGGGTTTGACAATCCTGAGAATTTCTTCACAAATTGTTGGTAATACCCAGATAGACCAAGGAAACTATGGATCTCTATTACATATGTTTTCCTAGGCCACTCTTTTATTTCCTTTGTCTTTTAAGGGTCTATAGATATCCCTTTACTGGTGATTACATCCCCCAAGAATGATACTTCCTCTATCTAGAACTCACATTTACTATTCTTTTCAAATATTCACTCCTATTTTGAAGTATTTATAATATTATTCAAATGATTCTCATGTTCCTCTTTACTCTTCAATTATATCAAAATATCATCAATGAAGACTACCAAAAAAAATTAGAGATAATCTCTAAAGACTCTATTCATTAAATCTATGAAAATTATTGTATCATTAGTGAGTCCTAAGGAAATCACTATGAACTCGTAGTGTACATACCTTGTTCAAAAGGAAAGCTTGGGAATATCTTTATTCATAAAATTTAATTGGTGATATCCCAAATGAAGGTCCACCTTTGAGAAATATATATCCCCACATAGTTGATTGAATTATTCATCTATCTGTGTAAGGGGATACTGATGTGCCCCATAGTGAAGAACTCAATCGTATAAAACCCTTTTCTAGATTCTCTTGTAACTACTTCTTCAATTATTCTATCTCAACGATGGCCATTCTATAAGGTTTATTTGATATAGGCTCAGATATAATAATAAGTTCAATTGAGAACTCAACCACTCGATCAAGAGGAAGACCTGGTAACTCTTTAGGGAACATGTCAGTGTAGTCCCTCACAATGGTCATGTCTTCGAGCATGATTTTCTTATTTGTTTTAATAATTTTAGATATATATGCTTAATCATAAGGCAATAATATCCACAATTGAGATGATAATTATGATAGAGATTCATCCTCATTAAAATTGTATATAATTAGAGGATTCCTTAGGATGTGAAGATTAATATCTCTTTCCTAACAGTCTATGTTGATTTTTTATAAATATAGCTAATCCATGCCCAATATATCATCAAACTCCAACAAAATAAGTAAAATAATATTTTTTGGGAGGTTTAGTCCAAAAACATTAACAAGTGAAGAGTTATATACTTTTGGATGAAATATTTTCCCCATTTATTATTCTCATAGATAACTTAACCTCCATATTATGAGGTGGTGTTTGAATAGTTATACTAAACTTGAAAGATATGAAAGAATACATAGAATAAGAATAAAATAGTATATTTGGTATTCTTGAATAAATAACCAGCATACTTTTCATCACATCATTGCCAGGCTCTACCTTAGTATTAATTATATAATAAGCCCTTCCTTGATGCCTTAGAGGTCTTTTTTGTTGATTACCTCCAACAACCCTTCACTTAGAGAAATGGTTAGAATAATTCCCATGATCCTTATAGATTAAAAACTATAATATAGGTTGATTTTTGATCTGATCCTTCCCTTATTCTTCCACATTAGTGGGATTCTTCAAATCCCTTTTGAAGTTATTAGCCAGATTCCTCATTCTTTCACATTTGAAGCATTTCTTGGTTCCATTTATACAGTTCATGGGTTGATTCTTCCCACAATTTTGACATATAGGATATTAGTTTTTTCTATCATGGGATTTATCTATTGATCCACCCATATTAAACTAAATTTTCCAATTTTTATCTCTGGGCCCATGAGACTATAGAGAGTCTCCAATATCCATTTCAACCTTAAGAGCATAATGGATAATCAATTAATAGCTATCAAAGCCTCAAATCACTAACTCTTTTTGTATAAATGGATTTATTCAAATAAAGAAGCAATCCACCTTGCTTTAAGTGTTCATGATAGAGCTAAAGGCATACTGTTCAAGTCTTGTGATGTTTACTTCATACACCCTGATAGACTCATATTCCTTCTTCTTTATTCTAAAGAACTCTCTTTACATCTTGAGATGGAGGGTTCATGGAAAATATTTATTGAAAAATATTTTCTTGAAATTTTCTCATTCTAGGGAATCAATTTTATCCTTGGAATTTGTGTTTTTTTATCAATTTCTACCACTAATCAGTTTCCCTATCAAAATGATAGAATGTCGTCACAACTTTTTCTTAAATTGAGCACTAGAGGATAGAGAATATCTTCTCAATGGAGTTTATCCATTATTCCACGATGATTGGATTGGGAGATCCACTAAATATGGGAGGCCTTTGTCACATGAAGGATTCAACCACAAATTTCTCTTTCTTTGGAGAAGGAGGGAATTCCATATAATTGAAGTTATTATTCATAACTTGATCCAGTTGATAAAGTACTTTCATTGTGTTTTGAGCACCCATTCCCATCATATTTGGAGTATAATTAGGAAAACCATCACATTTCCTATCACATTAATTGTTGGCATGGGTTATTATATTTACATCCATTAACTAAGAAAAGAAATTACAATTAGGGGTCTTGAATTCTTATCTAATAAATATATAAAAATAAAAGTTTGAACATAGAATTATAAACTTGTAAATGAAAAGTATATCCTAACCTATGATACCCTAATTTTCAATCTAGGTTATCCATGGTGATAGAATTATACCAAGGGTTCTTAATAAAGTGCATTAGTCCAAATCTTCAAAAATAACTAGAATATCCTATGATACCAACAATAACAACCCGATTCTTTTTCATATATTATTACATGACATAATAATAATTAATTATAAAATTAAATTCCAAGGAACATAAAGTATAGTTTCTTTGGATGATTAGGTACATATAATTGAAAACATGGAAATAGAATAAAATGCCATTATTTTAATCATTCATAAAGATATATTATCTTCCATTGAGCTATTAATTCTCCATATGATAACCTAGGGAATACATAGACAAATTGGATGAGCTAAAAATCCTAGTCAGAGAATAAAAATAAGAATAAATCATAGCGCGTGGGTTAGAAGGCATAGCATGATGACATAAAAAGGCATGGAACATGAATAGACATATAGAAGAATAACATATAGATAATGGGATCATTTAATCATGGAATAAAATAAATGTGTAAAAATCATAAAACATGACATAATAATGAGTCAAGGATCATTTTACATGGAGTATCACAAGTCAAAACTAACAACTAAGACCATTTCACATGAACAATGAGTCAATGATAACCACCAAGACCATTGCGCGTGATGTCTAATGAGACTAAAAATTACCCAATACATTAGAGAAATATATAGGTACAAACATCAAAAAATGTTCATGAATATTTTTTCCGCATGAAGAATTGTACGTAAGTAATCAAACATAAACATAATGGTTACCCATGGATAGAAATGGGTATCATAATCATGTATTAAGGCATAACAAATGAGAGTATCATAAAGGTGTCCATTAAATAATGGATTTAAATAAAACATGGACATTCATAAGTGAAAATAGTCATAAATCATGATTATTTATGTTAAACTTAAGTGAAAACATGTCAAAAGAGTGTTTTAGGAACATTAGTAATGAAATATTTTAGTGCGGTTTAAGGAACAATTTTAAAGATTCCTTAAAATGGAAAATAAATAATTATTTTTATAAAACTATAAAATAACCATGATATTTTTTCATGATAAAATGATTGATTTTATAAAAATAATGGTTTATTAAAATATATTATGAAGTGTACTTGAAAATGGGTAAGAAATCAGGAAGATGGCATTTATTGGGCTTGCTTGTCGGGAGGAATTGAGAAGGGAACCTTTTTAAAACATGTATATCCCTGAAAAAGAAGGATGAAATGATCTGGATACATGATTTTGGAACATATGAACATAATTTAGAAGAATTATAAAAGAAATAAGAGTTACATTAGGATAAATAGAGATAAATCATAACCCAAAGGAAAAAAATTGAGGTTAGGAAAGAATCCCTTACTTTATGTGTGAAAGTGTTATGCACTTGATCTTAATGTCCTAGATAATTAAACTAAATATATTAATTAATTAATTTAAAAGATTTTATACTTTAATTTTTTTATTAAAATTTTATGAAGCTCATTTATGGCCTTTTTGATGACATATAAGATACAATTTTATCGTTCGGGAGTGTTTCTTTCCTTAGTTTTCATGATTAGTTCACTTATATAAATGTATGAAAGATCAAGTAAAATGAGAATTGATATCTCGAATTAAATTTATATGTTATTAATTAAAATACATAAGATAAAAATTTTATATAATTTATTTTGTTATTTTGGGTGAGGATGAATCATTATATAAGATATTATTGATAATTGTTTGGATTATTTTGGTGGATTTTCTAATCATCCCAAACTAGTTTTGATTCATTATTCATTATTGTATATAAAAGTTAGTTTCAGAACATAAAAAGGGTTATAACATACATATTAAAATTTTTACCAACCAAAATAATGGTTTTATGTCCATCCTTGAAGGTGGTAATGGAAAATGAAAACTTTTCATCCTCAAAGGTGATAAATCAACACCTCACGGACGATATTTTCATTTTTAGAATAAAAGAAATAGGAGAAGAGGATTGATGGTGGATTTTCCATTAACATAATAAAATTGTAGTATATATTATATAATATAGTTATCATGTGTATTAGGACAGAGGAGTTTAGGAGGGTATAAGAAAAGAAAATAAATTGTAATGAAATTAAAAGAAAATAAAGGAGTTTTTTACCTCTTAAATTATTCTCCTTGAGAACCTCCTTGGGGTTCTTGAGTTTGGCCTTTTATTGAGACCAAAGGCTCATAGACGTGGAGTAGATAATTGGAAAGAGTTTTGGGTATAATTTTTACAAGTTTAAAGGCTTTATAAGTGTGATGAAAAGAGGTGGTGAGGGGTGGTTTTTATAGTGGAGGATAGGGGTATTTTCTCAATATTTTATCCATTAGTTTATTATTTTGGCTCAATAATATTAATAGTTTAATAAGTATCACTAAATATATTAAAATAATTGATTATAGTTCAATACTATGGGCTTATATCAGCCACACATCATCTATGATTCAATAATTCATGTGTTTTTCAAATATGGTAAGTTACCGTATTTCACTATTCACTAAAAATTCAACTATTTTAGAAAAATAAAAAAACATTGCACTAACCATTTTTAAACATTTATAATTCAAAAATGAAATCCATTTTATGAAAATAATTTTATAAGTATGATAAATTTGGTTTTTAATTAAAATCATCATTTATTCAAAAAATACCAATTTTAAAATAATAAATGATTTTATGACACTTTGAAATATTAATTAAGGTCTCATAAAATTATCTTATAATCATAAGAAAACAAAATATTAATTTGTGAATAAATTTTTTGAAAATAAATTTTCTTTTAAATTATTAAATTATTCATAAAATTGTATTTAAATATTTATGACTTGCAAAATACCAACACTTAGTTTTTCATTTTTAAAACATTTATTTACTTATTCTATGAAATAAATAATTGATATTATCATTCATAAGATGAAAAATAAATTATTTATACTTTAATAGGTTAGGTTACTATTATATTTCTTGAATTTCTATTCCTAACGGTCGTATTACTATTCTGAAGGTCAAGTTACTATCTCATTGGTATAGGTTCTTTAACTTCTAGAAATGCATCTTATTTCATTCATTATTCATTTATAAATATTTTATTGTGTTATATATGTGATTTTATGTGATTTATACTATATAACATAATTATAATAAGGTAATTTTTATTGATAAAATTTTGGTTCGTTACACCACACATAAGCGTCAAACCATAAAAGTCACCAATTCCCACACACAACACCTGATTCACAACCAAATTGGATTAAAAAGATTAGGAAAGGATAAAAACCATCTAAAACACCCATATTCATCTTTAAAAACCAATTGTAATTTTATCAAACACCTTCTATGCATTTATATGTAGGCATAATTAATGAATCCTTTTGAAAATAATTTCCAACAAGTTTTTCCAATATGAAAACACATCACAACCATGTGAAACAAATTTATAAATTATTTAGAAACACACAAGAATCAAATAGAATGTGACGAAAAGTAAATGGACAGAAACACCTACCTCAATTATGTTAAAATGCTATGAATCTTTAGTAGAATGAAGAACCAATCTCGAAAGGTGATCCTGACACACTAACATACAAGAAACACAACCCACACATCAAACATATCCTCTTGGGTTTGTCCAAGAAGGATCCAACCTAAGGAAAACTAAATAACTAAAGGAAGAGAAGAGGAAGAAAGAAAAAATAGACAAAAACCATGAAAAACTCACCTTATAACATTGAAGATGCATCCATGGAAGAAAGAGGGACAAAGAATGGAAGATTGGGAGCTCCCATAGTGCACCTAGGTCAAAAAAGTAAGGAAAATCTTGATTTAGGGTTAAAACATGAGATGGGAAATATTGAAATTTCACACTTTTTAATGACCTTGGAAACTAACACAGTTTGATAAACTATGATCCAACCATGTGCACCCTACTAGAGAGGAGAGGAACCCCACATATTTTGGTCACATAGTTTTTTAAACTGTGTTCCAACCATTTTATTTGGCTCTGTTAAATTATAGAGCCTCCTCCACACACTTTCCACATAGTTTCCCCTAACTGTGCGTAAACCATGCACCATACCCTAGGAACCAACCCTCAAGATGAATTTTTTTCTCCTATTACTTGCATGGTTTGTCCCAAATCATGCTCAAACCAAGACATAAAATTTTTCAATAAGAAATTAAACTATAAATGACCTCATCCTAAATAATCTCCACAGTTAACCCTTAAATCGTGCACTCAAACCGTGCATAGGCCTGAAATCCACCCGAAAACTCCAAAATTCAAAAATTCAAACCAAAAACTCAACCCAAACCTAAAACAAAAACCCAATTATAATAAAAATAATAAATGAAAATAAATTTCAAGTTCTTTGTGTGATAATTATCCCCACCACAAACACTTTATTCCCTCAGAAAGTCACCAAGCCGAATAAGAACCAAAACTCAAACTCAAAACCTAAAAAAGATAAATGAAACCAAAAACCTAAGGGTAAGATTTAAATTTACAAGTCATTATTGAATAGATCTAAGGAAAAACACAATTAAAAGAACTTCTAAAAAGGATAAGGGTTCTTCCCACCATAAGAACCTGACTAATATCGTGGCACTACTTCGGACCAGCCTAACTTGGGAACTCCCAAACCAAACCAAAAATTCAAATCAGACATCAAAACAAACCAATATTATTCATTTATACAATACATTAACATCTACAAAATGATCATGACTAAAAACCAAAACCAAACCTTATAGATGGATAAGAACACACATAAGAAGGAACATCAATCAAAGAGTCACATTTAAAAAAGGTTCATCCATTATAATTACAAAACAACTGGACCACTAAGTTGCTTACATCTAAGAGGAACTCACAACAGAAGAGAAAATTAAAACAAGGAAACTTAAACTGATTCCACTCTGACATCAGAGGTGAAAAGATTGTCTAACCTATCCACCATTCCCAATGATTCCTAAATACGTGAAAAGATTTACTTTGAGGTATATGGTTGGACCCCTGATGTCGTGAACCATCTACTACCCTATAGTTAGGAGATGATTCCATCTAATTAAGAATTATTCCTTGGGAAACTCTTCTTAAAAAACTTATCCAAATGACCCAAATTGGCATACTAGAAACACGCCTTCGGGGGATTATAAAAAATATAGATTTGAATTCTTGAACTGACCACACTAAAAGAACACAAGAGAATGGTCTAAAAAATTAGAATATTGAACTGGTGAAATAGGATTCTCATAAATAGGATCCTCTATAATACACCTCTCACCATATGGGGAACCATCATGAGTGTTGAAAAATACTAGTTCATAAACCCCCACTGACTGCATTCAAGGAACCAACTCAACTAGAATACCTCATCCACAAAAATCTTGAACCAAACTATACCAGATGAGAGGAATCACTCCATGATCTCTATTCGAAGACCCAAAATGCAGATAGGATCTTTTAACTGATCCTCTATGGATATCTCTAAATAAAAAGAAATCATCTACTTAAAATTCTCAACATAGGCCTTCACTATCCACTGGCCTTGATAAACACCCAATAGTTTTACCACTTTTTTCATCTTCACCTCCTCTGGTATGAACCATTAGAAGAATGAAGTCTTAAACACCACTCATGACATCCCAACTTGCAATGATGATAGAATAACCACCTTCCTCTAATCTAAATTTGTACCCTCAAATGAATCTAAAACAGCACAGACATTCATAGATTCAGAAGTTCCCAATGATCTAAAGACACTCTTGAATTCCTTAAGTCATTACACTACCTCTAACTAACCTTTATTATCACATAGACAGGAAACAACCAAGAAGAACTAGATTCCACAATTCCACTAGGAATTTTTAAAATTCCGAGAATATGACCAAACTCTCTTGAAACCTTGGGGACCTTTTTGGGATCCATATTCTGAACAACATAAGAAACTCAAAAGTAGAATCATCATCCAATAAAAAATCAACCAAAAGACCATCCTCATCCAAAAAATGGTTCATAATCCAAACACTACAAATATGACCCAAATACTTTCCTTTTCAAAAACTACCATTTCTATTCCAATTCCAAATCACCTTCTTCTAAGGACACTTTCCAAATACCAAAATCCACTTCCAGTCAAATTTTCAACAATCAATTCATACTTGTTAAACAAACAAAACCTTTAAATATTTTAACTTTTGAAAAATATTTTTTTAAACCCATTTTTCATTTCAAAATTGAACCACAAAAACCAAAAATTAAACCAAAACACAAATCACACCAAAATACCATAATGAAGAATTAGTGGCCATGAAAAACACAGTGGCATGGTTAGTGGGTCATTACCCCATGAAAGCACCAACCAATAAGAGGACCTTCCACCGTACAATCAAAATCCACATGGGTCAGTACTCCATGTGAGAGCATATCATGATACTGGATCACCTCCATTTTCATTCCCTGCTCACACATCCAAAACCAAAATAAAATGACTCAAATCCCAGACTACCCCTAGAAAATCAAGGATCATAATGAGAAAGGGTTCATGACATCCTCCCCATAACTACCTCTCGAGTCCTGAAAATATTAATCTTAAATCTACATGATTCCTCAAATAATAAAGGGCTTCTCCGATACTATTTTTTCATGAACTGAGTTGGGATACCATCCAACCTGTCACCCAACCCAATTTGAGATAAGGCCCGAGAGGCATTTTCTATCCTCCCAGGCTGGTGACTAGTGTTGGGAATCAACGATAATATAAAGTGGAATTATTTCTACCCAAACAATCAGGATCAAATAACCAAATGAATCACGCATAAAAACGAACAACTAAATATCAATAAATATACAATCCAAATCCATATAAAAGAATTGATAAAAAATAGTAACTAAATAAAAAACTTAAACCAAACCATGATACCACGATCTCCATGTGACCTTTAAGTCACCAACAATCAAAAGACCAACCTGTTATAAAGGAAAACCAAACCAGAAACCTGAACCTCCAAAATAGATCAGGTCTACCGATGTCGAGTGGCCCAAGTAGGGTGTAATGAAACAACATATCATTAGGAAAACACCACAAAATCCATAAATTTTCTGTCCTAGGTCATTCCATGAACACTAGGTTGAAAACATTTAGAAAATAAGTTTTACCATTTCAAATTACAGACACATATTTCTAGAAAAATCCACTTTTAAAAACAACACATTGGCTTCCTTTTTAAAACTGGTTTCCTTTTCAAAACATACCAATTCAAAACCAAAGCCCAATTAAAAATACACCCCATATGATAATAAGGGATATGATTAAATTAAAGGAAACAAAAAAAATAAATCATAAATTAGTAGGGTTCATATCCAATATGAAATAGAAGTAAACAGGACATATAGAGTGTCATTCATGAGAATTTTCTATACATTTCTAGAATAAATCCCTGAACGTACTCAGTTTGGACTCACCTGTCAGTGTATGGTGCATCTCCACAGTCAATAACCAACTGGGTGCTCCAAAATCACCAATCCAGTGGCACATACCATGTTGACTCAGCTAATTTAGAGGGTACCAACCCATTTAATCAGGGTTGACAAGAAACCATAACACGACCCTCAATAATATGCCCAGAAAATCCACGATAGTAACACTTGGTGAATGAGGAGGTCCTCACATATGTGGCTCAAACTGAAACCCATGGACACCATCTTTCCCTATCCCAAACACCAACACCACCTATGAAATTATCCTCACCTCGGAGGATCCATCATAGAGGTTCCCATCTCACATCAATCCATATAGGAGTTCTAATCTGGCCTTCACATCACATAAACTTTCAAATCATTTTCCAAACCATTATAAAATATCAACTGGGACTTTAAAATTTAAAATCCAAAAGAACTTCCAAAACCATTCCCAAACCAAGGTAAAAATATACAATAATACAAAAAATGTAAAGTGGGACTTTACACTATTTAGTTACCAAAATACACCTCAAAGTGATAAAGGGGATAAGTCATAGAGAACACATTTGAAACCACATTTAAATTCACTTGAAGCACCAAGTCACCGTTTATAAGTTAGGGAACTATTTTCAAAACAATATTATCTTGAATATCCATTTGAGAAGAGGAATAGGGAAAGGAAAAAAATAAAGAGTAGAAGGGATATAATCCTTTGAAAAAATGGGTTTTAAGGGAAGCATCAACCTCAAGGGCCATTATCATTTTATTGTGCATACCTATATACACCCTATGAACATATAGATGTTCCAACATCTAATTAATCTTTAAAGTATCCATGAAATCACCCAAAACCATTTTTAAATAAACACCACTTTCTTTACCAAAAGACACAACAAGCCACACATAAGAATCAGACCATAAAAGTCACAAATTCTCACACACAACAACCAATTCACAACCAAATCAGATTAAAAAGCTTAGGAAAGGCTAAACACTATCTAAAACACCCATATATATCTTTAAATACCTATTTTAATTTTATAAAACATATTTATGCATTTATATATAGGCATAATTAAATAAACCCTTTGAAATCCATTTCCACCATGTTTTTCCAACATGAAAACACTATAATGAACCAAAAAACACATCACAAACATAAAAAACACATTTATAAATTATATAGAAACACATAATCATCAATTATAATGTTATATAAAGTAAATTTATGGAAACACCTACCTTAATGAGGTGTGAACTCAATGAAACTTTAGGGTAAGGAAGAAATGAGCCTGAAATGCGATCTGAACAACTTAACATCCAAAAAAACAACCCACAAATCAACCCTATCCACTTGGATTCATCCAAGAAGGAAACAGCCCATGGAAAAAAATAACCAAAGTAGAAGAATAGGAAGAAGTTAAAATGGACAAAAACCATGAATAAGTCACCTTAAACCCTCGAAATTGCATCCATGGAAGAGGGAGGGACAAAGGAGGGAAGCTTGGGAGCTCCCATGGTTCCCCAAGGTTGAATAAGGGAGGAAAATACTTAGTTGGGGTTAAAAAATGATAGGGGAATAATTGTAATTTCATAGTTTAAAATGACCTCAGAAACTCACACAGTTAGGCCGCACAGTTTCACAAATAATGTGCCAACTATGCACACCCTACTAAAGAGGAGGGGAACCCCACACGTTTGGTAAACCATGATCCAACCATGTGATTTGGATCTGTCAAATTGAATATCCTCCCTAAATTTTTACCGCATGGTTTCCTCTAACTGTGTGTAATTAGTGCACCATGCCCCAGGCACCAACCCTCAAGTCGCACAATTTCTCCTAGGCCTCTCATGTTTTGGCCCAAACCATGATCAAACTATGCCAGAAAAACTATGAAATATGAAATTGAACTATAAAGGACCTCATCCTAGATAGGCCACATGGTTAACCCTTAAACCATGTACTCAAACCATGTATAGGCCTCAAATCCACCCAAAAAAACTAAAAATCAAAAATTCAAACTGAAAACTAAACATAAACCTCAACTAAAAGATCAAATGATAAGAAAAATAATAAAATAAAATAAATTTAAAGGTTAGGGTATCACATTATATATTTATATTAATTGGGTATTAGATATAGGATGTGGTTCTTACATATGTATTCGAATACGAGAACCAAGAAGATTCCAAAAGATCTATTGAGGTGAGGTATATCTACGAGTAGCCAATGGATCTAGAATTTTTGTTATGTTTATTCAGTACTACCACCTCACATTACTGATGGGTGATCTTGGTTCTAAAATATTGTTATTATGTACCATCAATTACCAAAGACATTATTTCTATGTTCATGCTTGATACATCTAGATTTATTTTCATGTTTGGAAATAATTGTTAATTATTTTATAAATAAAGAACTTTTTATGGTATTATATATTTAAATAGAATTATTTACATGTTATATTACACAAAGAAAGTATTGGATAATGATAATGCAAATAGTTTACATGATTCATACCATAACCAGCTTTGGAATCACTATCTAGTCCATGTAAACAAAACAATTATGACCCTATTACACCAAGAGAAATATTTGGATTCTTTTAAACTGAAACCACTTTGTGGATTTCGTGAATGTTTACAAGGAAAAATGACTAAATCCCTATTTATTGTAAAATGTAAAAGGGGTTTGTGGATTCTTGAATTAGTTCATACTAATGTGTGTGGACCATTTCTAGTTTAAGAAAAGGTTGGTACTCATACTTAATAACTTTTACTAATGATTTTAATAGATAAGGATATATATACTTAATGATTTATAACTCAGATTCATTTTATAAATTTAAAAAATACAAAATGAAGTTGAGAAACATCTTGGTAAGAATATTAACAAACTTTGTTTAGACTGTAGTGAAGAATAACTTAATCTAGAATTTCTCTATTATTTACATGAGATTGGGATTCTATCCCAACTCACTCATATTTATACACAATAACGGAATGGTGTAATCAAAAGGAGTAGCTACACCCTATTAGACATGGTTAGGTCAATGATGAGTCATGTTAGGCTTCCATTTTCCTTTTAGGGATACACATTACAGACAGTAGAACATATACTAAATCAAGTACTAACAAAAGAGTAAAATGGTATACCATACCAATTATAGAGTGGAGATAAACCTGTTTTTTCAAACATAAATGTGCGGGGTTATAAAGAATTTTTTAAGGCCTCTTTTGGTAAAAAACTTTTACCTTGAGGAACAAATTATACCTTTATAGGATACCTAAGAAAACAAGATTTTATTACCTATACAACCCCTTAGGAAAAAGGTAATTGTGGAAAGAAGTGTTATATTCATTGTGAGGGAGATGAAGCATGGATTATTGTCACCTATTGAAAATTCAAAGGTTTGTTGCTCTACTATAATTTTTATATCAGCAATAAGGTTGAATCCTCAGTGATGGTACTATTTTTTGAAGTTAATTTTTTTTGTCTTTTGAAAGGAGGGGTTTGTTAATAGAGCTTAATTAAATTGATTAAAGTATAAAGTTTGATTTAAAATTTTGATAAATATTGGGTTGAGTTAATTATTTATTATCTAATATTATGATATCATGGATATTTTCAAAATATTTCATTAAATTAATATCCTCTTCACAAGATGATTTCGATCAGAATTCTCAGTTTTAGATTAATCCAAGCCTCAATGAGGGTTCTAATATTTATCAATTTTTATTTATAGAAGGTTAAATATTTCATGAACCCATTTTTATTTTTGGTTATAATAATCCATGAAATCCACATGTCAAATAATATGTGTTAATAATCAATGATATATCCAATTTCACATACACAATATTTATTTAAAGAACGTCAATTGAAAAAAAAATCTCAATTACTTAACATACCAAAATTATGAATCAACCATTGAGATGGTTAGTAATCTGGTTGGTATTATTATAATGATTTGGTAAATTATAAAAAATGAATGAGATGAGAAAAATAATTATGCACTGAAAACACACAAATGAAGGGAGGTAAAAACATGCTTTTGATTGAATAAGAAAGACAAAGTGGGAAGATTTTTCAACTTGATTTAAACTATTTTAAGAAATTATATATTAAAAAACATAATGTGGGTAATAATAATATAATATTATGACAAAAAATTCATTAAACATCAATTGAAATTACAATCAAACTTACATAATTATAGTTTAAAAAACTTGAAGTGCATGAAAAGAAAATATGAAGGAATGGTATCTCAAGTATAAACAAGAGTTTTTAGGGTCCTCCTAGGACATTGGAAAGGCTATGTTCATGCTGATATATCCTTCTAAGGGCTGAGATTCCTACCACTTTCAAGGATAATAGGAAAGTGTATTTATATCCCAAGTTGGGGAACTGTTTACATTCCGAAACTATCCCTCAAGTTGGCTCGACCATTTAACCATTAATAGAAAAGAATATAGAAATATCCAATTATTAAAATTTATATATATGGATGTTTATAGTCTATCCTCTACATTTTATATTCATTTTACTTTTAGATCCAAATATTTTTATGTTTTTATAAACCATGTGTTGTTGTCTAATTTTATCTTATATTTTTTAATGGCCTGAATGTGAATGGATTTTAGGCTAGGAATATGACTTTATATATAAAAAATTTCTTCTAAAAAGTTTTTATCATATATCATTAATTTCAAGCCACAAAATTGCAACTCAAATGGTTAAGTAGATAGGAATAAAATTCAAGAATTGTGGGTTGTTTTAAAATCCTAGATAGAATTCTAGATTTGAATTTTGTACATCAATTGGAATACTTATTGTTTGATTTGGGACATTAAATTTTTATCCAAGATGAATATATATATACTCAAAAAAATTATGGAGTTTCATTAAATTTTGAATTTCGTATTGATCACATAAATTCAATCATCAAGGATGGTAATGTTTTCTCCGTAGATTTGGTGGGCCTTCTTATGTGGTCTATATGGTCCTTTAAATGTCTGAATTAGCCAAATATCTATTTTAATTATTTATAGTCATTAGAATATCGAAGCCTAAAAATAAAAATAATGAAATTTGGATATAGGGGGTGGGATTTATGATTAAAATACTAAATTTAATTACATCTGGACTAATTCAAACAATGCTCACAAATTATATTTAATATTAAAACACGGGAATTTCACACCAAATATGCACTTTTCTGTGAAAATCAGTAATTGTATAAGATAAAAATATAAATAAATTAATAACATAAAATCCCCCACACTTATTCTTGTGTATGTCATCATATACATCAAACACAAAAACATAACAAAATCATTTTTACTTATCAAAACATATTAAAATTTTGGTTTCTCTAATAAGGGAGGTCTAGAATAGTTCACTCATCTATAAATAATTCCACCAAAATTTTTTACTATAATCATTTATAAATATAATTCATTTTTTGTGTTCAAAATTTGAATTGGAAAATGTGGGCACTCAAAACTCACACCTCTAAAGATGATGTAAATTTATTCATGTAATTTCACTCATTCACCAACCAAAATTGAAAATCATAAAAAAAATAGATATATCATCTTCTATTCCCTATTATAAATTGTATAATAATCAATATTTATTTATTAGGGGGTTTTCAGTAGTAATATTAAGTTAATAATATAATGTCCAAAAGAGAGAAAAAGATGGGGGAAACACAAACATGGAAAAATCAATGCACAATTTTTGAAATGAGACATGGAAGGAAATGGAAACACATTTTTACAAAGTAATTAATGTGTCAATAAATATAAGAGAGATATAGAGAGAGAGTTTGAAAAGGAATAAAATATGAAACATGTAAAAAACAAAAAACTTCTCCCAACGACATAAGAAAACATGATGTAAGTACTATTTTTTCTTCCTTTCCTTTTTTTCTTTTTTTCAGAAGTTACACTTGGAAAAAATATCACAGTCATATCTCAACCCTTGTTTTATATCCTCATGGCACAAATTATAATAGTTATAACAAGATCAAAGGTTGATGATCAGTGATTTTTGACCCGCCCAAGACACAAATCATTCTTTTTTTCTTTTCATGTTTTGTTTTTTTTCACTTTTTTCAAAACAAATTAACACTTTTCAATAAAATTTGTGTAAAAATACATAAACATAAATTCATTCCCAAACCTCATTGAATTAAAACCTCTCCCCCATACTTAAATGGATTTTTTCGTTTAAAAATATGATGTCCCATTGAAAATCATGTAAAATGCACCCAAAATTAAATACATTCCCCCCACACTTAAATTTCAATAAATCATAAAATTAAAAACCATGTAGGTGTTGGGTGGGATAAGGTTTTTGTCTTGTAATTCATCTATCAAGGAAAAAAATTATAATAATTAAGGGGATTTCAAAAGGATGATTAGTGTAAGGGTATTGAGAGGCCATTAGGATATTTTGATTCTCATGTGGTTTAAACAATTCTTATATCATATTAATGCACACCATGGTAGGAAATTCATCTCAAAGGTCTAAAAACTCAAGATCCATAATTAGGGGTGAAAACATATAAAATGAAAACATTTCCATAGATGAACTTAGTAGGAAAACTGACGTTGTTCTTCGCTATAGGGAAATAATAAATTTCCAACAAAAAATTGGTCATTAAAAACATATTGGTCTTGATACAAAAAATTTTATACAAGTTTATGATGAAAAATACAAGATGTTTTAGATGAAAAAAAGTCTTTGGACTCCCTAGAATGGTTGGAAAATGTTTTAAAATGTAATGGTGAGAAATTTTTACTCTTTTTATTTCATTTTTTTTTCTAAATACACACCCACACAAAAGAGAAGGGGGGGAAAATATTGATGAATAAAGTGATAAAAATGAGAGATAATGTGATAATTAAATAGGAAGAAAAAGAAAGAGATTAAAAGAGAGATATAATGGGGGATAGAGGGGTATGAATAAGATATGGATAAGGATTTAAAGGGAAATAGGTATCCAAGTTCGGATTTGGTGATTCATTATCTCCATCCAGTGGTGGGTCTACTATAGTAGTTGGGGATCTGGTGGAATTCTTTGTGATTCCCAAGGTATATGTCCTCTCATGGTGATAATTTAACCAATGTCCATTAACTATGAATTTTCTTTTGTAATAAGGAACTTGGACTTACATTGCACCAAATACGTAAACATTAAAAATAATAAAAGGACTTTCCCAATGAGAAAACTTACCTTGATGAAGTTGAAATTGAGAGTTGAAGATAATTACCTTTTCAACTTCAGGGAATACCTTTCTTAGGATTCTTTTTTCATAGAGTACCTTGGATTTTTCTTTTTATATATTGGAATTATCATAAGAATCAATTCAAAGCTCCTCCAATTCATTCAATTGCAACAAAATCTCTTCACCAAATTTTTTGTAATCAAAATTACAAGTTTTAATAGCTTAAAATGACTTATGTTGTAATTAAATCGGTAATTGACATGCTTTATTAAAAACAAACCTAAAAGGAGACATCTCAATGGGTGATTATAGGAAATTTGATAAGCCCAAAGTTCTTCACTAAGTATTTCAGACCATTCTTTTCTTATGGATTTAATAATTCTCTCAAGCACTCTTTTCACATCTCTATTAGAAATTCCATCCATTCTATTTAATGGAGGTGATATTTAATTGATGTTTTATGTACAAACACATTATTTTTCAAAATAGATTCCATGTTTAGATTACATAAATGGATTCCTAAGTCAGTTACCAAGGAACATAGAGTTCCAAATCAATGGAAAATGTGGGTTTTGAGGAACTCACTAACATTTTGGGAATCATCCTTTCTAGTGGGTTTACCTTGACCCACATAGAAACATATTATACTATAAGAAGAATATAGTAGAAACCATTAGAATAGAGGAATGGTCCCATAAAATTGATTCCCCAAACATAAAATATCTCACAAAAGATTAATGTCTTTTGGTTTATTTAATTTATTTTAGATATTCTACCAAACATTTTTCAAGTGGGTCCTGATTGAAAGAACTAATTTGATTCCTTTAAGAGTAAAGTCTAAAAGAATATAGATTTAATGAAAATTTGGGAGGTTCTTTGTGATCCAAAGTAGACACCATTGGGAATTAAGTGGAATAATTATAAGATGGGGTAATTTTCATCTTCATCAATGAATCTCCTAATCACCATGTTAGCCTTAGTTTTCCAAAGTTTATTATCGTACCAAAAATAGTATTTTGAATCTCTTTTCAACTTCATTTTTTGTTCTTTTGAAAAAAATTCCTGAAAAACACCATCAACTAAGAAATTTATAATTGGGGAATACTAAGGTAACTTTGGAGTGAGAGATGATAGGTGTTAATTGAGAAATTCAAGCTCAATTATTTCAGAATTAGAAGAATTAGAAGTTAAACTTAGGTGTTAGCCATAGGGTTTTATTTTTCTGGTCTATCTTCGATATCAAGGTTAAAATCTTGGAGAATTAAGATCCAACCTATTATCCTTGGCCTATAATCACTTTTTATTCAGTAATAACTTCAAAGCCTAATGGTCTGTAAAGATTATGATCTTGGAACTAAAGAGATATGGTTAGAATTTATCCAAGGAAAAAACCATAGCTAAAATTTCTTTTTTAGTGACAGTTTAATGAAATTTAGTTTCATCCGGTGTTTTTGAGGCATAAAATATTACATGGGGAATTTTTTCTCTTCTTTGACCAATAATGGATTCAATGGTCTTGTTAGAAGCATCATAAATCAATTCGAAGGGTAAGGTCCAATTTTTGGGTTAGATTATTAGGGAAAATATAAGAATAGATTTGAGTTAAATTAAGGCTCTCTTGTAAGACTCATCAAATTGGAATGTAACGTCATTATAGAGTATCCTAGTGAGTGGGATGGAAATCATATTAATGTTATAGATGAATCACTAAATGAACCTATCATGTCCAAGGAATAATGAGATGTCTTGAACAGATATGGGTTCAGGAAGTGATTTGATTACCTTAATTTTGGTAGAATCAACTCGAATACCCTTTGAATACACTATGGATATTTTATGTGTCCTAGAAAAATACCATTAGTATCAATGAAGTGACATTTCTCAAAATTCAACATAAGGTTACATTTTACACACTTTTTTAGGACCAAAGAGATTGAATTCAAGGAGGATTCAAATGACTCTCTATAAATGGTAAAGTGATCCATGAAGATCTCTATGAAATGTTAATTGCATTTAAAAAAGATACTTATAATACACCTCTGTAATATTTAAGGAGAATTGAAAGGGAAAAAAGGAATTCTTCTATATGAGTATATTCAAAATGGGCAAGTGAATATAGTTTTTTCTTAATCATGAGGTGTGATTAGGATTTGAAAGTATCTGGTGTATCCATCAAGAAAGTAATAAAAAAATGGCTAATAATTCTAAAATTTGATCAAGTAAAGGAAGGGGTTGTGATATTTTAATGTTTCATCATTCAATTTATGATAATAAATACACACATGCCATTTTTCACTAATGTTGTGACCACTTCTCTATGTTCATTTGTGACAATAGTTATCCCACCCTTCTTGGGAATGACTTGAATTAGGATAACCCATTCACTGTCAGAAATTTGGAAGATAATAACATATTTAATAATCATGTTAATATATTCCCTAACTACCTCAAGTATGAGTGGATTGAGTCTTATTTCAAGTTTCCTAATTGTTTTGGACGATTCTTCTAGATGGATGTGATGTATGCAAAGGGAATGGATGATTCATGGTATATCATCTAGCATCCATCCTAAGGAATTTTTGTTTACCTATAACACTTGAACAAGTTATGACTCCTTGAATTAATTAACTGTAGTAAATATAATGATAGGGAAAGAGTGATAACGTAAAATAAATTCATACTTCATGTGTATAGGAAGAGGTTTCATATCAGTTTCATTCTTCATTTATAGTCCAGAAAACTTAAGAACAACAAAAGTGATTCCATTTGGTTTTGTTTTATTTTACATATTACTATCCAAGGTGGGATGGTAGAGATCATAGGTTAGATGGGATAACAATTTTTTTTTGTGATCCTTCAGATCAATTGAGTTTATAAATGAAAGTTCAATATCAAATTCTTCATTTATGACTTGGTTAATCATGGTGAAAATTTCACAAATTCATCTATCATTATAAAAGTAACAACATGATGGAACATGATTTGATAAAATCTTAGAAGTGTCTTCAGAAGTATGGATAGAGAATGTAGAGTGATCCTCTAATAGGTGTTGTATGGCTTGAAAAATATTGAACTTCACCAGTCCATCAAAAATTTCCATAGATAAGATTCATGTATGGAAATTAATTTTAGATCTATTTGTAATGATTAATGGTATTTTTAGAATTAGGGGAGATAAATAAGAATATATCTCACCTTCCATTTCAAGGATATAAAAATTGGTCAAGAATATAAGATCATTGACTTCAAAAAGTTCATCCTAAATTATTCCATTGGGACTAGTAGTGCTTCTATTGGATAACTGCATGACAACACTTTTTGGGTGCAAGGGACCTAGAAAAATGATTGATAAGATGTATTTTGTAATGAAATTTATATATTCTCTTAATTCTATGAATATGTCACCAAAATTGGGAATCCATATTTAGTATATAACTATAAAGTTCTGTGGATCTTTTCACTTCATGGGAATATACTATTGGGTTGAAATATTTTCAATGGTCCTAAGTTGTCTCTTATGGGTGAACAATTATTTAATAAAATTTTCTTAATTAGGGATTTTTTTATGGAATCTGATAGGTTAATTTTTACTTCAACACATCTAAACATGTCGATTATTTCAAAATTAGAATCAAAGGTATTCTTAGGCTTAGAGATAGATTAAGGAAAAGGAATTAATTTCATTATAGGAATTGGATGATGTTAGAGAGTTTATTCAGGTTCTTTTTTTGGGTTTTTGTTGTTTTATTTTTCTATCTCAACATCTAAATGGGATTTTTAGGATTCATCATGAGGCATATAAAATTTATATCCAGATCAAGATGAAATTGTGCTTACATTACCCTTGAGGCTAGGCAATGGTTGAGATGGAAGTTGGGAACAATTGGATTGTTGTTGCTGATTTAGGTGGGGTACAAGTTGACCAATTAATTTTTAAATTTTTTAATGGATAGAATGGGTAAAGGTGGAAAGATATTTCAAAACACTTTACCATGGTTTCTTAGAATAATTTTCATGTCCCATATTAGGATTTCCTTGATTTGGGTTCTTCAGAAATCTATTGGATTGGGCTGGGAATTGGGAAGGATCACTAGGATAGTGGAAGATGGGAGGAGCGGGAGGAAGATTTCTCTATTGAGGTTAAGGAACAAAAGGATAAGGTTTTTGGAAGTTACTCCCATCATAAACATATTATAATTTGTTTCGATTTTGAGGAGATAATTGAGGGGGTGGGATATGGGATTACCATACCTAAATCCCGAATGGTCTTTCCAGCCTAGATTATAGGTAGGATAGAAGGGATTATACACAGGTTGGTTGGAGTTTCTAATGAACTAACTTGGTTATTTAGTATTGTTGTTCTGCTAAAAAAATCTTAATTTCAATCCATTGTTCTATATGAATATAATTGATCAAACTATAATTTTGTACATGTATTAGTTGGATGAGCAGGTGAGTTATAGATTCTGTATTTTTTTACATCTCTAGGGAATATAGATTTTAGATAAGAATAGGTTGGATCTTTAGAATCCACAAATATTTTTCGCACAAGACCTATAAGCTTACACATCCACTTAATAATCTTGTTAGGATATATAGATTGATTCTTATGTACATCTTTAACTTGATCATGTGCTCGAGTATTTAATTACTGCATCTTTTCATCCATGTGTCTTATGATATCTCCTACAGGTGTAGGAGTTTTTTTAATAAGATAACCACTATTTATGGCTTTAATGTGAGTTCACTTCATATCTAATAACCCCTTATATAAGTAATAGATCAAGGTTTTTTTAGGGATTTTTTGGTATATAAAATTTTCCATAATATTTTTTAACCTCTATTAGTACTCATGGAGTGATTCATTAGGTAATTGATGAATACCACTAATTTCCTTTATAATAGAAGTTGTTTGAGAAAAAGGGAATAATTTCTATAGGAAGATTCAATTAATGTCATTCCAAGAATTTAGGGAACCATTATGGGGTAATAGATCCATTATTTGGTGGATTCATATAGGGGTGAATGTAAATCTTTGAGTTTGATTTTTTCTTTAAAACCCTTTGAGGATTCATGGTAGATCAGACCACTTGAAACTATTTGAGGTGAAGATGAAGATCCTCACTAGATATCCTAGGGAAATGAGTAAAAATACGAATCAAAAACGATTTTAGTTTGGAATAATCCTTGAAGTTTGGATATTTAATACCAAGGGGTTGGTAATTCATATCAAGGGCAACAATTTCATTATGGATTTGTTCCCTATGATTGGTCATATCTATAAAATTGGATTAGAAATGAATGGGTTTTGAGTGATTTTATTATCAATAATGATTCTCTTAATTTTTTTAATAGTTAACTCAATTTCAAGGTCAAAAAAATCTAACGGATTTTTTGGGAGGATGTCAGGTATTCATGGAAATTCAAAAACAATGAAGAAGGAGGGTTTTTCCTTCTTCTTTTTTCATTTTTTTTTTTGATTTTTGGTTTTTTTTGATTTTTTTTAATAAAAAAATGACTGCTTATCACACTATCCTTGGAAATAGAACTATTTTTATCATATATGATTATTTCTTATCAACCATTCAATGGATTGGTGCTCTTTTAAAATATGTATAGAGTCACTCAGGTCGAATCCTCAACGATGGTACTATTTTTTTAAATTGAATTTTTTTTGTATTTTGAATGGGGGTTTGTTTTTAGATCTTAATTAAATTGACTTAAGGATGAATTTTTATTTAACAATTTGATAAATATTGAGTGAGTTCATTATTAGGGTTATAATTCTAACAACCCCTACTTCTGAAGCCCAGAGTTGGTGCCTTACTTTATTACATTGGCATGATTATATGGAATTGAATCCAAAATAACTGAATAGTTTAGTAGTATTGGTAAACTATATAAATACATGAAATCCATTTTACATTGGGAATATAAAATATAACATAATGAAAAAAAATAAACTTCTTTGCATCCTTAAAATTCATTCTATGAATTCATCTTTATATCCTGGGTAAAGAAAACATATTAAGGCTGAGCTCAAATGCTTTGTAAGGGTTAAGTGTATAGAAAACTATCATGAATGACTGAATTCATATTCTATTTAATAAAATAATAAATAAAAGAATCCATACATTTTATAAAATTTAAAATCTCATGGATAATAATAACTAAATGTTGAATAAAGGAAATGCTTAATTATTGGATGTCATGTATCTGGAACATGAATCACTGCGATAAATATATTTCACAAGACTATTTAATTTATAGGTAAAACCCCATTTATTTTTAGCTTAATTGAATCATCACATGATACTACTGAAGCATCGAGGGGATATCTATAATCATGCTTAACCTATATCTACTAGTCCAAAGAATTCCACATATATTGAATGATTGACTTAATTAATTAAAAATTTCATTATCATCAAATATCTATATTGAGTAATTGATACATATTTAATACTACTTCCCTCATTAATGAAATAACTTTCAGTGTAAACATCATATATAAAAATAGAATATAAATTAGGTAAAAATAATATCCATGATACAAGAAATATGGATATTTATGAGAAATGAAATTTTTAATTAATGGTGGTCATAAAAAAAATACATGGTCAGTATATGAACCTTATAAATTTAATTAGGTTCATAATATTAAAATATTCCTAAATGAAGTGAAATTGAGATGAAGTCCCTTGAAAATATCATATCATTGAAGTTAAAGTTAATAAAATGAAACAATTATTTGTATTCACTATAAATTCACATAAAAAGTGGAAATAAAACATAATATAATCAAAATTAATTTCACATATAATCTTATCATGACATAATCAAAAGGTATAATTTTTAAACCAGTGAATGAAAATTGAGTTAAGAAATCCCTTACCACTTTGTAATCAAGCGAATCATATTCCCTATAAAATTAATAATCATAAAATTAAACATTTAATACTGTTATGATAAATATATTCATTATATGATATATCAAATGGGTAGTACACTACACAAAATAAATAAGTAGTGAATAAGGCATATGTCTCCTAGGAATAAAAGTGAGATGAGAAACCATTACCTTTTACTTCATTTTAATCGAACGTTATTTAAACTTTTGTATCATGGTTTAAATAATGTTATTAATTTATACCATAATATTTATAATATCACATATGATCCTATTATATCATCTTATCATCCATTTTTTAATAATATTTTATTATTACCCTTGTTTCATGTGTTAACTGCTTCATTTTCTTATACATTTTTTATCATGTAAGTCTTGGTTCTTGTGAATAGGATATAGTTATGTCATATACATAATGATATAAAGTTCATAGATATCATATTTATTAATTATATACATTTTTATAATAATCCTTGAATGGTGAACATGGAAAATTAATCGCATCACGTCGTGGAGATGGTAGACTGTACATACACACGAGCAACGGTATTATTTCCTTAATGGTAAAAGTATAAGAAATTGGATGCTATATTAATTTTTATATAATCAATATAATTTCATAATTATCATATATATCCATTATTTCTATCATTATACCCATCCAACTAAATTGGTGATGAAAAAAATTACACCATGGCGTGAAGACGGTAAGTCATGCGTACGCACACACGGTGCTTTTTTTCGAAGGATGGATACAAGGTGGAATATAGATTTACCATAATCATAAAAACATATCAGAATATATATTATACTGGATTTATTACATTAACATGTAAAAAAAGACACTAAGATTAATTGGAAGAAGAAACAAACTTGAAAGAGTCGATAAAGATGATTACCTCTTCTTCGGTGGACTTCCTTAAATATCTTTTTAAGGGATCTAGGGTTGGTCTTTTGGAAGGAAAAAATCTAGATAACTTAAATAATGATATTTATAAGAGAAATAGATATTTTTTTAGATATATAAGGCTCAAAGTGGTGTAAATAAGTTAAACAGGGAGTGCTCTTTTATAATTGAGGTGAGGGGCGCTTTTGGAAACTCCCAAATATTAAATTAATATAAATTAATTTTCAACTAAAAATGGATCCAAAATTATTTATTTATACTATAATATATTTATGGGTATAAATAATTATATATAATAATTTTAAGAAAATTTTAGGTCATATTATTACCCTTATCTTTTTCTTTTAACCCTTATTTAATCCCTTTAACTTCTACCGTGACAACATGAATTTTTACTCTATGAGGGTTAATACAATTACTATAAAATTACAAAAGACCCATAAATGGATAATTGGTATTATTTTAAACCTTATCACAATATTTTTTCTGAATTTAATTTTATTAATAATTTTATATCATTTAATAAAACATTATTTATTTAAAAATATCATTAATGTCAATTTTGATACTATTCATTACCTTGACTTTTAAAAATATCAATACAAAAAAGATATATTTAAAAAAACTCTTTTATTAAATCCATAAAATGTAAATTTACTCTATAAAATTCTTGGATGACATTAATTATTTAATATTATATTTACTTTAATATTTTTAATATCATTTATTTAATATTTCCATTAATAAAATAATTATTGCAACACAGTTGTGATATACTTTAAGGGAATTATTTCTTCACTAAAAAAATAATATGATAAATATAATTATTTTATATTTCTAATAATTATTTATATTTATACATATTCTATGTTTAAACACATATTAAAAATATTTTATTTATTAAAAATGTGATTGTGACATCTTTGACTTTTCTTTAAATAAAATATTATAAATGTCATAATCACATGTAAATGAAAAAAAGGAAATATATTATAAAATTGAGTTCTTATAGACTAAATTTACTCATAAAATAAAATTTTGGCAAGTTTTAGGGTCATTTTATAATCCTTATCATATTATTTTTACTCTTTATTACTCGATTTTTATTTAATTTACCCTTTAACGCAGTAATAAAAATTACTAAGATTATTATTCATATTATCCAAAAAAACATAATATTTGATAAATTTTTACATATTTATCCCAAATATGTAATAAATTTTTCAAAATTCAATTCACATAATTTCTATAAATTAATTTAAAATTAAACTGGTAAAACATAATGAAAAACTATTTTCTTGAAAAATGCATTTTTAAGCCTAAAAATGTAATTATACCAAAATAAGGTATAAGGATAACTAAAATGTAATTAAATACATTATATCTAACTAAATGGTACTTAATTTAATTTTATATAAAATTAAAATTATAAAAATACTTTTTAATATAATGAAATTGACAGTTTTATAAAAATCGGTATTTTTTACTATTCACTAGAAAATCAATCTTTTTAGAAAAATACAAAAAAATCACCCTAAGATAATATTTGAAATTAATATTTTAAAACTGAATTTTATTTTTCCAAATATAATTTATAAAATTCATGAAATTTATTTTTAAAACAAGTGGTTTGTTAAAAGGTGAAAATATGCCTTAAAAAATATAGCTTTTTATGCGTAAAATTGGATTTATTCTTATCTTATACCTATAAAATATATTATATGATTTTAAAAACATTTTATTGAATATATAATTTTTAAATTTTATAATTTTTTTCATACTATTCATTCACACCAATTTAAATTCAAGGTTATAATAACATTTCATTATTCATTTAAGTTGGGTGTTACATGCAACGTAAGCTATCGAAGAGATTAAATTTAAAAAGTGATATGCCATAAAATCTTAGGGTGTTACATTCTCCCCTAATTTAATAAATTTCATCCTTTCAATTTGGAATTGAACTTCAAAAATCAAAGGTTAAAACTTGAAAATTCCTTTTTGGGAAACCCACATCATAAATAGGGCTAATAAAACATCTTCTTAATAAGTGGGAAAGGGAATTTCAAAGGTCACCCAAAAATTATGCTTTTTAATAGGTTAAAATTAGTTAAAAGTAAAAACATGGACATGGAAGATAAATATAACTTTTAATTTCTTATGGATAGTGACAAAAAATAGGGTTACTATAAATTTAACCATCAAAAAACCATAAATTTGTGATGGGAGTTGTTTGTGAAAGCAATGGATCGGTCATCTTGGATTTTCTCATCCATCTTGAACACAATACTTACCCACTTGAAGAGTCCCTGGCCATAATTTTAGGCCTTACAGTATGCCGGCAGTGATGTCTAACTATTTTGGAAGCGGAAACTGATTCACTGATATTGTGTAATGCCTTGCACGACCTTGGTGTTATCCCTTGGTCGATTGAGTATATAATTAGAAATTGTTGTGCAATCCTCTACAACAACACCAAAGAGTTCCACACCTTTTGGGAGGGTAACAAAGTATCGGACTATCTGGCCTCGCTCGACTCTCCAGGTTCGGGGATAGTTTTTTTCATGACATCAATAGCTTGAAGCAGGTAGGGATCAACATCATTAGAGGGGATTCCCTTGGTCTCCACTAATTTAGACCCCCATAGTGTTGTGGTTCTCATGGCCTGCCTTTGTAGGCCAAATTGTATGTTTTACATTTCCTTGAATAAAAATTTTAGATGATGATGATGATGATGAGATGGATATTCAAGATGATTTTTTATTCCTTAAGCGCTTTTATCAAAAGATCCATAAGTCATTCCTTCATCATTTAAATATTTACCAAAATAAAAATGGTTATCACATGTTATCGAATATAATAAATCATACGTTAACCTCAAACAATAATATCCAATGTTCAACTTAATTCATTCCACAAGTAGTTAATCTTAAGACTCATCCAAAATATGTCTATCCATATTCAAAGACCAAAAATTTAGGAGGGTCACTAAATTTGAAAAATAAACTTAACATTAGATTTTAGAAACAACATAATGTCTCTCTTATTATTACATAATAAATATATGAATACCTTTATCACCTTAAAACCTTAATGAAAACAAGAATGCTTCCAAAAATAATATCTCATGTTGTTTAATATATTCCTTAAATACAACATCTAATAATCCCAACAAAGATAATATAAATCATCAGATCACTAACCCCCTTCATGGTCACCAATATGATCCAATAAACATCTCTTTATCATTATTATCTCAACATCAAGAACATATTAAGTTTATCTTTCCAAATCATGTTTTTTCTAGAATACCAACTTATTACAGAATCACTTCTCTTGGTTATTGGTATTATTCATCACAAGCGTCCAAATCCTTAAAGAAGAATTACTATAGTAATATCATTATATACCTCAGGATTATTATAACAATATTATCATTGATAAAATAATTATTTAATCCAAATTTAAAATAAATTTAATAATTCTACTTCATTCTACACTTCATCATCTTATTCTATAATACCTTCTCCATTTCGTTTGTTATTTGTAGTCTCTTCATCATTATGAGTATAACCATTACTTGTATAACTTTTCTGATTATCTTGATGATTTTTCCCCTTAGGAAATATATTTGAATAATTCCCATATTATCCACATTTAAAACATTCAACCATCGATAGTATCTTAGGGATACCATTATTCCAAACTTTTCATTTTTATTTAGAAATTACTTGCTTTATATCCTTATTTTCTACACCCAAAACATATTATCATTCTTATAAGATGTCCACTTTTGTGTTTATTACCACATCATCAAAATATAGGAAATTGAATCATCTTTCCTCTATGGTCTCCACCACCCAAGATCTCAGTGAACTTCATCATTATCTTCTATAGTGAGTCTGGGAGTTGGTTAAGGTGCAAGTTGTTAACCATATATCGTGATCACAATATATTTCACCCTAGTCATCATCCCATTTTTTTCTCATCAACACATTGTATATTTCATTCAATATTAACCCGGTTCCTTCTAGTTCTATCCATTTACTAAAACTAAAAATCCTAGTGTGAGAAACACTAATCATACATAGTCATGGAAAATAATTTATAGGATGTCTAAATCATGACACTATCTTCTCGATCAATGATTACATAGGTTTAAACTAGGTTATCCATGGCCATTAAAAATCTATAGTATGTTATTATATACTTATAATTATCCTAAAATTCATTAATATGGTTATATTTACTAATCTATTTTTCCCTAACTCTATTTCCCAAGGTTTCTACTAAACCTCCTCTAATACCAACTATAAAAACCCTGAATCCAGAAGCCTAGAGTCAGTACCTTACTTTATTACATTGGAATGATTATAAGGGATCGCATACTAATGGACCGAATAGTTTAGTATTATTGTTAAACTAGATACATAAATGAAACCCATTTTACATTGATAATAGAAAATGTAATGTATTACATAATAAAATAAACTGATCATCATCCTTGAAATTCATTCCAAGAATTCATCTTCATATCCTGAAGAAAGGGACCATAATAAGGGTGATCTCAAATGTTCTGTAATGGTTAAGTATAGTGGAAACTATCATGAATTAATGATCATAATAAATATCAAAAGGTAGATAATTAAACACATGTTCCATTTAATAAAATGTGAATGAAAATCATCCATAGATTTTTTCATAGTGAAAATATCATGGATAATAATAACTGAATGTTGAATGAAAGTAATGATTGATTATTAGACATCATTTATCTAGAAAAAGAACCAATAATATCAATAACTTTCACAATATGGTTTAATTTATAGGTAAAAACACATTTAATGCTAGCTTAATTGATTCATCCCATGAGACTACCGATGCATCAAGGGGTTATCTATAATCAGGACCCGACCGTGTTTGCTAGTCCAAACCATTTCTTATATATTGAATAATTGATTTAATTAATAAAAAAATATTATCATCAAGTATCCATATTGAGTAATTGATATGAATTTAATATTATTTCCCCATTTAATCAAATAACTTTCAAAGTAAACGATGTATGTAAAAATGGTATACGGGTTAGATAATAATAATATCCATGGTACAAGAAATATGGATATTTAAGAGAAATGAAATTTTCAATGAATGATGATTATAAATAAATCAATTATCAATATATACACCTTAAAAAAGAAATTATTTACATAATATTAAAATATGCCTCAATAAAGTGAAATTGAGATGAAGTCCCTTAGAAATATCATATCATTGAAGTGAGAATTAATAAAATGAATCAATTATGTGTATTAAATATAAATTCACATAAAAATATTAAATACAACATAATATAAAAAAAATAATTTCACACATAATCTTAGAATGACATAATCAAAAAGTATAAGTTTTAACATAATAAATGAAAATTGAGTTAATAAATCCCTTACCACTTTATAATCAGTTGAATCATATGCCCCATAAAATTAATAATCATAAAATGAAACATTTAATACCATGAAGATGAAGATATTCATGTTATGATATATCAAAGGTTCATTACACCACACAAAATAAATAAGTGGTGAATAAAAAATATATCTCACAAAAATAAAATTGAGATGAGAACCCTTACCTTTTTTTATTTTTGGTAGAACATTCTTTAAAATTATGTATAATGGTCTAAATAATGTTATTAATTTATAACTGAATATTTATGGTATAATATATAAACCTATTATATCATAATATCACCCATTTTTTAATAATATTTCATTATTACCCTTGTTTTGGGTATTAACTGCTTCATTTTACTAAGCAATTTTTGTCATGTAATTCATGGTTCCTATACATATGATAAAGTTTTTTTATATAAATAATTATATTAAGGTCATATATATCATATTTATTCATTATATAAATTTTTATAATCATCCTTGAATGGTGAATATGTAAAATAAATCATATTGCATCATGGAGATGGTAGGTCGTACGTACGCACGAGCGACGGTATCATTCCCTTGATGGTGAAATGGTAAGGAAGTGGATGGTATATTAATTTTTAAAAAATAAATATCATATAATATTTATCATATATATCCATTATTTCAATCATTATACCCATCCAATTAAAGTTGTGATGAAAAAAAATTACACCAGTGTAGAGAGAGTAAGTCGTGCATATGCACGCGTAGTTCTTTTATTTTTCATAGGATGTATAAAAGGTGTAATATGGTTGTACCATAATAATAATAATATCTTATAATATATATTATACTGTATTTATTACTTTATAACTGAAACATCACATTAATAGGAAGTGGAAGAAGAAATAAACTTGAAAGAGTCAATAAAGACGATTACCTTTTCTTTGGTGGACATGCTTTAATCTCTTCTTAAGGAGTGCCCTTTTAGAATTGAGGTGAGCGTCACTTTTGGAAACTCTCAAAATATTAAATTAATATAAATTAATTTTCAATTGAAAATGGATCAAAATATATTTATGTAGAATATAACATTATTATGGGTCTAAATCCTCTCATAAAATAATTTTTAGATAAGTTTAGGTCACATTATTACCCTTATATTTTTCTTTTAACTCCAATTTAATCCCTTTAACTCTTCTCATGACAACATGGATTTTTACTGTATAAGGATTAATATAGTTACTGTAAAATGTCAAAAGACTCATAAATAGATCATTTATGATATTTTAACCCTTATAAAAATAATTTGTATAAATTTAATATTTTTAATAATTTTATATTATTTAATAAAATATTATTTATTTTAAAATATCATTAATGTCAATTTTGACACTACTCGTTACTTTGACTTTTAAAAATATAAATACAACAAGATATATTAAAAACTCTTTTATTTAATTTATAATATGTCAATATCATATATAAAATTCTTGGATTATATTGATTATCTCAAATTATATTTATTTAATATTTTTAATATCATTTATTTGGTATTTCCATTAATAAAATAATTATTGCATCATTATTGTGAAAGAATTTAAGGTAAATATTTCTTAACTAAAAATTAAAAATAAATTACATCTATGAATATAATTCTTTTATATTTCTAATTACTATTTATATTCTATAATATCCTTTGAATAACCTGATGTTAAAAATATTTTATTTATTAAGAATATAATTGTGACATCTTTGTCTTTTCTTTAAAAAAAATATTATAAATTTCACAATCACATATAAATGGAAATAAAAGTAAATATATTTGAACCTTGAATTATTATTTATTAATTACTCATAAAGTAAAATTTGGGCAAGTTTTAGGGTAATTTTATAATCCTTATCATATTATTTTTACCCTATATTACTCGATTTTTACCTGATTTACCCTTTATAGTAGTATTAAATATTATTAAGGTCACTATTCATATTATCAAAAAATAAAATGGAAATATTTAGTTAATTTGTACCTTATGATTTTAAATATGGAATACATTTTTTAAAACTCAATTCATAAATATTTTAGAATTTAATTTAAAATTAGACTGGTAAAACATAATGAAAAACAGTTTTCTTGAAAAATGCATTTTTAAGCCTAAAAATATACTTATACCAAAATAATTTATAAGGATAATTAATATTTAATAAATTATATTATATAAAACTCAATATTACTTGAGTTAATTTAGCTAAAATTTAAATCATAAATATACTTTTTAATATAATGAAATTGACAGTTTTATAAAAATCGATATTTTTCATTATTAAATGGAAAATAAATATTTTCATAAATATAAAAAAAATAACCCTAAATTAATTTGGAATTCACATTTTTAAAATTAAGTTTATTTTTTCAAATATAATTTATAAAATTTTTAACTTTAGTTTTAAAACAAGTGCGTTATTAAAAAGTGACAAATTTTCCTTTAGAAAAATATAGCTTTTATGAATAAAATTGGGTTCATTCTTACCTTATGAATATTAAATATATTTTATAAATGTAAAAACATTTTATTGAATATATAATTTATAAATTTCATAATTTGGTTAATTCTATTCATTCCTACCAATTTAACGGCTAGGTTCTAATAATATTTCATTATTCGTTTAAGATGGGTGTTGTGTGCAATGTAAGCTATCAAAGAGATTAAATTTAAAAAGAGACACACCATAAAATATTTTACTATTAAATAATATTATGATATAATTTATATTTGCAAAACATTTAATTAAATTAATATTCAATTCATAATATGATTTCAATCAAAATTCCTAGTTTTTTCTTTAATCCAAGCATCAATGAGGGTTCTAATATTTATCAATTTTCATTTATGGAATGATAAATATTTTATGAAACCATTTATATTTTTGGTTTCAATAATACATGGAATCCATATTTCAAACAATACATTTCAATAATCGCTGTTATATCAAGTTTCATATACACAATATTAATTTAAACATCAATTGAGAAAAATATCTCAATCACTTAGCATACCCAAATTATGAATCACCCTAATGGGTGATTTCATCATACATTGATATGGTTATTAATCTATTTTTGATTATTTTTATCATATGTTAAATGAAAAAATAATAATGAGATGATAAAAATAATTTTACTCTGAACACGCACAAAAGAAGGGGTAAATGCATGCTTTTGATTGAATAAGAAAGTGAAAGTGGGAATGTTTTTCAACTTGATTTAATTAATAAAATTAATATTAAAAAATATATTTTCGATTATAATAATATAATATGATAATGAAAAATTCATTAAACATCAATTGAAATTACAATCACACTTACACAATTATAATTCAAAACACTTAAAGTACATGAAAAAAAACATGGAGGAATGGTCTCTCAAGTATAAAATTGAGTTTGAAATGTCCTAATAGTAATTTTTAAATGATATGGTCATGAAAATATATCCTCTTAAGTTATTAATGGAAAAAATATATCAATGATAAGAGTGAAGTATATTTATAGCCCAAGGTGGTGGATTGTTTACCTTCCAAAACAGCGCCTCAAGTTGGCTCTCCCATTTGACCATTAAGATAGTTGGATCTCAAAATTTATTCTTATCAAAAGTTTTATATGTGTATATTGAAATTATACGATACAAATTTTGTGTCCATTGGACTTTTGGATCAAATTATATGTCTATTTTCATAAACCATGTGTTGTTGTCTAGTTTTATCTCATATTTTTCCATGGCCTAAATATGAATGGGTTTTAGGAAAGTAATATGCCTTCATCTCAAAACCATTTCTTATAAAAAGTTTTGAGCCTATATATTGAATTTATATCCAAAAAATTTTATATTAATTAGAAGAATTTATTGGGAGAAATTTCATGAATTGTGGGATATTTTCAAATCCCAAATAGAATTGTGGGTTGGATTTTATGCATAAATTAGGCCACTTATTAGTTTAGTTGCGCCTTCAAATTTTTATCCAAGATGAATCCAGATATCCTATAAAATATTTTGGAGTTTCATAAAAAAAATTATTTTTTATTTATCCCACAAATTCAATCATCATGGATAGTCCAGTTTTCTCTACATATTTTGTGGGCCTTTTTATGTGGTCTATATGACCCTTTATATGGTCGAATTAGACAAAGATCCAATTTAATTATTTGTATTAATTGGAATAATTAACCCTAAAATTAATAATTACACAATTTTAATAATTACGGTGGAATTTATGATTGAAATACTAAACATAATTGAATCTAGACTAATTCAAACAATGCCCACAAATTATATTTAATATTGAAAAATGGGAATTTCACGCTAATTTTTCACTTTTCCTTGAAAATCAGTAAGGGGTAGATTAAAAAATAATAATAAACCAATAACATTAGGATCACATTTATAAAATAGATAATGGGAGTGAGATAGAATTTTATGAAGTCCAGGATCAAGGTACATAAGAGTTAGCATAGGTATAGATTCTACATAGCCCCATGGAAGAGAAAGTTCTGGAGACACAAGTACTATGTAGGAGTACTGGGAGGTTAGTGAAAATTAAATAAATGGTTTTATATTCACCTGGTATTTTGATTCATTATTAATTGATAATAATGATCATGTAACCTACAAGGAATCAATAAGTAGCACAAAAGTTTCCAAGTAGAAAGAAGTTATGAATTCTGAAATGGATTCCATATATCAAAACCATGTTTGGGTTTTAGTAGACCCTCAAGTGTATGTAAAGAATATTGGTTTTAAATGGGTATTCAAGAAGAAACTATACATGGATATACAATTTAGTAATTTTAAGGTACAACTGGTTTCAAAATATTTAAAACAGTACCAAGGAATTGACTATGATGAAACTTTTTCACCAGTTGTTATGCAGAAATCCATGAAAATTATACTTATCATAGAATCCTATCATGAATATTATATTTGGAATATGGATGTCAAAATAGACTTCCTAAATAGTAACCTTAAATAATATGTCTATATAACACAACCCAAAGGTTTTATTACTCTAAATGATTCCAACAAGGTATGAAAGTTGTATAGATTCATTTATAAATTAAATTAAGAATACATGCCATGAAACAATCAGTTTTATGAATCCATAATGGAATTTAGTTTCATAAATAATGAATATGATCCTTGTGACTATAAATGGTTTTTTGGGAGTGTAGTAATTTTCTTAATAGTTTATATCAATTATATGATACATATTAAAAATGAAATACCAATCTTACAGTTTGTCAAATCCTTGTTGAACACATGATTCTCCATGAATAACTTAGGTGGAGTATAATATATTATTTGGATAAATATCCATAATTATAGATCTAGTATACTACTCTATCTAAGTTGGGATACATATATTGATAAAATATTGAAGTTATTTGGTATGGAACAATCTAAGTGGGGATTTTTGTCAGTGTCACGTGACATTCATATTTCCAAGAAAAAGTATCCTCAAACACATGATTAATATTAGAGGATTGAAATTATTCCATATTAATTAATGATTTGTTCAGTCATGTATTTTTTGTTATGTAATAGGCTAGATTTTGCCTACGCCTTAATCATGATAGGAAGATATCAAGCCGACCAGGGTGACTGCCATTGGATGGTATTCAAGATAATCCATAAGTATCTAAGGTAAACTAAGGATATATTACTGGTCTATAGGGAATATGAGGAGATAATCATCATAGAATATGAAGATTCTAGTTTCTAAATAGATCAAAATAATCTAAAATTGCAACCGAGGTATATCATAAATCTAAATGGAGTTGTTGTGAGCTAGAAGAGTTCAAAACTGATTGTAATCACATATTTTACAACCGATATTGAGTATATGAAAACTTTTTTGGTGGTTAAATAATTGGTTTGCATATGAAATTTCATCCAAGACCTTGATTTTATTCCTATAAGTAAATATCCTATTACACTATGTTGTGATAATATTACAGTGGTGGCTCTTCCAAAATAGCTAAGATCACATCAGCAGATGAATCACATACTTCATAAACATCATTTCTTGAGGAATTTTTCTGAGAGAGGTGAAGTAACGGTGATCAAAGACTCCATAAAATTTAATGTGGTGGACCATTAGACTAAATCCATAACTCCATAGTAACATGATATTCATGTGATATATAGAAAACTAAAGTTCATTTTTCATTGTGTAAAGACACATAATTTCCATGTATATTTTTAAAAAATATATATATGGGAATTTTACGAGTCTGTGAAAATTGACGACGTGTGATTTCGAGACCCAGTGTGCCCGGAATGAATTTCTGAACTTTTTTTTTGGTACGTTTAGTAAACGTATGAGCGGGTTTTTGTAACTATTGAACTGGTGCTCGGAATTGAAATCTGAGGGCACCGTTGAACTCGTAACGCCAGTATTCGCTTAAGGAGACCTTCACCTGGACCGTAGTGGGTTGAGAGTGAAAGATAACTTTTTGTTCTTTTTGTGAAAGAATTAAATAGAATAAAAAGGTCTAACATTTTTATTTTAGAAACGACCTCAACATGGGTTATGGTGGTGGGGACCACCCGATCCTAAACCTCCCATGTAAATTTTAAGAGTTGGGGACCACCTGAACTAACACCCATTTTGAATTTAGAGGCAGGGACCACCCGAACCCACTTTAATGGGAGGAAACCTTTCAACTCCCTCTTTAATGAGGGGGGTGACCCTAGGTTTCCTCTAAATTAATTATTATAACCTTTTTATAATTAATGATTCTAATTTTATTTTTTTCCAACAATTAAATTTATGGAACACATCATATTGGATACTTTTCATTTTGGGAGGAATTGGGAGAAAGGATTGGAAGAGGAGAGCTTTTGGAGGAATTCTTATTCTCCAATAAAGAGCTTCTCCAATGAAGAATGCCAACGAAGAACTCTTCTCCTTCGATGAATATTTATCCAAACTCCATAGAAGGACCTCCAATGACAAACTAACTGATGATCAATGAAACGTCATCATCACTTACTTCATCTTTTTCCTCTCCTCACCGATGTCGTTGGAGGAAAATTGTTGTGGGATCGACAAACGCAAAACCGTCTCAACCACAGACAATCATCAACTGAACCATCGAGGTGGGGGTGTGTTTTAATTTGATCAATGTTAATTTTTTACTCACATTGAATCATCCCCCTTGATCCGCTTGCTACATCTATAACGCAGAGGGTGTGGGCCAAACAAACATGGCCCGACCCCTCCGTCGTTCTTCATTATTGGTGTGTTATTCACGATGGAAGAAGATGACCTTGTGCCACGAAGGCGAAAGGACAGCAGCCAGCTGAACTGGCCGCCAGCGAAGGCGCGGTGCATGACCACACCGCATGGAGAGGATGGTTGGCCATCCGGCCAGCCGTGTCGGACCGCCGCACCGTGGCTGCCACGCGGCCTCCGCAGCCCCACGGCCCACGCGTCACCTACAGTCTCCGTGACCTCTACCACCCCACCACCCTCGTAGATCCACACCACCCGCATGGCACTCGCGACCTCTGTCTCCTCGCGTCCTCACGGCACCCGCAGCTTCCACAGCCCCGCGGCCTCACGGCACCTGCGGCCTTCGCCGCCCATATGGACCTCGCGGCCTCCGCCGCCCCGCGGCTCCGCGCTACCCTCACGGCCTCCTCGCCACCCCATGGCCACTCAGTGCCGCTTAGGCTGGGCCGCCCAGCATGGTCGGGTCAGACCAGACTCGGGCCAACTTTGGACATTTACGATCTATCGTCCATAACTTTGGTACCAGGCGTTCGTTTGAAAAACTATCAATGGTGCTGGAAACCTTAGAGTGAGATGGTCCCTTTGAGTATACCCCACTGAAGATTTGGATAAAGTTGTAGTACAGTCAGGTTGGATCGATCACGAATCTAACGAGGCCCTCGGGACTAAAAGGCTAATAACTCACAGACCAGGTGTCTGATTGACTCATCATCTGTTGCATTGAGACCCATATTCCATGGTGGTCCTTTGAGATACTTATTCGTGATACTTCATGGCAGTTGGAGTATTGAACAGTGGCTTGTGGAGCGGACCCTCGTGGATACAAGCAAGTATAGTGCGGGAACCCTGTAGTTGGCTGTGATGTGAATAATGAATAGCGATCCTGTGTGGGTCAGCACCTAAAGATCCTGTGTGGGTCAGCACCTATAAATCTAGTGTGGTTCAACACCGAGCGATCCTATGTGGGTCAGCACCGAGTGATCCTGTGTGGGTCAGCACCTAGCGATCCTATGTGGGTCAGCACCGAGCGATTCTGTGTGGGTCATCACCGAGTAATCCTGTTTGGATCAGCAGTAGAGCCTCTTAACAGAGTAAGATGAATTATTAGTTACATTTATTCATATCTACTATTGTACTTAAGTTACACCTGGTGTGAGCTGAGCCCGTACTTGTGTGGTAGTTTCCTTTATGGTAATACCTTGGTGGTATTATTCTGTGTGGTGTACCTATGTGGTACTTACCTTCGTGGTACTTCTTCCTTTGTGGAATAGTTGAGCTTGGGATTTTGAGTTGGACTTTGTGTTTACTCATAAATGATATGGGCATACTTTATAACTTAGGTATATGTATGGCCATATACCTATGTAGGGTTTTCAGTTGATTTCATGCATTGTGGTTTATCCTTTGTGGATTTTGTGAGACCTTGAGGGTCTCGAGGTCCCTATTAAGTATCGTTGTACTCACCCCTACACGGGCTATGCCTACACTTAATTGTGTTTGGTGTAGACGATAGATAGCGCTGACTGAGGACGAGAGTACCAGGACTAGAGCTAGCTTGGAGGAGGACCTTAGACGAGGCGTACTGCAGAGACGACCGATCGAGAGTTGTACCTACCCTTCAGGTAGGATTCTTGGCGGGTGTTCATAGGAGTTGTTCTAGTTTACTTGTACTTTCAGTTTGTTATACTTTCCAATTAGTCTTGTATTCTGAACCCTTTTACTTACTGTACTCAATCTATTTACTATTTAGTTTACTTGAGTTTATATCTTGTTTTGTGCTTAGTTGCGTGTGTTTACAGGTTATAAAGGCAATTCCTTCCCAGTTTTAGGGAATATTCCTTCAGTTCTAGTCGTCAGCCCCTAGCCTATGGAAGCCGGGCTTGGGGTAGGCACGATATGGGCCCTGGGGGACGGGTTGTGACAAATTGGAATTAGAGGAGTCGGTTCTACCATATAACATATGACTCTGATATTTTTAACGGCAATAGTGTTAAGTTTAGTGAGTGAGGTTATCAGTTTAGGTAATCCAGTGTTGGTGCGGTGGCCGACGTATCCATACACCAGGACCCTGACTTCTGATTTCCGACTCAGTGCACAAATAACACTGATTGCGTGTGTGTTTTCAAGAGTTTTCTTTGTGATCTCTTTGAGTCAGCTCACCAAGTATAAATTTTTGACCGTGACGCAAATGTTTCTTTTCAGGATTCCTCTATGCAGATAGCCAGCTAGGGTTCCAGATATAGTACGCTCTGATAGGACACCGAGCGATGAGGCCTCGATGCAGGGCCCTCTTCCAATAGAAGCACCAGTAGAGGCACCAGTGGAGGCACCAGCGGTACCATTACCCATTGGGCCACCGATACCACTAGCCCCAGTAGTAGAGGGTGCATGCCGCTTGAGCGCGTTTCACAAGTTCCAATGCCAGAGGCCACCTAGGTTCAGGGGAGAGACAGACCCAAAGGCGGCTGAGGATTGGCTAAAGACCGTGGTGATAGTCTTCCAACTAGTAGGGACACCAGCTAATCTTATAGTGATCCTTGTTGTCAGCCTTCTATAGGTAGCAGCAGGCAGAGATGGTGGAGCTTAATGCTCCAGGTTCACAATGAGGTGACTCTTCTCTAAGCAGACATCGAGAGCCTATTTTAGGCATAGTTTGTCCCAGCGACTCTTTGCAAAGTGTTCATACAGGATATTCTTCATCTACAGCAGGGAAGCATGACTGTGGATTAGTACTCATTGTGGTTCACTGACCTCTCACTCTACTCCAATGATATGGTGCGAAACCCATTCTTCAGGGCCTGAACCTTTGATCAGGGACTCATTCAAGATATCAGGGCTTCGATGATTTCTATTATCATCCTGATGCAGGTAGGGGTGTTAGAGAGAGACCTCTTAGTGGAGAGTTTCCTTGATGACCAGTCACCAGCAGCAAGACCCACCACCATTCATCACGTAGCGGAGTCTTTTACAGCTGGTAGTAGACAGATGTCACAAAATTCCAAGAGGACCATACCTACAGGTGGATGACTGTGGGATTCAGGTTCGGTTGTGTGGGGAACCTGAGGAAAATCCAGTCATACCAGGAGCGGGCAGTGTTACGCATGCGGCGGGCAGGGTCACATGGATCGTGATTGTTCGACCCACCATATGGATGATCATCAGATGGTCGAAGGACGGCCTAGGCAGAGACAGAGTTTCAACCGAGGAGGTCCGTAGGGATCAGCCGGACATGGCTGAGGAGCTGGTCGTGCATCTGATGGTGGGAGACAATTCAAGATAGTACCACCACCACCACCAGGTGGTCCACCCCGACCACTGGAAGTATAAGGATAGAGGCGATCTCAGCTTCAGGAAGATGAGGCCTATGATCACAATGCTCCATAGATGATATGAGGTATGATCTATGTCTACTCCACTTTAGCTGCAGTACTTATAGATATAGGTGTCAATCATTATTTTATTTCTGCTACCCTGATTTGGAGCTCGGATATTCCAACGGATTCATTGGATCGATCCTTACGGCTAGAGAATCCTACGGGAGCGGATATGACGATTACACACTATTACCGGTAGTGCGATCTTACTCTAGGAGGCGTGAGCTTCAGATGGGATCTCCTAGTAGTGGCATCAAGGCCTTACGACGTCATCTTGGGTATGGACTAGTTATAAACATTCCATGATCAGATAGACTGTATTAGGCGCAAAGTGCGGTGTGTCTGCGTGGATGGGACTAGTTTTACCTTCACCGGTGAGAAGGGAGCCTTTTCAGCACAGGATGGACTTACCCGGAGGAGAGTTCAGCTGATCGCTCATCAGTTGGCTAGCCTTACCCTCATAGCGGTTGATTTGGAGAGTCTGAGTTATCCTGTAGTGGTGGACCAGTACGCAGATGTCTTCCTTGATGACGTTCTGGGTATACCTACTCACAGAGAGGTGTACTTTTACATTAACTAGTAACCTGGTACGGCACTGATATCTACACCAGCATATCAAATTCCTCCCTCAGATCTTCGTGAGCTGCAGGTACAACTAGAGAACTTTTAGGGGAAGGGATTCATTCAGCCTAGTGTATCTCCTTGGGAATCCCTGATTTTGTTCACCAAGAAGGCGGATGGGAGCTTGAGGCTTTCTGTTGACTATCAGCACCTAAACCAGGTGATCGTGAAGAACAAGTTCCCACTTCCTAGTATTAACGGCCTCTTTGATCAGCTAAAAGGAGAACAGTGGTTCTCGAAGATAGACCTCAGTTCAGGCTATCACCAGCTCAGTGTACGAGACGAGGATGTGCAGAAGATGGATTTTAGATGTTGGTATGGCCATTATGAGTTCTTGGTTATGTCATTCGGCATGACCAAAGCTCCAGAAGTGTTCATAGGACTCATGAACAAGATATTTTAGCCATATATTGATTGCTTTGTAGTAGTCTTCATCAACGACATTCTGATATACTCGACTACTGAGGAGGATCATGCTTATCATTTAGGGGTAGTACTAGACACACTTCGAGAGCACCAAATTTATGGTAATCTCTCGAAGTGTCAGTTCTAGATCAGATAGGTTCACTTTCTGGGAAATTTCATATCAGAGGCTAGAGTTGCAGTGGATCTAGTGAAGATCGAGGTGGTACTTTCTTGGCAGACACCCAGGAGTGTGACAGAGTTACAGAGTTTCCTAGAATAGTCTAGATACTACTGAAGATTTGTGCTAGATTTCTACAGATTTGTAGGACCACTTTCAGCATTGACAAAGAAGGGGAAACCCTTCATGTGGTCAGAGAGATACCAGCAGAGTTATCAGGAGCTAAGGTAGAGGATGACTAGTGCCCTCATCTTGAGGCTTCCAGAGGAGGGCAGAGGGTACGTAGTCTACTGCGACGCATCAAGGACCAGGCTCAGATGTGTCCTGATGTAGGAGTGAGTGGTGATCAAATATGGTTCTTGATAGTTGATACAGCATGAGAAGAACTACGCTACCCATGACCTAGAGTTAGTAGTATTGTTCTTCACCTTAACGATTTGGTAACACTATACAATGGGTGAATGCTTTATGGTCTACTCGGATCACAAGAGTCTCAGGTATATCTTCTCTCAGAAAGACCTGAACCTGAGACAGTGATATTGGATTGAGTTCCTCTAGGACTATGACTTCAAGATAGTATATACTCTTAGGAAGGGGAACGTTGTAGCATAGTCACATAGTAGGAGGTCTGGTATATAGCTGCTAGGCGAGGTGATGGATTAGCTATCCGCTTTGCAGATATCCTTTATGGATCGGGATAGAGTAGTTTTTCTTCAGTATCTTATAGTCACTTCCCTATTTCTTCAGTGAGTCTGGGAGGCGCAGCGTGGGGACACTGACTACAAGACTCGATGTGCTCAGATATCCACAGGGTAGAAACCTCATGGATTTTCTGAAGGTGGGGAGCACATCATCCTCTTCAGAGGATGTACCATGGTACCAGTGTCTCTTCAGGAGGAAGTGATGAGGGAGTTCCACACATCCCCTCTAGTGGTACATCTAGGAGTGGTGAAGATGTACCAGGATCTCTGGTGGCCAGGAATGAAGAAAGCAATTGCAGAGTTTGTCTCTCAGTGCCTCACTTGTCAGCAAGTAAAGGCGGAGCATCGGGTACTAGCAGGATTGGTTCAGCCTTTGGAGGTCTCAAAGTTGAAGTGGGATGGGAAATCCATGGACTTTGTGACTGTACTTTCACGTACATCCATGGGTCATGACTCGATTTGGGTGGTCGTCGACCAACTCACCAAGTCGGCCAACTTCCTACCGATCAGAGAGTAGGGTTCAGCAGAGATATTGGGATGCCTCTATGTGTAGGATATTGTACGGTTACATGGAGTACCCTCGATGATTGTCTCCGATCGTGATGCACGTTTTACTTTCCGGCTATGGAAGGGGTTGTAGGAGGCTTTTAGGATACAGCTTTATTTGAACACCACCTTCCATCCCTAGACGGATGGCCAGAATACACGGACCATTCAGACCCTCAAGGACATATTGCATGCTTGATTCCTTGACTTCAGTCGTAGCTGGGAGGATCACTTACCTTTGGGGGATTTTTCATACAACAGCATCTATCACTCCACCATTGGGATGACACCTTTTGAGGTGTTGTATGGGCAACCTTGTAGATCACCTTTGTGTTGGACTGACCCAGGGGAGTTAGCACTTATGGGGCGAGAGATGGTACGGGCTACCATAGAGAAGGTACAGATCATCCAGGAGTGGATAAAGAATGCACAGAGCAGGCGGAAGTCTTATGGAGATAGGAGACAGAGACCTCAAGAGTACGAGGATGGTGACCATGTCTTTCTAAGGATCTCACCTCGACGAGGTTTGTAGAGATTTGGCCGAGCTGGAAAGTTATCTCTGAGGTTCATTGGACCCTTTTAGGTCCTCAGCAGAGTTGGTGAGGTGGCTTACCATCTATCTTTTCCCCCTCAATTGCACCAGATGCACGACTTCTTCCTCGTATCCTAGCTAAGTAGATACGTGCATGACCCTTCTCACATTATCGACCATGACTATCTATACATCGACAATGGGGAGACGTTTTCAGAGATTCTAGTAAAGATTGAGAATCAATAGGAGCGGGTCCTTCATGGATGGTCGATACCTCTGGTGCGCATTCGCTAGCAGCACAGGAACCTCGAGGAGAGCACATGGGAAAGGGAGGATCATATAAGTTCTCAGTAACCCCACTTGTTCCCTTAGTTTGAGTTGTGGCTTATGGGGATGCAAATCCCTGGTGTGGGGAGAATGTAAAGACCCAAAATCTCCATGTAATTTTTTTTAAATATATGATAATTTTATGAGTTTGCAAAAATTGACGGCGCGTGATTCTGGGGATCAGTGTGTCTGGAATGAATTTATGAACTTTTTTTTGGGTATGTTTAGTAAACGTATGAGTGGGTTTTTGTAACTTTTGAACTAGTGCTCAGAATTGAAATATGAGGGCACTGTTGAACTCGCAGTATTAATATTCGCTTAAGGATACCTTCACCTTGACCGCAGTGGGTTGAGAGTGAAAGATAAAATTTTGTGTTTTTATTGAAAGAATTAAATAAAATAAAAATGTCTAACATTTTAATTTTAGAAACCTTTTCAACATGGGTTATGGTGGTGGGGAGAACCCGAGCTTAAACCTCCCATGTAAATGTTAAGAGGTGGGGACCACCTGAACTAACCCCTATTTTGAATTTAGAGGTGGGGACCACCTGAACCCCCTTTAATGGGAGGAAACCTTTCAACTTCCTCTTTAATGAGGGGGGTGACCCTAGGTTTCCTCTAAATTAATTATGCCAACCTCGTCATAATTAATTATGCCAATTTAATTTTGTGCCAACAATTAAATTGATGGAACACATCATATTGGCTACTTTTCATTTTGGGTGGAATTGGGAGAAAGGATTGGAAGAGGAGAGCTTTTGGAGGAATTCTTCTTCTCTAATGAAGAATGCCAACGAAGAACTCTTCTCCTTCAACGAATATTTCTCCAAACTCTATCAAAGGATATCCAACAACGAACGAACTGACGATCGAGGAAACGTCGTCATCACCGAATTCATATTTTTCCTCTCCACACCGATGTCATTGGAGGAGACTTGTTGCGGGATGGACAAACGCCAAACTGTCTCAACCGTGAACAATCTTCAACCAAACCATCAAGGTAGGGGTGTGTTTTAATTTGATAAATGTTAATTTTCCTCTCACATTGAATTATCCCCCTTGAACTGCTTGCTACCGCTCTAACGTAGAGGGTGAGGGCCAAAAAAATATGGCCTGACCCCTCCTCTGTTCTTCATTATTGGTGTGTTCTTCATGATGGAAGAAGAAGGCATTGTGCCACGATGGTGAATGGATAGCAGTCAGCCAAACCGGTCATCGGAGAAGGTGTGGCACACGACCACACCGCGTGGAGAGTACGGTTGGCCATCTGGCCAAGCGTGGTGGACCGTCGCACCGCGGACGCCCTGCGGCCTCCATCGGCCCACGGATCCACGCCACCCTCGCAGCACTTGTGGCCTTCGCTACCCCGTGGCCTCACGGCACCCATGGCCGCCGCCGCCCCGCGGCCTCTGCTGCCCATGTGTCCCTCGTGGCCTCCGCCACCCCGCAGCTCCACGCCGCCCTCACGGCCCCCACAGCCTCTTTCGCCCAGCGGCCTCTGCTACTCCGTGCCACCCTCGTGGCCCTCGCGGCCTCCACATTGCCTCGCGCCATCCTATAGCCACTCCGCACCATCCAGACTGGGCCGGGTCGAACCCAGCGGGCTACACTAGACCCAGCGGGCCAGGTCGACCCGAATCGGGTCGGGTCGGTCCAGGCCGGGTCGGGCCAGACCCGGGACAACTTCGAACATTTACGCTCTATCGGCCATAACTTTGGTAACAGGCATTCATTTGACAAACTGTCAACGGCGATGGAAACCTTGGAGTGAGATGATCCCTTTGAGTATACCCCACTAAAGATTTGGATAAATTTTGAGTAAGGTCGGGTTGGATCGAGCACTAATCCAACTGATCCCTCAAGACAAAATGTCTAATAACTCACAGAACAGGCGTCCAATTGATGTACTATCTGTTGCATTGAGACCCCTATGACATGGTGGTCCATTGAGATACTTCTTCATGAGACTTCGTGGTGGTTGGATTATCAACCAGTGACTTGTGGAGCGGACCCTCCTGGGTACAAGAGAGCGTAGTGCAGGAACCCTATAGTTGGATGTGATGTGAAGAATGAATAGTGATCCTATGTGGGTCAGCACCTAGCGATCCTGTATGGGTCAGCACCGAGTGATCATGTGTGGGTTATCACTGAGAGATCATGTGTGGTTCCATAGTAGAGCCTCTTAATAGAGTAAGATGAATTAGTAGTTACATCTAATCATATCAAATATTGTACTTAAGTTATACCTAGTGTGATCTGAGTCCGTACCTGTATGGTACTTTACTTTGTGGTTATACCTTGGTGGTATTCATATGTGTGTCGTACCTTTGTGGTACTTACCTCCTTGGTATTTCTTTCTTTGTGGAATAGTTGAGCTTGGGCTTTTGAGTTGGACTCTGTGTTTCCTCATGAATGAGATGGGCATACTTGATAACTTAGGTATATGTATGGGAATATAACTAAGTAGGTTTGTCATTTGATTTCATAATTTTTGGTTTATCCTTTGTGGATTTTGTGAGACCTTGAGGGTCTCGGGGTCCCTACTGAGTATCGTTATACTCTCCCTTGCATGGGCTATGCCTGCACTTCATTGTGTTTTGTGTAGACAACGGACAACGCTGACTGATGATGAGAGTACCAGGACTGGATCTAGCTCGGAGGAGGACCTTAGATAAGGCGTACCGCAGAGATAACCGATCAAGAGCTGTACCTACCCTTCAGGTAGGATCATTGGTGGGTGTTCACAGGAGCTGTTCCAGTTTACTTGTACTTTCAGTTTCTTGTACTTTCTAATTGGGCTTGTATTCTGGCCCCTTTTACTTACTATACTCACTCTGTTTACTATTCAGTTTACTTGAGTTCGTATCTTGTTGTGTGCTTGGTTGCATGTGTTTACAGGTTATAAAGGCAATGCCTTCCCAGTTTTAGGGAATACGCCTTCGATGCTAGTCACCATCCCCTAGCCTATAGAAGGCGGGATTGGGTTAGTCACGTCACGAGCCTCAGGGGACGATTTGTGACACATTGGATATACTCTAAGTTGGAGTCTATTGGATTTAGTGTCCTAGAACCAAATTTGTGTACTTTAGATTTCATTTATATTCAAATAAGTGAATATTAATTTGAATATCTTATTACATATCATTCAATGATCTATGTTACTTTGATGTAATAATATTCTATAGTATCTATCATATTGACAAGGTCATAATCATTACCCTATGTGATGATAACCTTAAAATTCCATGACGATATTCTTAAACCTTGTTATATGATAGGATAAAATTTTATGATTGGGAAAATAGTATGTTGATCATCAGGTGTTTTTACTCATAATAATATAAGACTTTATCTTGTGAATTTCTCACTTGTTAGTCTCTATGACTATAGATTATGAGAACAAGCCTGCCTATAGGAATTTTTCATATTAATATTTCATCATATATTTTTATATTTGAGTGTGTGTAATGGTCCATAGACTTTAATATTATTATTAATTCAAGTCATGACTCACACACTTTGATGTACTAACCAAAATTGTGATTCCATATGTTCATGGGAAGTCGGTTATGTTGGGTGCATCATGAATAATGTGTTATTAATGAATAATTCAAGGAATGAATTATACCTTCCAAAATTATAGAATTTTATATCTTGAACATTTGATTAAATTATAACCTTACTATTAAATTTTAAGTTCATGGTGTAATGATGAGTTTAATTAAAATATCCAAAGAAATACATATCAAGAATATAGGTTGATGACATGGGTGTGCAATATGCTTGATGAGATATCATAATAAATAGATTATATTATATAGTGAGAGCTTGTGTGTGGTTCTTAATGTTGTGACATGAACTTTTTTCTCTTATGTTCCTTGACTCATTGTTATATAGTAATCTTGGAGTTTATTAAATCCTATCTAATACCAACAAAAATTAATCCTAGAGGGTCGCACATTAAGTGTTTCTATTGATCTCAGTTAAATTATATTTGAATTTAATTATTGAGATATATATTATTATCAAGTCTAATGAATAATTTTATTCAGGATTTATTGATCATATAAATAAAATAAATATTTTTTTCATGATAATTATTTAATTATGTGGTTATATATAATATTTATTTATTGAATGAATGAAAGTTTAATTAGGTATTTGATAAATTTTGAGGATGGATAGTGGACCAATATCTTTTATGGTGATAAATGTTAATTAATAAGCTGGTAAAATGATATTTATCATTGCTCCAGTTAGTTCACTTCATGAAAAGAAAATAATATTATTATTATTTCATAGAATAGTGTTATATAATTTTTAATATATTATTTAAGGTTCATTGTGAAATTTATTAATATTTTAACCCTTACCCTAATTCTATATATAGAAAAATATGTCTATTGTGTTGAGATTGATTGAAATAGAGAATCGTTGTGCACAATGAAATCTTGAAATATATATCAATATTGAAGAGCACTCTTTATATTCCCCTTCTTCCTCCATTATCTCAACAATGATATTACAAGGATGATTATTTAAGCATGGATGAAATGTTGTTGTTATAAATAAGAAAATATCATGTGTATCTATCCACCATGCTAGAACTTATAAATCCATTGGAATTGTTTGAAGATTAAAGGAGCATGTTCAGATCACATCTAGAGGTATTATACACTTGGATCCTACAAGATAAATATTGGATGACCTAATAGGGTTTCAGATGATCAATATATTCATCAAAGAAAGATCTCAAGACTTAGGTATTCTTTATTAAGATTGATTTAAATTAATTATAAATTTAACTTGAAAATATCTTCTCCTAGTTTTGGAAACCTTATTTTTCAATAATATTTTATAAACATTAATTGGTCATGAATTTTACATATTTTAAAATATCTAAATGATCCATAAAATTCAACAATCTCTATGTCAATATTGGCCTCGATAAGCTCTTACATTGTGCCCAGAACAATCAATCCACCCTTTCTCTTGGCACCTTTATCCAAGGGTGTTGTTCCATAAAAAATAAGATAGGATCTCATCTAATTTCATATATTCTTATTATCACAACATTTATTCTAATTCCCCATGTTTTATTCATTGAATTTATATGGTTTTCACTGATATCAAAGTGAAATCCACTCTAATCATGAGGATTATCCTTCTTTGGGAAATAGGTGCCTAAAAAAGCTATGTGCACACCATTGATCATTGTTATGAAAATGTAATGATGTGTAGTGATTTATTAATGGTTTTTATGTATTTGGGCCCTAAAATTAGGGTTCTTGAGTTACTCTAAGTTGGAGCTTTCTATGGAAAGATTATTAGAATAATTATAGTTATATTATACTTGGTTTTGACTAAATTTTCAATATTGAAGTTTTTATTTCATGGGTAATTGACTATAAATGGATTGGATATAATTTTAGGGGATACAATATTTCCATTAGAATATTAGGGAAGACCTTTCAAGAATATTCTAACAGTAGTTCATTCTAACCCATATATAATTTCTTGGGATTTTCATTTGGATTTATCATCGCTGATTTTTTCAAGTTGATAAATTTATATTACCTATTTTTAAACATGTGAATCAAAGGTTTTCAAAAAAAAATATTATATAAATTTATGATTTACTCTGTGAAGTGATGCATATTTGTTTGGGGTAAATTGTTAATTAATTTAAGTTATATTTTAATTCTATTTTTTGGAAAGTGTGAATTCTTTAGTAATGTAATCATGTGAATTTAATACTTCTTATCACTTCTTATATTGATAAAACCTTCACTTTAGTCAACCAAATTATATATATATATATATTTAGAATTTATTCTTCCATTTATATATGTTATGTCATAAAACATTTAGCTTGAATTAATGTTTCATGGTTTAATAATCTAAAAATTAATCCGAGTGATCTTGGTTTTTCTTAAATGAAAAAAATAAGGTGATTATATAGTATGGCTAGTTTAGTGACACCTTGGAATTTGGTGCCAACTTGAGCATGAAATGAAATGTTTTAAAAATACAATAGGTTGTAATATAAGATGATTATAAACATTTTTGTCCATTATGTAAGAACAACCCTGATAATTTAGTACGATGAATTTTATATGGGTTATACCAAAGTGGTGATTAATAAAAACCTAATTTATATTGCAACATTTTGAGATCCCTAGATTTTATTGTATTATTTTTAAGATCAATTAATTTATACTTGAAACTAATTTATCATAGTATCCATATAATGTTTTAGTGACATGATTCAAAAATAATTTTCTACACTCTTTCTTAAAGGAATTATAAATCAATAAACCACACTTAACCTTTGATTAAGAGATTTATTCAATATAAATTCTATTTCTAGGTAAAGAAGGATGAATAAAATTGGTTTTTACTTCAATATTATTAATTAATAATTGTTACTTTATTATTTTTTCACCCATTTTATCTAATGTTTCCTTGATTATTAATATCCATACAAAATCCTTTGTTGGGTATGTTTCTTTCATCCTTGTCTTTGAACATATTATATCATGTTACTTGTTTACTTCCCAGGTAGATCATGTTAATCTATACACTTAATTTCATGGATGAAAATATATTTTATAAATCTCATATTAGTAGTAAAATTTAAGTTAGATCACATTATTTCATATCATTTAATTTGAATCTTATCTATGTTCTTATATTAAATTGTTTAAATTTGTTAAACATTTACTGAATGAAAATGTCTATACATTATAATGTACTTATGTAATTTATATCTAAGGTTGATAAATTATAATGCAAATGGGATATAAATATTTCTTGAATAAAAATTTCCTAGGTACACATAATATTAATGGGAAAATTGATGGTATGGGATTGGCTTACAATGCCTTGAATCTTATATACTCCTTCTGTTATCCAAAAATGGGATGGGTTGATCATTTATCCTAGATGTTGTATAAATGATTTATTTTAATCTAAATGGGATTGTTATTTCATCCTGAATCTTTTTTATCAGTCATCTTAAATTCAAAGTGATTCTTGAAATAGGTATGATAGGTATGAACCCTCTTGGTATTGGGGCATACACATCAATAATACCCAAGTACCATGTTATGTTTTCTTTATAGTTTATGTTCTAAAAATCATTTTGTCAAAATTATTTGGTATTTATATATATATATATATATATATATTGATATGGTTCATACAACTTATTATATTCTATGTATTTTGGATCTATGGTGATTTTATATTGTATGTTGTACGCTCACACACTACATGTTCACACCAGTGGTCATGTAGATTCATGTGAAAAGGATCCAAAATAAACTATGATAATTCACTGGGTGAATTAGTAGATTCACTAACTTTTTTGTTATCCTTCAAAAAAAACATTCAAAACCTACTAATATTCATGACAAGACTAATATACACAAACCAAACACACTCTAAGGCATAAATACAATAGGTATAATAAAACAAGGTTCACTACTCAAAATAAGTAGTTACATGATTGGAATAATATAGTAAAACCTATGAAAAAACATTCCATTTGAATGTCCTTGTGTGTAGAAAAAAAATAAATGATTTTCCTTGAAATTTTGTTACACAATGTGTCTAATGACTTTTATAATTTGATCCTATAAAAACAATGATATAGAATCTATAATTTAATAATCAGGGAGTCTTCACCATGCATAAACTTACATCAAGTTTTTGTTCTATTTATCCTATTTCTCTTATTTTTATTCTTATTATTATTCTTCTTCCTTTTCTTCATATTCTTTCTCTTAGATTATCTAATTCTATACACCTATAGAATAATAAAAAAAAATCTACTCTCTTTTTGATCTTGCACAGTAGTAATCCCTCTTCTCTCTCAATTTTTGACTCTTGTGCAACAACAATACCTATTCTCACTCTATCTTATACTCTTTAAAAATAGAAATCTCTATTATATATATACTCAAAAAAATAAATAATATATTCCATAAATCCAATATAATATGAGAAGATATATGTCTGGTGTTGGTTAAAACCTATATAAATAGAAGGAATATTGTATTCCTTGGTTTGGGTATGTCATAAGGATTTATATAAGATACCAATCCACTGGATTTTTTTGATAAGTGTATCTATGATGAATTCATTAGAAATTTACTAAAATAGTTATATCATATTGTATAATATACCTTGATTCTTAGCCTATGGTATGAATGTGATGCATATCATAGATTATGATATCCTAATATCATATAAGGAATGTGACGCCTCTATCATTGTATATGATAGGATTATGATATCGAGTTCCTGAATTGTGCTACATCTCCTACATGACTTTCCTTTTTTGTATCAATTTATTAATATATTAATGACTACACATAATTTTTTAAAATATTCAAATTATTATGAGAATATAAAGGGAATGTGTTGTAAGTAATGAATGAGGGCTTCCGTCGTATGGTTCCTGATCCTTGACTCCCTTAATTAAATGAAGGGAGCCCATATAAAGGTTGGTAATCCCCTTTTTGAGTAAATACATTTCTAATAAGACATTACTAAATATATATCTTCCTTCCTTTTCCAGATTCATCTTCACGGAGAAGGTTCTATGATACCTTTGGTGTTCAGGGGTCCTCACATAATGTATAAGGAACCTTATATCTAGTGTCATCCCTATAAAGGTAAGATTATTTAGGATATCACTCAGTAATCTCCATTAAGAAAACTATTATGAGTTTAATATATTTAGATCTTATATAATTACATGTATACCAGTTTATATTTCATTTTCTTCATATCGAAAGTTGCATTATTGGTAATGGATTGGAAACTTTTAGGGTTTTCTTCCATTTCCAAGATCATATGATGATCCAAAAAACCCTTTAATGGTATCATCATCATATTCATTAGTGAATAAAAATGTTTTTTTACTTTTTCATGAAGAATATACATATTTCAATCTTCATGAATTCATATCCTAATGTAGAATATGACATGGATGAGTATAAACGACCAGATCGCTCTGCATGGGTTTATGATATAAGATATCATAATTTGTTGTTCATTTCTTCTTAGTCATAGGTTATGACTAATATATATCATAAGACATGATACTTTTAAAACCCATAGTTGTTATCTTTTCTATAAACTATGATATATATACAATATCATGGGTTATGATAGAAACTCAAGTTGCACAAAAATAGAACATTATGTCATAATTATGTTGTATTGTATGTCATTAAAAATGACCATATGCATAAGGGTTTCACTATTTAATCCCATGCATAAGTTTTTTTCCATTATGTGATAGAATCGTTGTAACACCCTAAGATTTTAGAATATATTTTCCTATAAATAAATACTATGTTTGATAGCCTGTTTCATATGAAAACTAAACTAAAAAGAGACAAAACATATTATATAATATTATTAACAAAATTAAATAATAATAAAACCTCTATTAAATAAAAATATTTTAACCAATTATAAATTCATACAAAATAGAATTAACAGCACTTAAAATTTTAAAATGGAATTTTTCAATAAAAGTGGGTTTTCTTTATATACTATATTATAATTTAAAAACTAAATTATTCATTTTATTTTTTTATTTTTTTAAAATTAACATTATTTTTTAATTCATAATTTTAAAATTATCTTAGATTTAATTTTTTATATTTTCATAAAATAATTTATTTTAGTTGAATATTTAAAAAAATGTTGATTTTGCTAAAATCGTCTCTTTTATGACATCATCATTATACAAGAATGACTTAAAATTTCTTGAATACTTATTTTTATATAAAAATTATATATTTATAAATTAAAATAAATCATTTAAAAATATTATAGTGAATTTATAAAACTCATGATTAAAATTTTGGAAACATTAGTAATATTTAACTCTAAAAACTATTTGTATTCACTTATATTAAAAATTAGTTTTCATCAATTATAGAAATTAAATCCAAAAAATTATATTTCTTATTTTATACAATAATTTTAATATAATTTAATAAGGTCAATTTCATTTTTAGGCATAAAAATAATATTTCTTAGATTATTTTTAATTACCACGATAATGGTTAAACTATTATTTTCAAAGAATTTCTTTATTAACACTGATTAAATTTTATTTAATAAAATAATTTAATCTATTATAAACTATGAATATAATATTATTTTAAAACCTGTATAAAAATATATTATCACACTTTAAATTTTTAATAAATACTAAATAATATTATGACCACTTAATGGTAAAAACAATATTTCTCTACAAAACATTTGTTTCTATATATTAAATGTTTTAATTTAAAAGTTTAATTTATATTATTTATAAGTTGAATTAGATTATATGGTTCTTAAATTTATATTAATAACATAAAAATATGTCAATAGGCGTTATCTTATATTTTTAATGAAATATAAATTACTTGGGTAAAAATTAGTTACCAAGGTAAGAAACAAAAAAGTAAAATGTAAAAAATATAGTGCTAAAAGAATTGAAATATATTTAAATAATATTTTAAAATTAATGGTAGGGGATTTATAATCCTTGTATCACCAAAAAAATAATTATTTACTACATTTTGAGTCATTTAACATTGAATAGTTTCATGTCATCCTTGAAAAGGTAATGGGTATTTCTAATAATGCCATTGTCTTCACTTATAAAAGGAGATCACTTCCACCACATTTCTCTACCCATTAAAAAGATTTATATCTACCATAAATTCAGACTATTCTATTGTAAACCCTCTACCCATGTCCTAGATTACTTTTTCTTTCCAAAATACCAATCTAAGGAGCCTCGAGGTGTTACCTAATAGAAAATATCCAAAGGGGGACAATGTTCTTAGCCAAACTCTCTTAATTATTTTCTTCTTCTTCCCCTTAAACATATTATAACCATGAAATTATGATAAAATAATTATTATTAATATACTAAAATTTTATTAAACTAATGTAATATCATGTTTCTACCTCTCTCTAAAACCATTTATATAATGAAGATGTCCTGTGTATGTGTGGGCTACCACCTCCATGAACAACATGTTCTATTTTTCACAACCACCTTAAATGGCTGGTCCAAAAGATTTATTTCATAAAAAAATATCTATAACATGATCAAAATTCTTAAATGATAATTATTTTATTTACATTCTCCCTCCTTTTCTATGAAAAATGACAACATCGTTTGTGTGTATGTGCAAACTACCCCCTCCACATAACGGTGTATTTTGTTTTCCATTACCTCCTACCATGATTAACTTTAAAAATAAATATAATGTATAAAAATAATATTTATGACACTGTTAATTTTTTTAAATATGATATTATAAATTCTATGTGTGATATTATCAATAAATGACCATAGTAAACTTAACCATCTTAAATGAACATATCGAGCCACCTTTCTTAATTTGAATACATTTTGGGAAAACTTATAAAGTTTCATAAATTTGTGGGATGATAGAATAATAGAATACATAACCACTATAATTTTTTATATTATTAATATATTTTACAAAAAAATTGACAATGGTAAATATACTAAGTAAGTTTCATAGAAATCAATCAAACCACCTCAAGTAACTACCATATACGAAAATAATTTAATAAATAAAAAATATATAATAAAAAATATACCTTATAAAGAGAAATATAATTGGAAATTTTTCTTAAGAAAATTTTAAATAAACTTAATTTTATTATTCAGTATGTTAGTCACATAGGAAAAACTAATCAGGACCCAAGGTAGGGATTTTTGTATCTTAACTTTACTTCACTGAAATATGATGTTTATTCATAATTTTTTCTATTTTTTTGTATGTATTGGACTTTTATATATTTTATCATAATTTTACATGAAATATATTGGATATAAAAATCCATATCATTTTCTTCCTTTCTTTGTTTTATCATTCAAAATATAACAAATTTGTAATGTTATTTATTAACACAATTCTCATTTATTGAGTTGTGATTGTTATTCTTGAAATTATTTCATATAAGCTAGGTAAATTATATAATTCGGTTGTATTATGTGGTATTTTCTATTTTTTATGTGTATTTTAGTTTATACCTCATTAACCCCTTTGTAAATGTCTTTTTCTTCGTGAATTGTGATATTTATAATGGATTTGGTTAACTCAAATTTCCTTTATTTGAGTTAAAATGTTATTCCTTGAACATAATTCTTATAAGTTTGATAAAATATTATACTTCCTATTCAATAAGATATTTATTATTTTATATATAGGTAAAATTATGTTTTTAACTAAAATATTCTTTCTCAATGACTTTTTTTCTCATAAAAGTGCAACATTTTTAAAAAACAATATATCATCTCCTTTAAAGATATTTTTTCCTTAATTTACACGTTTATTATTCTAGAAAAAAAATTACATTATTATTTTGATATCAAAATATCTGTTTACACATGTGACCATACTATTTTCTATTAACACTATTCAAGGGGTAAATTTTACAACCTATTTTGATAATTTTGGTTTTCAATAAATGTATTTTAAAATATTAAAATGGTTTTCCATCCTTTAAAAATAAAAATTTGTATCTTCCACTCAAAATTATATTTATAAATCCTTTATTTATTTTCAATGATATATTATTTAATATTATTTTAGAAAGTGAAATTTTTCAATATCTATTCACTTCAAATTTTTAAAAATGACTCTTGCATGTTATTCGTAACTTCTTATTTTATGAAAATGTTTAAAAAAAATTCTAAAAAATCTTGTATGGTTTTGCTACCATTTTCCTATTTATATATAAAGGATATATTTCCTTAAAAATCTTTTTTTCTTGAAATAACCTCTAAATGTTCTCATTAAATAATATTTTTGGGGGATTATATCTTTAATATCAACAATTTTCATTATTGATTTTTATTTTCATGATACCATCTATAAATGTTACAAGACTCATTTTCCTTTACATGGATTATTTATGATGTGATCAATTATTATTTTCAATTGGAATTAATATGTATGAATTATTTATAGTTAGGGTTCTATATCTCCCTCTTATCCATTGGTTTAAGTTTTATATCTCATGAGCTCAAAATGGGTACATAGATAGTAGCCAAGACCAAGAGGGTACAAGAGTAATAACCCAAGCCCAAGATGGTAGAAAGTTTGTATCCAATTTTAGAGAGATTACACGGGTAGTTTCTCAAGCCCAAGAAGTTAAACTAGTTGTATACCAATCCAAATAGGGTGCACTGGTTATATCCTAACCCCAATAGGGTATACAAGTTTTAACCCAAGCCTGAGAGGGTAAAAAGGTTATAGCCTAATCCTAAGAGGGTACAAGGGTTATTATTCTAAACCCACTATGTAATGGGAATCAGGTAGAAGTGTTTTCTCCACTAGGTTATGATTCCATATTCTTTATCTTATAAAACATTTCTATGTTATATGCTTATATTATTATACCTTTTATCGTGTTTATTGTCTCATGTTTATACACTCCTATAAAATGGTATATGTTTGATCATTTGAGTTTACAGGTCATTATTTTATGTCTTGTGGACAATTATTATTATTCTATGTTCTTTTTATTTAGATATTTTTTCTATGCTCGTGATTTCTCATATTCCTATGATATAACTCTTTATGTCATGTTGATAAGTTTTGCCTTACTAATCATTTTATCTCACCAATTTCTTAAATTATATAGGTTATAAAGATGATTATAACTTATGAAAATTATATAAGGGAGTCTTGTGTGGATCAATTATATAGAAATATTCACATGTTTCATAAAATAATAGGCTTATGTATCTTGTCCTCAAATACACTAAACATTTATTTCTTGGTATTGCATGATTATTTGAGAGATATAATATGTAAATTACATGAAAGAAAGATAGTTTCATCCTAGTTTGTATCAAATTTATTTTTTAAATAAATTTTTTAGAACTAGATTCAGGTGAGTGAGTATGGGGTGCCTCACTCTCTTTGGTATAGGTAACTCCATATGTAAGGGTCACTACCTTTGTCATAGAATCAATTTCTTGATTCATAGGGGTTACTATTTTACAAAATCACTTATCATAATCACATATTGAGTCACATATTACTATTGATAATGTCATATAAATTATAAAATATGAATTAAACCAAAATAATAAAGGAATTTAATATTTTGGATAAAATTATTATTTTTTATAAATTGTTTATAAATGATAAGTGTTGTGAATTGTAAATATGATATGTTCATTCATAAATATAATATTAAATGTTTATATTAATATCTCATGTTTAGAATATAAATAAAATGTTTATTTATTTGTTTATTATTTTTGAATATTCATGTTTAAAAAATTATAAAATGCGAATATTTTGTCTGATTTAATTTATATAATAAATTGATTCTTATAAATTTTCATGTAATACATTAAATTATTGGTATGGAAATTTAAGATTTGGTTTTCATCTACCTTGAAATTGGTCTATAATTAAAGTTATTAAATTTAATTTAGTTATTTAAAAGGTTTATACATATTAGGCATTATAGTTATAATGGAATTTGAATCTCTCTTGAGTAAAGTATCCTTGGGTAAAAGAACTTTGGGTCAAAATTCCCACTAGAATATAGTCTTATGACTTGTTCCAGAAAGTTGGTTGATGGATTTCTATAGATCCAGGATTACTCATGTCAATATTGTTAAGTTCATATAATTTTAAAACTTTAAATGAAAATTTCATATACCATGTTTATAGGATGCATTTGGATATGTGTAAAAAAAATAGCATCTTTTTTTTGGTGAGTAACACAAACTATGGGTAGTGTAAAGATTAGAACATTAATATGGTATGTGTATGAAATGTGTGAAGTATATTTTATTTAATAAAATTTATTTAACCATAAAGAGTGGTTCCAAAATATCTTCAATTCATTGAAGTGGTGGAAGTGGTGGTGTTTTCATTTAGCAGTTTGGTAGGAGTTTCTTCTGATGTGGTCAGATCTAAGTGGTCTTGTTTCATAAGTTCAGTTGGGAATTCTATAATATAGTTTATTTTCATTATATTATTTAGGGGTTACAAATTTACCAAAGGTGACATTCACACTGAGCATTACTATAGGAGATCAGTAAAAGGAACAGTGGAATAGATAGACTTCTGTATTTCTTAGAGGTCAGTGAAACTGAATAACCGGATGATACTCCCTATAAATGAGAGGGTGGGAATAAATTTACATGAAATTTTATTACTTATTATAGAAATTCATGTGACTATTTATTCATGAGTTGTAATATTTTTCTTCTGAATAAATGAAATGTTACAATGTTTCTCCCATAGACATAGGACTTTTAGTCTGAACCATGTAAAACCAAAGTGTTATTTATTACTTACTTTTACATTATTTTATAAATTTTTTGTATCTATTATAGTGTAAAGAGCTAGTGGTTTATACTTAGTGTGGTGATTTTGGTGAATTATTTTCTTCCAAGTTCTGAAACACTAATCATTTGAGAGTTCCATTCAGAATTTGTTTCCAACACAGTGATTCTAGATTGACTGCTTCTCATTTTTTATCAAAAGGATAGTGTGAAGGAATTCTATATAAATAGTATCAATGGTTTTTTATAAAGTCTCATTAGTTCACTTTTCATTTCATGTAACATTATATTGTGCATACATTTTTTAATTTCAATGGGATTTATTATTTTTTTGAAAGTATGGCATCAAATGATGGAAAGGTATGGATCAAAAAAATTGATGGAACAAATTTTCATTTTCTAGAAAATGAATATGTAAGACTATATCATTCATAAATATTTGGATCTTTCATTTATTAGTTTCAAATCAGAAGCAATGTATTAAATATGAATGGTAAAACATGGATTAAAAGGAAATTTGTGTGGTGAAAATTTCATTATTCAAGAATTTGGATTTCAATATTTATGAGAATAAACACATAGTTGAGTTGATGTAATCTCTTAAAAATACATATGAGAAACCTACAATAATGAGTAAAGTGTTATTAATGTAGAGTCTTTTTAGCATTAGGTTATCAAAAGTAATACCTACATGAAATCTAGTTAATGATTTCAACTTAATCTAGATCTAGCTAGAGTTTGTAAAGGTTAAATTCATAGATGATGTTTGGGTGATTCTTTTGTTATCATATTTACAAAAATCTTGGGAATCCAAGATAAAATTTGTGATTAGTTCAATTTGAAATAATGACTTGGTGTTCATTGATGTTCAGAAATTTATTCTCAATGAGGATATCCATAGAAGAGTGATTTTAGCTTCTTCTATAAATGTATTGAATACAAAAGGAAGGAGACACTCATATAATTAGAATAATCAATACCAATTAGAGAGGAAATAAAGGGATATTAATGGAGGTAAGTCTTCTATAATTGGTTCTATTTTTTGACATTTTGGAAAGATAGGTCACCTCAAGAAATGTTTTCATGATAGGAAGGTAACCTCTAGAAGTATCGTATCCAAAAATCTATTTATTGTATAAGTGAGCATTATAAATCAAATTTTTAGTGTTTCTACTCAATTTAATTCTTGGATCATAGATTCTAGAGCTTCTTTGCATTATACAGGTGAAGGTGGATGCATTTTAAATTATGAATCCAAGAATTTTGGTAGAGTAAATCTTGTTGATGATGAAACTCTTGAAATTATGGGGAAGGGATAAGTGAAAGTTCAATTGAAGAATGGAATTTTTCTTATTCTGAAAGAAGTATGACATATTCCAAATCTTTATAAGAACCTTAATTTAATAAGTTATCTTGATAAAGTAGGTTTTAGAACAAGTTTTTTTAAAGAATTATGGAATATTACTCTAGGATCTCTTATCATAAACAAGGGTGTAAAATATTGGTCATCGTATCTGATCGGAATTTTGGTGGGACATACACTTTTTGGAATGACATATTCTAAATGTTTATAAATTTGGAATAATCATTTAGGTAACCTAATTGATAAAGGTATGAATATTATAGTGGGAAATGGCATACTAAATTTAGGTCATTCATAATTTGGAAGATGTGAGAGTTGTACACTCAAGAAGTAATGGAAGGTGTCTTTTATTTAGTTTGGAAGAAAACAAAAAGGTCAAAAGAAAGAGTTAGTTCATATGGATTTTTGGGGATTTTCACCAGATCATTATCACAAAAGATCAAGGAACTTTTTTGGCTTCATTTATGATTCCACAAGAAAGGTATGGGTATAAATTCTAAAACATAAGAGTAAAAATGTTTGTAATATTTGTTCAATGGAAGGAAATGATGAAAATAGAAATTGAAATCAAGATGAAATTTTTTAGGTTAGACAATGGTGGGGAGTTTATCAAAGTATTTTTTAGAATTACTACAGGTAAAAAGGAATATGACATGAAAATTATATTCTAGGAACACCTAAACAAAATTGTGTAGCTGAAATAATGAATACAACATTGGTGGAGAGTAAAATAAGTATCCTACTATATTCGGAAATTCCTAAGGAGTTTTTGGTAGAATTAGTGGGAAAAATAACTTACATAATCAATATAAGTCCATCAACACCAATTGGATAGAAGTTAAGGAAATAACTGTGGTCTTGTAATGTACTGGAAGTTTATCATCTAAAAGTATTCAGAGGTTTATCCTACATGAATGTGGTTGAAAATATATAGATAAGATTGAACCAAAATATTGGTAATGTTTTTTTATAGTTTATGTAAATTAATTATTTGGTTTTTAGATTTGTGATAATGAAAAGAAGAAAGTTTTTAGAATCTAAAATGTGATCATCAATGAGTAGATCTTGGGGAAATATCGAAACTTAAAGGAGACTGAGGATAATAATAAATATTCAACTTCAATTAAGGTTGATATAAATGGTGGTTGTGAATAATCACATGTTTGGGAAAGGTTAGATGTCACTGAGTCCATTAGAAGATAAAATGTTCCCAAACATTTAGAGGTTTGTGTAGAAAGATTATATTTTTAGCTATCAAATGGTATACCTAAAAGATTAAGAACTGAGAATGACCGATCAATAATTTAGAAAGGTGAAACTATAAAAATTATAGTTCCATAATAAGATAAATCATAGGTCAATTTGTGGATATCCTTAAGGATCAAATGGATTGTGAAGAGTTGTAAAGATGATCATAGTTTCTTAATTTTATTGAATGTGGGAGAATTAGAAATTCTAGAAAAAGGGACTACTCAGGGAGATTCCAGAAAATGGGAGTTAGCAATGTATGAGGATTTAGATTCACTGTGAGTGAAACAAAATCTGGGATCTAATGAAATTTCTATAAGTAAATAAATCACTTTATAACATGGGGTATTTTAGTTGAAATAAGAAGCTGATAGAAGTAAAAGGTATAGGGAAAGGCTGGTTGTGAATGGGATTTAGAAGACGGTATTGACTTCTCAAAAATAATTTCTTCAGTAGTTAAACATACAACCATCTAAACTATTTTCATCTTGTTTATTCTAGAAATTTAGACCTTAAAAAAAATTATGTGGAGATATATTTCCTTCATTTGGACTTATAGAAATAAATTTATATGAATCAATCAGTTCATTTTGTGGAAAAACGAAATTAAGGCAAGGTGTACAAATTGAAAAGGGGTATTTATGCTTTGAAATAAGCACTAAGGAATTATAACTATATTTTTCATTAATTTATATAAGATAAAGGTTTCATATGAATTAAATTTGATCATTTTTGTTAGAAAAATAAGTTTATAGGAAATAACTTCATTATGATACTCTTTTATATGGATATTATGTTGTTGGTGGGTCTGAATGTTTAGATGATTCAAAAGATAAAGGAGGAATTTTTTGGGAAGTTTGATATTAAAGGACTTAGTAAGGAAAAAAATATCTTTGTAATGATGATTATATATTATAACCATGATCTTGGTTTTATCACATATTTATTACATATGAAATCTTATTGAGATATTTGGAATGATCGGATATAAACCAATTTCAACTCCTCTAGATGGTAACTTAAAACTTTCAAAGGATAAGGAACCATGAATGGAATAATAAAATAATTTCATAGATAAAGTTATAAATAATTCAGTAGTTGGAATTTTTATTTATTATATGGTATTCAATCATCTGTATATTTCTCATGTAGTGTGTGTGGTTAGTTGGTTCATAGAAAATCAAGGGAAATATAATTAGGAAGTTATAAAGTGGATTATTCGGTATCTCAAAGTAATGGAAGGTACAACCTTTGTTTTAGAGATGATGATCTGTTACATGGGAATCTATATGCAAACATTGGTGGTGATTTCAATTCTTAAAAGAGAATAATTGGATATATTTATACTTTTAGTGGAACCATGGTCAGTTGGATGTACAGGTTATAATTGATTATTTTTCTTTCTATAAAAGAAAAGGTGTATGTAGTTGTTACGGTAGTTAGTAAAGATATAGTGTGGTTTAGGTGTTTCATTGAATAAATCTAATGTAGTTAGGGGAAAGGGTTTATATATTGTGATATTTAGAGTAAAATTAATTTGGCTAAGAATATAGTTTTTCATTCAAGAAAAAAACATATTTATCTGAATTACCATTACATCTAGAAGACGTGGGAAGATGGTGAGTTTGAGTTATAAAAGATAACTAGGAAATATAATCTAGTGTAAATGTTCATTGAAATTTTGGGTTCAGAAATACTATGGAAACATTATTCCATTGTTAGGCTTGGGTGAATAGAGGGAGGTGAAGAATAATTTTATACAATAGAAGTTAAATTTGGTTTCATAGTTTATCTGAAGAAATCTTCAAGTGGGGGATTATTCAGAATGTGTAAATTATAATTCACTTGATCAAAGTCACTAGGAAATGAGTAGTTCTATAATATTTTTATATCATTGAATTATTGTTAGTGGTGGTGTTTTACTTTAGTGGTCTATAAGAAGGTTTCCAGAAGGAGGTTGTTCAGAAGGAGTTTCTTCCGATGTGTTCAGCTCCAGGAAGTCTTGTTATAAAATTTTGGATATAAATTCTTGAATATGGTGTATTATTAGTGTGGTATTAAGGGGTTTATGATTTTCTGGATGTGATAGTAACACTAAGGATTTCTATAGGATATAGGTAGTGGTAACAATGGAATAGATGGACTCCCACATTTCTCAGAGGTCGATACAATTGGATGACCATATGAAACTCTATATAAATAAGAAGGTGAGACCAAATTTTCAAGAATGTAACATTATTACTTGTTGTAGTTATCAATGAAACTCATTGGTCACATGTTTTAATCTTTTCCTCTTAGATAAATGGAATGATGCAATGTTTCTACCATGTATGTGAGACTTTTAGTCTGAACTATGTAAAACCAAAGTGTTATTTTGTTCTTAATTTTACTTTCCCTTCATGAATTTTTAGTATTTATTTGTGTGAATAGGGATTAAGTGGTTTCAACAAAGTTTTATTATTTGGGAGAATTGTTTTTTTAAGTTCCATAACATGAAGATTTATATATTTCTTTCTATAATCTATTTCCACTTGATTAATTCTAGATCGACTATGTTATAACATACTTATTTTAATGATGTCAAATCATTTTTGTTATACTTATAACAATTTTAATATTTTATGATAATAAATATGTTTCTAGTAAGATTATGAGAGAACTTGGCTAAGTGTTGATCAACCATTAGTTTAACAGATATTTTTTCAATTAAGTAGTGTTATCACCAGAATAGATCTACCATTAGATAGTGCTACTAGAAGAAATATCTACCATCGGGAACATATACTATTAGATAGATATACTGATAGACATATCTACCATCAAGAAAATATACTTCCAGAATAGATCTATAATTGGATATATCTACCTCCAACCAGATCTACCACTATAAAGATCTATCATCAAGCACATCTACCACTAGACAAATTTACCATCAAGTCAGTTCTACCACCAAGTTAATCTACCACTAATCAGATATACCACTAGGATGATCTATCTCCAGTTAGTTCTACTATTTGAGCTTTTATCGCCAGAGTTATATCATTTTATCAAGATTAATTTCAAAATTTAATTTCTACAATGACTAGTTTATGAAATTAAATTCAATTATCCACATGGTGATTTAACAATCATTATTCTTAAACCACTCCACAAATACATTAAAGAAAAATTCAGTAAATCCTAATTTTGTACTCAGTATAAGGATTCATTTTATATTATCATTAGTCACATATATATAATTGGAATTAAATAATGCATAGATTGTGATAGATTTATATAATAACATTAACCTTAATACTCTATATCAATAAGAATCTATAATACACCTATTTGTAGAAGGACTCTGGACATCTACAAATAGAAAAAAGAAGTATTTTTCCAGATATTTCATGGAACTCTATTTTTCTACATATTTTTTGGAACTATTTAAAGCTCCATTAAAATAAATATTTGTAGACCTATAAATATATGAAGTTATTCAGATCGATCAGCATCACTTTCTCCCATTTTTAATCACTTTCTCATTGTTTTTATCCTTTATAGTTGATTTGTGTTTATTTTTACTCTATTTAACTATAAATAATAGTATCTTGTACTTAACTAGTGATTTATCATCACTCCCTCTCAAATTTATTCAATTTTATACCCAAAACAATTGCAGAAGAGGTCATGTGTGACCTATACTTATTTTTATCCCATATATAATTATAGAAGAATCTTTGTTCCTAGAAATACTTGTGTGTTTTTTTCTGTAAAACTTGATCCAAGTTGTGGGTCAATTTTATTATTTAATAAACTAATTGGAAGTGGGTAATTTCAAAGTAGAGGGGATTAAGTCTAAACTTGATATCAAACCCCTTGTTTAAATTATGTTGTGTGTTTTATTAGTTTTTATTTTTTGTATTTCACAGTTCAAAACTACATCTATTTTAAAATTTGTATAAAACATTTAATCTTATAGTTAGTCATAATTTGTGTTATATATAGATTTTTTGATCAAGTAATTTATTTTTAAAAACTAAATTGACTTCAAAGATTATTTTAAATTAGTATTTATCTTTCTTTAATAAGTTATTTTAAAAATAAAAATTATATATTTATATAGTTTTGATTAACTGGGTGTTTTTATCAAATAGGGGGATTTAGGTTTTAAATTTTTTTTTTAAAAAAATTATTAGGAACTCAATTAACCCACCCCACCCCCCCCCCTCTTTATTTACTCACTCAAACTAACATTTGGTATAAAATGAAATTTTGAAAATATCATTTTATTGTGATCTAGTTAAAATTTAAAAATCTTAATTTTTTGTTTATTCTAAATTTATATATTTATGGATAATAATATAAAAGTGGGAGTTGATACTAATAATACTCCTTATTTTAATGGTACTAACTATTATCGATGGAATATTAAAATGAAAATTCATATTTAAAGTATGGGTTTTGAAATTTAGACTATCATTGAGGATAAATATGAATTACTAAAAATAGCTAGAGCTGAATAGAGTGATCCTAATAAAGTAGCTTATAACAATAATTGTAAAGATATGAATTCTTTATATTGTTCTTTAAAATTTTAAGAGTTTAAAATAATATCTATTAGTACCACTGTATTTTATATTTGGGATACCTTGGTTGTTTCTCATGAAATAACTTCAAATGTCAAAGAAATGTGCATGAATACATATACTATTAAATATGGTACCTTTAAGATAAAACCTGATAAAAAAATTTTTGATATTTATCTCAGGTTCAATGAGATTGTGAGAATGATGGAAGCACTCAAGAAAACAATTTATGAAAAATATTGAGTGATGTGTCTACTAAGATGTTTACCAAATAAATAGAGAGGAACTTCAGTTTCAATTCAAGAGTCATGTGATATAAGTAAGTTTCCGGCTAAATAGCTAATATGAAAGATCATGTTGTATGAAGAGGAACTTAAAGTGAATAGAGAATAAGAAGATAAACCAAATTGGATTTTAGTATTCTTCAAGACTTATAACTCAAGGAAAAAAGGGAAGATCAAAGAAGATAACTCATGTGATAGAGAATAATCTTCTAACGGCGATGAAGAAATGGTTCACATAGTTATACGATTCAAGAAATTTTTAAGAAGGAATAAATTCTTCAAGAAGTAAAACTATAAATTTAATTATGAAAATAGAGGTAAATGGATAAAAATGGAAAATAATGATACTACAAATGAAATAACATGATATGAATGTAAAATAAAATCTCATTTAAAAGTATAATATCCAAAGTTAAAGTGTAAGAAAAAGTATGAGGATAGAGATAAGAGATATAAGAAAGATATGAAAGAAACTTGGAGTACTTAAGAAGATATTTTAAGTGATTTATACTTAATCAGAGAGGATAATAATTATAGATCCAATATTTGATTTATGAAAAACTTATATGAGGTATCTAATAATTTTTATGCATCTCCTATTCATAATTCCAACTTGTCTAAAAATGAAAATAATGAATAACAAATGTCTAGTGAAGAAATTTTTAAAAGTTTTAATATGTTTTAGGACACCTTCAATGAACTTAAAGATAAATATAAAATTTTAAAAAAGCATCATGCCTTGTCTTCTAACTTTAAAACAATTTTTAGTATAGAAAAGGATAAAAATGATCAACTACCAAAATAAAATAATGAGATAAAATTATCCAATGAAAATTTAACAAAGGATTTATATAGATTCACAAATGGAATAAATAATTTAACCTAGATGCTTGGAATGAAAATTTAACCTAAGTATACCAAAGTAATAATGTAACACCCTAAGCTTCCACGATATGCTTCTCTTTCAATAATGCAATAGTTTGCATTGTACGCAAGTTCGAGATTCTAACGCACCGCGACCAATCAAAATAGCCATTATTAATATTAATACCCACTTTTTGAAATTATATATATTTTATATTTCAAAATGGACTTCATTTGTGGATTTGGAATATCGAAATTATCCTATGTTGAATTTTTGGTATTTTTCTGAGAACTTCCAATTTTTTATGAATAGTGAAAAATACTTAAAAACAACTTTTTTATTTAAAATAAATTATAGTGATAAATTATACTATAGAGTGGTTTTAAAGTATAATTAGAATATATTTTTACTATTTTATCCAATGGTGGTCATTATAATTAATTTCACTTTGAAATTGGACATAAACAATTGTCAATCTTTTGATATATATTGTTTCTTAAAAACACGCTATTTGTTGTGACAGCGGGAATTAATTTTAAAATTAATTAATGCAACTCATATGTTTTGAATTTTGTAAAAAATACATCATTTTTTAATTTGAAATATAAATTATAGCTTAGGGTGAAATTTTGGCGTTGTTCGGAAAAACATCAATTTTTTATGAATAGTGAAACCACTAAGTGGTAGTTAAAAACTGATTTTTTGTTTAAATAAAACATTACCACTTCTGTGATTTGATTTTCAAAAATCCTACATATATGGTTGTCATTATGAATTAAAATTTGGTTCAATGGGATTAAAATAATTTTTTGGTGAATAGTAACTTTTAACTTTAATTAATCGCGATTAAAGATAATTAGTGAAATTAAAGGTAAAAATGATATTATAAAAATATAAAATTACTTTTACACTTGTCCTACACTTATTTGATGAGTAATTACCGACCAAGACAATCCATGGGTCAACTTGGGGACCCCATGGAGCCACTTGGGTAAGAAAATGACATTAATAACTTTTTATTTAAGGTAAAAATAAAATTGTCACAAACATGTGTTGTTTTACTAAAAAAATTATTGCATGGGGTTATATAAGTTAAAATTTTTACTATAAATATTAATTGGAAATATAAAAAGATTTCCTACATCATGGTAATTTTTTTATAATTTTTAGACATTAAATAAATTAAATTTTTTATGACACAATGATGATGCAGTGATTACCTCATTAATTAACGATTTAAATAAAATGAAAAGATAATGTAAAATCTAAGGTTTAAACTTGTCAAAAACCTATTTTATGAGCATATTTCTAACCCTTATCACCTTATCCTCGAAATATATCATTGTGGGACCTTTAGAATCCGAAAATCATTTCATAATAATTTAACATTTCAATCTTTCCAAGAGTGCCCCTCCTCTCCTCTTATAAAAGGCCCCCACCACTACCACCTTATTCACACCTTCCAAGCCATTTGTCTTGGCCAAACTCTACCCAAATACTCTCTAAAATTTCCTCTCTTACTCCTAGAAGTCTCACTTTGGGCAGAAGTCTTCCCAAGGAAGCCTTTGGCTCAAATCAAAAAGAGTTACCCGATTTAAAGGTAATGTCTTCACTTGTGTTCTTTTGTGTTATTTTGTTCTCCAACCCCTTAAACTATTTTTATTTATTTATTTTGTAAAAACAACAGTACCTACAATATAATAGGATGTTGTTATGAGAATTATTTTATTTACACTTACACATACCTTTGTCTAATGGTTAAAGAACATATTGTTTCTGTGGTTGGCGAATTTCGGCCTCACGAAATGATGATTGTTCAATATTCTTTTAACACCTCTAATGGTGGCCATTAATATGTCACTATATTTATATATGATATATATTATGTTTATTTTTTCCTTATGTTTCTTTATTTCTCATTTATGGCATACCTTTATGATTTCCATTATGGGTAAACGCGATAATTTCATTTTAGGAAGTGCGGACTACCGCCCCCTCAAAGTGATTTGAATCGTTAATGTCATATGTGGGATGTATAAAGGATGGTGTAAATGATATTATATATGATATTATACTGGAATTATAATATACCTTTATATCATTATGGTTTCATTCCATTAAATACGAAATAGAAATGAAAGTAGCGTTCATGCGTACGTACGACTTACCGTCTCCATGAATGGTGTATTTCATTTCTTACCTCTAAATGTTACGTAATATTATGAATGAATGTATATACTGGATATATATGATATATATGATATCTACATCATGAATATAATTCTGGAGATAATGGTTATTCTACCACATAAACAACTTGTAATTATAAGAAGTTTATTGTTGACTCAAGTACCAAAGATCGACAAAACGACCGTTATTAACTTAAATGACTACATAATTTTCATAACATTTTAATAAGTGATATAAAAGGGGATAATGAAATTGAAAAAGGTTCTTAAGCAAGTAGAGATTAACTCTAGTTTATTATTCAGGAGATTAAAGAACGGTCGAGTGAAGTTGGACATGAGGTAAGGGAACTTCTTAACCCAATTTCTATTCTTTGGGTTAATCTCCTAATTTCAAATTATGTCATGATATTATTATGTCCTATATTTTATTTGTACTTTATTTATGTGTACTTATAGTTAATACACATAATATATTTATTTTATTTAAAAAAATGATATTTTTAAGGGACTTCTTCTCAATATCCTTTCATTGAGGCATATTTTATTTTATACACAACTTTCTTTTATACGGTGTATAAACCCATTTTAATTTTATGTTTATTCAAGAGGAATATTTTTTTATATGAATCATTTTACTAAATAACAAAAGGGGATGTTTTTTTTCATACATATGCGGTGATGATGACTTCTCCGCCGCTGTGACCATTATTTGAGTTTCGGCTTCCTCTACAAGCCATAACTTTTTTAAATGAAAAATAATTACAAAGTTTTAATTTTATTTTATTTTGGTATTGAAAATGGTTTTAAAAGTGTTTTTTTATATCAATGTGTTGTATTGATGTCTTGTGATTGAAATGTAGAAATTTTATGTTTCCTTTATGCATGTTTTATGTTGTATGATTATGTTATGGTTTATGATATGTTTAAACCTTTTCATATAAGAAATGCATTGGACTTAATAAGTGATGGGTGGAGCCCACTATAGCTCATCGATGCATCGGCAGGTCTCATGAGACAAACTAGTGTCTTGGCACGAGGCCTTGACAAAATCTTATTTTTAGTCTTGGAATGAGGCCTTGGCTACATGGTTATGATGTTCTGGCATTATTTATTCCATCATTATGAAAGTGGTTATTGATATTGCATGTGATTATTCGACCAGTAGAATATCCATGTGAAGAAGTAAATGCCATTATCTCATTTTACTTTTGCCATATTATGTTGAAGTTCAAGTTTAAAAGGATTTTGTTTTAGTTATACATTGCCTTAAATTTTTATATTTATTTATGAAAGATTCTGCTATATTTTTATCCTTACTGAGCATCTGAGCTCACCCCTTTCAATGTTTTAATTTTTCCAGGATGTGAAGAAGTATTTTATGAATGACCTACAGGGATAGTTTGAAGGGGATATGAGTTTGGACTATGGAGACCATGTTATTTTAGTTTTTCACTTTATGATATAATGTAACGTTTATGAATGTATCTAGTGTTTCCAAGGCCACTAAACTAATCAGTCTTTCGATACTTGATCTTTTGTGATCATGCCAATGTTACGAAATAATGCACCGACTCTGGGTAACTAGGGTCGGGGCATTACAAATAAGATACGAACATGGATAGAGAAATATCAATAAGTATAAATTTATTTCTAGCTCTAGTTCCACTAGTACTGTGAATAATTATTATTCATACATACCTAATAAATTGTTTAGTTCTAGAAGACTCCTATATACTTAAAATAATCTTATTAAATAATTATGGATTCCTAAATCCCTTATTACTCATATCTATGGACCCAAAAATATATGGGTACCAAAATCATTTCTTGTTTAATTTTTTTAGGAAACCTACTTAAAAAGATCCAATAAGAACTTATAGTATCAAGATAGTGTTTGTGTAGACACATTACTAGATACTTATCATGTTTTAAGAACCTAATCAAAGTTTATGGTGGAAATTTTACCTTTGGTGACAATTACAAAGGAAAAATAATAATTCTTGGTCAAATTAGTAACTCTAATATTGTTTTAATTTCCAAATTTTCATTTGTAGATGGATTAAAGAATAATGTTCTTATCATCTCATAGTTATGTGATGATGGTTTCCATGTTAAGTGTGAAAATAATTCCTTCAAATTTTTAATTCTAAAAATAATTTAGTTTTCACTACTTTGAAAAATGATAATGTATATGCTCTTAATTTATATTCCTTTTTTTCTCAAAACATTTCCTGTCTAATTTCTTTTCCTAAAGATTCTTAGTTATGGCATTGGTGACTAGTCCATTACAACATTCATTCACTTAGAAAGCTAACTAGGAAAGGGTTGGTTAAAGACCTACATAAACTAGAATTCCCAAATGAAAAATTTTATCACCCTTGTTGAAAATGAAAAGAGTAAAAAATATATTTCAATCTAAATAAAGAATTTTCAACTTCTCAACCCCAAGAGTTGGTTCACATGGATTTGCTTAGGACCTCTAGCTTTTATAGATTAAATAGGAATCGCTATGTTTATATTCTAGTAGATGAATTTTCTAGATACACTTGGGTATTCTTTCTAGACATAAAAAGTGAATCATGTTCTTATTTTTATAAGTATGTTAAAACTATATAAAATATTAGTAGAATTAAAATTAATACCTTAAGAAGTGATCATGGTAGTGAGTTTCAAAATCATGTTTCTTAATCATTATACTCACAACATGGCTATAATAATAAATTTTCTACTCCTAGAACTCCAAAACAGAATGGTGTGGTCGAAATGTGAAATAGAACCCTTCAAGACATTTCCTAGAAAATTCTCAATGAGTTAGATTTACCTATTTATTTTTATGTATAGGTTGTGTATATATCCTACTACATAATTAATATAGTTCTTATAAGACCACTTTTAATTAAAAACCTATATGAATTATGGAATGGAATATAACCAAAGGTTAATTACTTTAGATTTTTTTTAAGTATTTATTCTCAATATAAAGATCAATCTTGAAAAAAAATTCAATCACAAGTGATGAAGGAATTTTCCTTTGATATTATATAACTAGTAAGTCATACAAGGTATTTAAAAGGACTAATATTGTAAAGGAAACTGTACATGTCAAGTTTTATTAAACATATCCATATGAGTCTAAGAATACTTTATAGAAACATAAAGATGATCTATCCTATATAAATATAAAAGATAAACCTTTTGAAATTTCTATGAAACAAGTAGAAAAATCACCCAATTCTGATGAACAACCTGAACTTGAACCTACAGAGGATAATTAAATACCCAAAACTTATTTTCCTAGAACCATTAAAAATCAAAGGTATCATACCTTATATGTTATTGTTGGAGACCTAGATAAAGAAACACAAGCTAGAGATTTCCTTAGAAATCAAGTTGAACATCAATTTTTCTTATCACATCTTGAACCTAAGAACATAAATGATGCAATTAATGATGAATTCTAGGTAATGTAAATGCAACAAGAACTCAATCAATTTGAAATAAATTAATTATGATAACTAGTGGATAGATCTAAAGAAATTCTGACCATTGTCACTAAATGGGTGTTTATAAACAAGGTTTATGAGTTAGGAATAATAGATAAAAACAAATATAGAATGTTTTTACAAGGATGTAGTCAAGAAGAAGGAATTGGATATAAGGAAACCTTTTCACAAGTAGTTATACCTAAATCCATTAGAATGTTGCTTGCCTATGAAACACATTTTCATTTCAAACTATATCATATGTATGTTAAGAGTGAATTCCTAAATAGTTATATATTTGAGGATGTTTTTGTTGAACAATCCCCTAGATTTCAAAAACCTCATTTACCAATCCATGTTTTTAAATTAACTAAATCTTTATATGGTTTAAAATAATCTCTTAGAGCTTGCTATGATAGTATTAGCCCATTTTTTATCTATAAAGGTTTTTCAAAAGGCATAGATGACCCTAATTTATTTATAAAATTAATTTCAAAAGATGTTTTAGTTGTAAAAATTTATGTTGATGATATAATTTTTGGATCTTCTAGAAATAATTTGTGTACTAATTTTTAAAAAATGATGCAAAGTGAATTTTAAATGATTTTAATGGGTGAGTTAAAATTATTCCTTGGTTTTCAAATTTTTAAAAATAAATATGGAATTATTTAAAATCAAAGTAAATACAAAAAATGCATTTTAAAACGTTTTTATATGTATAGCACAAAGAGTAGTGATACTTCTATGAGTACAACTTGTAAACCGGATCTTGATGAAACTGGAAAATCAATTGATCAAACCAGTTATAGATGTATGATTAGAAGATTTATATATTTAACTTCTATCTGATCTCACATCATGTTTAGTGTATGTATGTGTTCCTATTTTTAATAAAATACTAAATAAATCACATGTACTTTCTGTCAAAATAATTTTTATGTACATCAAGTATATAACCAACTTAGGACAGTTTTATCCTATAGGACAAACAATTAATCTAGTAATATGTTCATATGTAGATTTTGGTGGTTTTAAGTTAGATATAAAAAGAACCTCTTGAACATGTTATATTTTGGGAAATTCGCTAATTTCATGGTGTAGTAAAAAGAAAAATTATGTTTCACTATCCACTTCTGAGGTTGAGTACATAGCTATAAGAAGTTACTATGCATAGATTATGTGGATGAAACCCACTTTACTAGACTATGGATATCAATTTTGAAATAAACCTAAAATTTTTGATAATACAAGTTCCATAAATATCTCTTATAATCCTATATCTTATTCTAGAACAAATCATATTGATATAAGACATCACTTTTTTAGTGATCATTCCCAAAAAATGTGATATAAATCTTGAATTCATTAGAACTGGACATAATATTACTAGAATATTTAAAAATCCTTTTAATTATGATATATTAAGATATATCACACATAAATAAGGAATGATAACCTTTTATTAGTTATTTTTTTTCAAATTTACTTTTTAGAAAAATTCCATAGATTGTGATCCACCATTGGTGATCTACTATTGGGGATCCACCATTCGTGATCCACCATTAGTGATCTACCATTGGTGACCCACAATTGGTGATCCTTCATTGGTGATCTATCATGGGTGATATTCCATTGGTGATCCACCATTGGTGATCCATTGTTTGAGTATTTTCGATTATATACTACCACTCCTATTTATTTTATGAGATTAAATTTTTATTGGGTTTATTTATTTATATTTTATTATATTTTTCAATTATAAATTGCTAAATTATAAAATTAACTTAAAATTATAATTTGATAACCCTCTCTCTCAAACCTCATTTAAACCTTCTTTTCTCCTTTCTATCTTGACCTGAAACCCTCCTTGATTTCAGCCATCTTTCTTTAAACTAGTGCAAAGATTGTGAGAGTCAAACACATTGTTATTTTATCTCTGAAAGAATAATGTCTCTCAAATAAATCATGAGGTTAATCTAGTTGGTCCACTTTTTTCAAACCAAAGAACCCTCAACTCTAATAATGAGTTTTTGTTATTAAAAAGGAAAGAGATATCGAATTATTAGTTTCAAGAAAGTCACTAGTGTTTAATTTGATACAAAACCAAGGATAGATCAAATGGTTTTTGAGAAATAATCAACCATTCTATCCTAGGTTAGGTCACCAATTTTATCATTTTTCATAGTATGATTTTGATGAAAAGAAATATGTTTTTAGGACTATGATTTATGGAAAAGAAGTGATCTTGTCATCAAATCAATGGGATATGTGCCTCAATGTACCACATAAATGTATATCTGATGATTTTTAAGGATCTATTCCCAGTAACATTGAGTTTTTCATGTATGAGTATACCTTATTAGAGTTAATTGGAAGTGTTTTTGTGTGAAGGTATATAGATATAGATCTTTTAGGGGTGTATAATTTTTTAAAATTTTATCCAACTTATGATTTGTCCTAGTAAGGGTGATTTTGTCACTATGAGGTACCGGGATGTATTTTTTTATTTATTATAAAAAGAGAAGATAAGATAAATTTATGCATATAATTGGTGGTCCATATGATAGAAATGAGCAATAATTCATATATATATAATTATTTGATCTACCCCATGCTAGTTTCAGCTATATTAGAAGCCAAAATTTTATTTCCAAAATAGGAAGAAACTAAAATCAGATGTGGAGGATTATTCATAAGTCAATTGACCTGTAAGAGAATAAAGGTTAATTTAAACCCTTGGATAAGGAAATGGGTGGATAATAATGATAATATTTATGAAAATTTTAAACCTATGTAGAACCTTTCTAATTCTAAATACATGGCTGATCCTTTCTTGAATCCAGATGAAGTTCTGGTATATTCCTCTGATGAGGAAGTTGAGGTTGATGTTTAAGAATAGGAAGCTAGAGATAGAGAAGAAGAATAAGTTCATGTTTTAATAAAGTAAGGAAGTAACCATGATGTGGTTAGAATCCTTAATGTTTCTTATGAACTTGATAGTCTATATCTTCCTCTTCCTGTTATATAAATCTTACTAAGTAAAGGTGAAGATTTTGAGGAAACTAAAGACTCAAATGAAATTCAGGACGATAGATATTCTTCTAAGATCTCAAGGGATGTTGTTGAATTTTTTTATGATTATAATAATGAAAATGGTGATGAGGTAAAGGCTTCATAGATTCAAGATATTGATGATATATCTAACAGAGATAAGGAGAGATCACCTGCTAAGGGGGATAAATCCCCAGGATCTTATTAGTAAGGGATTAAATATTCAGAATCTAATGATAATGATAATGGTGGTGGTGGTGATGGTGATGATGAAAATGGTGATGATGACTATGGTATTCCACCTGATCATGGGGTAATTTCCATCTCTATTTCTGAAAAATATTCTAAGGGATCTCTAGTTGAATATATTGATGAGGTAGGACAATTAGAAACTTTTCCTTCTGTTGTTCCAATAGCTTAGTCTAGACATAAGGAGGATTCCTTGACTAGCCAAGATAGGATACTATCTAATCCTCCTTGTACTTATATTCCTTCTAGTTATGTGACTAAAGAGGACTTGGATTCCTATAGAGTAATACTTTTATCAGATATAAGTGGGATGCTTAGATCCACACCTCCTCAAGAAACTAAAATCAGTGAAGCTGATACTAGATGGGAATTAGAATTAGTCATCTCTCATATACAACCTAATATGGTTATGAAAATGTAAGAACGAGAAATTGAGAACAATAGGTTGGTTGATCAGATGGAAGAAGTTATATCCATCATATATAATATGAGATGAGCTTCGTTAAAATTCAATTATCTCTTTTAGAGATATTGGAGTGTCTACATACAACGGGTGATTCCACTTACAGATTTCTACATCTTTCTCCTTTAGTTGATGTGGATATGATTCAATCCATTATTAGAGAGGGTCTGAATGATGTCATGGTTTCTCTTTCTATATCTCATCAAGATGAAATTCATTATATTAATGAACATGAGAATTCAAGGAGTAAGTGAATCAGCTAAAGTTTTCGACCACTCTACTCAAGCTTTTCATTGAATAAAAGTAGGATTTATGTATATTTTATTGTATTTACTTTTATTTTTTATAATAATAAAATGTGGAGTATACTTGAATAGAATTTAAGATGGTATTTATCACCTCAATTATTTGAAATGTTAATTATAACATTATTCATATTCATCTATACCTATCTCATTATTTGTTTTGTATATATAGTTATAAATTTTTGGATTTGTGATCATCATGAAGGGGGATATTGTTAGAACCTCCTTATTTTAATTATTAAAAATAATTTTTTTTATGTTTATAAAAAATTTAATCTGTTATGATAGAAAATACTTTTCTAGTATGATTATGAGAAATCTTATATAAATGTTGATCTACCATTAGTTCAATGAATCTAATGTCAGTTAAGCAATTCTACTATCATAACATATCTACCACTAGATAGTTATACCACCAAAAATATCTACCATTGGGCACATCTACTTACAAACAGATCTACCACGGGATGGATCTACTGTCAAGAAAATTTATCACCAGAATAGGTCTAATTATAGACATATATACTTCTAGGAAAATATATATTTTAGAAAATCTATCGCTAAACGGATCTACTTTCAAGTTAAATATACCACTAATTTGATCTAACTCCACTTATATCTACCACTAGGATGATTCACTGCTAGTCTACTCTACTATTCAGAGTTTTTACCTCTAGAGTGCTACTATTCCTATCCATATTAATTTCAAATTTTAATTTCTCTAATGGATAGTTTAAGAAATTAATTACAGTCATATGCATGTGGATTTAAGAATCATTATACTTAAACCACTCCATGGATGCATTAAATAAAAATTCAGTCTTTCCTAATATTTTTTCTATGTGAGGATTTAGGTTATATTATCATTATTCTCTAATAGATAATTGGACTTGGAGTGATATAAATTCATAATATCTCCCTTTTGAATGGAGTGTGATAGATATATAGAATAACACTAACCTTCATATGTTGAATCAAGAATAATATCAAATACACCTATGTGTGGAAGGTATCTATACATCTAAAAAATGAAAACATAAGGATTTTTTCAATCCTTTTAGGACACTCTAGTTTTCTATACATTCTTTAGAAAAATTTTAAGATCCTCTTAAAGAAATATTTGTGGACCTTTGAACATATTAATCTATTAAAATCAATCATCATTACTTTTTATTATCACTAATAACTTTACATTTATTTTTATGCTTTATATATGATCTGTGTTTAGTTTTAATTTTTTTATCTATAAAACATAGTATAATATAATTAAATATATATTTCTCATCACTCTCTAAAATTTATTCATTTTTATACCCACAAAAACTATGTAATAGTTAATGTGTGACTTGTACTTACTTTTATCCCATGTAAAACTATGGAAGATGATTTGTGCCTAAAAAACTATGTGTGATGTTTTTTATAAAACCTGATCCATTTTTTGGATAAAATTTATTGTTTAATAAACTTCTTGAAAGCTGGTGATTTATAAGTGGTGGGTATTAAATCTAAACTTGAGATTTAATCCCTTGTTTAAATTCTTCTGTGTGTTTTATTAGTTTTTGTTTTTACTATTTAAAAGTTCAAAACTAAATCTTTTTTAAAATCTATATAAAAACTTTAACTGATATTTAATCTTAATTTGTGCACTATATAGTGTTTTATCAAGTATTTTAGTTTCAAAAGTTAAAGTGATTTTAAATATTATTTTAATTGAGCATAGATCCCACTTTGATAATCTATTTAAAAACTAAATTATATGTTTATACATTTTTTATTAACTAGGTGTTTTTATCAAATTGGGTGATTTAATTTTTAAATTATTTTTAAATAGAAATTTTATTAGTAAATCAATCCCCCCCTCTTGAGTTACTCACTTCGACCAATAGGATTATTTTGGTTTTTTATCATAAGGATATAGAAAATGAATTCTCTATAGTTTGAACATATTTATTTGGTGGATGGAATAGAATTTACAAAACTAAATTGTTAAAATCATGCATACATAAATGAATAAAACATGGGATAATAAAGATTTCATAAGATGAAAAAGTTACCAATTTAATATTTATGTGATGTGTATTAAATTAGTGTGACTTTAATAGAAAACCATCATATACTAAGTGAGATATTCCTTCCATGGTGGAACTTTTCAAACCCATGATCATCCAAATTGGTAGGTCATACAAAATATTAGTGCCTTGGATTATATTGTGTAAGGAAAGAAAGTTATGGGCGATCCTATTGGGATTGTGTGCTTATTTTTATTTTTTTATTTGGGTTACACTTATCTTGGAGAACATAATAATATTAGGTTGTTTTAGGAATATATTTGATCATATTTTTGTGATGGATTAAGAAATGGGTTTTCCACTCAACTATATAAAAATAATATGTGATATAATTGGAATGATTGTCTTCTTAAAAAGATAAGTTATGAGATAAACACTAAAGAGACCCAAAACTTAGTGAAATATGTTTATTGGATCACTAAATAGATATGATATATTAGTTCATAATTTTTAGTGAGACTACTCTCATTAAAGTACTTAGGGAAAAGATATAAAATAATATACTCACCCCTAGATATGTATTTTTTTATATTATGGAGTACATAATGTTTATTATTTTGAGATATCTTGTAGTTATGACCTATAAAACGTTTCTATATTGGTATCTAGGGTTTATAAGTGTTCTCAAATAGAATTATTCTAAGAATATGAATATAAATGTTATAAAAAACAATTTCTACAACTCGAACTCATGGGTATTAGATATTGGGTGTTCATCATGCATTTATATTGATAAATTAAAACATAGAGATTAGAGGAAATTGAATAAATGATAAGTATATATACATGTTTATAATGGGGAAAGATTTACTTCATTAGAGGTCGACATGTTTGATATAAGTCTACCTATTGGATTAGTTCTAGAATTGGAAAATTTTTATTATGTTCTTACTATAAAAAAATTGATTTATGTATATTATAAAGAGAATTTGATATTCTCATTAATTATTACTAATAATAGTTATTCAATATATATAAATGAAATTTTATATGAAATTGGGAATGTGGTAAATGGTTTATACATTATAAATGTGGATAATCATGATTTTAACATTCAGAATAAGAAGTTCAAGGTTGGTTATAATCCCACTTATCTTTGGCATTGTTTCCTTGGGCATATAAATGAGAAATACATTCAATGATTCCATATATATGTCTTATTGGAATCATTTTCTTATGAATCATTTGATAACTATGAATCTTTTTTATTTGGAAAAATGACCTAATAGCTTTTTAGTGAAAATGGTGAAAGGGATAGTGGAATATTGGATCTTATACATAGATATATATATGTAAAATTTATTTTTCTTGAAATTTATGGGTTTAGAAATTTTTTAATCATTATTGATGAATTCAATCAGTATGGCTATGTGTTTATGATGAGAAAAAAGTATGAAACTTTGATAAGTTTAAAGATTTTTAGAATGAAGTTCAAAATCAACTTGGAAAAAGTACTAGGATTATCTGATTAGATTGGGGTAGTGAATACTTGATCTATGAATTCACAGGTCATTTGAGAGTCTTTGTAATTATTTCACAAATCACTCCTCTTATAACACCATTGGGGAATGGTGTGTTTGAGAAGAGTAATTATACACTGTTGAACATAGTTTTATTGATGATGATTCCATTTAACCTTCCTATTTCATTCTGAGGATATTCTCTAGAAGTTGGTGCATTCCTACTTAATCATGTTCCATATAAATAAAACATAAAGTCGCCATATGAGATATGAACTATGGAATATCAAAAATTGACTTTAATGAATATTTGGGGTTGTTAAGAACTCATAAAAGGTTTTTTCTGATAAAATTAACCTTAAATCACAGAAATTATTATTTGTTACTTATCACAAGGAATCTATGGGGTATTATTTCTATAATACTACTAAACACAATGTGTTTCTCAATCAAAATAGTATATTTCCTAATAATGAATATATAATTTGAGGATTTAGTGGAATGAGATTCAAACTTGTAAAAGTTTAATACCAACAAACAAGATGTGTTCTAGAGATGGAAGTTGCTCTAATTCCATAAAGAGTTATATAATAATAGCCAACTCAAGTTATGCAAGAACCTTGAATATTTGGTAGGATTCATCAGGATCCTTAAATATTTTGATTTCATGTGTCAAGTTATAATGAATTAGTGTCCATATATAATAAACCTGTAACCTACCAAGAGGTTATTAAGAGTTTTGATTCATAGAAATGGTTAAAATCCATGGAATCTAAAATAGACTCTATGTACACTAACATTGTTTGGAACTTTCTGGATATACCTTAAGGGGTGAGACCCATAGGTTAAAAGTTGGTTTTCCGTGATAAAACTAAAATAGATGGTAGAGTGTCTACCAATAAATATTTTATAGTGTCAAAGGGTAAAAAATAAATTAATGGTATTGACTATAAATAAACATTTTCAATAGTTGTAATGATAAAGTATTTTCAGATATTTATTACCATATAAGCTCATTATGATTATAATACATATAAAATGGATGAAAAAAATCTTTTTCCTCAAGAAAAAATTAGTTAAATCTGGATATATGATACAATCTAAAGATTTTGAAGATCAAAATGATTCTGTTAAGGTTTGAAAGTTATAATTTTCCATTTATAGATTGAAGTAATCATTTTAGAGTGGAAATATCTTATTAGATGATATAGTAAAAGTTTTTGGTTTCATCAAGAATACAGATGATTCTTGTATATAAAAGTATATTAGTGAGAGTGTGGTGGTATCTCTAATATTATTTGTGGATAACATACTACTTATCAGAAATGATTTCCCAAATTTAAACTTTGTAATGATGTTTTTGGAAAAATATTTATCAATAAATGACATGGGTGTAGTAGACTATATACTGAGGATAAATATATATAGAGATATATCTAAGAGATTTCTTAGACTAAGTCAAACCACATTTATTAGTAAATTACTAAATTTGATTCTAATGGTGAACTCCAAGAAGGGGTCTTTACTAATATTAAATGGAATGAATCTCAGGAATATTCAATATCCTTCTAAATATTTATAAATGATATATAGAATTCCTTATCCATTCACCATAGTATTTATCATGTATTACATGGTGTATATTTGATCTGATGTTGGTTATGATTTGATCATAATAAGTAGATACCAATATAATCTATATGGAATGATCGCGACAATGCCCTAGAGGAGTACTGGCGGTGATGCCATAGCGGAGATGTCCGCTGCTTCGGCTATAAGGCCCCAGCCTTAAACCTTACTTAATCTTGAGTTATTACAAGATTACACATTGAAGATCTTTTCAGGTTTAGAGTTTTAGAGAATTATATCATAAAACATGCATTACATTCCACATTTAAACAAGGTGGTTACATAAAGATAGTATTCATTTTTTCCCATCAATGGAAACATATTTAAAATAAAACATGGATTCTTTCTTGACACTTCCTTGACACTATCATCATATCATGTACCTTTCCCTTGACCTGTGAAAAAAATTTCAAAAAAACTTGGGATGAGCATAAAAAGATCAGTAAGGGTTATAAAAAATATGGAAAGGAAACATGAGTTCATATATACATAAGAATGAAATCATACTTTACCCATAAAACATAGGCACTTTAATATACCTCATCAAATCATGAATAAATCATAGAAATCATAAGACATAAAAGGTAACTTGAGGCATTCATAACATTCTTACGAAGGGAGTAACCCTCTTGGTTATGTTTGGAATACCCACCACAGTATATTCCCTAAATCTCTTCGGAGAAACCTTAATGTTTCACTCCTTCGGGTTACCCAATGCAATGGAGAGCTATATCGGGCTCACCCACCCTTAGTTTATCACGGAACCACCCGTCTTCATAATAATTCCCAAGAACCTCAACATAATCGTATCACATAAAACATGCATAAAGGAAACATAACATTTCCACCTTTCAATCACAAGATATCAATACAACACATTGATATAAAAACATTATGAAAACCATTTTCAATACCAAAATAAAATAAAAGTAAAACATGGTATTTATTTTTCTTTTAAAAAAAGGTATGGCTATAGAGGAATCCAAAACTCAAATAATGGTCACGGCGGCGGAGAAGTCGTTGTCGCCGCATATGTACGACAAAAACATTCCCTTTTGTCATTTAGAAAACGCTTCGTATAAAAAATATTCCTTTTGAATAAATGTAAAATTCAAAGGTTTTTATACACCGTATAAAAGAAGGTTGTGTATAAAACAAAATATGCCTCAATGAAAAGAGATTGAGATGAAGTCCCATACAAAGTCGGTATCCTTAGATTAAGGATAAATCAATTACATGATTATGTGTGAAAAATACGAATACAAAAAATATATGTGGATATTAAGTGTAAAACAATCAGAGGACATTCACACATAATCATGGAGAAACAAAACCAATGACATAGATATTTAACTCAATGAAATGAGATTGAGTTATGATTTCCGATACAAGTCCGTCTAAATGACATAAGAATTTATCAATGAGATGATTATGTGTAGAAATAGTATATCCACACAAAGGTTTGTGGAAACTACAACATAGAGATTCCAAACATAATCTTGGCATAATAAAATCAAGAATTAGAGGTTTAACCCAAATAATTGAAAGTGGGTTAAGAAGTTCCCTTACAGAAATTTGACAGCCTAACGGCGTCACTTCAAAACTCATAAAATGAGTTGATGAGAGATAAAAAGGGTATCTCATCACTTGGACATAAAATTTACATTAATAAGTATATATAAGAACATATCCCAACATAATATTATGTGAATTAAAAGACATAACAAAATAAGTCTTTTAAAAAGGGGAGGGTGAAAGGTTCCCTTACCGACTTGGGTAACTTTCGAAACGTACACCCCATTGAAGAAGGGTCATAAAATGAATATGTAAGTACCCATAAATTATATTACACAAAGAGTATAGTAATGGGAATTACATACACCACTCAAAGTAAATGGTGGCAAATGTAGCATAAATCACACGGGAATAAAAGTGAGATGAAAAATCTCATATGAAAACTCGGCAGTCTAACGGCACCACTTAAAACTTCCAAAAATGGATTGATGAGATCAAATAGAATATCTCATCATATTACAATAAAATGTACAGAAATATGAATATAAAATAACTTCCCCCATAATAACAAATAGGATCTTAAAATAAGTGACATAAATGAGAGTACTTAAAAAAAGAGTGGTTAGATCTCTTACGAAAATTCGGCAGCCTAACGGCGCCACTCAAAACTTTCAAAATGGATTGATGAGAGAAAATAGTGTCTCTCACCATATGAACATAAAAAGTACAGTATGATTAATATAAAAGAACATCCCAATCATAATAAATATGATCTTAAAAGGAATGACAGAAAAGAGTGTACTTAAAAAGAAAGAGAGGAGTAGGATCCCTTACCTCAAGTCCAACTTGTCTTGTTCATTTATTTATATTCCTGAATAATAAACTTTGGTCAATTTATAATTGCTTAAGGACCTCCTATAAAGGTTATTATTTAGTTCATATCACATATTTTAATGTTATAATAATTGGTTAATAATATGAGTTCATATCATACGTTTTTGTCGATGTTTGGTACATGAGTCAAAAATTGAACTTGTTGGAAAATAATTTTCCATGTAGTTATAGGTACATCATATAAAGAATAGTATTGATGTTTTAAATATCATATATATCCAGTATATATTAATTTTATACTATTCCATAGAATTTGGAGATAAAAATTAAAAGCACTGTTCATGGAGACGGTAGGTCGTACGTACGCATGAACGCTACTTTCATTTTTTTGTCATATTAATGGAATTAAAAAAAATGAGAGATATATATATATATATATGTTATAATTCCAGAATGATATACATAATTTATATGTAATATATTACATATATATCCATTATATATATGTACTTATAATAGTACATAACATTTTGAGATAAGAAATGAAATGTACCGTTCATGGAGACGGTAAGTTGTACATATGCATGAACGCTACTTCCATTTCTATTTCATATTTAATGGAATTAAAACAAAATGATATATAATAGTATTTTAATTCCAGTATTTTATCATATATAATATCGTGAAATATATCCTTTATACGTTCCACATATGGTATTAACGAATCAAATCACTTTGAGGGGGCGGTAGTCCGCACTTCCTTAAATGAAGATATCGCGTTTACCCATAATGGAAACCATAAAGGTATGACATAAATGAAAAATACATAAGCTTAAGTAAAACATAAACATATTATATATCATATATAAATATAGTGTCATCTTAATGGCCACCTTTGAAGGTGTTAGAAGAATTTTGAACAATCGTCGTTTCGTGAGGTAGAAATTCGTCTTCCACAGAAACAGTATGTTCTTTAACCATTAGATGTAGGTGTGTGTAAGTGTAGCTCGAATAATTCTTATAAAAACATCCTAGTATATTGAAGATACTGGATTTGTTACAAAATAAATGAATAAAAAGAGTTTAGGGGGTTGGAGAAGCAAAATAAAACAAAAGGACACAAGTGAAGACATTACCTTAAAATAGGGTAACTCCCTTTGGTTTGAGCTCAAAGGCTTCCTTGGGAATACTTTTGCCCAATGTGAGGCTTTAAAGAGTTATAGAGGGATGTGGAGAGACAAAATGGGCAGGGTTTGGCCGAGCCAAAGGCTTTGGAAGTGTGGGTAAGTAGGTAGAGGTGGGGCCTTTTATAAGAGGAGAGGAGGGGCACTCTTGGAAAGTAAAGAAATGTTACTTTATTTTAGAATGAGTTTCGGATTTTAATGGTCCCACATTAATGTGTTTATAGGATAAGCTGATAAGGGTTCTAAATACACTCATCCAATAGGTTTTGGACATGTGTAATTCTTAGATTTTACATTATCTTTCCATTTTATTTAAATCGTTAAATAATGAGGTCATCACTGCATCATCATGATGTCATAAATAATTTAATTTATTTAATGTCTAAAAATTATAAAAAAAAATACTATGATATATTAAATCTTTTTATATTTCCAATGAATATTTATAGTCAAAATTCTGACTTGTATAACCCCATGTAAAAATTGTTTTAGTAAAACATTTCATGTTTGTCTCATTTTTACTTTAACATTAAATAAAAAGGTATTTATGTCATTTTCCAACCAAAGTGGCTCCATGGGGTCCCCAAGTTGACCCATGGATTTTCTGGGTCGTCCATGACTCATCCAATGAGGGTAGAACATGTGTCTAGGTCATTTCATTTTATTAAAACATTATTCTTACCTTAAACTACACTAATTACCTCTAATCGCGATTAAAAACTTAATAAGTTACTATTCACAAAAAAATTATTTTAATCCAATTGAACCACATTTTACTTATTAATTACAACCATGTATGTCGGATTTTTGAAATTCAAAACACAAAGATGGCAAAATTTTCATTTAAACAGGAAATCAGTTTTTATAAGTACCACTTAGTGGTTTCACTATTCATCAAAAATTGAAGTTTTTCAGAAAAATACCAAAACCTCACCCTAAGCTATATTTCATATTCCGAATTCAAAAATGAAGTCTATTTTACAAAATTCAAAACATATAAGTTTCATTAATTAATTTAATAATTAATTCCCGCTGTCAGAGCAAATAGCGTGTTTTTATGAAACAATAAGTATCAAAAGATTGACACTAGTTTAAGTCCGATTTCAAAGTGAAATTAATTACAATGAAAACTATTGGATTAAATGGTAAAAATATATTCTAATTTTACTTTAAAAACAATTCAAAATATAATCTAATCATATAAATAAATTAGATTAAAAAGAGGTTTTGAATTAAAATACAACATTTTCCACTATTCATTAAAAATTGAACTTTTTCGGAAAAATACCAAAAATTTACACAAAGCAAATTGTGATGTCCCGATTCTAAAGAAGAATCTTATTTTGTCAAATATAACTCATAAAATTGTCAAAAGGTGGATTTAAAAGAGGTTCTCCATCAAAAGGCGGTTAATCGACCTTTTAAAGTATATTGGAATGTTTACGCTTAAAATTGGATTCATTCGCATTTTTAATCCTACAACATTTATTGTAAAGAGTAAAAATATTTTACAAACATATATGATTATTTTTTAGTTAGTTCTGTTCATTACCTCCATTAAAACGGCTAGGCGTTAATTATCATAATATTATTTTATTATTAGAGTGCAACGCAAGATTCCCAAGAAACTCATTATTGTGTATTGGGTATGCCATCGTGCATAGTGTCCCCTTTAAAGTAATATTAATATTTTATTCACAAATATGGATAAATATGAAAATGTCATATTATTTATTTACATGGGGTGTTACATCCTTCCCCCCTTTTGGGAATTGCGTCCTCGCAATTTTTAAAATTGGTCTTGGAAACTTCATTGAAAATCCCACATCGGAACAAGAGTCAGTAAAACAATCACTTTAAAATAAAGAAAGATAAGTACAAAGGTCACCCGAGTTAACCCATACTAGGATTCCATGTATGAAAATATGGACATGGAGGAAAAAAACAAAGGGTCATGTTCTGATGGAGAGTGATAGAAAACATGTTTTAGAGAAAGTTAACCACAATAAAATCACAAACTTGTGATGGGTTAAATGGTATTCGATTCCCCAATAGGAAAAGTTAATAGACAAAATTTTTGTTTTAAGTTACTTTTTATTGAGGAATTTATTCATAAGGAAACATAATCACTTATCATGTTTACTTTCAACTTTTATTAGATTCCTTACACAAACTCATATTTTCTCCAAAAGACTAGTATTTAGGAAGACTTGTTCACATTAAGAGTATTATAATCAACTTTTAGAGAATCACCTAATCCACAAAAGAGAACTATATATTTCCCATATATTTAGACAAAATCCAAATCCAAAATTTATAGTATGAGGTCAGATAATCCACAAAAGTATAATCGTTTATAAAAAGAAAATCTATTCTTAATCTCCAAAATTTGTCCAAGAAAAAAAAACCCAAAGTTCAACGAAGACCATTCGATAAACAATTGTCCATAAAATTCTTCAAAGTAAACCACACTAAGATGGAAACCCAAATATTTGAAGTATTTAATCACATAGTCTTCCAAGGTAAAAATTAACTTTTATCTCCAAATAACCTCAGTTGCTCTTAAATTCTCATATTGAAAAGTAATTAACCTAATCACATATCCTCCATGATAGGTTAATCATTTCCATATATAACCCAAAATAAACTTACTCATGATTCCTAAAATAATCTAACTAAAAAGAATTATTCAAACTAAACAGGGACTTCACGTAGTCCAGTGGTAGGTGATAAATATCGGTCTCACTTTGGTTGTGGGTTCGATTCCCACAGCTTTGTCCGACGCGATGGGTTGTCACACGGTCTGCGTGTTGTCCTTTTTCAAAAACTATATAATTCTTAAAACATTCCCCAAAACGAGATAAAATCTTCAAAGATGATCATAACATATTTTAACCTCAAGTTTATCTCATGCCTTTCATTTTCCATCATAACATATAATAACCCATAATTACCTAAAAAGTAAGGATTATATAAACTCTAATGGTTACCTTTATAATTATTACCTAAACTTCCACATCGATTGGTCATCTCGTACATGATGCATTACAGATCATACCAAGGTTCAAGTGGTTGATCATGACCCCTTGATAGTTGGTTTAGAACAACCACGAGCTTCCTCATTGAATCCCCCATTTTATCTAGTATCTTAATCAGAGAACCACCACAGTTTCCTTCAAACCTGTTGTCTCTTTGGTGCCTGATAGATCCATCCATTCACTAAAAACAGAAATGTCAGTGTGAGTATATCAACAAAACCATCATGCACTAATGAGGAAGTTAAACACTAAGATATACTTACTCATTCACTTTATCTAAAACTAGGACTCCTTCTGAAATCCTAACCATTATGGTAATGTCACTTGTGCTTAGAAAATAACCTAACCTCTAAAGTTATCTAAACTGACCTTTGATACCAACTATAAGGCCCCAGCCTTAAACCTTACTTAATCTTGAGTTATTAAAAGATTACACATTGAGGATCTTTTCAGGTTTAGAGTTTTAGAGAATTAGATCATAAAACATGCATCACATTCCACATTTAAACAAAGTGGTTACATAAAGATAGTATTCATTTTTTTCCCATCAACGGAAACATATTTAAAATAAAACATGGATTCTTTCTTGACACTTCCTTGACACTATCATCATATCATGTACCTTTCCCTTGACCTGTGAAAAACATTTCAAAAAAACTTGGGATGAGCATAAAAAGCTCAGTAAGGGTTATAAAAAATATGGAAAGGAAACATGAGTTCATATATACATAAGAATGAAATCATACTTTACCCTTAAAACATAGGCACTTTAACATACCTCATCAAATCATGAATAAATCATAGAAATCATAAGACATAAAAGGTAACTTGAGGCATTCATAACATTATTACGTAGGGAGTAACCCTCTTGGTTACATTTGGAATACCCACCACAGTATATTCCCTCAATCTCTTCGGAGAAACCTTAAAGTTTCACTCCTTCGTGTTACCCAATGCATTGGAGAGCTATATGGGGATCACCCGCCCTTAGTTTATCACAGAACCACCCATCTTCATAATAATTTCCAAGAACCTCAACATAATCGTATCACATAAAACATGCATAAAGGAAACATAACATTTCCATCTTTCAATCAAAAGATATCAATACAAAACATTGATATAAAAGAATTATGAAAACCATTTTCAATACAAAAATAAAAGAAAAGTAAAACATGGTATTTATTTTTCTTTTAAAAAAAGGTATGGCTTGTAGAGGAAGCTGAAACTCAAATAATGGTCACGGTGGTGGAGAAGTCGTTTTCACCGCATATGTACGAAAAAAACATTCCCTTTTGTCGTTTAGTAAACGCTTCGTATAAAAAATATTCCTTTTGAATAAACATAAAAGTAAAAGGGGTTTATACACCGTATAAAAGAAAGTTTTGTATAAAACAAAATATGCCTCAATGAAAGGAGATTGAGACGAAGTCCCATACAAATTCGGTATCCTTAGATTAAGGATAAATCAATTACATGATTATGTGTGACAAATATGAATACACAAAATATATATGTATATTAAGTGTAAAACAATCATAGGACATTCACACATAATCATGGAGAAACAAAACCGATGACATAGATATTTAACTCAATGAAATGAGATTGAGTTATGATTTCCGATACAAGTCCGTCTAAATGACATAAGAATTTATCAGTGAGATGATTATGTGTAGAAATAGTATATCCACACAAAGGTTTGTGGAAACTAAAACATAGAGATTCCACACATAATCTTGGCATAATAAAATCAAGAATTATAGGTTTAACCCAAAGAATTGAAAGTGGGTTAAGAAGTTCCCTTACAGAAATTCGATAGCCTAACAGCGTCACTTCAAAACTCATAAAATGAGTTGATGAGAGATAAAAAGGGTATCTCATCACTTGGACATAAAATTTACATTGATAAGTATATAGAAGAACATATCCCAACATAATAGTATGTGAATTAAAAGACATAACAAAAGAAGTCTTTTAAAAAGAGGAGGGTGAAAGGTTCCCTTACCGACTTGGGTAACTTTCAAAACGTACACCCCATTGAAGAAGGGTCATAAAATGAATATGTAAGTACCCATAAATTATATTACACAAAGAGTATAATAATGGGAAGTACATACACCACTCAAAGTAAATTGTGGAAAATGTAGCATAAATCTCATGGGAATAAAAGTGAGATGAAAAATCCCATAAGAAAACTCGGCAGCCTAACGGTGCCACTTAAAACTTCCAAAAATGGATTAATGAGATCAAATAGAGTATCTCATCATATTACAATAAAATGTACAGAAAGATGAATATAAAATAACTTCCCCCATAATAAAAAAGAGGAGCTTAAAATAAGTGACATAAATTAGAGTACTTAAAAAAAGAGGTTAGATCTCTTACGAAAATTGGGCAGCCTAACGGCGCCACTCAAAACTTCCAAAATGGATTGATGAGAAAAAATAGTGTCTCTCACCATATGAACATAAAAATTACAGTATGAGTAATATAAAAGAACATCCCAATCATAATAAAGATGATCTTAAAAGGAATGACATAAAATAGTGTACTTAAAAAGAAAGAGAGGAGTAGGATCCCTTACCTCAAGTCCAACTTGTCTTGTTTGTTTCTTTATATTCCTGAATAATAAACTTTGGTCAATTTATAATTTCTTAAGGACCTTCTATAAAGGTTATTATTCAGTTCATATCACATATTTTAATGTTATAATAATTGGTTAATAATATGAGTTCATATCAGACGTTTTTGTCGATGTTTGGTACATGAGTCAAAAATTGAACTTGTTGGAAAATAATTTTCCATGTAGTTATAGGTAAATCATATCAAGAATTGTATTTATGTTTTAAATATCATATATATCCAGTATATATTCATTTTATACTATTCCATATCATTTGGAGATAAAAATTAAAAGCACCGTTCATGGAGACGGTAGGCCGTACGTACGCATGAACGCTACTTTCATTTTTTTGTCATATTAATGGAATTAAAACAAAATGAGATATATATATATATATATGTTATAATTCCATAATTATATACATAATTTAGATGTAATATATTATATATATATCCATTATATATATGTACTTATAATAGTACATAACATTTTGAGATAAGAAATGAAATGTATCGTTCATGGAGACGGTAAGTCGCACGTACGCATGAACGCTACTTCCATTTCTATTTCATATTTAATGGAATTAAAACAAAATGATATATAATAGTATTTTAATTCCAGTATGGTATCATATATAATATCGTGAAATATATTCTTTATACGTTCCACATATGGTATTAACGAATCAAATCACTTTGAGGGGGCGGTAGTCCGCACTTCCTTAAATGAAGATATCGCGTTTACCCATAATGGAAACCATAAAGGTATGTCATAAATTAAAAATACAGAAGCTTAAGTAAAACATAAACATATTATATATCATATATAAATATAGTGTCATCTTAATGTCCACCTTTGAAGTTGTTATAAGAATGTTGAACAATCATCATTTCGTGAGGCAGAAATTCTCCATCCACAGAAACAGTATGTTCTTTAACCATTAGATGTAGTTGTGTGTAAGTGTAGCTAGAATCCTTCTTATAAAAACATCCTAGTATATTTAAGATACTATATTTTTTACAAAATAAATGAATAAAAATATTTTAGGGGTTTGGAGAAGCAAAATAAAACAAAAGGACACAAGTGAAGACATTACCTTAAAATCGGGTAACTCCCTTTGGTTTGAGCTCAAAGGCTTCCTTGGGAAGACTTCTTCCCAATGTGAGTCTTCAAGGAGTTATAGAGGGATGTGGAGAGACAAAATGGGCAGGTTTTGGCCGAGCCAAAGGCTTTGTAAGTGTGGGTAAGGAGGTAGAGGTGGGGGCCTTTTATAAGAGGAGAGGAGGGGCACTCTTGGAAAGTAAAGAAATGTTACTTTATTTTAGAATGATTTTCGGATTTTAATGGTCCCACATTGATTTTTTTCGAGGATAAGGTGATAAGGGTTCTAAATACACTCATCCAATAGGTATTGGACATGTGTAGGTCTTAGATTTTACATTATCTTTCCATTTTATTTAAATCGTTAAATAATGAGGTCATCACTGCATCATCATGATGTCATAAATAATTTAATTTATTTAATGTCTAAAAATTATAAAAAAAAATACTATGATATATTAAATCTTTTTATCTTTCCAATGAATATTTATAGTCAAAATTCTGAATTGTATAACCCCATGTAAAAAAATTTTTAGTAAAACATTTCATGTTTGTCTCATTTTTACTTTAACATTAAATAAAAAGGTATTTATGTCATTTTCCAACCAAAGTGGCTCCATGGGGTCCCCAAGTTGACCCATGGATTTTCTTGGTCAGTAATGACTCATCCAATGATGTTAGGACATGTGTCTAGGTCATTTCATTTTATTAAAACATTATTCTTACCTTAAACTACACTAATTACCTCTAATCGCGATTAAAAACTTAATAAGTTACTATTCACCAAAAAATTATTTTAATCCCATTGAACCACATTTTACTTCTTAATGACAACCATGTATGTCGGATTTTTTAAATTCAAAACACAAAGATGGCCAAATTTCCTTTAAACGGGAAATCAGTTTTTATAAGTACCACTTAGTGGTTTCACTATTCATCAAAAATTGAAGTTTTTCAGAAAAATACCAAAACTTCACCCTAAGCTATATTTGATATTCCAAATTCAAAAATGAAGTCTATTTTACAAAATTCAAAACATATAAGTTGCATTAATTAATTTAATAATTAATTCCCGCTGTCAGAGCAAATAGCATGTTTTTATGAAACAATAAGTATCAAAAGATTGAAACTAGTTTAAGTCCGATTTCAAAGTGAAATTAATTCCAATGAACACTATTGGATTAAATGGTAAAAATATATTCAAATTTTACTTTAAAAACAATTAAAAATATAATCTAATCATATAAATAAATTAGATTAAAAAGAGGTTTTGAATTAAAATACAACATTTTCCACTATTCATTAAAAATTGAACTTTTTCGGAAAAATACCAAAAATTTACACAAAGAAAATTTTGATGTCCCGATTCTAAAGAAGAATCTTATTTTGTCAAATATAACTCATAAAATTTTCAAAAAGTGGATTTAAAAGAGGTTCACCATCAAAAGGCGGTTAATCGACCTTTTAAAGAATATTGGAATGTTTACGCTTAAAATTGGATTCATTCGCATTTTTAATCCTATAACATTTATTGTAAAGAGTAAAAATATTTGACAAACATATATAATTATTTTTTAGTTAGTTCTGTTCATTCAAGCCATTACAACGGCTAGGCGTTAACTATCATAATATTATTTTATTATTAGAGTGCAACGCAAGATTCCCAAGAAACTCATTGTTGCGTATTGGGTACGCCATCGTGAATAGCGTCCCCTTTAAAGTAATATTAATATTTTATTCACAAATATGGATAAATATGAAAATTTCATATTCTTTATTTACCTGGGGTGTTACATCCTTCCCCCCTTTTGGTAATTGCGTCCTCACAATTTTTAAAATTGGGCTTGGAAACTTCATTGAAAATCCCACATCGGAACAAGAGTCGGTAAAACAATCACTTTAAAATAAAGAAAGATAAGTACAAAGGTCACCCGATTTAACCCATACTAGGATTCCATGTATGAAAATATGGACATGGAGGAAAAAAACAAAGGGTCATGTTCTGATGGAGAGTGATAGAAAACATGTTTAGGAGAAAGTTAACCACAAGAAAATCACAAACTTGTGATGGGTTAAATGGTATTTGATTCCCCATTAGGAAAAGTTAATAGACAACATTTTTGTTTTAATTTACTCTTTATTAAGGAATTTATTCCTAAGGAAACATAATCACTTATCATGTTGACTTTCAACTTTTATTATATTCCTTACACAAACTCATATTTTCTCTAAAAGACGAGTATTTAGGAAGACTTGTTCACATTAAGAGTATTATAATCAACTTTTAGAGAATCACCTAATCCACAAAAGAGAACTATATATTTCCCATATATTTAGACAAAATCCAAAACCAAAATTGATAGTATGAGGTCAGATAATCCACAAAAGTATAATCGTTTATAAAAAGAAAATCTATTCTTAATCTCCAAAATTTGTCCAAGAAAAAAAACCCAAAGTTCAATGAAGACCATTCGACAAACAATTGTCCATAAAATTCTTCAAAGTAAACCACACTAAGATGGAAACCCAAATATTTGAAGGATTTAATTACATAGTATTCCAAGGTACAAATTAACTTTTATCTCCAAATAACATCAGTTGCTCTTAAATTCTCATATTGAAAATTAATTATCCTAATCACATATCCTCCATGATAGGTTAATCATTTCCATATATAACCCAAAATAAACTTACTCTTGAATCCTAAAATAATCTAACTAAAAAGAATTATTCAAACTAAACAGGGACTTCACGTAGTCCAGTGGTAGGCGATAAATATCGGTCTCACTTTGGTTGTGGGTTCGATTCCCACAGCTTTGTCCGACGCGACGGGTTGTCACACGGTCTGCGTGTTGTCCTTTTTCCAAAACTATATAATTCTTAAAACATTCCCCAAAATGAGATAAAATCTTCAAAGATGATCATAACATATTTTAACCTCAAGTTTATCTCATGCCTTTCATTTTCCATCATAACATATAATAACCCATAATTACCTCAAAAGTAAGGATCATATAAACTCTAATGGTTACCTTTATAATTATTACCTAAACTTCCACATCGATTGGTCATCTCGTACATGTTGCATTACATATCATACCAAGGTTCAAGTGGTTGATCATGACTCCTTGATAGTTGGTTTAGAACAACCACGAGCTTCCTCATTGAATCCCCCATTTTATCTAGTATCTTAATCAAAGAACCACCACAGTTTCCTTCAAACCTGTTGTCTCTTTGGTGCCTGCTAGATCCATCCATTCACTAAAAACAGAAATTTCAGTGTGAGTATATCAACAAAACCATCATGCACTAATGAGGAAGGTAAACACTAAGATATACTTACTCATTCACTTTATCTAAAACTAGGACTCTTTCTGAAATCCTAACCGTTATGGTAATGTCACTTGTGCTTAGAGAATACCCTAACCTCTAAAGTTATCTAAACTGACCTTTGATACCAACTATAAGTCCCCAACCTTAAACCTTACTTAATCTTGAGTTATTACAAGATTACACATTGAGGATCTTTTCAGGTTTAGAGTTTTAGAGAATTAGATCATAAAACATGCATTACATTCCACATTTAAACAAAGTGGTTACATAAAGATAGTATTCATTTTTTTCCCATCAACGGAAACATATTTAAAATAAAACATGGATTCTTTCTTGACACTTCCTTGACACTATCATCATATCATGTACCTTTCCCTTGACCTGTGAAAAACATTTCAAAAAAACTTGTGATGAGCATAAAAAGCTCAGTAAGGGTTATAAAAAATATGGAAAGGAAACATGAGTTCATATATACATAAGAATGAAATCATACTTTACCCTTAAAACATAGTCACTTTAACATACCTCATCAAATCATGAATAAATCATAGAAATCATAAGACATAAAAGGTAACTTGAGGCATTCATAACATTCTTACGTAGGGAGTAACCCTCTTGGTTACGTTTGGAATACCCACCACAGTATATTCCCTAAATATCTTCGGAGAAACCTTAACGTTTCACTCCTTCGTGTTACCCAATGCATTAGAGAGCTATATCGGGCTCACCCGCCCTTAGTTTATCACGGAACCACCCGTCTTCATAATAATGTCCAAGAACCTCAACATAATCGTATCACATAAAGCATGCATAAAGGAAACATAACATTTCCACCTTTTAATCACAAGATATCAATACAACACATTGATATAAAAACATTATGAAAACCATTTTCAATACAAAAATAAAAGAAAAGTAAAACATGGTATTTATTTTTCTTTTAAAAAAGGTATGGCTTGTAGAGGAAGTCGAAACTCAAATAATGGTCACGGCGGCAGAGAAGTCGTTTTCGCCGCATATATACGACAAAAACATTCCCTTTTGTCTTTTAGTAAATGCTTCGTATAAAAAATATTCCTTTTGAATAAACATAAAAGTCAAAGGGGTTTATACACCGTATAAAATAAGGTTGTGTATAAAACAAAATATGCCTCAATGAAAGGAGATTGAGACGAAGTCCCATACAAAGTCGGTATCCTTAGATTAAGGATAAATCAATTACATGATTATGTGTGACAAATACGAATATGCAAAATATATGTGGATATAAAGTGTAAAACAATCAGAGGACATTCACACATAATCATGGAGAAAAAAAACCAATGACATAGATATTTAACTCAATGAAATGAGATTGAGTTATGATTTCTGATACAAGCCCGTCTAAATGACATAAGAATTTATCAGTGAGATGATTATGTGTAGAAATAGTATATCCACACAAAGGTTTTTGGAAACTACAATATAGAGATTCCACACATAATCTTGGCATAATAAAATCAAGAATTAGAGGTTTAACCCAAAGAATTGAAAGTGGGTTAAGAAGTTCCCTTACAGAAATTCGACAGCCTAACGGCGTCACTTCAAAACTCATAAAATGAGTTGATGAGAGATAAAAAGGGTATCTCATCACTTGGACAAAAAATTTACATTAATAAGTATATAGAAGAACATATCCCAACATAATATTATGTGAATTAAAAGACATAACAAAAGAAGTCTTTTAAAAAGAGGAGGGTGAAAGGTTCCCTTACCGACTTGGGTAACTTTCGAAACGTACACCCCATTGAAGAAGGGTCATAAAATGAATATGTAAGTACCCATAAATTATATTACACAAAGATTATAATAATGGGAAATAAATACACCACTCAAAAGAAAATGGTGGCAAATGTTGCATAAATCTCATGGGAATAAAAGTGAGATGAAAAATCCCATACGAAAACTCGGCAGCCTAACGGCGCCACTTAAAACTTCCAAAAATGGATTAATAAGATCAAATAGAGTATCTCATCATATTACAATAAAATGAACAGAAAGATGAATATAAAATAACGTCCCCCATAATAACAAAGAGGAGATTAAAAGAAGTTACATAAATTAGAGTACTTAAAAAAAAGAGGTTAGATCTCTTACGAAAATTCGGCAGCCTAACGGCGCCACTCAAAACTTCCAAAATGGATTGATGAGAGAAAATAGTGTCTCTCACCATATGAACATAAAAATTACAGTAGGATTAATATAAAATAAAATCCCAATCATAATAAAGATTATCTTAAAAGGAATGACATAAAAGAGTGTACTTAAAAAGAAAGAGAGGAGTAGGATCCCTTACCTCAAGTCCAACTTGTCTTGTTCGTTTCTTTATATTCCTGAATAATAAACTTTGGTCAATTTATAATTGCTTAAGGACCTCCTATAGAGGTTATTATTCAGTTAATATCACATATTTTAATGTTATAATAATTGGTTAATAATATGAGTTCATATCAGACGTTTTTGTCGATGTTTGGTACATGAGTCAAAAATTGAACTTGTTGGAAAATAATTTTCCATGTAGTTATAGGTACATCATATCAAGAATTTTATTTATGTTTTAAATATCATATATATCCAGTATATATTCATTTTATACTATTCCATAGCATTTGGAGATAAAAATTAAAAGCACCGTTCATGGAGACGGTAGGCCGTACGTACGCATGAACGCTACTTTCATTTTTTTGTCATATTAATGGAATTAAAAAAAATGAGATATATATATATGTGTTATAATTCCATAATTATATACATAATTTAGATGTAATATATTACATATATATCCATTATATATATGTACTTATAATAGTACATAACATTTTGAGATAAGAAATGAAATGTACCGTTCATGGAGACGGTAAGTCGTACGTACGCATGAACGCTACTTCCATTTCTATTTCATATTTAATGGAATTAAAAAAATGATATATAATAGTATTTTAATTCCAGTATGGTATCATATATAATATCGTGAAATATATCCTTTATACGTTCCACATATGGTATTAACGAATCAAATCACTTTGAGGGGGCGGTAGTCCGCACTTCCTTAAATGAAGATATCACGTTTACCTATAATGGAAACCATAAAGGTATGCCATAAATGAAAAATACAGAAGCTTAAGTAAAACATAAACATATTATATATCATATATAAATATAGTGTCAACTTATGGCCACCTTTTAAGGTGTTAGAAGAATGTTGAACAATCATCGTTTTGTGAGGCAGAAATTCTCCATCCACAGAAACAGTATGTTCTTTAACCATTAGATGTAGGTGTGTGTAAGTGTAGCTCGAATACTTCTTATAAAAACATCCTAGTATATTTAAGATACTGTATTTTTTACAAAATAAATGAATAAAAATAGTTTAGGGTGTTGGAGAAGCAAAATAAAACAAAAGGACACAAGTGAAGACATTACCTTAAAATCGGGTAACTCCCTTTGGTTTGAGCTCAAAGGCTTCCTTGGGAAGACTTCTGCCCAATTTGATGCTTCAAGGAGTTATAGAGGGATGTGGAGAGACGAAATGGGCAGGTTTTGGCCGAGCCAAAGGCTTTGGAAACTGAACTTGATAAATAAATCTTGGAGACTTTCAAAAAATTACAGGTTAACATTCCATTGATTGATGTCATCAAGCAAATTCCGAGATATGCCAAGTTTCTGAAGGAGATGTGTACCCATTGATGGTGACTTAGAGGTGATGAGAAGGTGAGCCTAGGGAGGAACGTCTCAGCATTGATACAACCATCACTTCCCGCCAAGTGCAACGATCCTGGAACATTCTCGATTCCATGCACCATAGGGGAGTATTCTTTCTCCAATGCTATGCTTGATTTGGGTGCTTCTATTAATGTGATGCCTCGCTCCATATACTCTTCTTTGTAGGTCGATGAACTAAAGCCCACAGGAATAGTTGTTCAGCTAGAAAATCGGAGTACGGCACACCCTTCTGGTGTGTTAGAGGATGTTCTTGTGAGGGTTCAAAATTTAATATTTCCTGCTGATTTTTATGTGCTAAAAATGGAAGATGATAGCATGAATGGACACGCCCCAATTATATTGGGGAGACCTTTCTTGAAAACCACCAAAGTCATAATTAATGTCCATAATGGTACATTATATATGGAATTTGGTGGTGACATAGTCCATTTTAACATCCTTTATGCCATGAAGAACCCCTCAGAAGAACATTCCTCTCTCTCGGTAAATTCAATTGATGTACTCCCTTCCCCTAAAATCACTTCATTTGTTTCCCCTGATCCCCTTTCTGAATTTTCCTCTTTGATTGAAATTCTTTTTAATGAGTCATGTGTTGATTGTTGTAGTGTTCTAGAAAAGTGTCATGCATGTTTATTAATTGATAATTTCTTGAACATAGAGGATCACATGACCATTGATGATACTGCTATGCTTGTAAAATCTAATTCCTCATCTGAGGATGATACCATTGAGTAGTTAGATGAGATTAGTGACCTCTCACTTTCACACACACTCCCATAAATCAAAAATCCACCTGAATTGGAACTAAAGCAACTGCATCAAGATTTAAAATATTCATATCTTGAGAATGGAAACAATTTGCCTGTCATCATTGCTAGTCCACTCCCTCCTGAGCATGAATTGCGACTGCTCGAACTTTTGAGGGAGCATAAACAAGCATTGGGATGGACACTTGCAAACATTCCTGGTATTTGCCCATCAATTTGTACACATCATATTTTATTAACTTATGAGGCTAAACCAGTGAGGCAGTCACAACGTCGACTGAACCCAAACCTTTTAGAAGTAGTTAAAAAGGAAGTAACAAAGTTATTGGCTGCTGGAATCATTTACCCCATCTCTGACAGCCAATGGGTCAGTCCCATTCAATTAGTTCTTAAAAAAACTGGCCTAACGGTAATTAAAAATGAAAATAATGAATTGGTTCCAACTCGTGTGCAGAATAGTTAGCGTGTCTGTATAGATTATCACCGACTAAACCAATACACTAGGAAGGACCATTTCCCATTGTCATTCATTGACCAAATGCTAAAGAGGCTAGCGGGGAAGTACCATTACTGTTTTCTTGATGGGTATTCTGGATACTTTTAGATCCATATTGCCCCCGAGGATCAGGAAAAGACAACCTTCACTTTCCCCTTTGATACATTTTCCTATAGAAGGATGCCATTTGTCTTGTGCAATGCTCCGGGTACTTTCCAGCGATGTATGGTTAGTATTTTTTCGGATTACCTGGAGGATTGCATGGAAGTTTTCATAGATGATTTTACTATTTATGGATCCTCTTTTGATGAATGTTTATGTAGTCTTGGTTCTGTCCTACGTCGCTGTATTGAAAATAATCTTGTATTAAATTATGAGAAATGTCATTTCATGTTACGACAAGGTATAGTTTTGGGACATGTCATTTCTGGGGATTGTATCCAAGTAGATAAATCGAAAGTGGACATCATTTCTTCCCTACCATTCCCTAGAAATGTACATGATATGAGGTCTTTCCTAGGTCATGCTGGATTTTACCGTCATTTCATTCGTGATTTTAGTAATATTGCACTTCCCCTCTCCCGCTTACTCCAAAAATAAAAAGATTTTGTTTTTGATAAAGAATGTGAAGAAGATTTTAATAAATTAAAATAGAGTCTCACATCACCCCCGGTAATCCAACCACCTCAGTGGGATTTACCATTTGAGCTCATGTGTGACGCCTCTAACTATGCAGTTGGGGCAGTCTTATCACAAAGGGTCGATCGAGCTCCACATGTCATTGCCTATGCCTCACGTACTTTGGACCCTACCCATGAAAACTACACCACCACTGAAAAATAATTTCTTTCCATTGTGTTTGCCTTGGATAAATTCAGGTCATACCTTTTAGGGTCCAAAGTCATTGTGTTCTCAGACCATGCAGCCCTCCGGTATCTCCTAAATAAACCGGAAGCCAAACCACATCTCATTCGTTGGATGCTCCTCCTTCAAGAATTCAATCTAGAAATTAGAGATAAAAAAGGAGCAGAGAATGTGGTGGCAGACCATATCAGTAGGATCCCTCCATCCTCGGACATTGTCTAATCCCCCTGTATTCCCATTAATGACTTGTTTCTTGATGATAAATTGTACAAAGTGCAAGATGTTATTCCCTAGTATGCTGAAATTGTAAATTATCTGGTAGCATCTTTCATTCCTACTGATTTCAACAAAAACCAAGCTAGTCGTCTACAAAATGAGTCTCGTTGGTACATTTGGGATGACCCCTACCTTTGGCGCACATGTAGTGATTAGGTCCTTAGGCGTTGTGTTCCCAATAGCGAGTTTCAGTCTGTCCTTAGATTCTGCCACACTCTTGCTTGTGGGGGCCACTTTGGTCCCCAACAGACTGCTCACAAAGTTCTTGATTCTGGTCTCTTTTGGCCAACACTTTTTCTGGATGCCCATGAATTTTGTAAATCTTGTCCTCATTGTCAAATAATGGGGAATGTCTCTAAAAGTAATGAAATTCCACAACAACCCTTTCTCTTTCATGACATTTTTTATGTTTGGGGCATTGACTTTATGAGGCCATTTCCCAATTCTTTTAGAAACTTGTACATTCTTTTGGGCATTGATTATGTATCAAAATGGGTAGAGGCATATGCCACAAGGACAGATGATTCCAAAACAGTTGTAGAATTTTTGATAACTCATATCTTTTGTAGGTTTGGATTACCTAGGTTCATCATCAGTGACCAGGGTTCTCATTTCTGAAACCGAACAATGCAATCACTTTTGCGTCGGTATGGGGTTGGTCATCGAGTATCTACTGCGTATCACCCACAGACTAATGGTCAAGCCGAGGTGTCAAATGGAGAGGTAAAACAAATTCTTGAAAAAACAGTCCAACACAATAGGAAAGATTGGATTCTTCAACTTGATGATTCATTATGGACCTACCATAATGCTTTCAAAACTCCCATTGGAATGTCACCCTATCGTCTTGTGTTTGGAAAGAGTTGTCACCTCCCTGTTGAGATTGAGCATCGGGCCTACTGAGCCATCAAACAATGCAATTCTAATCATTCTGGTGCAGGTGCTCAAAGGAAGTTGTAGATTCAAGAGCTAGAGGAAATGAGAAGATATGCATATGAAAACTCCAGGATTTATAAGGAGAGAACCAAGGCTGCCCACGACTGTCTTATCTTTCATCGTCAGTTCCATATTGGGCAGAAGGTCCTCCTTTATAATGCAAGGTTGAAGTTGCATCTAGGTAAGCTTCGTTCCCGCTGGTTTGGACCATACACTGTTACTAACGTCTCTCCATTTGGTGTTGTCCAAGTTCAAAATGAAGAAACCAAGAAAAAATTCACTGTCAATGGGCAGTGGTTGAAGCACTTTCATGAACCCGTTCTGGAGTCCCCGATGGAGGAACTCCAAGTTCAAGAATCAAACTATGAATGACATCAACCAGGTTTTATCCTTCCTTCCCACATTCTCTTTTACTATAGTGAGGACATTGCATACTCTAGGTGTGGGGGGGTGGATACATTCCTGGGTTAGTTAGGAATTTTCATCATTTTCTTCTCTTGTTTTCTCTTTTTGGCCTTCTTTATGGTATTTTCATTTTCCCCATCAACAATTTCAAAATTCCATGATGTGGCGACCATAAAGTGGGGAAAGTAAAAATACCATAATGAAGGCTAAAAAAAATTTGTGTATGATTTTACCATCAAGGAGTGATTTTTAGTGAATTGGTTTTCTGTAAATGATATAAATGGTCGTATCTATGTGAAACCTTTGAGATGATTGATGCCCTTTGTGTGAGTAGTTTTTTTGAAAACTGTGTCACTAATATCTCCACAAATTTTTGCACCAAACCACAAAGTGTGATTATTTCTTACTTAATATAAGGTAAATATATGTTGGGTTAATATTTTTCAGCTTTAAATGATATTTCCATACGTTCATTCCTTATCCGATCTGTTTCATTACTGTACCAGATTGACCTATGCGTGTGTACCTAATGTCCGACTGTTGTACGCCCTCAAAAAAATTATTGTGTCTTGGGAAGGTCAAAAACCACTCCTCCTCAACCTTTGATCTTGTTATAACTATTTCAATTAGTGTCGTGATGAGATCAAACAAGGGTTGAGAGATGAGTGTGATATTTGTTCCAATTGCAACTTCAAAAAATTTATATATAATAAATGAGGGGAGTGATGAAATATGAAACATATGGAGATATCTAGGTCAGGAGATTATGGTTTGACTTCTGGGAATGCTTAAATGAGTGGGTCTGGAAATATGATTGCAATGGATGTAGGACAGGTTCGGTGACAAAATCATTTAAGCTGAAAAATGTTAAAATAACATATATTTATTAGATAGAAAGTATAAAGAATAGCATGGAATGGTTTTCACACACACACATGGAGAGTTAGTGTCATGGTTTACTTCTTAATTCCTTTCTCAATTGGGTATCATGAATCTTTTTGAATTTCTCTATGATATGATTTATGAGACATCTTTTTCTATTTTCACTAGGAAGAACTCCTTGGTGTGGTTCGTGCATTGATCACTTTACTTTAAATAAAATTTCCTCAAATGATAAATCTTTAGGATGTTGGAAATATATATATATATATATATATGAATCATTGTATTTGGATATGTGACTTTTCCCAGGAGTGCAAATGTTTAGGTGTGGGGGTGTGATCGTACCACGATTCACTGTTTTATTCCATCCTTACATCGCAGTTTTAAACTAGTTTTGTAATGAATATTCCAAATATAATAATAAATCGCACTTTATGTTTGAATCAATCAATTAATGTTAATCAATATTATAATGGGAAATGTTACTTGTTTTTATTTTTTCAATGTAGGTGGAGGTGATTTGGAGGGCCCTTGATGAAGTGGAAGAAAAATGGGCCAAAATTGAATGGATCCATGGACATCTGTCCACTGTTTTGCATAGTAAACGAAATCCGTGCATCCAAATGGGATGAAATTTTGTGTTCCTGTCCAAAATTTAATAGGATACATTTCATATTAAGGAACCCAATCCTGATTTGGATTCTATTGGGTCCATTCTAACTGATCTTTTCAAGCCACCGAATTTGGACCAAGTCAAATGCGGTGTTCTGTATTTTATCAATATCTTGAGATGTAGTTGTTCAAATGGTTCCAAAATTTCATTAGAGACATTAAAGAGGTTGGGTTAAAACTTTTCTATTTTCTCCAAAGTGAAATAAGACTATCTGAAGGCCAAAACGCATGGTTAAAGTGGATTGATGAAATCTGTGTGCCTAAAACCACCTTCCAATTTTCCTATAAAAGGGAACCAAGGGAACCTCATTTGGAAGTTCAGCCAAGGAGTGAAGTGCTGAAAATTTGTATTACTAGAGGATTCTCCTAATCACCTTGGAGGTTCTGTAGGACCCTATCCTCATAGGTGAATCAAGGATGAATAAGGAGTTCCACCCGAGCTTCCTCCTCCCTATGTCGAGCTAAAAGTTGGGTGTTCGTTGTGAGGGAGCTACACACATGTCAAGGGAGTTCTGATGCATAAAATAGCTACTGGTTTGTAGTAATTTGGGTGTTTAAACATTTCATTCCATGTATCTTATTTTATTTCAGATTTTAATTCTTGATTTGATGCATGTGAGTGTTATGCTCTTTATTTCTAACTGATCGGTGTGAGGTTTTGAGTGTGTGACTTGTGTTGTTCCGATTGGACATCACAAGAATATTTTTCATACCCACCTTATTGAGATTTCAATATTCTTTGGAATCTCTTATTCCATGCATAATTACTGGAACTTGACAATATGATTGTTACGTCAAGGTTGGGTCCTTAAAGCATTGAAATAAAAGCTTAGGAATTAATCAGGATTCCAATTAACTCCAACCAAAGAATTACTCTAAACCTAAGATGAATCTATATGAACAATGAAATTGATATGTGTTTAGTGAAATCACATCGACCCTTTTATCTCATATTTTTCAAAATCCACTAGGTCACTCAATTTTTAAGCTATTTCAATTAAGCCATTGTTTTAAACTCTTTTCAAAACCACCCCCTCTCTTAGTCATTTTTATTAAAAATACACACTCTAAACCTACCAATGCTCCTTGAGAGACGACCTAGGGTATAACCTAGACTATAATTCAACCTTAGAAACATAATCAATTTGACGTGTCATCACAACACGGTCAATCGTCACCATCAGCAACATCTCCAGCCTCTCCACCATCAGTAGCATCTTCAGCCTCTCTACCATCAGCAGCCTCTCCACTAGCATATTAAGCTACACAATCATCACCATTCTTATACATAGATCTCAAAATCGATAAACATCCATCCACTTTTGATTCACCTTCTAGAAGAATTGAAGAGCATATAGATGATATCAACTTGAACAATTGTTCGTTTTCTTTTTTATGCATCTTTTGAGACTCTTGTCTAAATTCTTGTTTTGCTGTCTCAATAGTAGCATGTAATTATTATTCGGTAACCATTCATAAAATATTTTTAGAAGATACAATACCTTATGACCAATATCTGGAAATAATTATTTTCTTTTTGGGTTTACAATGAGCTTTTCCACTTTTATCGTTGCTAAGAACCTGATATAAATAATCATTTGGTCCAAATGTTTCTGATTCCTTTTCCATTAGAGCTTGAAGAGCATCCTATAAAAGGTTGTTACCATTTTGGTAGATAATCAAAAAAAAATATAAAATAGGAATGAATTCAAGAAAAAGTTAATGTATTCAAGAGAGAGTTAATGTATTCAAGCAAGAGTTAATGTATTCAAGAAAGAGTTAATGTATTTGAGAAAGATTTAATGTATTCAAGACTCGATAAACACAATTTTCTAGTAGCATCCTCCTTCTAAGATTTTTACTCTTAATATCTAATTTTCATTTAATATTGATGATATTATTTCACTATTTTGTGGATCTTCAGAGATTATAACTAACTTGAGAGTAGGTAGGTTAGGATATATTTAATCCCTAATTTGTGAAACTCTTATTATATGTCATACATTTATGGTAAAGCAGTGTGTGACTATGTATTCAATTGCTATTACACCAACATAAACTACTCTCTTTCACTCATTCAAGGCATCATTCATTTTTCCTTATATACACAAATGTAGTGAAATTATGATCTAGAAAGTAATAAGCATTTTTTATTTTTGATTCAATGTATTTATTCAAACTATAGAGTAAAAGGAACGAAAAAGAATATTCTTCCATAAGCTACTAAAAATATTCATGGGATGTTACATATATTCTTTTAGAACTCCTATAATTATTAAATTTATCCTGAATACTGGATTAGATTTCATTGAAGAAGAATAAATCAATAGCCTTGTTTCATTCAATAACATCCATAAAGGAAAGATGGAATGATAGTATTCATTACACAGCTAAGATAATAATACATGACCTCATCTACTATAACTGTATGATACATGAATTGATGAGTGAGACTACGAGGAGAAAAAACAAAAATTATATTTCAAAAAGAATTCATATATATACTATCGTTTATCACTTAAGGCTTAGTGGAAGGCCAGTAACAATATAATAATGCTTGTACTCTTCTGTAATGATGACAATTCCATCCAAAACTATTTATTTCCCCATTAGTTAGTTTCACATATTTTCATATGAACATCCCTTACATCAAGTGGGATAGCATCCACATTGGTAATAATTTTGTACTTATGAATATTAGTACTATTAGAAAGAAAGAAAGAAGGGGTTTTGGCATACTAAATGATTTTCCCTTTTTTGGGAATCTTGATTTTTTTATTCCCATATGAAGATTGGCTACATGTCAATCCATACAGTGATAGTTTATGTGATGTTTTTCTACAAATTCACCCTTATTTCAATATTGGTGTAGTTAAAAGCACACAATTTTAAGAAATAAAGCTTTAATCTAATCTCTATATTTAGTTAGATGGCTTGTAGTGTTCAAAGTATTTTTCTCTATATGGTGATAAATAAAGTACACCCCCATATCATTGAATTAAAATATTTTCCATAGGGAATGATCCATTTTCAAAACTATGGGAAATAGTCAATTAAAAACTAGTGGTGATGATTGTCTAGTTGGATAGAGTGTCTTTGAGGGATGAGGGGATATTCCAAGATATTTTTCTTCCCATTTTTACTAGTTCTTCCAAATTATTCCTGAGGATTTATCTATATTTACACAAGAGGATGAGAATGAGTTTATAATCAATATTATTCTAGGTATAGAGCCTATATCTCCTATTCTATATATAATGGATCCTACAGATATTTATGTGCTAAAGGATTAACATGAGGATTTATAGGTGAAGGGTTTATTCAACCAAGAATTCCCATTGCGGTGTTCCTATATAGTTTCCCAATAAGGAAGATTGATTACTATAGTTATGTTTATATTTATATAGTTTTAACCTGGTGATAGTTAAGAATCTATACCCCTTCACTGTATCAATGACATGTTTAGTAGGATCAAAGTTTTTCTCTAATATTGATCTGAGGTCATGATATCATCAATTGATAGTGAGTCCTTTTATATTCTTTATACTACTTTTAAGAGTTTGTATAACTTATATTAGTATCTTAGGATACTGTTTGGGTTTACAGATATATTAGTAGTGGTTATGGACCTATTTGAGAGTCTAAACATTCCTTAAACCTCAATAGATAAACATAATTATATGATCAGTATAAAAGAAATGAGAAGGTTCCGTAAACACTATTCTAGATTTAATGGATTTCAGATGTCCTTTTTAAACCTTATCAAGAATTGATCTTATTAAATTTTCATTAGGAATACTAAAGAGAGTGGAAGATAATTTATTGTCCTATATAATAACATAGGAAAAAGTGATATAATTGACTCTAGCATTCTCATTCCCTATGAGGAAAACACAACTCATATAATTTTCAGTGAATGAAACTACATACTAAAAGCTAAAAATTTAAAAACATTCTTACAATTTTTTCCTACGTTGTCTAATTCATAGTAGTTCTATCTTTATTTTTCCTACTAGAACAAAAAAATAATGATCAGGGAACATGTCCTTTGATATTTAATGCTCGTTTATACATGAAAATTGAACATAAATCAATGAAAAAATAAATGTATATTCAATGTTAAATCATAAATTACCTGTGACAGTGCATGATCTGGAATTATATTTCACCCCAGAGTATGATTATATATCATGATTCCCTTATTTATTATGCTCCTTTCAGAATAATCCTATTAGTAAACAAAAATAAACTAGCCTTTCAACAAGTCAAAAGGAATTAAAAACATCATTTCAACTTAATAATTCAATGATTTAAAAACATACCTGAAATAACCAAGTCTGAAAAATTAAACTGAACACAATAACATCTAATAAAATCATCCACTACATAAAAATAAGATTAATGAAAAAAAGAAATTTATTAAAAACATTAAGATTGTAAATTACCTTGAAATAGGAATAACTCCAATATGCAATTAATTATTTGTATTGTGAAATTGGTCATTCATTAAAGATCGATTCATTTTCAAGATGAGTACCTCTTATTTTTTTCATCCAACATGCAGGTCATGATTATAGGACCACCACATCTCCCTTAGTTCCATTAACCTAGATCTCTTAGCATGGAGACCATCCAAGAAGTTATAACAAAGCTGAATATTCAAACAAATTTCTCAATAATACTTTACAAAGAAATTGAAAAGTAATTTTAAAAAATATTTTACCCAAATTTCCCCCCAAGCCTTGTCTTTTATTTCTTGTACAAATTTTCTCCACTAGATTTCTTAAACTGAAACAATATTTCTATGTCTACAAAGTGTCCCCATGAAACTCCACAATTCTTTACCATTTTATTTAATAATTTACATTTCCTCATTATAATGAACCATAATTTTCATGTGTCTATTCCACACTTTATTCATCTTTATACGACCACATCTTTAAGTAGAAGATTATCCTGAAAAAAATAAATGAATAATTTATACACATATATAACTAAAATTTAATAAAAAATTATTAATTTCATTACTTTTTAACCATTTACCAGTAGCACTATTTTTTGTCGCTCGATCTTTCACACTATGCTGGGGGCAGAAACTAAAGAAGTGTCTTCTATAGTAGACTGTGGATGTTGAGGTTGGGTATGAGGGTATGGGTATACAGGGGGCATAACCAATGGAGGTGTACCCTCCATAGTAGATTGTGGTTACTGAGGTTGGGTAGAAGGTTATGGGTATACAGGGGGCATAACCAACGAAGGTGTACCCTGTAGAGATGAAGGTGGATAAGGGTAAAAAGGTTAAGGGATAGAAGGAGATGGACTACCCTACATGGTAGGAGGATTAAATGGATAAAATGGATGACCTCCCAAGCATGGATAAGGCATATAAGTGGGGCATGATGGGAGGAAATCATCCCGATGAATATATAGCCATGGACTGTGAGGCGGTACATGTAGGGGGTTGCATGTAGTGCTGGTCCTATACTCTGGAGTGCTTGAACCATCTTCATTGAACGTAAGTTGTCTCCTCGATTATTCATGTTTGTATTAAATATGATTTGTGTAAAGTTCATACATAATCAATAAATAAATAAGGGACTCACTGGAATAATCATATTTGTCAGGACAGCTTCTCTAAGTCTACAATCTTTTTCCTCCATTTTTTTCTTTGAACCTACTCATAAGACATAATAATCTGTAAATGACAAAAGTGATGTGAAAATTTTAAAAATATAACAAATCATTAAATAACTATAAAGATTCCAAGAAAATTTATATTATTTTTCAAAACTTTACATCTTCCATTAAGTTTTTTTTCATTATGGTGTTTAATCACTAAATGAAAACATTACAAAATAAAATAAGATACTACTTTAAAAGTTTAAAAAACAAACACCAGGTCAGAATAATATAATCTAAATACTTTGAAACATGTAATGCTAAGCATTATCTGTTATAATTTCCAGTTCACAATCCATTCTCACAATTGAATATGTATCATCGAATGATACTTTGAGTGAATACCAATCGGTTCATCTAAAATATTACCATCATCCAATCCTTCTTCAAAAATATGTTTGGGAATAACATCAACAATAACACCAAATTATTGTTTTATGGGTTTATTTACATAAAATACTTGTATAGCTTGTGATGCAAGAAAATAAGGCTCATATTTTCACAGATGACATTTCATATCAATCACTCTAAAACTGCAACTATCTATATAAAAGCCTTTTAATTTCATTTAATTAAACCACTTGAATTTCATCATAGCAACACGACCATGTGCATAGTAATCTAATAAAAAATATTCTCTCAACAACCCCATAATATGACATATTTTCTGATCGAGGTTGTCAGTTTGATGCACTAGCATAATAATTCGTTATAGCGCTTGTCGTGACATTGTCATGCTGTGTTGTTATCTTTGTTGAAAAATTATTTATAATTCATTTAAAACCATTGACAACCATTTCTTTAGAATCACAAACCACATTGTTTGGACCAAATGATAATTCCCTTATTTCAGCAGATACATCATCTATCGGTAAATTTTGGACCTGAAATATATCGATAGTGAATATTGAACAACTACCAACAATTTGGTAATGTAAAAAAAAGAATTTTTTACCTTTTACTTCAACCAAGCAGGAAATTCTTTTTTGTGTAATTGTTCCTACCTCTTAATAGATAAAGAGCGATGTGCTCTTTTTATAATTTCACTATATTCTCTGAAAATATGAAAATTTAATGATATCTGGAACTATGAAAAAAATACACAACAAAAATATATATATTTATACTTTTATGTACTTGATGTAATTTTCAACCATTCCACGGTTAAATAATATCATACTATGAGCCATTTACCACTCATCCCTATTCAAAGTACATAGTATGTATGATACAAATATCCCCCACCCCCATTTGGAGCAGTGATAGAAATTTTGTTTCAATGGGATCATACTGCTCATCTTCAGTTCTCATGGGCTGATTAGATCTTGTGGTGACATTAGTTAAATACATTGAACAAAAATCCATACATTCCTATGTTAAATAACCTTTCACAATAGATCCTTCAGGATGATTCTTATTTCTCACATAAGATTTCGATGTCAACATCATTCTTTCTATTGGATATATCCAACGACTAGAAACGGGACCACCAAAAAGAACTTTTGTTGGAATATTTACGGTCATATGTAACATACATGTGAAAATGATGGGGGGGAATTTTCTCCAAGTCATAAAGAATGATCGGTGCATCTTTCTGTAGTTTTTTTAAAACAATTTTATTCAATATTTTAGCACAAAGATCTCAATAAAAGTGACATAATATAATCACAACAGCCCTAAAATTATGTGACAGTAAATGTCGAATGGAAATAGGAATCAATTCATGCAACAAGACATAGTAGTCATGGGTTTTTAGGGATTTTAGTTTCGCATATCATGTATTCACTCATTTCAAAATTTTACTCAAATAACTATTTGGAACCTTTAAAATTTCCAGGACTTGAATAAATTGTTTTTCCTCTACATTTTTCATCGAAAAACAAGAAAAATGGACTTTCCACTAATTCTGACCAATTAAGTCGGGATGAAGTCTTGGTTTTATACTCTAATCCATTAAATAATGACATGAGCGCAAATCAACTTTTGTATTTCCCTTTACATTTAAAAGTGTTTCAAGTAACATTTTACACACATTTTTCTCAATATACATTACATCCGAGCAGTGATATAGAAAATTTGATGACCAATATGAAAACTCATAGAATATACTTTTCTTTCTCCAATTATTGTTGGAATTCAAATGAACATTCTTCCACTTGTTGGAATTTAACTGACCCTTTCCAGGAAAAAAATTCAAACTGTCAAGTTCTTTAAGGATATCACCCCCTGACATTCATTGAGGTATTTTATCTATCTCTATGGAATTATCAAACTGTCTTTGATTTTTCCTATATAGATGATCCATTTGTAGAAATCATTTATTCCCTATGAAACTAAAAGTTTGTCGAAACTTTAATCTCTTAGAAAATGCATTTTTCATTTATATAGGGAAAGATAATATCGCCTTGGTACTCCAACCAGATATTATTTCATATTCAGGGAAATCATTTATTTTCTATAATAATGTTGTATGAAACATAAAGTAATCATTTCTAAATGCATCATATGTCTGCACCCCAACGGTCCAAATATCCTTCAACTCATCTATTAATGGTTGAAAATATATGTCGATATCATTTCTAGGATCATTGGGTCCACAAATCAATATAATCATGATAGTAACTAGATTTTTTATACACATACATGATGAAAAATTATAAATATGAATCAAAATAGGCCAAGTAGTATGTGTAGTATGCATCTGTTGAAATGGGTTGAAACCATCACATGACAATCCCAATCTAACATCCTGTGGGTCGGCTACAAAAATCAGGATGCAAACTATCAAATTTTTTCCATGCTAACCTGTCATCATGATGAACTATATCATTATTCTTATTTCTTTCATCTTTATGTCATCTCATATTCATAGCCATTTGTTCTGACATAAAAGGTTTCTGAAGTCTTGGAATCAATGAATAGTTCCACATCACTTTCTCTGGTACATGGTATTGAGTTCCATATTTATTAGTCTTCCATATTGATGCACCACATTGTTTTCAATCATTTAAATCAAAATTATCCTTCCAGAATAGACAAAAAAAATTAGGGAATGTGTGCATTTTATTACTTGAAAATCCAAATTTTTTAACCAACTTTGATGCCATATAATCATTTTTAGAAATACATGCATAATCAGGTAGAAATTCCTTAGAAATGGTAAGTAGATAGTCGATCATAGTATTACTAAATCCATACATTGTTTTCTCATGATACAGTCACATTAAAAACTATAGTTTAGTCATTTTTCCACATGACTGGTATACTGGGGTATTCGCATCTTCTAACAACTTTCTAACACGCTCAATGCCATCATTATGATCATTAGATGAAAACAATGTTCTTATATTAATTTACTCTTCCACTTCTCTACATGAAGTTTTGGCTTGAGAAGAAAATGGAAACCAATCAGAAATAAAATTTTCCATCCTGATCCTTTCAGCTGAATCAAAGTCATTCTCCATTTGAAATTTTTCTCCATTGTGATACCAAACATGATATCCTTTTTGAAAACATTTTTTAGTGATGTGGTAACTTACTTCCTCATGTTTTAACCATGGTCTTCCAATGAAATAAAAACATGGGTATTGAATCAATCCACCATCTAAACCATTGTTGAATGCAAAATCCAAAAAATATTCCAACTCCTTCTGAAACTCATTAATTATTCGATCAACATTATACATCCATCTTCTATCCATTCTAATATGAATAAACAAACAGTTAGTAAAATTGTTGATTATAAATAACAACATTGCAACTCATTAATCCTTAAGAAAATTATTATATATACTCATTCATATGTTTCTATTCCTTACATGCTTCTTGATAAACATAAGTAAATGTTCAATATTAATGTATCAACTATAATATTATAATTTAATAAAGTATATGAGATCTATAAATTATAATCATATAAGAACTATACCCATATCCACTTATTAATATTTATGTCATGTTAATAGAATACATAATGAAATCTCTTACTATCAATTATTACATCATGACAGATTAACCTTGGGTTTCTAGTAAGTTCCCAGATTTCTAGATATTGGTAAATATTCTAAATGAATAAATCATAATAATCAGTGATTTACATTATCTAAAAATAAGATAGTAAAATACAGGAGATACAAGTGGAGGTAACATTTTATAGCCTCATGAAAATATAATAATACATAGAAAGGATATCATTCTTAGATACTTATATAGTGGAAAAGGATTCAAATGTTGGATTAGTGTGAAATGTATCATATTAGAATGATACAATTAGAGTGGACCATGGGGTTTATATATTAAGTATTGTTTTTCTAAGAATATTGGGTGGTAATATGTGTATAATATAGGGGCTGGTGTGTAGGGAAGGGGAGGGGTTGGGCAGGGGGAGGGGGAGGGGCTGGGAAGGGGGAGGGGCTGGTGGGGGCGGGGAGGGGCAGGGCAGGGGGGCTGGTGGGGGGGAGGGGTTGGGTAGGGGGAGGGGCTGGGTAGGGGGAGGGGCTGGTGGGGGAGGGGGGGGGAGGTGCTGAGCAAGGGGGAGACGGCTGGGCAGGGGTAAGGGCTGGGCAGGGGGGGAGGGGGAGGAGCTGGGCAGGGGGAGGGGGTTGGTGGGGGGAGGGGGAGAGGCTGGGTAGGGGGTAGGGGGAGGGGGGAGGAGCTGGGTAGGGGGAGGGGTAGGGGATGGGTAGGGGGAGGGGGAGGGTCTGGGCAGGGAGAGGGGTAGGGGTTTGATCTTGAAAGAGGTAGGGAAATGGGAAGGGGTTCTATCGCAATAGAGGTTGGGAAAGGGGAAAGTAGAAGGGCTTCGATCGCGAGAGGCAGGGTTCGATCGCGAGAGAGGAGAAAAGTTGATTTGGAGTGTTTGGAGATGAGTTTAGGTTAATTTAATAAGTTCTATGTTTTATTAAATATATCTATAAATTATATTTAGAAGATAAAAGTTGGCTAAGTCCTAAAAATTTCAGGACTATTTATGGGAATCTCATAAAACTTATAGAGTTTTTGTAAGTCTTGTTGTGATTTCATAAGACCTATGGTGATTTTGTAATATTTATGGAGTTTTGATAATACTATATGATTATTTCATACTAATTGTCGAAATTATATTAGGATTATGGTGTTTTTATAAGACTTATAGTGATTTCATAATTCTTGTGTAAAAGATTTCATAAGGGTTATCTACCCTTAGGATGAGGATACTTTGTGAAAAATCCGAGAAGAGGAACTTCTTAAAGATAGGATTATTCAAATATCATGAGGTTGTGATTAATCCCTAATTTTAGAAAAAATTCATGGAAAATTAATGAAGCTGATTTTCTTGTGAGACATGAATAAAAAATCTGCATCATGATGCTATTTCGATAGAATTATCATGTGAAGATGGTTCTACTGATTAAGTGGCGATAATACCATGGGATCAGAACCATATCACAATTCATTATTAAGTGATTATTTATAAATATGTTCATGTGACTCAAAATATATAATAAGGGAGAAGAAAATAGGATAAGTGATTATTTGACATTGTTGTAATAGTTGAAAGAGTATTTTGAGAATCCTTTTAGATAATAGCCAGAGAAGACCATTGTGTGATAAATAAGATGAGTAAGAAGATCAAAATCTATTTAGCCAGTATGGAGGCTTGATCTTACAAACATGTTGTGTTTATTTTATTTGTTTTACCATTGTGAGTATTGATAAAACAAACATGTTGTGTTTATTTTATTTCTTTCCAGTGATTTTTTTTATAATTATGCCTTTATATATGCTCCTAACATCAAATAATATGTCCCTTTGGTATGCTATGTTCAAATCCATGGTTCATATTTGTGATAATTTTGATATTGTGAGTCTTATATGTATCATGTGTTCCATCACAGGCTATAAAGAGGAATGAGCTACAGTAAAAGGTCATTTCTATACCTCTTACTAATATGGTTGTCTTAAACCTTCATTTTTATGTTCATTTCTAATTGATTACAAATGACTAGATTTGTGGTATTTATTATAAATGGTCGGTGATGTTTGACATGAGGTCTAATTACCATTTCTCTAATGGAATCAAAGAATTTCCTCAAGGCTATAGAATATGGATCTATTTTAAAATATTTTCACTATTTGACATGTTCTGGAATAATGGATTTAATTCATTTAAATGATTGACTCTCTATGCACTTGGTTTTATATACAGGTTGTGTTATCCATAATCATTTACAATCAATTACCCAAGTAACCAAAATCACCATATTGGAAACCAAACTGAAACCTAGTTAGAACAGAGGTAAAATATAAATATAATCATTAAAAATATCAATTTATATAAATCCCAAATTTAATCATACATAATAATCCCTGAATCAAATACTAGAACTAAGAAAACCCTAATAGATTCATTACATAAAGTAATTTAATCAAAACAGTGAGTAGGATATTAAAAATTACCCACTTAAGTATTCTCTAACCCAAAAAAGGATAATTTGAGGTATTTAAATGGATTTCACCATGAATTTAATGAAATATAAAATTATAAAATCTAGTTATAGTAAATGGAAAGAAAAAGATATATGAGAATAAGAGAATAGATAAGGAGGAGAGATCCTACCTGGAACTAGTAGAAAAATCACATAGCTAGAATACTATTCAAGATTAATTGGTAGGAATATACACTGTAAAAAAACAAACATTGAAACCTATAATACTAGAAACATAACATTAATCCAAAAAGTCTTAATAGAATATTTTTACATTAACAAAACATCATTAAAAATATATGGAATAACATAAACAGAAGTTATTTATTAGAAACATAATAACATATCAATGAAACACATGCAATTATAAAGTAATGAAATAATAATGGGTTTAGAAAACACATGAATCACATGGTTTGAAAAGAAAATAAAATCACATGGAAACACCTACCAAGATCACGTGAAAATGGCATGAAACAATTAAATACTATTTAAATAGAACCAAATAAGTAATCTGAATACCCTCAATAATAAGAAACATGAGGTGTGCTCAAAATATCAATCTAGTGTTTAGAAACCATTGACTCGTTATCAAAGTGAGACCTAATTCGACCTCAATCGGGTCTAATGAAGCCTGTAATATGGAAGAAACCCTAGCTACAAGAAGAAACCACAAAAATCGGACCAAATGAGTACCTTAGGGTTCAGCTGAACTCACACCACAGCATCCAAAATGCATTGGTAGGGTGGTGGGGAGACTGAATCGGAGCCGTGTTGGCTGGGAGGTGGGCTAGCTATGGCCGAGCTGAATCAAAATAGGAATACCATGAGAGGTAGGAGAGGTCTCTTCGAAACTACATCAGAGGAGGTGGAGAGGTATCTTCAGACCTTCATCAACACAGAGGTGGGGAGGCCGTGTGTGAGAAATGCCTGCAGGGAGGTAGCCTATCTATGTCGAAGGAGGAGGATCATTGGGAGCAACGCTGGCTAGGAGCATTTGTGGAGGAGGATCTACAGAGGAGGTGGGTTCGACCATAAGGGGATAGGGGAGGTTTGGATTGGGAGAGGGATAATTCGGGGAGGAAACTTGCAAAAAAAGATAGGTGGAATAAAATGGGCTACCACAGGTTTAAAATAAACGATGGCAGTAGAGAACCTATTGTCATAGTTTTATTAAACTGTGGTGATAGATGTGTGGTAGTAGGAGAGTTTTCTAGTAGTTATTCCATGATCTTTTCTACTTAATGCATCTGCCACCTTATTTTCATTTCCTAGATGGTAGTGTATTGAAAAATCATAATATTTGAGTAACTTGATCCATCACCTTTGCCTCGTGTTGAGTTATTTCTATGTAAATATGTATTTCAAACTCTTATGATCCATATATATCTCACATATTTTACCATATATATAGTGTCTTCATATCTTTAGAGCAAAGATTATGGATTCTAACTCAAGATCATGAGTTGGATAATTTTGTTCATGAGTATTCAAATGTCTTGATGCATATGCAATAACTTTATCATTTTTAATAAGGACACAACCAATTCATTTTCTTCAATGCATCATTGTATATCAAAAACTCGTCATTTCCTGATGACAGAGTCAAAATTAGATCATTTACTAATATTCTCTCCAATTAATCAAAGAATTATGAACATTATTTTATCTATATGAACTTAACCCCTTTTATGTAAGCTTGGTTAACTAGTTATCCAATCAGGAAAAATTCTGAACAAAATGTCGATAGTAACATGCTAAACCATTGAAACTATGTACATTAGTTTTTTTTATTGGTGTAGGCCATTATTGGATTGTCTTTGTCTTCACATGATCAACTGAGATTCCATCCTTAGAGACAATATGGTCAAGAAAAGAAATTTCCTGGAGCCATAATTCCCACTTACTAAATTTACCATATAACTCTTTCCTTATAAGAGTCTCAAGAATAATCCAAAAGTGATTCTCATGGTCTTTATAACTTTTAGAATACACCAAAATATCATCAACGAATACTACAAAAAAATCATCAACATATTAGTTGAATAATTTTTTCATTAGATCCATGAAAATAGAGGGTGAATTATTCAATTAAAATGGAATTACTATGAACTCATAATTTCTATACCTTATCTGAAAAGCTTTCATTGAAATATATTCCTTCTTGACTCGCAACTGATGATACCTAGAATAAAGGTAGATCTTTGAAAATAGTGAGTTCCATAAAGTTGATCAGATAAATCATCAATGTCAGGTAGAGGATACTTGTTATTTATTTTTAATAGCATTTATTTCTATATATTCAATGAATAGACTCAAGGATCCATCTTTCTTCTTAACAAAGAGAACAGGGGCTCCCCATGGAGAAACACTAAGGAAAATAAATCTATTATTACTCAAATCCTTTATTTGTTTCTTCAAATACACTAATTCCATAGTTACCATTCTATAAGAGGTATTTGATATTGGTCTTTCATTAAGGATTGGATCAATAGTAAATTCAACTTCACGTTCTGGGGGGTGCCCAAGTAATTTCTCCGGAAATAAATCAATGTATTCTTTCACAATTGGAACATCCTCAATTTGAAGATGACTTTCCTCTTTCCTAGATGTTGTTTTCTCTTCCTCTCCAAGAATTTAATTCAGTAGATCTACTGGGGGTGTATTTAGATAACAATAATATGATGAAGTTTCTGTTATAAAGATAAGGGATTCTACATCTTCCTCACAAATCATAATTTCCTTCTTATTACAATAAATTCTCACATCATATTTTGAAATCCAATCTATTATGAGGATTATATCAAAGTAAACCATAGGTATGATGATGAGGTCATAAAATAAATAATGTTCATATGCCATAATGGGAACTTCCTGACATATTTTTATTGCAATGAGACTTACCTTAGTGGTTTTGACTGACAAATCCATTATTAAATAAAAAGAGAAATATCTAATTTTCTTTGTAAATTTGGTAGATATAAAAGAGTGTGATGATCCATATTCAAATAAATCATTGGCTAAATTTGAATATAAGATTAATGTACCTACCACCACATCATTAGGTACTTATACTTCAGCTTTAGTGATCACATAAGCTTAGTCGTCTCCCCTTGGGCTCTTTTGTGGTATATCCCCATGACGCTTGGGGCATTGATTTGAATAATGCCTCATTTCATTACAATTAAAGCATTGAAAATAATTTATTTGTTTCTTCCCCTTGCAATCATTAGCTCGATGACCCTTTTCTCCACACTTATAGCAAACTCTCATTCCTTTCAAGTATTTAATAGGATGATTCTTTCCAAAATTTCCAAATAATAGAAATTTCTTCATTATCTTCTTATTATTTGACGCTTCACCTTTTCCATGTTTATTATAAGACCTTTTCTTATCTCGATTTCCCTTGAACATATAGGATATATCAACTTACTTCTCTATTTTGATGACACTTAATACTAATTCATCATACGATGAACATGTTTGAGAAGTTAGTTCCTTTTAGAGAATTGGATTAAGACCTTCAAATAAATGATAAATATTGTCTTCAGAATCACAAATGTAATCAATAGCATACCTGAAAATCCTTTTTAAGGGAGCCTCATACTCTAAAACACTCTCTTCTTCCATTTTCTTTGAGATAAAGAATTTTCACTTCATTTCACTTCATTGATCACATGAGAAATATTTGTCAAAGAATGTTTCTTTAAAATTTATTCATTCTATGTCTTGTATTTCATCTTTCTACTTAGTATTATGGATCAAATACCACCATTGATTAGCATCTTCCTTAAGGCAATATACTTCAAATACTACCTTTTTATTTTCATTGCATCCCAATGCTAGAAATATCTTTTCAAGGGACTTGAACCACTACTCAACTACCATTGGATTAGTATTCCCTATAATATATGGGGCCTTATTATACATGAAACAATCTAATATAGGTGTAGTATGGTTATTCATCATAATCTATGTAATCTTTCCTGATATGGACATGATCTCCTCAGCTCCAACACTAACTGTGTTGACTTTCTCAGTAGTGTAATCCCTATATTGTCTGTGGGTATTAATTCCTTTCCTTACACTGATCCCTATCACTAAATAATGGCACACACTAATTTATATCATAATCATCATGAGTATTGAGACAAAACTTTACTATAAGGATTTATTATAAATCTCATGTTTATTTAATATCTAGTTCTCAAAGTTTCTATTAAACTTCCTTTGATACCAACTATAACAACCCCGACCCCAGCAGCCCAGAGTCGATAGTAATTTTATTACAATGGAATATATATAAGAGATCACATCATAAAGGATATATCAGTTTAGTAGTATTGGATAACTAGATACATACATGGTTCCATTATTAAATTGTTAATTAAACATAGAACATAAAAAATAAAATAAACTGATTCTTGTCACTTATTTAAAGATTTCATCTTCACTGCCCAGGGAAGGAAAAAAATAAAAGGGTGAGCTCAAACACTCATTAAGGGTTATATGAGACAATAATGAAGCAAATTAAATAAGGCATAAACATTATGTCAAGGTAAATAATCCAAAAAAACACATGCCTTCAGTACACCTAGAATGAAAATGCATCCATAGATTTTTTTCATAATGAAAACTTTTTGGGAAGTAATAACTAAATACTGAATGAAGAAAATGCTTATTTATTGTACGTCATGTATCTAGAACATGAACCATTATACTGTTAAGATAGTTTAATTTTATGGTTAAAACCCCATTTGATTTTGTTTGGAAAAAATATGAAGGATTTGTCATCATCTCTTTTTTATCATGAGACCTACTGATGCATCGAGGGGCTATCTATAACCGAGCCTCACTCGTCACTGCAAGTCCAAAAAAAAATTCATACATAAATTCAATTCAATAAAAACATTCAAAGAAAACATTGTATGTAAAAATGGTTTATGTCTAAGACAATAATAATATATAAGAAATATGGATATTTAATAAAATATTCAATGAATTATGATCATAAATAAAAGGGAAGTATACATATACTACACATAAGGAATAAGTGGTGAATGAGGCATAAAAAAGGGAATATCATAATGGCTTCCATGAAAGAATGGATTAAATAATACTTGGACATTAATAAGGTAAAATAGGAATATATCATGATAAATGATGTCCAACTAAAGTGAAAATATATAAAAATAGTTTTTAAGAAACTTTAGAAATGAACCTCTTTAGTGCAGTTTAATGGAAAATACTAAAGAGACCTTAAAATGGAAAAATGAATAATTGTTTATATAAAACCAAAAATGAAGAAAGATATATTTTCATGATAAAATGAGTGATTTTAGAATAATATTTTTAGCTTAAAATAGATTGTGTATGGTACTTGAAAATGGGTTATAAATTGGAAAGTTACCTTAAATCAGGCTTGCTTATCAGGAAGAATTGATAAAGGAACCTTATAAAATATAAATTTACCCATAAAATGAAGAATAATAAAGATAGGAAAAATATTTTTGGAATATAAAAACAGAATTTAGGAGTATTACCTAAGAATAATTAAGAACTACATTGGTGTAAATAGTGATAAAAAGTAACCCAAATGAAAAATGAAGATTCCCTTATGTTTTAAAGTGTTTTGTACTTTCATATAATGTCCTGGATAATGAAATTAGATTCATTAATAATTTAATTAAGAACCTATTAAACTTTTATTTAAATTATTATAATTTCATTAATTTCATTTATAGCCTTTTTGATGATTTTATTCATTCAAGAGTGTGTTTCCTTGGTTTTCATGATTGGTTCACTTATATACATGTATGGAAGTTCAGGTAAAAATGGGATTAATTTTCCAGAATTGAAATTATATGTTATTAATAAACTTATATAATATAAAATGGTATTATATATCATTTTTTTCAAATATTAGGATGATCCATTAGATAAAATTTTAATGATGAACGTTAGTTTATTTTGGTGAATTTTCAATTATCACAAACTAGTTTTGTTTTATTAATTAATATTATGTATATATACTAGTTTCAAAATATTATATGATTTATAATATGTATAATAAAATCTTATTTAACCATAATAATGGTTTTATGTCTAGCCTTAAAGTTGGTAATGTAAAATGAAAATGCATCGTCCATGATAGCGGTAAATCGACACATCACAGATGATATTTTCATTTTTAGAATAAAAGGGAGAGGAGAAGGGGATTCATGAATGATTTTTTATTAACATAATAAAATTACAGTATATATAATATGATTTAGTTATAATTCATGTTTTTATAGAATAGGTGAGGTAATTATAAGAAAATAAATGAAATTAAAAATAAAATAAATGAAAATGAAAGAGGATTTTACCACTTGAATTTCTTCACCTTGAGAACCACCTTAAGGGGCTTGGGATTGGTATTTTGGTGAGAAAAAGGGATACTAGATGTGGGGAAGATACCTTTTAAGTTTATTGGGTAGATAATGTACAAGATTCAAGGCTTAATAGGTGTTAGGATAAGAGGTGGTGAGGGGTGGTATTTATAGTTGAGGAGAGGGGTGTTTTCTCATTATTTTATTCATTAATTTATTATTTTCCCTCAAGATTATGAATAGTTTGATAATTATCACTAAATATATTAAAATAATTAAGGTGAGTTTGATATTATGGGACTTATATCATCCATTACTCAATAAATATTTTATTTAATTTATAATGTATATATACCGTAAATTACCATATTTTACTATTAATAAAAAATTCAAGTATTTCAGAAAAATCTCAAAAATTCACCAGAACCATTTTTCAACATGTAGAATTAAAAAATGAACTCTATTTTATTAAAATAATTTTATAAATACAATAAATTTAATTTTTAATTAAAACCATCATTTACTTGGAAAATACCAATTTTAAAATTATAACAGCTTTTATAACACTTTGAAAAATTAATTAAGGCCTCATAAAATAATCTTATAATCGCAAGAAAAAAATATTAATTTATGAATATTTTTATGAAAATAATTTTTCTTTTAAATCATCATATTAATTATAAAATTTTAAATAAACATTTATGTTTATAAATAATACCAACACTTAATTAATAATTTCTAAAACATTTATTTACTTGTACTATGATATAATTATATCATATTACCATTTACAAGATGCATAAATTTTATTTATAATTTCATAGGTGTGGATACCATTATATTGGGAAAATTACTATTCCTAAGGGTCACATTAATATTCAAAAGGTTAAGTTACTATTTCATTGATATATGTTCCTTAGTTTCTAGAAAAGTCTCTTATTTCATTCATTATTCATTTATAAGGGGTTTTTTTGTATTATCTATGTGATTATATATGATTTATACTATATGAAATGTTTTTTTGTGTAATGTAATCTATCCAATTAATTGAATTTATTTAATATGATACATACCGTAAAATATTGGGGTGTTATATTGAAGATACATAGGATAAAACCACTCATTTACTCTAAAAAAAGGTTCACAGATCCACTTTTGGAAGTATATCTTCTGGAGTTCTCCCTCTGATCACTAGAATCCTATTTAGGGTGGCTTCACTTCCCATATTTTCAACACATGGGGAAACCATTATCAGGTCTACTTCATCTTTGTATCCTCCAACCTTTCCCTTTCCCTTCTTGATGACTTTTCCATCTAGCAGTACACCCTCTTCATTTTACATTATAACATTATCATAAGATGCCTGGATCTCTTTCTGGTTAATTTCTTCATTCAAGATCAAATACATCTATTATTGGACTCACCTATTTTTGATAATCCCAAAACTTGTTTTGATAATCCCAAATCTTGTTTTGATAATCCCAAATCCTATTTTTGATAATCCCAAATCTTGTTTTGATAATTTAAAATCATGTTTTGATAATCCCAAATCAAGTTTTGATAATACCAAATCATGTTTCATTTATGTGATAATTATGTTTCTCTTACAGGATAATCATTTATGTGAAAATCATGTTTATATCAAAGTAACATCTATGTACTTTTAATCTCACTAATTTCTTGTTTAATCTTACAGTGAAAAATTTCTCTATGTATAAAAGGTCACTGATGTAAAGGTCTCCAATAAAAGGTCACTGATGCAAAGTTCACCGATGAAAGGTCACCGATGAAAGGTCATTGATGCAAAGGTCACTGATGTAAAGGTCACCGATGAAAGGTCACTGATGCAAAGTTCACAGATGAAAGGTCACCAATGAAAAGGTTACTGATGCAAGGTAACCAATGTAAGGATACTATTGGGAAGGTTACCACTGAAGGTTACTGATGAAGGTTACTGATGGAAGGTTATCGTTGGAAAGGTTACTAATGAAGGTTGTCAATGCATAACTACTATTGAAGCCTACTGTTGTGAAGGATATTGTTACCATTCTACCATACTCTTCTACTCCATACTTTGTCAAATTCTTAAAATTATTATAATGGTAATATTTGGTAAATTTAATGCTTCTAGAATTAATTAATGCTGATTGTAGACATATCAAGAGATCGTATCTGGGGACAATACGAGGTACGAGAAAGATCACACGTGATGTCCTGATTCCTATTGTCAGACGTCAAACATAAAAAGGAGAAGACCAAGGAAGAATTAATACACATACATACAGAGATAATAGAAAAAGAGAGTGAGTATCATGAGAAGGGTGAGTCTGTGCATGTGAATAATCTTACTTGCTAGATTAAAGAAATCGTCTAGCACTTACACTGTGAACCCACAAGCATCACGAAGATCATTTGGGACAAACATACTTCTACCTTTTGTGCCTCATCAACTCTCGATCGACTCCAGAGGCAGAATACTCAAAGCTAAAACCTGGAGTTTTGACACTCTGTTTTGGAGACAACTTCTAGAGAAAGACTCGAACTGCAACTTCTTCACTCCAAGGAGTCAATAGCTGAACTAAAAACACATAGATCCTTCTAAAATCAATCTTATACTATTTTATCTACTGTGTTATTTTATTTTACACTTCTGAGAATTGTGTGTCTGTGTTGCACACACTGTCTCTTGTGCTTGAACTGGATGATACTGAAAATCCTCATATCAAACTTTTCTTACATCTTGTTTCCCATGTATAACTATGGAAGAGACCATGTGTGGTGTGTATTGTTTCCTTTTCCCATGAATAATTGTGTTAGAGGGTGTAAACCCTGGACAGTTTGTAAAAACTATTGTAAATCCCAATACAAGTTGTGTATCAACTTTATTGTTAATATAAATTGCTTGGTGGTAGGTGATCACTAAGTGGAGAGGATTAAGTCTCGGCTTAAGACTGAACCTCTTGTTTTACTTCTCTATGCTCTATAATTTTTTTATACTCTGTTTTTCTATATTCCACTGCTTGTTATTTTAAAAAAAGAAAATTGTTTTTATTCTTACTTTGATAGTTAGTTATGGTTAGTGTGTGTAGGTGTTTAATTCAGTAAACTTGTTTCAAAAGTTGAAGAAGTGTTTTACACTGATTGAACTAAGGACTAATCACCCTTTGAGAAACCTATTGACCAACTAAACATTTATATCTCTACTACCTTAATTAACTGAGCCATTTCAAAATTTGGGGGATCTTTATAATAAAGTTTTTAACAGAAATTTTAAGTAGGAACTCAATTCACCCCCCCCCCCCTCTTGAGATTCCACTCCAACCAACATTTGGTATCAGAGGATTTTTTGTTTTATTGCTACTATATGAACTATTTGTGTCATTTTTCAAATTATTTGTAACTATGATTTTAGTTGTATCTTAAAGATCTTAAAATTTCTATCATATCTAAATTTTCAGTTCTTTAAAATTCTAGTTAACAATGGATAACAGAGTTAAGGGTGCTGCTACTAACAGGACACCTTTCTTTAATGGAAATAACTATGCTCAGTGGAAACTAAAAATGAAAATGTATCTATAGAGCATGGGTCCTGAAATATGGGACACAATAGAAGAACAACATGCATTGCCTCTTACTGCAAGAGACACATGGTCTCAGTTGACTAAAGATACATATAACAATAACTATAAAGTAATGAATGCTTTTTAATATTATTTAGGTGATAAATAATTCAATAGAATATCTTCCTGTAAAACTGCATATGAAATTTGGGATACTTTAGCTGTTTCTCATGAGGGAACAACTAATGTTAAAGAAATGAGATTAAATACCTATAATATTAAATATGATAATTTTAAAATGAAGCCTAATGAACTTATATCTGAAATGTATCTCAGGTTCAATGAAATAGTAAATACCATGATTCTTCTTGGGAAACCAGTGGATAGCAAAGATCATATTATGAGATTGCTTCGATGCCTACCTGACAGATGGAGAGGGACTTCTGTTTCCATCAAAGAATCTTGTGATGTCAGCAAGTTGTCAGTGAAGGAACTAATTGTAAATCTTATGATTTATGAAGAAGAGATCAAGGTAAATCAATAAGTAGATGAATAACCAAGAAATAAATCTGTATCATTCAAGACTGCTACCTCAAAGAGCAAAGAAAAAGAAAATGGACAAGCTCTTATAGACACTTTCACCAATGAAGACTCAGACTCTGACAGTGACGATGAGATGGCTCATCTTTCTAAGAGATTAAAAAATTTATATCATAAAAATAATTTCTTTAGAAATTAAAACTATAAAGGAAAGTATGATAATAAAGGATAGTGGAAAAAGGATAGAAAATGGAATTATAATGCAAATGAGATAATCTGCTATGAGTGTAAACGAAAAGGTCATGTGAAAGCTGATTTCCCTAAGCTGAAATTTAAAAATAAATATGAAGACAATGGAAAGGGATATAAAAAGGCTATAAAATCTACTTGGAGTGCTTCAGAAGATAGCTCCAGTGGATCTGGCACTTCTGATATTGAGAATAATAAACATGAAAACATGTGTTTCATGATAGAAACATCTGAGGTAACACTCAATTCCCCTATACCTAATGCTTATTATTTTGGGAATGAAAGTGAATCAAATAATGATGAGAATATGAAAATGGATGAACTATTCAAATACTATGGAATTCTTGAGGATACCTTTAATGAGCTCAAGGATAAATATAAATTTTTAAAAAGACAACATTCTTTGAATGCTAATTATAAGTTTGATCTAGATATTGAGAAAGAAAAATGTGCCCGGTTGTTAAAAGAAAATACTGAACTTAAATTATCAAATAATCAATTAAAAAGAGATCTTGAGAAATTTACTGAAGGTAGAGATACCTTGACTTAGTTTCTAGGAAAACAAATTACTCCAAAATATACAACTGGTCTAGGATATCAACCAGTACAGATAAGGATTATTAAAAATGAATTTGTTCCAAAATCTGGATAGTTCACTACTAGTTCAAGTTTTGGACCATCTTTTTAATTTTCTAAAAGACATAACAAAGTGTTCATGTCTTAAAACTTATCTATTGATTATAGAAAACCTGTGAGATAGGTATGGGTTCCCAAATATTTACTTTTTAACCTCTCTGGACCCAAGAAAATCTGGGTACCAAAGTTACCCTACACTTAATCTATTTTGCAGGAAAATTGTCTGAAGAGAACCTGTAGAACTCTATAGTACTTGGACAATGGATGTTCAAGACATATGATAGGAGACAACTCATTCTTCAAGAGCCTAATTAAATTTGATGGTGGACACATCACATTCAGTGATAATTCCAAAGGGATTATCATCATCTTAGGCTAAATTGGTAACCATAATACTGTATTAATTTCAAAATTACTTTTTGTTGATGGGTTAAAATACAATTTACTAAGTATCTCTCAGTTGTGTGATGATGGTTTCAATGTTAAATTTGAAAATTATGTATGCAATATTTTTAATTCTAAAAATTATTTAATATTTACTGCTCTTAGAAATGAAAATGTATATGATGTTGATTTAAATTCTTTAGCTAAGAAAAATGTTACTTGTTTAAATGAGTTTCATAAGGAATCTTGGATATGGAATAGAAGATTAGGACACTGCAATGTGCACTCACTTAGAAAAATAACTAGGAAAGGCTTAGTTAGATACTTACCTAAATTAGAATTCCCACATAACAAAGTTTGTAATCCTTGTCAAAAGGGAAAACAGTACAAAGTTTCTTTCAAATCAAAGAAAGAAGTTTCTACTTCTCAACCACTTGAGTTGGTTCACATGGATTTGTTTGGACCATCTAGAGTTTCAAGTTTAAATGGGAAGCACTATGTTTATGTTCTTGTAGATGATTTTTCTAGATATACTTGGGTATACTTTCTAGCTCACAAAAGTGAATCTTGTTCTTACTTCATTAAATATTCCAAGTCTATAGAAAATCTTAGTGGACTTAGAATTAAGACCTTGAGAAGTGATCGTGGACATGAGTTTAAAAATCAGGAATTTGAATCTTTTTTCTCACATAATGGCTACACTCACATTTTCTCTGCTCCTAGGACACCTCAACAAAATGGAGTTGTAGAAAGAAGAAATAGGACACTTCAAGAGATTTCCTAGACTATTCTTAATGAGTATAATCTACCTATCTATTTTTGGGATGAAGTTGTTAATATAGCTTGTTACATTATCAATTGAGTCTTAATTAGACCTTTTCTTAAGAAGACCCCTTATGAGCTCCAGAATAATAGGAAGTCTAAGGTTAATTACTTTAGAGTTTTTGGTTGCAAAGTCTTCATCCTTAACACTAAGGAAAATCTTGACAAGTTTTCTTTCAAGAGTGACGAAGGAATTTTCATAGGTTACTCAATCTCTAGTAAATCTTAGAGAGTATTCAATAAGAGAACCAAATGTGTGGAAAAATCAGTTCATGTCAAATTTTATGAGACTGGTCCACATGAACCCAACAACCCCATTGAACAACTTGAGGAAGATATGTCAATTCTGGACCTTAATGATAAAGACATTGAACCCTTAGTGAAAACAACCAGTTCTGGAAATTTTCTAAAATCTGTGCATAATGAATCTAAACCTATAGAAAATCATGAGGAGTCTAGTTCAACTATTTATAGAGGTATTATAACTCTCAAGAATCATCCTTTAGATGTTGTAGTTGGTGATCTAAATATAGGAACACAAACTAGAGCTTCTCTGAGAAACTAGGTTGAACATCAAGACTTTATTTCATAGATTGAACCTAAAAATATTGATGATGCAATCAATGATGAATTTTGGGTGATATATATGCAAGAATAATTAAATTAGTTTGAAAGAAACAAAGTTTGGGAATTAGTAGAAAGACCTAAAGACACTTTTACCATAGGCACTAAATGGGGGTTTAGAAATAAAATTGATGAATCTGGAAACATATTTAGAAACAAGGATAGACTAGTTGAACAAGGATATATTCAAGAAGAATGAATATACTATGAGGAAACCTTTACACTTGTAGCTATACTAGAAGCCATTAGGATACTACTTGCTTATTCAGCTCATCTGAATTTCAAACTTTATCAAATGGATGTCAAAAGTGCATTTTTAAATGGGTACATAGTTGAGGATGTATTTATTGAACAACCCCCTGGTTTTACAAATCCCTATTTTTCAAATCATGTTTTTAAACTGTCTAAATATTTATATGGTCTGAAATAAGCTCCAAGAGCTTGGTATGACAAACTTAGTTATTTTTATATTTCAAAAGGTTTTGCTAAATAAATGGCTAATCCTACTATTTTTATTAAAAGGATTTCCAAAGATGTTTTAATAGTGAAAATTTATGTAGATGATATTATTTTTAGATCTTCTAAAAATTCTTTATGTACTTATTTTTCAAAAATGATGCAAGATGAATTTGAAATGAGTTTAATGGGGGAACTTGAATTTTTCCTTAGATTTCAAAATTTTCAAAATAAAAATGGTATTGTTTTAAATCAGAGTAAATATACTAAGGATCTTTTGAAATGTTTTGGTTTGGAATATAATAAAGGTAGTGATACACCTATGAGTACCACCTGTAAGTTGGATGCTGATGAAACTGGTAAATCAGTGGATCAAACTAATTACAGAGGTATGATTGGGAGTCTGTTGTATCTTACTACTAGCAGACCTGATATTATGTTCAGTGTATGCATGTGTGCTCATTTTCAATCCAATCCCAAAGAGTCTCATTTAACTACTGTTAAAATTATTTTTAAATATCTCAAATGTACTACAAACTTAGGACTATTTTATCCAAGAGGACAATCATTTGATTTGATGAGTTATTCGGATACTGACTTTGTTGGTTGCAAGTTAGATAGAAAGAGAACCTCTGGAACATGTCACATTTTGGTCAAGTCTCTAGTATCATGATGTATTAAGAAATAGAATTTTATTGCATTATCTACTACCGAAGTTGAATATATAGTTGTTGGTAGTTGTTGTGCTCAAATTTTGTGGATGAAACACACTTTACTAGACTATGGATATCAATTCAAACATGTCTCTATCAAGTTTGATAATACAAGTGCTATTAAAATCTCTAAAAATCCAGTATCTCATGCTAGGCAAAGCACATTGATGTGAGACATCACTTCTTGAGAGATTATTATTAAAGAGGTGATATCACTCTTGAATTCATTGGTACTGAACATCAATTGGCTGATATATTCACAAATACTTTGAATTCTAAGAGGTTAAATTGCATCAAACATCAGCTAGTTATGATAAACTATTAAATTCAGAACCTCACCGTTAGAAACCTCATCATTGGACCTCGCCATTATAAACCTTACTGTTGGACCTCACCGATAGACCTCACCGATAGTCCTCACTGATGGACCTCACCGTTTAAACCTCACTGTTAGACCTCATCGTTAGAACCTCACCGTTGAACCTCACAGATAGAACTCACCGTTGGACCTCACCGATAAACCACACCGTTGTCACCTTACCGATAGTTGAACTTTTCCAAGACTTAGTGTTTTCTCTACTGGAATCTGAAACGTTTTTTTTATTACTTATTTCTTTTATCTGATTTATTTTTCGATACCTAAATGATAAAATTAAAGAACACACCACATTTTAATCCACATATACTCTCTCTCGAACCTCTTTCTCCCTAACCTAAGAACCTTACCCTCTTATGAAACCCTAGAACCGCTCCAGATTGAAATGGAAAAGTTTAAGTGACCGTTGGTCAGTGATGAAGGAGATGTGTCAAATCCAAAAAGACTCTGAGCTGAGTCGAGTAGTGGAACCCAAGTAGTGGCAAAGCTAATCAACCCTCATTTGTCAAAGAGGGAAATCATGGTTGAAAAAGAGCTAAGTTATGAATGGTTACTGATGATAAGATCTTTAGTGCTGAAGGCACTTGAAGCTCAAGGTTGGGTTGCATGCTTTACAAACAACAATGGACCCTATTACCCGAAGCTAGTGAAGGAGTTTTATGATTTTTTGAAATTCGAACAGATTGAGGGTGAGAATAGAATGTATTCAAGGGTAAATGGAGTAAGTGTAATCTTCTCCTTTGTTGAATGTGCTTAGTTTCTGAGAGTACCACATAAAGGAATTTATGATTACTACTCAGGAGTGGTGCCTCCCACTACTGAGTTCTTATATTATGAAGAAGCCTTAGCTGAACTGATAGGGAGTGGGATCCTTAGGAAAGTCATTGCTGTTGAGATGGAAGTAGAAGATAATATACTATTTAAGTTTGTCTAGTATGTCTTTAGTCCCAGGATAGGGGACTTTGCTACCTTGAAGTATCAGGATGTATTTCTTTTGTATCTGTTGAAGCACATACAGAAGATAAACTTGTGTAGGCCGGTGATGATTCAATTAGAAGATATGACAAAGCCCAGTTCCAAGTCCAATGCATTGTTTCATTCCAAATTGATATCCTTGATATTAAAGGTGAAATGGGTTGCTGGAAACAAGGAGGAAATCATTTTAGTAAGGGACAATTTCTACATTACAAAGGTGATTTGCAAGTTGATGAAGATAAATTAGAACCCTTGGAAAAAAATATGGGTGCATGATGAGGCTAAGCTATATGAGGAATTCAACCCCGTCACTCATCCTACTTGGTCTAAGGATAAGAGATATCCTGGTCTAAAGCTTGATGAAGTGGAGCCTGCATATTCAGATAAAGAAGAATAGGTTGTTGTTGTGCAAGAAAGAGAAGATTCTCCTATAAATGACATGAGTGATCCTGACCTTCCCTAAAATCCTTGTGTTAATACTATATCCTTTGGTGAGCTCATTCCACCAAAAATATTTCCTATAAGAGAGATAGTACTAAGGGACAGTGATGATGAAGATACTAGTGAAGAAGAAGGGGCAGAAAATGTCTTAAGAGACATTAGAGACACCTCAGATGAGGATGAGGACACTGAATCTAGTCATGATGACATTGAGACAGCTGCTAATGCAAGTGAAGAGAAATGTATAAGTCTCAGTCCCTTGATAGGGAATATTGATTTGGTTGAAAATATAGATGAAGAGTTTTTTGATTCAGTTGAAGCTAAAATTGTTTTGGAAGTTGTTGAAGATTCTGTCAAGGAAGTGACAGTGGACCCTTCTGTTGATGCAGTATAACAAAGAGGTATGGCTTAAGTGAATATGGTTGATCGGGAGATTGATCCAAGTGATGGGGAGGAACCTATTTCCACAGGTTCAGTTGTTGTTGCTCATGGGATATAATACTGGTTATAAGACCCTAGATTTGTGGTTTTGGGATTAGACTATGGAGATTCTGATGATGGCCATCCTATCAGAAGTCCTCCAATTCCTACTATTTTAGAAACTACTATTGTACAGCCAGTGGTTCTTTTGCCTCGAGACTATGTGAAGAAGGATGATTTGGAATCAATAAAATCATATCTGAAGAGCCACTTTGATGAGATATTTTTTGGGTTAGAGAGGTCTATGATGCATAATCAAGAAGTTGTAACTTTTGCAGTGAAAAGGCTAGTTGCTACCTCTCACTCCATCCTGCTACAGGAAGTAAAGGACTATCAGAATCATATCAAAACCTTGGAATATTCTATGGAATCTGTGAAGAAATATATTTCCAGTTTAGAATCCAATTTGGCTTCAATATTTTAGGTGGACAGAGATCTTAGATATATTTAAAGTGTGGTTCAGCAAATGGTCATTGTGTTTGAGGACTTTAAGAAGTCTATAGAGACACATGTGATTGGGAAAGATGATGATGTGAAGAGACTGATCAGTGGGATGACCAAATCCTTTAAGGATACAATGGCTTTCACTATAGCACCTCTGTGTGCATCTGATTCATCTTCAGTTGCTCCTCCTATTGATCTAGAAGCTTTCAGATCAGTTGTCAGAGAAGAAGTGGAGAAGTTCTCTGGTGCAAGTACCTCAGACCCTTAGTCTATGACTCAAGTCATCTCTACTACTAGAGAAATTCATAACCTTGTGGGAAATTATCTAAGTGAATATTCTCAAGATCAGAAGGCCATCAAAGAACAAGTTGATTTCTACTACAAAAGGGTTTATACTAATCATCAGATGGATGGTCACTTTAAGTTGTTGTTGGAAAACTTGAGGATTCCACCTGTCACTCAAGAATTTAAGGATCAAGTTAGTAGGATCAGAGAGTTGACTCCTGCCTTAGATAAATTCATAGAGAATAAGGATGACTTTATCTCAGCTATGGAAAGAGGAGGAAGTATTATTATGGATTTCAGAAATATTCTTTTACCCTTCCTCCATGTGGACTGCACTCCCATCATTGTTCCTCCAGTGCTTCCTTCTACCTCAACTGCTTCAGGATCTACCTGTGTTTCACCAATGATTACTCATGAACATGCCATTAGAAGTTTGACCCTTGTGATTCCATAGAGATCTACTCACTATAGGTCTATTAATGCCTCTTTTGTAGCTCCTCCAACCCTATTGACTACCATACCTAGGCCTATCCCTTCATCTTCAGAACCTACCTCCTCAACTTTCAAATCCAAAGCTCCTTTGGACATATCTGATGTGGATTGAATATAGGATGTCTTAGTTGATAGGTATCTTTTGTATACTTTTTGAGTAATTTACTCTTGATTCCTGATTAATAAAATCCTCTTTTGTCACTTTTTATCTTGAATTATTTTTGTTAATAACAAAGGGGGAGAAGTTTTATGTTGCCTGAATATTTGAATGTTTATGCTATCTATTTTAGGGAGAAGTTTTAAGTTCCCCAAAGTTAACCAAAGGGGGAGAAGTTGTAGGAATAAGTTTTTCAGTTAAATATAATCATTTCTTGTATATACTGACATAATTTGTGATTATCAAAAAGGGGGGAGATTGTTGGACTCAACTATTTTTGATAATCCCAGATCTTGTTTTGATAATCCCAAATCTTATTTTGACAATCCCAAATCCTATTTTTGATAATCCCAAATCTTGTTTTGATAATCCCAAATCATGTTTTGATAATCCCAAATCATGTTTTGATAATACCAAATCATGTTTCATTTATGTGATAATTATGTTTCTCTTACAGGATAATCATTTATGTGAAATCATGTTTATATCAAAGTAACATCTATATACTTTTAATCTCACTACTTTCTTGTTTAAGATTACAGTGCAAAATTTCTCTAAGTATAAAAGTTCATCGATGAAAAGGTCACCGATAAAAGGTCATCGATGAAAAGGTCACTGATGAAAGGTCACTGATGAAAGGTTAATGATGCAAAGTTCACCGATGAAAGGTCACCGATGAAAGGTCACCAATGCAAATGTCACCGATGCAAAGGTCGCTGATGAAAGGTCACCGATGAAAGGTCACCGATGCAAAGGTCGCTGATGAAAGGTCACCAATGCAAAGGTTACCGATGCAAGGTACCCAATGAAAGGATATTATTGGGAAGGTTACTACTGAAGGTTACTGATGAAGGTTACCAATGGAAGGTTACCGTTGGAAAGGTTGCCAATGAAGGTTGTCGATGCACACCTACTGTTGAAGCCTACTATTGTGAAGGCTACCATTACCAGTCTACCATACTCTTCTACTCCATACTTTGTCAAATTCTTAAGATTATTATAACGATCATATTTGGTAAATTTAATGCTTCTGACATTAATTAATGTTGATTGTAGACATATAAAGAGACTGTATCTGGGGATAATATGAGGTACAAGAAAGATCGCATGTGATGTGCTCATTCCTATTGTCAGACCTCAAACATAAAAATGATAAGACCAAGGAATAATTAATACACATACATACGGAGATAACAGAAAAAGAGAGTGATTATCATGAGAATCATGAGTATGTACATGTGAATAATCTTACTTTCTAGATCAAAGAAACCATCCAGAACTTACACTGTGAACCCACAAGCATCATGAAGATAATTTGGGACAAACGTACTTCTGCCTTATGTGCCTCATCAAATCTTGATCAACACCAGAGGAAGAATACTCAAAGCTAGAACCTGGAGTTGTGACACTATGTTTTGGAGAAAACTTCCAGAGAAAGACTTGAACTACAATATCTTCACTCCAAGGAGTCAAGAGATGAACTGCAAACACATAAATCCTTCTGAACTCAATTTTATACTATTTTCTCTACTATGTTATTTTATTTTACACTTTTGAGAAGTGTGTATTTGTGTTACACACACTATCTCAGGTGCTTGAACTAGAGGATACTAAAAAACCTCACATAAAACTTCTCTTACATCTTGTTTCTCACGTATAACTGTGGAAGATACCATGTGTGGTCTGTATTGTTTTTTTTATAAAGAACTGTGGTAGAGGGTGTGAACCCTAGACAGTTTGTGAAAACTATTGTAAATCCCAATACAGGTTGTGTATCAAGTTTATTGTTAATATAAACTGCTTGGTGGCAGGTGATCACCAAGTGGAGAGGATTAAGTCTCTGCTTGAGACTCAACCTCTTGTTTTACTTCTCTATGCTCTATACTTTTGTTATACTTTGTTTTTCTATATTCCACTGCTCATTATTTTAAAAATAGAAAACTATTTTTATACTTACTTTGATAGTTAGTTCTGGTTAGTGTGTGTAGGTGTTTAATTCAGTAAACTTGTTTCAAAAGTTGAAGAAGTGTTTTACACTAATTCAGCTGAGTACTAATCACCCTTTGAGAAACCTATTGACCAACTAAACATTTATATCTCTACTGCCTTAATTAACTGGTTTGTTTCAAAAATTGGGGAATCTTTATAATAAAGTTTTTAACAGAAATTTTAAGTAGGAACTCAATTCACCCCCTCTTGAGATTCCACTCTGACCAACATCCATGAACTTCAATTTTTTATTTACAATGGAATTATTTGTAGTCATCACCATTGTATCCCATGACTTTGGAATGGAAAAAGGTAACAAAATCACCCAAAATGGGTCTTCAAAGTCTAAATTTATTAATTCCATATAACGTTGAATTACATTAAATCCATTTAAATGATCAGTTGTAGACCTTCCTTACAACATTCACGTTCCAAAGTGATTTATTATCCATACTCTCCTATTTTACCTATTTCATTTCTTCAAATTATCTCTCATCAATGGAATATAAAGGTATTTACATAGAAGAAAATCCTTCATCTATATTTTCTATAAACCAAAATTTGTTTTATAGAACTTCTCCAGCGAGATATTTCTCTCGTATAATGCTATCCTACTGGAAACTGTGAACTCCCACTACTTCCGGTCAACATAAAATAAGATTTTAGGAATTTATTACTAATATTATCCTATAAAGAAAAGTGAAGAATAATGATACTATATCGATCTCTAAAACACCTTCACTAAGGCCTAATCCTTCGGAATCACTCCAACCACAAGATCATATACCACTTGTTGGGATCAAATCTAGCTTCCAACTAAATCACCAGAAGTAACTCCAATGGAACTTAACTTATAGAAGAAAAAAATAATAAATGAACCCCACATAAAATGCCTAAAACTTGGAAGAACGGTCACCTAATTCACCATGCCACAACATAAAATCACTCGAATAACATAGGTAAGACTACCAGAAATAATGATCAGAATAATGCATGAAGGGAAAAGAGCAACACAAAGAGATTATGTGGTTTATAATTTCACCCTAATCTATGGTGGCATGATGCTTTACTTTTATTAAATAATCAAAATAGAATGATTACAATTATATCGATCTCACACACTTAGAATTATGGTTTTTTTCAAATTCATAGTTTTAATCATAAGTGATCCACCCTATCTTTATAGAATTTTTATTATGATGCTTCTAGTTTACAATGTCATCTGATATGAATGGGTTGAATTCAACCTCTTCGAGATATATAGAGTAACCCTTTATCTCATCAAATAAACTCGCCGCCTTAATGTTTTTATCTAGTTTATTGAACCCATTATGAAGATATCATATATATGAAATATTGTATATCTTCCAATGGATGGACTTCCATTGACTAGCTTATGTAGCACCAGCCTACATCTACTGATGCACTTCCACTCTTCTATTGTTTCTCTATCCTCGTGAAGTTGTTGGAAATACAGTCACTAGATTTTCTCTATACAATTAATTGACATTCCCTCCTTTCAATGAAATAAATTTAACACCTCAATAGAGAAGATATTGGAAAATATATAAGTAATAATTATTGAATTTCATAAGAAATTTTAAACTTTAAATCTATTTGTAATCATAAATCTATTTATTTTAAATATTTTGAATAGTTATGTAAAGAACTGTCTTGACCTTCCAAATAAAATAGCACTTGAAACGTTCCAACACTATCCTGAAAAGAATTCTCAATCTCCACAAACTAACAATTAGTTCCTAGGAATCACATAAAGCACATTAGGAATGATTTTTCCCTAATACAGTAATATAAATAAGTAGTGAAATCAAAATCAATAAAACAATTGAATGGTATATAATCATCATGAGAATATATTAAAAGATATACAACTAAATCAAAATGAATATATAATGGAATAAAATACAACAAATCCAAAGCATAAAAACAAAACAGGCCAAAGCGGCCAATACAATGCCCAAAACCAAAATAAATCCCCAAACTACTCCAAAAAAAACCTCTATGTGACCCACAATCACCATCCCAAACTCAAAACATCCCTTAAAATACTAATGGATAAGCAACAAACTAAAGAGGACCTGGAGCTTAAAAATATAGGCATGAGTTATATGGCCTAATTGGTTGCTACCTGCTGAATCTATACAGTCACTTTAACATAAAATTCTATTTGTTATAGTTTTAAATACATTAAAAAGATATAAATTTTTCAAAATTCTTTAAAAATGAACTAACAATGCGTCATTTTTTTGTAATTTTTTTTCTTTCTTTCCATTAAATGAAATCAATCACTTAGAAAAAACTTTTCCCTTACTGAATCCTTCTTCACTAATCCAACCTTTAAAATTACACTTTGAAATCCATCCTTATAAACCAATTTTTCTAAACACACTTTTACATTCTAAAAGTGGGTCTTTGTTTTCAAACAGTTTTCCAAAAAATACTTGAAATTTAATTTACAGGTAAACCTAGCATAGCAGCCTAAAAACCATGGTTTAAAACTCTCACACTAGAGTTTAAAAGAAAAAAACATTCTTTTCTTTATTCTTACTAAAACATTATAAAATCTATTTGAAAAATGAAATAACATTTTATTTCTAAAGAATCACCTCTTTCGAAATCTGTTTCTAAAACATTTTGGAAAAGTACCAAAATAGCACCCAAAATGGGAAAAAAACAAAAGAAGGAACCATGGGATCAATAAGAAGGTAATATAAAACAACCAAGTAAAATGTAACATTAAATCAAATGATAAATAGGGGATAAAATAAAGGAAATTTAATTAATCCCCTAAAATGATCCTAAATAGGATTCTAGAATATAGGAATATTTTTAAGACTTGGGTGATAAGGAACCAAACTAACAACGAGGAACCTAGGTCGACACTACTAAACCTTACACATCCCCATTAGTCTTGTTGAACTATATAGATATGAACCTCCTAGGAACACAATGCCACCATGGGCCAAAATGAGTTCCACTAGCTCACTCAGTCTAGTGGGATGCACTCAATTATTCTAGCTCACTCGGTCTATAAAAACCACCCTCCCTAGTCAATGAACTGTCCATACTAGGGTTTGAACTTATCTAGATCTCTACCAAATTCCCCTTGGAATCTATTGATATCAATCAAGGAGGTGGGAAATTAACTAAAAACTTTCATTGAGCATAAATCAAATTCAATACATTTATAAAAAAATCTCACCTTACTTCTAATTCCCACACACAAAATAATCCCTTTTTCCATCACCCAAACACCACATACATAAAGTAATTCCCATCAATGGGATCAAAATATAATGGTCACAAGAGGTAAATAAGGATTTTATTAAAAACCATTTCTTATAAATCACCAAACAAAACCTTTTCAAAACATGCATGGAATGAAAACCTAGCTCAAACTATTTCAAATCCCATATATATTAACTCTTGAGAATAATTTATAAAAAATATTCTTAAATCCTATTTGAGAACTAAACGCTTCCTTTAAATCCACTTTTTAACTAGAAAAAGTTATAAACGTTTTTTAAAATAGATCCCACTTGTGTAAACATGCCCTTTTAAAATAAACCAACCCATTTCCAAACTTTAAATGATTTAATTATAAACCATTCGATGGGAAACACCCTAAAAATATCAAACATGTGTCCACAACCCCTTTTAAAAATTTATATACCTTTTTAAATCCACTTGATTAGTTTTACGAACACTTGGAAGGTAACTTGTTCCATCCCAAAGGTTAAAACCATTTAGAAATATACATTAGTCCCTTATAGAACACATACAGAAGAATGTTTTGGAAAGAAATTCATTTAATAATAGTTAATAATTTTATAGAATGTAATATGAATAAAAAACAAAGAAACACCAACCAAACCCCAATGGAAACAATCAACAATGCATCTCCTTTAATGAAGGATTCAAAATGGAGCAAGGAAACATCATCCATAACACCTATACAAAAAACCCACATGGTAAGTGTTTCCCTAACCCTAATTTTGATCCCCATGGATTCTAGGGTTCATGGGAGTAACTATAATTGATAGAAAGGAGGAAATAGATGGGAGGAAGGGGTTTAAATAGACTTATCAAGAGGAAGTATTCTTGAAACCAAGGTGGAAGTCCATAAAAATGAGAGGGGAAATTAAGGGAACTCTCTTGGAATACCCTCCAACCCCAATTAAACAAGGGGGAGAAATGAATAGGTAAAAATGGTTAAAAATGGGGGTAGGAAAAGTGGAAATTTCCAATTTTAATGAATCTAGGAAGGCCACATAGTTTGGATATATGTTTTTCCAAACTATTCATCAACCATATAGGGGAAACTTCCTAGGCCAACCCATCTCGCACAACTACACCTGGGAAATTTTCATGGTTAGACAAACCATGTGCCAACTATGCCAAATGGTACTTTCAAAACTAAAATATTTCATGTATTCTTATCTCATGGTTTCCTATAACCATGTGCTAGTACAACAATCCCAAAAATATCCCACATGATTTTTCCTAGGATTCTCATAGTTCAGATTGGACCATGTTCCACTGGTTTAGATTAAGAAATGTAAGAGAAAAAAAATTAGAAAATTATATACATAAAGGTAACCATATGGTCTCCCCTAATCTTTGATTAGAAGAAAAATTTCCATATTTTTTAATGTTTTAGGATGAAACTCTCTAAAAACATAAAATATCTCTTAATAAGTAAAAAATATAATAAATTAACTCAACGGTGACATGAAGTGTGTCACATATTACCTCTTAAGTTTAAATGGTCTCACTATCCAAGAAGAAATGTATAATAAAAATGGAAACATTCTTAAATATAGAATGATATCTCACCCAAGGGGAGTTTTATTTTGAAAATCACTATCAAAATCAATAAATGGGTGAAAATAAAGGCCTTTAATTCTTTGAAAATTATTTTACTCGCATTATTTGAGAATTAATTAAGAGGAATTTTATTTCTTTTAATTCTTCATAAATTTTATTTAACCTAGTTTTTTTCCTTTTACTTATATTTATTTTTGAAAATCACCAAGTGGGAGAGATTTGGGAAGATTAAGTTTTATAGTCTCTGTTAGTTCACTACTAATGTTTTCTAATGTTATATAACAACTAAATTTTATAAAGGGGTAATTTTTTTGGAGGATAGTTTTAGAAATTAGAGAATTTGGTAGAATTTTAAAGCTTCCATATGTTAAGATATTTCATCAGAAGATACATGGAGTTCTCTTTTAAATTTTTTCAAACTGAATCTTTTTCATTCATGATTATGATTTTCAAAAAGGGTGATATTTTTTAGTTAAATTCTTGCCTTTATCCTTGGTTATTAAAATTACAATATACTCATGTTCTAATACTATTTTGGAATAATTGTTTAGTTAATTTTAATTTTAGTTCTTGCTTATGAAAAATGTATTGTCTGTGTACATGTTTTTTTGAATTGGTAAGTTATTTTCAATGGATGTTGAAAAATATAGGATGGTGTTGAACTCGTCAGATGATTCAAACTAAGATAGTCCCATCAAACAATGGAGTGCAATGTTTAATTATTTTTCAATTGAACCTAGAGATATTGAAATCAAACTATTGGAGTTAGTTTCATGGTCATTTATTAATTCCCAAGGCTTTATGGATCATTAACATTTTAAAAAGTATTGGTAAGTTGATTGATTAGGAATCCATGAAAACTATCATTTCTTATAAGTGCTATCTATAAATACCCTAATCCTAGTTTCCTAGATCTAGTGGTTACTTTATTACATTGGTACTAAATACAAGCAATAATATCCCAAATAACCAAGTAGTTTAGAGTCTTGGAAAACTAGATACATACTTAAATATAACATTACATTTGAAAACATAAAATAAAACATAGTATTTTCTTTGAGAGAATCATTATTCCTTATATAATATCCTTGTGTATCAATCATAATACACTTCCTGGAATCCTATGAAATGAAACATAAGAAAGGGGTGATCTTAGATTCTCAGTAAGGGTATGTGCATAGAAAAATATAACATAGAATAAATAAGGCATGAATAATATGGAAAGAATAAATGATGATAAAATAATGGAATATAAATAATCACATGATCTTTAAATTTATACATGGATATCATAACTATTTAAATAATCACATGTACATCAATAACTGATTTCATAATGATGAAATGCATAATTTTGGACATCTTAAACATATTATTGAGGCCTCATGTTAAGACATCTACATAAATGGGTAAGGCCTCATCTAAATACCTAACCAGTTTTATCTCATGAGACCTATCAATGCATCAAGGGGATATCTAATTCTATTCCCCACCCATAACTTAACAAGTCAAATACATTCATCATCTGAATAAACAATACAACTTAATCAATATTCCTTGAAAATAAATAAATTTCCATTTATGAAGAACTAGTAGATGGAATGTTGACACTTTCCCCAGTCAAACTGATCGTAAACCATCCAGATAAATATGATGGATGGTATCATTGGAGTATATTCTTATTAAAACATAATATTAAAAAAAATGTTGATGTAGATGAAAATATTTTAAAAATATCACTGGAATATTTATTGATAAAAATACCATTTTTTACTTTGATATCACTTAATTAAAATCTAAAAAAAATCCAAATATTAAGAAAAAAAATTCTTCGAAAGGAACTATTGAAACTTGTAAAGGAAGTTTCAAATAATTGATCAGTTATAATGGTGGTAAATTATTGGTTCTTAGTGCAACAGAAGTTCCTTTAGTGGGCATTAAATTAAAATTCCTTTTAATTTAGAGTTTCTCAAAACCCCAATAGAGGATTTTCACATTAAATTTATAATTTATTTATTTATTATTGGAATAAATGATTACCTCGTCTTTGGATCCTTTCTTATATGATGTTTTTGATATTTTGAAAACCCTTTCAGATTACCTTTGTTGCGCTTTAAGGATCCAAGTGTAAAATCTCTCTAACAGTGATCCAAGCATGCTCCTTTGATCTTCAAGCAACACCGATTGATTTCCAAGTGCTAGAGAAGAGAATCAATAATCTTATGTCATTCATATTTATCACTCTAAGATCCTTTCAGGATTGAAGGAGTTCTTCTCATTCTTGATAGGAATATCAGAGAAGTTCAAGAGATTGAGAGAATTCTATTGTGTGCAACGATTCACTATTACCAATTTTTGACCAAGCCTACACAATAGACATAACCATTTATTTATATAGATAGGTTTTAGGTTAAAATATTATTTAATTACATATCATACCTTAAATAATATAATAATCTTTTTTAAACCCCATGCCAAAATAATAATGTTTTTATTATTATTTTATGGTACACACACTAACTTTTTCAATAAAAAAATATTATTTAACTGGATTGTCAATTAATATTTGTCATCAGATATAGTCTTGTTCCACTCGAACTCCTAATAATTTATTGAATACCCAAATAAACACTTTATTCATAAATAAATATTTTATAAAAAATCGGAAAAAAAATATTTATTATATATTCAGTCAAATAAATAAACATATTTTATTCACAATCCAATGAATAAATATTTATTTAATTTATGTGATTGACAAAACATGAATAAAATTATTCCTCAGTCTAGCGAATAATATTTATTCTATTAATTAAATTAAAATATAATTTAATCAAGGTCAACAAAAACACTTAGTATGTGACCCTCTAAGATTATTTCTTATTGTAATTAAACAAGATCACCTAAAATCCAATATTACTATCTAGAAACAGGTCAAGGAACCCAAGAGAAAGAACTTGATGTTGTAATGATAACAACCACATATGAACACCTCGTGTGTAACATAATCCTTTTGTATCAATATATCATCAAGTAGGTTACACATCTTTTTCATCAACCTATATGCTTGATACGTGTTTATTTGACTATCTAAAATAAACATCATTACATTATGGCCATGGAATTTAATGTGATAGTTATATTTCAATCAAAGGGATAAGATATCAACTTCCATAAATATAGAGGGAACAAATCCTTCCTTAAATTATTAATTAACAACTTGTCATTTGAGACACACCCAATGTATACCACTTCACCATTAACTATTATCATCATGGTTTATGAAATACATCTAAGTGTGTGAGTCATAACATGAATTAATAATATTCTTAAAGTCCAGGGACTATTACACATGCTCACAGATAAGAATATTCGATGACACCAAACATGCCGAATTTCTACTAGTGGGTTTGTTCTCATAATCTCCCATCTTGGATATTATGAAGTTCGAACTTCATGAGAAGAAGTATTATCTTCTTATGAGTACTCACACCTAATGATATATATATTATATTCCCTATCATAGTACGTTATCTGCCTATAGAACCATTTTTAAGAATATTGTCATGAAATTAAAAGGTTATCATCATAGTGGGGAACTATTATGACTATATCAATGCGACAAATACACTAGAAAATTATCACATCAATTTTATATATAAGAAAAATCAATTTGTGATAAGATATTTATATTAATATTCACTCCTTTGAATATTAATGTAGTCTAAAGTACAAATTAATTGGTTCTAGTGCACCAACTATAATAAACTCCCACTTGCACTAAATTTAACTGCTAATGATTGGTTAGTCCTCACATAAAAAACATGTTTAACTGAGTATGGCTATAGTTGTTAGGTTAACCATATTTTATTGTCTAGGGTTGGTAAAGCCACATGTATGTGTGGAGAATATTTTTACTGCAACATTACTATCTTGAGAAAATCCCTCAAACAGTGATATAACTGAGTATCCCCCTATCGTTCCCATGTATTAATCTATACTATCTAAATCCATAGTCAAAACTTATCATAAAATGACAAATATCTTTATTTTGGTATAACCAAAAATTGAAATAGGACATTAAAAAAACCACATCTTAAACTACATTAGAAGACGTGGCATACTCAGATATTGTAGATATGGAAACCACTAGCTGTAATAAGTTTTTCTAGAATATTACTTTATCATTTTCTATGATACAAGAGAAAATTTAACCAAGTGTAGAAAAGTGTTCAATTCCCTTGATTACTAGTATTATCACTTCTCCAAACACCAGGAACTCATCCAGTTTTACTTTTCTAAGTACTATCAGATAGTTATAACTATAAGTTTATAAATTATGCTGAATCTATTTGATATATACCTATTATTATTTATGCACTAGTAATATAAAACATCAGTACATATCATGACACATGAGATGAATTCCTAGCACTTAAGATTGTGAAATTATTTTAATCTTCATAATCTCTTCCTATCCCCATGCATGTTATACTGGAAGGATTATATGCCAACAAAAATTCAGTCTTGAATTGTTACAACTTTTATTTTTCAATACTTAGTTAATATATGTACTATAATTGAATTGAGAAAAATCATGGATTTGTCTTATAGATATTGTTCCCTAGAACATAGTTGATGCTTTAAGTCGTACTTGGAGAAATTTAAATCCTTAGTCTTAACAAAATGGTAAGAAACAACAATTGTTTTTATATGTTATCAATATATTTATCTTGAAAACTTATAGTGCTCTCACTAACCAATTAGAGACACATGTCACTCATTCGTTTCTAAATGAATATTCTATAATCATTATGCATGATTTGTTCATAAATTAATTTATGTAATATTCATATCTTATTGGCATTTATTGATGTCACTAATCCTTTTAGTTATTCTCTATAGACGTATACCATAGGGTCTCCTTTGGTCATGTCATATAGACATCTACCATGAGGATTACTCTAAATAAGGTTTCCATAACAATCAATAGAAAAATATGATGATTATAGAAATATGATTTTACAAAGTAAAATTCAAAAGTATTTTAGTCATGATGATTGGATTATAGGTCTTGGTAAACAGTAGAACCTTTAAAAAAATCAATCATGCTTTATTGGTGTTGTCTTGTACTATCCATGTCTAGTGTCTTTTGAATACTCACCAGAAATATCAATTCTTGGAAACATTCAAAATATAGAGTCTCTAAATATTTATATATGGATTCCATTACTTGATTATATATATAATTTTCAACCTTATCATATTTCCATTTACTACTGAATTGTAGGAATATTTATTATGAAATAATAATACATGTATCACCCACCATGGTGAACATAACCACTTATTTAGATATATATATATATATATATATATATATATATATTCCTACACAATATGTGTCTCTAGAACTACTCCTCCCACTAAGATTAGTGGAGTTCTATATTCCTATGTCAACCCATATGAATCTTGATACTTAACCCATATAAGTTAAATCTACTCCCATTATATTCGAAGATATGTACTTCCTTTATGAAAATATAGTCAATCTTGACTAAAGGTTAATATACTTAGTGACTATATGGTCATTAACTCAGACACACCTTAGTGTTTTAATGTTCATTTGTAGCTAAAGATAACTTTTAAAAAATAGTTCTCAAAAAAACCTTTGGTAGTGTCCTAATATATTCTTATCATATTGAAATTGATATGATATCAATAGACAATATGGTTAGAATATGGTTAGTTATTTCACTTCAATTTTAAAAATATGTCTTAGAAGGAATGATGGAATATTTTCAATATATATAAGACTCATCATTGATCTTACTTATACTACCATCATTCCATTAATGTATATAAGGAAATGTGAATTAGGGATAACCTTTACTCCACATGTATGATTAATGATTACTTGGATAAAATGTTTTCTGAAAAGTTGGCTCAGATATTCCTCAATCTTTACCAAGTTCACTAATTTACTTCACTAACCATTTATAAAAAATTTTGAAGAAATTTCATGAAGTATATGAAGTTACCTTTAGCTTTATAATAGTTCACATATCTGTTTTGAACTAACTCTAAAAGTTTTGTGACATGACTTTATGTATAAATGTCTCTTTATCTAAAAAATGATAAGTAGATTGATTGTATATCCAATTTCTTAGCTCAATTGAGACTAAAAAACTTTTATGAGTATAAATTTGTCAACTAATTTCACTTTTATTTGACAAAGAATTATCTTTACACAATCAGCTAAGAGGCTTATATTTTTGTATCTTTCATTCATTACAATAGATATTTTTGATTCAATAGTTTCAGAACCATTAGTTTCGTATTCAACTACAATAACAAAATTTATTCTAAAAATGAAATAATGTCTCATTGTGTCAATCTAGAAACTGAGATAAATGTTTTGATCATACTTATTACAAACTTTAGTCAATATAATATATCAATAAAAATAGTGATCTCCTCTTGACATACATAGGAATCACCCTTTATTATATTCTTTTGAGTTCACTCTATAATGTTTCCATTCTTGCTCATTTATTGTATTTAAAAACATGTATTTTTTAGCATATTATATTTAATACATGAGTAGTTAATAGAAACTTGATGAATATAACTGAAGTGGATGCAAATTATTGCTTCTTCAATTCATTGTAATTTATTTTTCAATGTATATTCTTTCAACATAAGAAGCAAAGAGACTCCTATTCATTCTTCTATCTTTGAATCTTTTGTCACTTTTAAGGATACCATAAAGGATATTTTATATTTATTTTATCCATGTGATATTCATCCTTTTCTTTAAAACTTTCACCATAAGGGGTGTAGAAAAAGGTTTCAACCAATCCTTATCCACTTAGTGAAGTATGGAAAAAAGTTTCATGAGTGATTTATCCATTTATTTTATCCAGTATTTGACAAATAAGTATAACCTTTATGGTAAGGATAATAAGATAATATTAATGGATAATTTCTTATCCAAGTGAAATCCCGATTTCACTAACCGATCAATATACCCCAACATTTTGAATGCATGATCTGTAGCTAAATTTCCTTCTTCTAGTTTACATTGATATAATGTATTTACAATCTTATTTATTTATAGAATTTAATTCTCTTTATCAAGAGAATGAAGATATGATATTATAGTGTATGAATCTATGTCTTTATTTTGTATCATAAAATTTCCAGACATAGTTGATAATATAATACAATATACACCTGACGATATATATACCATGTTCCCTATTATATCACATTATCCAACAATAGAACTATTTTTAAGAATATATTCATGAAATTTCAAGGTTCTTATCATAATGGGGGACTACTATGACCTTATCAATGTAATAGATACTCTAGGAAACTATCATATCAATGTTATGCAAAAGAACAATCAATATATGATGATATATTTATATAAATATTTTCTCTTTTGAATATTTATGTAATCTAAATTAAAAATTAGTTGTTTATAGGGCACTAACTCTAATATAAATTACGTTCTTGTTATTTATGTTGAAACAAAAATTCATTTCAAATTTTTGGTAAAAAGTTAAAATTACCTCATTCGAAAAATAACAAGAAGGTTTGTTTTAAAACATTTTGTAAAAATTAAAACATGGGTAAAAACATATTTAATAAATAATTAAATAATATTAAAAATATTATTTAGGACATTTTAAGTAAAATATATACATGGAAGAAAAATATTCTCGACCGAGTAGAAAAACAAAGTTAGTTTTTCTTAAAAACATTATTTCGGTATATTGAGTAATCAAAGAGAGGAAAATAAAAGTAAAATTTGTATTTTATATAAATAATCAAAGGAGAAGGAAATATATTTTTTTTAAGATAGAAATATAAAATAATTCCCCCAACAGATACTTAAACATAAACAATCCTGAATAATGATGAGACTATGAAATAAAGCCTTACTTTAAGTCATACTTCCTTCATATGTGTTCAAAATTACTATATAATAAATATATATTTATCATACATATATTCTATAATAATAATCATATATATGATACCATATATTATTTAATTATAACCTTTTATAATCTGTTTATTAATAATTCTTTATTAAAATCACTGTTTCGGGTGATAATTACTTCATTTTTCATGTATATTTTGATTCGGTAGTTTTAGTCCTTAAAATTTGATCATGGTTCCATAATATCTAGAATTTTAATTATGATATAAATATAAAATAAATAAATTATATTTATTTATTTATAATTTTCCATAAAATGTAGATATAGAAAAATTAATTACATTGTTAATGGAGGTGGTGGGTTGTACGTACGCATGAATGTTGTTTTCACTTTTCAGTAGATGAAATGAAAGAATGGTAAATAATAATTTAACTTTAAAAAATAATTATCATATAATATATATCATATATATTTATTAAATCTATCCTTATTACCATACATGTAACTTTAAATGAAAAATGAATCACATCACTTTGTGGAGGTGGTAGTCAACACGTACGCACGAGCAACGTTATCATTTCTCAACAGATGAGAAGGAAAGAAGGTGGATATGATATTATAATTGAAGATGCATAATGTCACGAACCGAATCTGGTCGCAGCCAAAACTGGCACCAAACCCAGCCCGTGACATGGCCCGAAGGGTGTTCCCGATCCCCACGGGCTGGCATAAGTGCTCGAGTATCATAAAATGGGAATTGGGAATGATTTACCTGAGTTTATAAACTTAAAACAACAAAAGAATCCAATAAAACGAATCTAGATTTTTCATACCAAACAATGTTTTAAAAAAATTCAGAACTGAATTACATATTTTAAAACAAACCAAAAAGACTATAACAAAGGTATAAAACCAAAAATAAACATCCCAATAACCCTCAAGGCAAGGGGCACCTCCCTCAAGCCATCTCCACAAGACTTCACCACCAAGGACCTGCTAGAAACTCGAACCACTGGCACTAAAAACTATACCCAACCTCCGACAACAAAAGAAAACCAAGTCTAATTACACCCAAGGGTGTAAGTAGGGTGTGAACCAATGCCCATTAGGATACCACCACTAAGAGATTCCATGCGATAAAAATTTAAAGACGAAAAGCATCCAAGTTTTCAAAAATATGTAATTTATATTTACAATTTCTAAAAGATGCAACTTTAAAAAAATCAGTTTTCAAGTGGGATAATTTAAAGAATAAACACTTTTAAAATAAATTAAAAATCTACTGAATTTTCCATCCAAATATATCGTATGTCGACGGTAAGTATAAAGGATCTAATGAGCACAAGCAATAGAAAATAACCCCTAGGCACTAGCTCGTTGTAGGTCCCAGGTACCTCGTATCTCGGTGAGAGTAACCATCATAAATATATGTTATCGTGCACGAGCCACTAGTAGGGAACATACCCATAACCTATTGGTACCCAATAATCATCATCATATTTCTGTTAGAGTTTTAAGCGTCAATCTTGCTAAGTGAAAGTGAGGCCAAACCCCACGGATTCACTAGCATACTAGTACACTTCCACCCACCTAGATACCCGGGTTTTCCCCTTTGTGCTCAAACAAGTTCAACAAGTCAAGAAATATAATTTTCACATGAAAATATAATTTCCTCATCAAAAATTCACAAAACATCCCACATGTATACCACACAAGTCACAAAATTCCACTTTTCATTCAAATTTATTTGAAATCCAACTCACACCAAAATAGCCCACAACACTTTTCACATTTCTTTAACACTTCCACAAATCGATTAAAAAAATTTATAGAACCATTCCAATATATTAAAACTCACATAAAATCCCACTAACATGTTACATAATACCCTTTTCATAACCAAAATCCATTTTTCACATCACACTCACACAAAACATCCCACATCACTTTCACATCTCTTACACACTTTAATAAATCCTTCAAACATTTTTATAAAACATTTCCAAGATGGAACACATCAAAAAACAGCCCCTTTCAAATTTAAAATGTACCATTTCAAAATATAAACACTCTAAAATAGTTTCCCAATATGGTTTCACCTCTTACATTAATCATTAAATCATTCAAATCTTTCTTAAAACAATTCTAAAGAGTATACTCAAAATTTTCTCATAAAACTCATTTCAAAACCATATTTCAAGGACCAAAACACACCAAAACACTACCAATGTAGAATTTTCAGCCCTATATACATTTATAAAACCACTTTCAAGTGTTATAAAATCACCTTGAATAATACCACGAAAGATACAAATGAAAACACCCATTTTCATAAAATGCTCTCAAGAAGTATAACAAAGTTTTACACATCAAAACTATTCAAAAACCTTCTTTTTAGGCCCACATGACACTAATACATTACCTAACCAGAATTTTCAGGCCAAACAAGATTTATTAATCCAATTACATAAGTTATAAAATACACCCAAATAATACCCCATGAGTTACACATGAAAACACCCAATTTCAAGTTAAAAAGCAACTGTAAAATTTAACACTTAACCAAATCAATCATAAACAGTTTTTGCACCACACCCAACATATGAGTAATATGAAAAATGAGTAAATATAGTAAGCTAACTCATTAATAATTGTTTACACATGGAACCACCTACCTTTTGAGTCAACACCCTTGAATCTTGGTGTGAAACCTCAACCGCACCTCCGCCGCACCACAAGGAAGTGAAAACAAACCCTAAACCATAAGATTTCACCAAAAATACCCAAAATCAAACCCTAGGTATGAACCCTAACTTCTGGACACTCTATAAATTTATGAAAGATGGATGAAATCCTAAGGAGAAGGAAGGAATTGAAGAGAGAAACACTTACCCAAAACAATATTGAAGAAAACGACCCAAAATACACTGGTATATGAATTTTAAAATATCTAAAATTTTAATGGAGGTTCTAACAAGGATGATGAGATCATTTAGGAACTGGAATGGGGGAAAATAGTACAAATAGATGGAGTTATGAAAGGATCAATTTACCTCTTCAAATCTGGGTGATTTGTGAAATCCTGAGAAGATTTTCTCAATTTAGAGATTATATTAAGCTACAAATTAGGGGAGGAGAGAATGGGGTCGCACCTTAGGTAAGTGGTCTCGGGTGGGAGTTAGAATCATCGAAAAAAATTAAAAATAGAATGAGTTATTAAAGAATTGAAAATTATTTTTAATGCAGGAAATGGGCTTTCGGGCAGGCCCAATCCCTTAAATAAAAACTAAAATCCACCATGATTATAGATTTCTAAATGGTCCAAATTAATTTTTTGGTGATCATAGGTCAGGGTATGACAAGTAGGAATTGTAATGGACAAAAAATATTGAAAAATTAAGGAGTTATAAAGGAATCAAAATTTATTTTTAAATCTGGAATTGGGCTCACGGTTTGGCCCAATTCATGAAAACTCACCCATTCCTCAATAAAAGCTTAGGAAACCCCCAAAACAAAGCATTAATGTAAGTTAAATTTAATTTAACTTTAAAATAAGTCATTTATGTGAAAATTATCCCCACCATGAAAACTTTCCATCCCCAGAAATCCACAGCAAGGCCAGATACCAAAACCAAACCCAACCGATAAACCAAGATGTACTTCTTTTCCAAGCTTGACCCCCAAGGGCCAAAACACATCCAGTGATAAATTAAGGAAGTATTAATCTCACAACCCAAATGTACACCACTTTAGTGAAATGGTCAATCACATTTATACTTTATCACAAAAGAAAACTCCTCATACACTATCCGAACAAGACTCAATCAATTCACCCTAATGAACAACAACTTCGAACAAGGTTACACTTACCTTACTTTAACTAAACCATTGGGCACTCTCCAATCCCAACATTTACTCAAGAAAGATATTGGTTGATAGATAGTTCTGAACAAGAATACCTAATTCCAATCCAATACAATGGATAAATCTATGTTACTGGTACGGGGGGACACAAATACGCTCCCCACCATAACAGACAACCAATATTTTTTCTGAGATAGAATCATGACACTAATAGGGGGAGGCATGAATGGAATCCCTGGTAAAAAGGGTAGAATTCCATTCAATGTTTATAAAGGAACGTACATGAGAATCATAGTGGGTCTCCCCACCATAATAACTAACCATCTTAATCGACCAGCATGGTCCGACACAGAAAGACCCAAAAAAAATTAAAGATTTGCGAAGGGCGCAGGGTTAGTCCACACAGTTTGGGAAACCATGCACTAACTGTGTAGATAATTCTTTCTGCATGGCTTCTTGGCACACGATCACTAATAATTGTGCACAAACTATGTGCTCAGCCTTTCTATCCAAATTTCCAACCATTCTCTAAAGACTCAATGGAAACTAAAGGGGGAGGGAATGAAATTAGGTGATGACATGGGTACAAGGCCCTCCACCTATATCCACCAAATAGGAAAAACTGAAGAAAATGATGACACCAGAGGTTTAAACACTTCATATATTTCATACTGATGATAGGAATTTGTACAAGGGTTTAAACGACCCTGGGATTTCCCCTGACTACGTGCCAGCTTCTCTTCGAGACCTATGGCTGGAGATCAATGATTAAAGCATCTTCAGCCTCACAGTTAGGCTTTGGAAACCCCATGAACGAGAATTATTCATTCGGTGCAACCAACCACTACACCATAATCTCCAATAATATTTCCAAGACATAACACATCCCAAACTCACTTTACCCTAACCCGATATTTCACTGAAACAAGGGCATAGAATATGCACACACATCACACCTTGTTTCTTCGGGTGAGAAACAATATAAGCAAATAACCTTCCTCTAAAATGGAAGATTTTGAATTTTTTCCAAGGGATACATTCTCCCAACATAACAGATACTCTCATAGGATTTCACTAATTTCACCTTTAGGGTCAATCGAGCACATGACATCACAAGGAATCACCGAACATAACCATTTTGACTAATATAAACATTGCATGGAGAGGGACCTTATACAAAATCCCAAAACAACACAAAATTCTAGAAAGTGGCCACAATATCCTCTCATGACCAGATTTCCCACACTGGTAGTTCAACGTGAAATCCTTCTTCTAAGAGACTACGAAGGACTGAGAGGACCTCTTAGACACCATCCAGATACTCATCCATGCTAACAACCCTAGACCACTTATACCTTCAACAAATCAAGTAGTTTAAGAAAATAAGGCCCCTTTTAACCTTCTACGCACACTCTTCATCTATAAGAGGATTAGAAAAACCAATAAAGGAAATGGTGTAGACTTAATCTATAGAGCTTGAAAAAAATATTCCTTATATTGATCAACTGGAGGATTTTCCAATGGCAAAACAATCTGGGTTGCACTTCAGTCGTGAACTAACCCTTAATGGGGCGTACCTTATCCAATGATTGAACCTAAGGACCCAACCAAGATGGTCCATTGGTCAAGAAACACCACAAACTAGATCCAAACACATAAAGGAAACCACTGTAAAGGCATCCCAAAACATTTCTTAGAAGATACCACTAACTGGCCCTTCAACACAACTTACCGATCAAACACAATCCCAAAACACAGTTCAAACAGGAGGGGTTATTGGACTCAAAACATCCCACAACATCAACATTTTCAAAAACACAAAATAAACACAATCCCAAACTAGTCATCAAGACATCAAGTTTTTTCTTTAAAATCATCTTTTTAAAAACAAATGATTTAGTGCTTAGCGTATCCACCAATGGTACCCCATGGGCCTTACACATGCATGTCTCTGTGCCACACCGGGCACCCTCCTCATATCCATCCCGACACTCATCCATTTGTTCCATCATCCACCCATCATCCCATATAACCCCATTCATTTGGTTGCTCACATAAATACAAAAGGTTAAAACAAAAATTCTTTCAACTTTTCAAAACCAAAACGGTCAACCAACACATCCTTTTTCTCAAAACCGCTAACCATGAGATCAAAATACCAATTCACATCTTACAAAACTTTTCAGAAAGACACAAACATTTAGAAAAGAACTCACTTTTAAGGTATTCACATCAATTTCAAAACATCTCATCCCATTAAAACACCTTTCACTAGTTTAGAAAACTCTATTGGAAACACTTTTTCAAAACCAATCTTGACATAGTTCATGATTTCAAAAGAGGTGCAAACACACCATTTTCCATTCCAATACAATTATAAAAATTCAGTTCTCAATTTTTAAAAATCTAACCATTACCTCTTTATTAGATAATTATTTCACAAAAACTTTATGATTCTTAAAATGAATTCAGTTTAAAACCAAAGTTCCAAGATTTCAAAACTAAAGAACACAAGACAATGCGAGAGGAAACTAGTTTCAGTGGGTGACTTGGACATATGGTTGGAGGCCATATTCCAATCACTTCACTGTCACAGAGAGTGTTCTAGGAAAATATCCCTGGCTCCATATGGCTTTCCAGACCCTACGAGATCACTGAGACCATTAACACAACTCTCTTTTCATTTCCACTAATCATCATCAAACCAAGAAAACCAAAAGGACTCAGAAAAGTCTCGACTTCCCCTGCCGAATTGAATCCTGTCATGAGGTGTGGTGATCAGCCACACTAATCCTAACTAGAATACCAAGTCTTGACAATCCTAACCCCATAATAACCTGACTGTTCCTCAAATAATATGACCCAAAGAGAGAGAACCTCCTTTGATACCGTTTTGTCACAAACCGAATCTGGTCGCCGCCAAAACCGGCACCAAACCCGAATCGCGACATGGCCCGAAGGGCGTTCTTGATCCCCATGGGCTGGAAAAAGTTCTCGGGTATCATAAAATGAGAATTGGGAATGATTTACCCGAGTTTATAAACTTAAAACAACAAAAGAATCCAACAAAATGAATCTGGATTTTTCAAACCAAACAATGTTTTACAAAAATTCATAACTGAATTACATATTTTAAAACAACCCAGCAAGACTATAACAAAGGTAAAAAACCAAAAAGAAACATCCCAAGAACCATCATGTCAAGGGGCACCGCCCTCAAGCCATCTCCACAAGACTTCACCACCAAGGACCTGCTAGAAACCCGAACCACTGGCACTAAAAACTGTACCCAACCTGCGATAACAAAAGAAAACCAAGTCTACTTACACCCAAGGGTGTAATTAGGGTGTGAGACAATTCCCAGTAGGATATAACCACTAAGAGATTCCATGCGATAAACATTCAAAGACAAAAATCATGCAAGTTTTCAAAAACATGTAATTTCTAGTTACAATTTCTAAAAGATGCAACTAAAAAATCAGTTTTCAAGTGGGATAATTTAAAGAATCAACACTTTTAAAATAAATTCAAAAGCTAGTGAATTTTACATCCAAATATACTTTATGCCGATGTTAATTATAAATGATCTAATGAGAACAAGCAATAGAAAATAACCCCTAGGCACTAGCTCGTTGTGGGTCCCAGGTACCTCGTATCTCGGTGAGAGTAACCATCGTAAATATATGTTCTCGTGCACGAGCCACTAGTAGGGAACATACCCATAACCTAGTGGTATTTAATCATCATCATAATAGTTTTTTTATAGTTATAAGCATCAATATTTCTAAGTGAAACTGAGGTCAAACCCCACGGATTCACTAGCATACTAGTACACATCTACCCGCCTAGATATCCAGGTTTTCCCCTTTGTGCTCAAACAAGTTCAACAAGTCAATAAATATAATTTTCACATGAAAATATCATTTCCTCATCAAAAATTCACCAAAAATACCACATGTATACCACACAAGTCACAAAATTCCACTTTTCATTCAAATTGATTTGAAATCCAACTCACACCAAAATAGCCCACAACGGTTTTCAAATTTCTTTAACACTTCCACAAATCGATTAAACAATTTTATAAAACCATTAAAATATATTAAAACTCACATAATAGACCACTAACATGTTACATAATACCCTTTTCATAACAAAAATCCATTTTTCACATCACACTCACACAAAACATCCCACATCACTTTCACATCTCTTACACACTTTAGTAAATCCTTCAAACCTTTTTATAAAACATTTCCAAGATGGAACACATCACAAAAAAACCCGTTTAAAATTTAAAATGTAAAATTTCAAAATATACACACTCTAAAATAGTTTCCCAATATGGTTTCACCTCTTACATAAATCATTAAATCATTCAAATCTTTCGTAAAACAATTCTAAAGAGTATACTCAAACTTTTCTCATAAAACCCATTTCAAAACCATATTTCAAGGACCAAAACACTACCAATGTAGAATTTTTATCCCTATAGACATTTATAAAACCACTTTAAAGTGTTATAAAATCACCTTGAATAATACCACGAAAGATACAAATGAAAACACTCATTTTCCTAAAATGCTCTCAAGAATTATAACAAAGTTTTACACATCAAACCTATTCAAAAACCTTATTTTTAGGCCCACATGACACTAATACATTACCTAACCAGAATTTTTAGGCCAAAAAATATTACCAATTTCATAAGTTATAAAATACACCCAAATAATACAACATGAGTTACACATGAAAACACCCAATTTCAAGTTAAAAAGCAACTATAAAATTTAACACTTAACCAAATCAATCATAAACAGTTTTCACACCACACCCAACATATGATTAATATGAAAATGAGTAAACACAGTAAGATAACTCATAAATAATTGTTTACACATGGAACCACCTACCTTTTGAGTCAAAACCCTTGAATCTTGGCGCGGAACCTCAACCGCACATCCACCACACCACAAGGAAGTGAAAACGAACCCTAAACCATAATATTTCACCAAAAATACCCAAAATCAAACCCTAGGTATGAACCCTAACTTCTATACACTCTATAAATTTATTAAATAGAGAGGAAACCCTAAGGAGAAGGAAGGAATTGAAGAGAGAAACACTTACCCAAAACAATATTGAATAAAACGACCCAAAATCCACCAGTATCTGAATTTTAAAACAGATACAAATTTAATGAAGGTTCGAACAAGGATAATGAGATCATATAGGAACTGTAATGGGATAAAAAGAGTACAAATAGAAGGAGTTATGAAAGGATCAATTTACCTCTTCAAATCTGGGCGATTTGTGAAATCCAGAGATGGTTCGCCCAATTTCACGATTCTATTGAGCTCCAAATTGAGGGAGGAGAGAATTGGGGCGTGCCTTAGGTAAGTGGGCTCGGGTGGGAGTTAGAATCACCGAAAAAACTTAAAAATAGAATGAGTTATTAAATAATTAAAAATTATTTTTAATGCAGTAAATGGGCTTTTGGGCAGGCCCAATCCCTTAAATAAAAACTAAAATCCACCATGATTATAGATTTCTAAATGGTCCAAATTAATTTTGTGGTGATCATAGGTCAGGGGATGACAAGTATGAATTGGAATGGACAAAAAAAATTGAAAAATGAAGGAGTTATAAAGGAATCAAAAATTATTTTTAAATCTTGAATTGGGCTCACGGTTTGGCCCAATTCATGAAAACTCACCCATTCCTCCATAAAATCTTGGGAAACTTCCAAAACAAAGCATGAATGGAAATTAAATGAAATTCAACTTTAAAATAATTCATGTATGTGACACATAATTATGTCATAAATATAATATATAAATATTAAATCCATAATAATAATGATCCATGAAATATGGTGATGGAAAATGAATTGTATCACTACGTGGAGGCGGTAGTCCACACGTACACATGAGCGATAATTTCGCTTCCCATTTGATAGAAAAGAGGGTTGATAATTGTGGTTTAATAATCATGATAAAATATAATTATATTAATGCTACTCAATTTATTATTTCATGATAAATAACATAGATTTAGATGAGTTAAATTAAGAAGTAAAAAAAATAAATTGATTAGTTAAGGTGATTAGCTCTTCTTTGAAAGAACCCCTTTAGATATCCACTTATAAACTCTAGGGTTGGTCTTTTGGGAATAAAAGACCCTATATAACATGGATAAGTATGTTTTTGAGATATTTTTTAGGTTTTTATTGATCTAAATGCCTCAAAATGGTATAAATAAGATAGGGGATGGGTTTCATTTTATAAGTGTGGGAGAGGACGCACTTGAGATTTCTTAAAAGATTAAAATATTATAATGTCACTATTAAGAAAAATTCTTCCAAACGGAAAAATATATAAGTTAGGGTAGGATTAGTTTTAAATATGTACAAAAAATATGATTTATAAATGTTTAATTGTAAAACTTATAATTATCTCTTGGTTTAAACCCCAGTAAACCCATTTTAACTTTAACTGCAATGACAAATTTGTACTATTTTTATGATTCATTATGAAAAAAATGAAAGTGGAGTCATTAAAAAAATTATGATTTAAAATATTTAATCCATTTTATTGAATTCATTTCATAAAATATTTTTAATTTAATTTAAAATTAAACCCACAAAACATGATGAGAAACGATTTTCCAAAAAAAAATTCTTAAGTATAAAATGTTTTTATACTAAAATCCATATAAAATTATTTATAATGAAATTAATTGGATTATTCATGATATAAATGAACTAATTTTAATTTTAAGTCCAAAAAATGTAAAATTTTAAATGCTTGATATGAAAATATAGTTTTCAATAAAAATCAGTATTTTCACTATTCATTGAAAAATAATTTTTTTCATAAAATTAACAAAAAAATATCCCTAAGTTAATGTTTTCATGATGATTTGAAAAATTAATTTCAATTTTTCAAATAATTTTTCTAATATTAGAAAAAATTAATTCTATTATTTGTTCAAAAAAATAAATAAAAAATATTTTTGACGAAAAAATGTATTTTTGAAGTGTATAAAGACTTTACTAAAAATTGATTACTTATTAATACATTTTCTCTATATATAAAATTTTAAAAAAATTATTTATTAATATTCATATCACCAATTTAACAACTAGGTTATAACGGTTTACTATATTACAGTTCATTTAGACTTAGGTTTGTGTGTATCACATTCTATCAAGGAAATTAAATTTATTTGAAGAAAAAAATATCATAAAATCTTAGGGTGTTACAATCTACCCCCCTTTAAATGAATTTATGCCCCAAATTTTCATCACTTTGATATTTTTGTTTTGATATCTCTATTTTATCACATCCTTAGATTCCCAAGTAGCTTCCTCAAATTTATGGTTTCACCACAAAACTTTGATCAAGTGAGTGATATTGTTTCATAACACTTTATCTCTATGATCCAAAATATTTTCTAGTTTTTCCTCATAAGAGAGATCTTTCCCCATTGGTATGACCTAGGATTTCAATACAAGTGAAGGATTATGTATGTACTTCCTTAGGAGAAATACATGGAACACATCATGAAATTGAGAGAGATTTAGTGGAAACACGAATTGATAAACTATTTCCCTGATACAATCAAGAATTTAAAGAGGAACAATATACCTAGGGATTAGCTTTATATTATATCCAAATCTCATAACCTTATTTTAGGGAGATATTCATAAGAATACATTACCACTAACTTCAAACTCTTGATCTTGTCGATGATTGTCACTATAATTTTTTTTTCAACTCTGAGATGTCCTTATGTGTTGTTGAATGGATCTAGTAGTCCTTTCTATTTCCTCATCTAGATCAGGTCCCAATAGCTTTCTTTCTCCAACTTTATTCCAACACTTTGGAGTTTTACACTTCCTGCCATAAAGGGCTTTATTAGGATCCATATTAATTCTTGAGTGAAAGCTATTGTTTTAAGAAAATTCCCCCCAAATGAATGTATTGATCCCAACCAACTTTTAAATACATAGAGAAATCTATCAACATGTTTTCTAGAGTTCAAATGGATCTCTCAAACTGACCATCTTTCTGAGGATGATAAGTAGTGCTACAACTCAACTCCGTATCCAGAGCCTATTGAATACTTCTCCAAAAATTTGAGGTAAACCTAAAATCATATTAAGATACAATTGAGAGTATTAATCTATTCAATCTTACCACTTCCTTAATGTATAACCAAGAAATTTGATCAAGAGAGAAATCTTCTCTAATGGAAATAAAATATGTAGATTTCGTAAGGTGATCGACTACAACTCATATAACATTATTCCCTTTAGATTTTTTTGGGAGTACAATAATGAAATCCAAAGTAATTTTTCCCATTTTCATTCTTTTATGGGTAATGGTTATAATATATCCTTAGACTTCAGTCTCTCAACCTTAATTTGTTGATGCACCAGGCACCAAGATACATACTATGCAATATCCCTTTTCATATTATCCCACCAAAAATAATCTTTCATATCTCTATACATCATTTTTACTTCCACGATGAATAGATAATGATGAAAAATGAGCTTCATCCAACAGATCATTTAAGTCTAGTATTCAAGGAACACATACTCAGTTCCTGAAATTTATCATTCTATCATGATCATGATTGAATTGAAGAATATTCCTCACTTTATTCTATAATTTTTCACCTTCCTTTTTTACCTTCTTAATCCTATCATGGATTGATGGTTGAGCATCCATCTAATAAAGATAAGATATGTCCCCATTACTCATTATTTTAAGATCCATTTTATGTAAATCCATAAATATTGGATCTCTTTAAATCCTCATTATGGACAAACTAACATGGTCTTTCCACCTCAAAGCATCAGCTACCTTATTTTCCTTCCCAAGGTGGTAATGTATTGAGAAATCATATTCTTTGATAAAATACAGCCATATTATATGGAACATATTCAACTCTTTCTGTGTTAATATACACTTCATACTTTTATGATCAGTATATATATCACACCTTTCACCATATAGATAATGCCTCTATATCTTCAATGAAAAAATTATTGTTGAAAACTCCAAATCATGAGTTGGGTAATTTTTTCATGAATTTTTAATTTGTGAGATGCATATTTTATCACCATGTCATTCTGCATAAGGACACATCCCAATCCCTTCTTTGATGCATTTCTATAGATCACAAACCCTTCTTCACTATAGGGTAGTGTAAGCATAGGCGTGTTGACCAACCTTCTCTTCGGTCATTTGAAATTCTATTCACATTCTTCTATCCATAATAACATTACGCCTTCCAAGTAAACTTGGTGAGTAGATTAGATAGTCATTATAAATCTCTCAAAAACCATCAATAGTGTCCATCAAACCTAGGTAAACTATGAATTTCAGTTACCATGGTTGGTCTAGGACATTTCTCAATAACCTCCGTCTTTTAAGGATCCACTGATAGACCCTCACTTGAGATTATATGACCCAAAAAAGAAACTTTATAAATCCATAATTCACACATGGTAAATTTATCATAAAACTTCTCCTTCTCCAAGGTCTTCAGCATAATTCTCAAATGTTTTTCATTCTCTTCCTTACTTTTCAAATATATAAGAATATCATTTATAAATACTATCACAAACCGATCAAGTTAATCTCTAAATAATTCATTCATTAAATCTATTAAGATATAAGGAGCATTGGTAAGTCCCAATAACATTACTGTAAACTCATAATAATCATACCTTGTATATAAGGTTGTATTGGGTATATCCTCCTTCTTGATCCTTCACCGGTGATATCTAGATCGAAGATCAATCTTGGAAAAATATAGATCTTTCTGTAATTGATTGAACAAATCATTAATACAGGGTAGAGGATACTTATTCTTGATTGTGATCTTGTTAATTTCCCAATAATAAATGCAAAGTCACATTGATCCATCTTTCTTCTTAAAAAAAAGAATAGGTGTTCCCCATAGCAAATCACTGGGCTAAATTAATCCCTTATCTAAATTATCCTGGAGTTTCTTCATTAATTATGATAACTTAATCGAGTCCATTCTATATGAAATCTTTGAAATAAACATAAAAACATGTATGATTGATATTGAAAACTCAACTTCATGATTCGGGGGAAGAATAGGAAAGTCCTTAGGAAATACATCAACATATTCCTAAAAAATATGAACATTTTCAATGTTGAGTTTCTCTCCAACCATTTGAGATAAATTTACCTCATGAATAGGTATAAAAACCCATATTATGGAAGTATTTTTCATTAGGTGTTTAGGTTCATCCCCACACTAATAGAAGATTGAATGTTTATTCATAATATTGAATGTAACTTACCATCCTGAATAATTGATATGGGCTCTATACTGAGAGAGAAAATTCAAACACAAAGTTACATCAAATTAAACTAGAGGAATAATAACAATGTTTGTGTTAAGAATATTCCCACAAACTTTTATTTGAGATGATCTATAGACTTGAGATGTGGCCATCCAACCATTAGGAGTTTTCACTGCTAACTCAACATCTAATCATTGAGGTGGTGATGTGATACGCTTAGAAAAATTTCAGATATAAAAAAAGTGGGTAGAACCAAAATGAAATAAAACATTTGAAATAATAAGAGTGGATGATAAGTTTACCTTTCACCGTGTCACTAGGAACTTCCACTTCATCTATAATAATATCCTAAAATTGGCCTTCTCCCCTTGGATTCTTTTTTCGTAAGTTCCCTTATCATTTGGGGCATTGGTTAGAATAGTGACTCATCTTCTTATAGTTAAAGCATTGTACTTTAATTACTTCTCCCTTACCTTTTCATTCATGAGCATGGTGGACTTTTTCTCCACACTTGAAGAAAAATTATTTTCCTTTTAAGTATGTATCAAGTTTTTTCCTTTCATAAGTATCAAATGTTATAAAATTTTCCTCTATCCTTCACCTTATTATTTTTTTCTCTTTATTAGTCTTCTTGTCTTGATTTCCTCCATATCCATAAGACTTGGAGAATTATTTCTCTCTCTTGATAGCACATGATACAATATCCTCATGTAATGAGAATATTTGGGGATCAGTGCCCTTTAAAGGATTGGCTTAATACCATCAATGAAATAATCAATCTTTCTCTTTGGATTACATACATAGTTCACAACATGTATTGATAAACTTATAAAGTTAGCTTAATACTTAGCAACATTGTCCTCTTCATTTTATCTTATAATCAGGAATTTTCTCTTCATATCTACTCATTGTTCATGAGAAAAATATTTTTCCAAGAAAAGTGACTTAAAATCCTTCCACTATATGCTTGATATTTCCTCCTCATCTATAGTTTTTTTAATCAATGACCATAATTGATCTTCATACCCTATGTGATGATAAACAGTCATGAAAACCTTCTCCCATTCATTACTTTCCAAAGCAATAAATATCTTTTATATGGAACTTATCCATTGCTCATCTAAAAATGGATTGGTGGTTCCATTTAATTATAGAGGTTGTTGTTGCATGAAATGATCTAACATTATTACACCGTGTTGCAGATCAGAATGTTTCTCCATACAGTCAAGGTTATTGGATTTAACATGAATCATATTACCCAATATAGTTATAATTTGTTCATTTTCGGCTCCATCTCCAACTTCATTATCTTTCCCATGAGTGAAATCCCAACATAGATTACATATATTGATACGGTTTTCATTCCTTTTTCTAGGAACCATTTCTAAATAGTGGAATACACTAGATTAGATTATAACATTATAAATCATAATATATAATTTTGAAACTAGTTAAATACTTAACATAAATTAAAACTTTATGCATAACTAATCTTAGAATCATAAACTTGGTTTCTTTGGGAATATTCTCAAATCATAAAAACGTTTTCAAGTCTTTTATAGTGGTTTGTAAAGAAAATTTTAATTCACCCAAGCATATCCCTCGAGAGTGTCAAACCATGTGCGTAGTAAGGTCACACTCACCATGCACTAGAATGATGGTCGAGATATACTTGACCAACCCTTTTCAAGATTATTACCCCTAGATACATCTGTACCAAAACAACATCCACTTGTAGTATCCAAACAAGGATGTATTTCTAGGAAAACCACATAATATCTACCTTACCAAAACTTTTCTATGTTATCTTGTACTTAGAATTATTCTAAAAGTTAGTCATAGGGTTATGTTCCCTAATCTATATTTTCATAAATCTAGTTTACAAGGTTCCTGCTAAAATTATTATAATACCAACTATAAATACCCTGACTCTGGTAGCCTAGATCTGGTGGTTACTTTATTACATTGGTACTATATACAATTTATCACATACCAAAGAACTTAATAGTTTAGTAGCCTTAGAAAACTAGATATATACTTAAATCTGACATTACAATTGAAAACATAAAATACAACATAGTATTTTATTTGAGTTCATCATTATTCCCTCTAGAATATTCTTACATAGCAATCATAATACATTTCCTGGAATCCTGGGGAATGGAAACATAATAAAGGGGTGATCTTAGATGCTTATTAAGGGTATGCATATGTTAGGACCAAAAGGGGCCTAGATGCCCTGAGAGGGGGGTGAATCAGGGTATGGATATTCTTTTCAAAATTATCCCTACCCCACTGGATCTTAACCTCTTTATTATATAGGTCACTTTTGTGCACTTATGTTTTACTGTTGATCTTATTCTTCACTTCTTTATTTGATGATGATTGCTTTGAATGCAATGAAAAGAAGCAAGCAGGTAGACACCAAGATTTTTACTTGGTTCACCCTCACTAGGCTACGTCTAAGGAACATACAACGATGATGTGCCGATGTGCCAAATCCACTAAAGCTCACTGCCAATTTACAATGTTTGGGCTAGATCGCTTCTATGCTCAGGCTCACTACCGTTACAAAGTTTAGGGTCAGATCACTATTTTCCCAAGGGTCACTCCTTATGTGTCTCTCTCTGGATCACTGCTACTGGAGAGGATCACCTTCTTCCTTTTCCTTTGCTCACTGCTCTGGAAAGGATCCACTCGAAGTTTAAAGACTTGTAGGTCCCTTCAATATCACAAATTAATGTATCTTTATCTGTATGTAGATGCTCTGTTGACATCCAACTTTAACCTGCAGATGAATACAACTTTACTGCAGGTGTACTGGGAAATATTTCAACTTTCACGCAACCCTAGAATGACTGGAATGCAACTATCAACTGGTGCACTTCTATAAGACTAGCGTGAAAGTGTCACCTATACACTTCTGTGACACTCCCTTTGCTAACTTAGAACTTGGGTGACCCACACTCTGTTATACCCAAACCAATATTAGTGCACAAATATCAACCAGCTCGCAACTTTTGAATATCTTTATACTTGAACGACCAAACCACCACTTGCGCGCTCAAACCACCTGCGCGACTGGAGCATGAATTTTCTCTAAGTGTTGAGATTCACCAAAAAATAGGAGGGATGGCCCACTATTTATAGGCATTTTGGGTACACTAAGCACCACACACAAGTCTCCTCTCAGCGTGCAAATCCAGCCACCTTAGTCTCTGTTGCCATAGTCACCTTACACAACCAAACCAAAACTTGGTCACCTCTCTTTCCTTTGTCATATTTTGATGTTCTGATATTTAAAAACATATGGAACGTAACTTTCCAAGCCTCCAAGACATCGTTGCACAGGTCTCTTTTCCAAAAACATTTTTCTCCATTTGTCGATTTTGAGGCCCAAAAATTTGGCAAACACTGGAAAACGGTGCCACCTTATATCTGCTCTTTTTTTACCACCTCCAGACCATCCATTACTTTGTAGAGTTTCTTCTATCAATCATGGATTGTCAAAAACAACTCTTGAGCCTGAAAATTCACCATAAAAATCATCTTTTGTTGACAAATTGAACATTTTGGTCTTCTTTGTTAACAAACACAACATGGAGGTCTGCTTTGTCAACAAATACAATCACCTCAAAAATGCTTCAATGATACCTTAAGGGATTTTTTCCCAGATCTGGTGGTTACTTTATTACATTGGTACTAGATACAAGCTATCACATCCCAAAGAACCGAATAGTTTAGTAGCCTTAGAAAACTAGATATATACTTAGATCCAACATTACAATTGAAAACATAAAATACAACATAGTATTTTATTTGATAACATCATCATTCCCTCTAGAATATTCTTACATATAAATCATAATATATTTTATGGAATCTTGGGGAAAGGAAACATAATAAAGGGGTGATCTTAGATGCTTAGTAAGGGTATGCATACAATGTAAGATAACATGGAATAAACAAGGAATGAATAATATGGCAGGAATAAATGATGACCAAATAATGTTATATAAATAATCACATGAGCTTGAAACTTATCCATGGATATCATAACCATTCAAATAATAACATGGGCATCAATAACTAATTTCATAATTATGTAATGCATAATGTTGGACATCTTAAACTTATTGTTGAGGTCTCATGCCATGAAATCTACATAAATGGGTAAGGCCTCAGCCAAATACACAACCTATTTTGTCTCATGAGACCTATCAATGCATTTAGGGATTATGTAATTTTGGGCCTCACCCGTAACTTAATAATTACAATGCATTTATCATATGGATAAGAAATACAACTTAATCAACATGCCTTAAAATCAATTATTGTCTATATTAGAAGAACTAGCATAGATAATGTTAATGCTTTCCCCAGTCAAACTAATCATAAACCATCTAGAGAAATGAGGTGGATGTTATCATTAGATTATATCCTCATTAAATCATAATATTCAACAAAATATTTTTACATAGATGAAAATACTTTAAAAATGTCATTGGAATATTTATTGAGGAAAATACTCATTTTACTTTGAAATAACTTATTTAAAATCTAAAAAAAATCATAAATATTTAATAAATAATTTTCATTGAAATGGACCATTTAAACTTTTAAAGTAATCTTAAAATCTTTGTTTTTTCATGATATAAGGAAATTCAATTCATGTTGTATATGTTAAAATAATGATTCTTTTCTTGTTTTTGGTAAAATATTAAAAGTACCTCATTCAGAAAATGACAAGGAGATTCATTTTAAACCATTTTTAAAAAGTAAATCATGGGTAAAAATTTCTTTAATAAATCATTAAAGAATAGTAAAAAAATTCCTTAAAACGTTTTAAGGGAGATATAGACATGGAAGAAAAAGATTCTCGACCGAGTAGAAAAACAAATTCGGGTTTCCTTAAAAACATTATTTTGGTATCTTGAGTACTTAAAGAGAAAGGAAAACTTTTATTTTATTGAAATAACACAAGGATAATAAAATATATTGGGTTTAATCTAGAAAAATAATTCCCCCATGGGAGACTTAAACATAAACAATTCCGAATAACGATGAGATTGTCAAATAAACATTTACCTCATGTCTGAATTCCTTCATATGTGTTTGAACCTCCTGTATAATAAATATAGATTTATTAAAAATATATTAAAAAATAATATTCATATATATCATACCATATATTATTTACTTACAATCTTTTATCACCCGTTTATTAGTAATTTTTTATTAAAATCACTGTTTCAGGTGATAACTGCTTCATTTTTCATGTAAGTTTTGGTTTGGTGGTTTTGATCCTTGTGATTTGATCATGGTTATATCATCTAAAAAATTTTATTTATGATATAAATAGAATATATATTCATTATATATATATATATATATATATTTATAATCATCCATAAAAGGTAGAGATGGGAAAATGAATTACACCGTTCATGAAGACGGTAAGTTGTATGTACGCATGAACGATGTTTTCACTTTTCAAAATATGGAATGAAATAAAGGTAAATAATAATTAACCTTTATATAATCATTATTATATCATATATATTTATTAAATATATCCTTATTTCCATCCATGTAAAGTGGAAATGAAAAACGAATCACATCGTTTCGTGGAGGTGGTAGTCCACACGTATGCACGAGCGACATTATTATTTTTCAATGGATATGAAGGTAAGAAGTTATATGTAATATTATAATTTCAAAGTAAAATTATTTCATAAATATTATATACAAACATTCAACTCATCATAATAATCATCCATGAAATATGTTTATGGAAAATGAATTGTATCACTATGTGGAGGAGGTAGTTCACAGGTACGCACGAGCGATACTTCCGCTTCCTATTTGACAGAAAATATGATGGATAATGGTGGTTTCATAATCATAATAACATTTTAGTATATTGAGGATAATGAATTTATTATTTCATGATAAATACCATATATTTAGATGAGGTAAAAGAATAAGTAAAAAGAAAGTGATTGGTTAATGGGATTGTCTCTTCTTTGAAAGAACTCTTTTAGATCTCCTCTTAAGAACTTTAGGGTTTGTCTTTTGGGGAAAAAACATCTCTAAAACGTGTATAAGGATGTTGGTGATAGATTTTAGTAAGGATTTGTTTATCTAAATTGATCAAAATGTTGTAAAGAAGATAGGGGAGGGGTGTCCTTTTGTAAGTGGGGGAGAGGACAAACTTGTGATTTCTTAAAAAATTAAAATATTATAATGTCATTCTCAAGACAAATGCTTCCAAATGGTCAGTGGTTCAGGGTTGGGATCGTATGAGGTTAAAATATGTCCAACCATTAGTATTTAGACAAGTTTATTTAGCAAACTTACTCTTATCTCTTGGTTTAACCCCTTGGTAAACTTGTTTTAACCTTAAACGCATTGACAAATTTGTATTGTTTTTACTATTCATTATGACAAAAATTGAAAGTGGTCTCATCACCAAATTTGGACATGATGATTCCAAATATAAAATCCATTTTATCTAATTCAATTCATATAAGAGTTAAAATTTAATTTAAAATTAATCCCACAAATGCGATGAAAAACAGTTTTCCAGAAAAAAAATGTTTTCTTAAGTATAAAATGTTTTTATACTTAAATCCACATAAAATTAATTTCAATGAACTTAATTGTATTATTCATAATATAAATGAACTGAATTTACTTTTTAAACCTAAATAAATTTTTACTTTGTAAATGTTTGAGATGAAAAGACATTTTTCAATAAAAATTAGTATTTTTCACTCTTCATCGAAAAATCAATCTTTTTAGAAAATTCTCAAAAATTTAACCTAAGCTAATTTTTTCATACTGATTTCAGAAATTATTTTCATTTTATGAAATAAATTTTCTAAAAGTGAAAAAATAATAATTATATTATTTGTTCACAAAAATCAATAAAAATTATTTTTGAGAAAAAATGTATTTTTGAACCATATAAAGACTTTATGAAAAATTGAGTGCTTGATTGTATAATTGTTTTATCTAAAACCTTTTTTAAAAAGTAGTTATTACTATTCATATCTTCAATTTAATGGCTAGTTTATAATGGTATATTAAATTCGAGTTCATTTAGACTCGGGTTTGTGTGTATCGTAAGCTATTGAAAAAATTAAATTTATTTATAGAGAGAAATATCATAAAATCTCGAAGTGTTATACTCTCACTTTGTAATCTTTTTTCTGAGTGTGCTAAAAGCTACCATCTATGGGGTTTGATTGTAAAGCTCTTTGTTTTCTTATCGTAATCATTCTTTGTCCTATCCTTTGACATTGAGGAGCTTCCGAGTTGGAAGCTGATTTGTTTGATTGCTAAGATCGAGGGCTTCCGTGGTTAGGAAGATAAAAGGTTTGTCTGGTCCTTCATGATCAAGGGCTTCTGTGGTTTGGAAGATAGATCTTTTCAATCTGGTAGTCCGAGGGCTTCCATGACTAGGAAGACAAAGTGTATGTGGTCAAGATACTGATACCTTTTGATGAGTTTCAGTCAAAGAACTTCCAATTGCGGAAGTGGGATACCTTGGTTTAGGTTGCGAACCACCTGTTGCTTTGGTCTAAAAGCGAAGGGTTCATTTATTGGAATTTGTTTTGGTAGTAGATATCATTTAGGGGTATTTAAGTTATTACTCAATACTCCACACTTTGTTTTAACTTTGCTTTGTTTACACTGTATTGTAATTTCCGTTGTGCTTATTTGTGCTTGTTACATTAGTTAGACAGTGATTTAACCGCTGATAGCTTTTATTTTCACAGCATTTAAGTTTTTTACTCTAATATACTTTGATTTGATTGACAGAAAATCATATTATCCAATCAACTTACACTTGAGTGAGACAAAAATTTGCAATTTGTTTTAGACTACAATTCACCTCTTCTTTTAGTTCCATATCTTATACCTTTGGGGACCAATAGATATCCATGTCTCATACTCGACTCAAAATGCAGCTAGGATAATGTATCTACATTGAGATCGAATCTTATAGAAACACCATGTGTTACGCTTTCTCACTTTATGTGTACATGAAGTGTGAATGCGCTGAACGAAATTATAAGTAGATTTATATATTATCTTAATCGATAATGGACATTCAAATGATTGAGAGAGAATAATTTAAACAAGTAAAAAGAATTCGGTAAATGATTACCCTCATTGAGAGAGAATAATTTAAAAGATTAAAAAGAATTTGGTAAAACAGGTCACCCCCATTCAACACCCTCTCTTAGGTGACTTCCCAATCATGGTGGGCAAATCACAAACTATTGAGTGGGAATGAGAATTAATAATGATTTTTGGATTATTACATGACCAAAACAATTTAAATAAAATTCAAAACATTAGTCCGCGGTCGACTCTTTGTACTGACTCGCGGGTCCGATGGCTACACGAAGCCCCGGGAATCGCACCTTGTTCCACAATTCGAAGAACTCGCGTGAATCAGCTTCGCTTGATGTTGAAGTTATTCCTTGCCTCGTTGTTTCTTTTTTGCTTCCCCCAAATTCCATCTCTCGCTGGCACTTGCCGGGCTTGTGAAGTTTTGGAAGTAAGTCTGGATCGTTCATCGCTGCGCGGTTGCCGCTGATCGCCCCGTAAATGAGAGTACCGGCAGGTTTTGTTTCTGTTCTTATTGCCTGTGAATCTCTTGTGATTGCTCTTTTTCCCCTTCTATGTTGTTCTTGGTGTCAAATTTGTTTGCATCAAATTGAGTGGGGTCTTGGAGTTTGGATTTGGGACTGTTGACAAAGCATGGCGTGAAGAACTTGTTTCTTTAATTGAATTTATTGAATTTTCTGATGATATTAGCTGGTAGTATACGAATTCGGTTGATCTCAATGAGTCCATTGACCAAATTTTTTTACCAGACGAGACTCCACTCCCAGACTGGGAGCTTTTTATCGTTCTCAGACTTTATTGGCCTTCATTTGATAGCGCTGGGCTACGTAGAATAAAATCGTGGAGGGTCCGGTAAACACATGACACATAAGTGGTCCAACGCACCTATCATTACAATTTTACCTTCCTGTTTCAGATGGTTAAGCTTATTACATGTATCTCAAATCAAAGATAGGCATATCTGAACTCTTTGATATCCTTCATTTGTGGTCTCTCAACCTCCTATGACTCTTAATATCGTTCTCAGTTCTCACCGTCTTCATTGTGGTGATGTGCTCCACAGTACCTCACTGCTGGATCCTCTTACGGCTACAAGTGTTGAATCGCAATAAGGTCTGTTTGATCGGTAGAAAGTAAATTGGGGAGGAAAGGAAAACTAAAAAAAGAAAAACAAAGAGGAAAAAATGACGATTCTTGGTTGGTGATGGAGATTACAATAATTTAATACAATTCAAAAAGTGATATGATAATGAAAGCTGATAATAATTGATAAAACTAATATTATATTCATCATTAATATTGGTATTTAAAATATCTACAATATATAGCCCCACGCGACTGCTGTGGTGGCAGGGGGGTTTGGGGTTTGGGGCGTCGGTCGCGGGGTCGAGTCCCCGGATCGTCTTCTTTGTAGTGTGTGTATAAATAAGACCCACCTTTTAAAATATCTACAATATATATATATATATATATATATATATATCACAATAATGTAATACAATGTTTGATATATGATAAAAAAGGTCCCCCCATCTATGGAAGGGAATTGGTTTCTTTTATATGATGAAAACCAAGATTCCTTGGGAAATCCATTGGACAAGCCAGATGAGCCAAAATGGGTGAAATCTCGCGGTTTTCCTTTCATTTTATTTCTCCCTTCAACCAAACGCGTTCTAATATTATTTTCATGCCGACAACAAACCTGGTCTTTAAACTTTGCTCCACGAACGCTGGTTTGATCACAGTTTTCGTCCTACAAAGAATGAGTTCAAACTAGTGCCATCATGGAATCAACATGACTACCATAGGAGGAAGTTTTTTTTCCTTACACAGAAAATTGCAGCTGTATCTACTCATTAAATACTTGGAGGCTATGTGAAAAACCTTGCATATAAATACATTGAAGAATGTCTCATCATACCTTTGGGACCATTGCCTTGTACTTGATTGTTTGGTCAAAGTTTGCTATTAAGAATTGTAGGATGGTACAATTCCTACCTCAAAGAGAGGTGGAGACTTTCATTTATAGATAGAGGAAAATAATTACAAGTAGGAGGACATCGATGTGGGGCTCGGAAATACACTTAACCGGGTGTAACACTTCCCCTCAAGCTAGAACATGTATAGCTTGGAAAAAGAGTCACACAAAAATGAAAGAAGACACTAAACAACAAGACCGCACACATTCCTTCGCTGATGCTGTGGATGCCCAGCTTGACGCATAGAGAGCCCAGTCAAGTGCCCGACAAGCTTTTGGTGAACATGTCGGTAAGCTGATGAGCTGTTGGAATGTAGCTGAAACTGATATGATTTTCATCAAGGTGATGGCGAAGAAAGTGACGGTCAATCTCGACATGCTTTGTGCGTTCATGAAAGACTGGATTAAAAGTAATATTTGTGACTGCCTGATTATCACACCAAATATGAGCAGAAGTATATTGCGGGAAACCAATGTCATGAAAAAGATGACGAAGCCAAATAATTTCAGTAGTGACAGTGTTCATCACACGGTATTCAGATTCAGCACTGGATCTGGAGATGACAATTTGTTTCTTGATTCGCCATGAGATTAACTTACCAACCAGGAAAACGACAAACCCAGAAGTAGACTTTCAGGTAGCTAAACAACCAACATACTTAGCATCACCGAAGACCTCAATATTCTGATGATTATGATGTGAATACCGAAAACCACGGGCAGAGTCTTTTTAATGTACTTGACAATGCGAAGGACAACATCCCATTGAGATTTCGTCGGATGTTCCATGAATTGACTAACTTTGCTGACAACGCAGACAATATCCGGACGAGTAATGATAAGATAATTGAGTTTCTCTACAAGACGATGATATCTCTCTGGGTGAGAATATGAGTCTGTGACATCATGTAGAGAGCGTTCCCCGGGTTCAAGAGGAATGTCAACGGCAGTTGTTTGAGACAAACCAGCATCCTGCAAGATATCCAATGCATATTTCTGTTGGAAAAGAAAGATGTTGGTTGGAGAACGAGAGACTTCAATGCCAAAAAAATATGGCAAAGGACCCAGGTCTTTGGTTTGAAATTGTTGTTGAAGATAAACCTTGAGATGAGCAATGTAATGCGAGTCGCCACCAGTAATAATGATATTATCAACATATACAACCAACAGGATGCAGCCATAGGACGTTTTGCGGTAGAAAACTGGATGGTCCTTCATACTCTGAGATAGACCAAATGTAGTGATGGTAGTGCAGAATCTGTCAAACCATGCATGAGGTTACTGCTTCTCCCTTCCGTTCTCCTCATCCCTTCCCTCCAACCTCTTCAAAAGGGAGATTCGGCCTCCGATGATCTTTGTTCGATGTCTTCGCTGGACAAGGGTCAGCCTCTGTCGTTATTTGGCTAGTGGGATGTGAACAATCCTGCGTCGGTGGAGGGGTTCACCGTCATATTCATCAAAGCCCTGGATGAGAAGAAAACCAACGACACGGCTGCTAACGTCGTCCCCATCAGCGGCCCAACCGCCCATGCCCAGCGGACGGGGAAAATTTATCAGATGTATCCCTCTGATACCATGTAGGATGGTACAATTCCTACCTCAAAGAGAGGTGAAGACTTTCATTTATAGATAGAGGAAAATAATTACAAGTAAGAGGAAACTGATGTGAGACTCAAAAATACACTTAACCAGGTCTAACAAGAATCTTCAGCTATTGAGGTTGAGATGGCTTAGGATAATCTTAGGAAAAAATAAAGGTTTCATAAATGAAGACGGGGAGAACAAGACGCATGCTAGAAGGAAACTCATTTTCCCCTTTCTGGAAAGGTTGACCACTTGGTATAGTATATGTAATGGAACTACATGGGAATGTTTTATCCTTTCTTCTAGACTCTAAGGCTTTGTTTTTTTTTTTGGCTTCACATCATCTCTTTGCAAAAGCATGATAATATTGCCCAAACATTGTCCAAGGCGACCTCCTTTATAACAAATGTTGGTGAAAGGGCTGCTTGGGCATCATCACTCCAATCAAACTTTAAATCTTGACCAGGGTTTACTTGACTTAGATGACTTCATAGTGAAAAATCTGTGCGAAGTGCTTATGGTGATTTGCTTGAATCTAGCATACAAAACAATCAAATGTGAGTAAATTTGGATAGATTGGCTCTTTCAAAAATCTTAGCTAACTAACGTGGAGTTTTGCGAGCGAGTGTGACTGTGTGTGTGTGTAACATTTATTTCTATTGCATGTCTACATGTGGCTGGTGTGTAGGAACCTTAATATTTCAAATTTCATCTGTTAGACATATCTGCATTTAATGATGATTACTTACCTAATGCCATCTTTATTACGATTATTGTGATCAGCCAGAGTGACACCTCTGAATTGCCAATGCAGTGTTTCTGTTGTATCCTGGCCCCACTGTATACACCCTAAGATGGGGAGGGTGAATTAGGGTGACGAAACTTATTTTTTCCTTTTAGATTAAAAATGGATCTTGTCTTCGTGTTGGCAAAGCCAACTTGAATATGATTTTTAATCAAAACCAAATGTAGAAATATGAAGAGCAAGAACATGCTGATTTTACTTGGTTCACCTATAAAAGGTTGCTCTAAGGAGCACATATCAACGATGTGTTGATATGTTGATTAACCACTACTTCACTAGTATGTGATTACAACTTTAGGAAGAGTTCACAGCTCCATCAAGGTCCACGGCCTCTTTTTCTCTTCCATTCATTGCTTTCAAAAGGGATACAATGATGAAATCGACTCACAGGTTTATCTTACAAGATTTCAATCAAAGATAAATAACACTCAACAAGGGTGTTCTTCATGATGTTCCGGTCTTCACCTCTAGATATTTCCGAGATATGCACAGAAGAATATTCTTTCAGAAATAGATCTTCAATGCACTCCAGTTTGATCACACTTCACGAATCAATATCGAATTTTCAATAATTTCATCATAATAGATCCTTTGATCCCTGATCTTCAATCTCTCTCTTTTCTTTATTCCGTGTGTGATATTCTTCTTCTGCGCAACAACATTCTCTATATTCAGAGAATGTTTGAATTTCAAATTTGAAATTCAAACTCTAATTAACTTTTGATTAAAATCCAACTCTTGGATTTATTCCCAAATAAATCTCCACCATTGAATTCGAAGTTGGTAGTTTAAGATGTTTAAGTAACCACCAAACCTCCAAGATATTGCCACATCATCAATGCTGTTCGAATTCTGCAGAAACCATATACCACGGTGCAACATCCCTCTCCGCGGCATGATGAGTCGGTTTTGACTAAACTGTTTTTCAGCTACTACGAAGGCCGCGACGTGTAGCAACTCTTCAGGGTGCAAGATCCTGTAGATTCAGGTAAACTGACAGAGACCATGTATGCCACCTGGAGAGAGGGTAGTTAGGAGGAATATTCTGAGAAATATTATATGGAATATGCTGTGGGCCCCAAAGGAATATTCTTAGTTGGTTAGGCAGGGAGATTATAAATAAGGGCGGAGGGTGAAGGTGAGGACATCCTGGAGTTCATAGTTTAATGGGCTGCTTAGTACAGATCGGCCTTTGGCTTGGACATGTTGAGGGCGAGTCCCCTACCTGAGGTTCTCTTCCTCCTCCCACTATTTTCCTGTTCTTCCCCATTGTTGATGTAATTTTTGGGCCATTGGTAGCCTATATTATCAATCATCCATTGCTGCTGAAAGTTGGTCCTTATTATAAACTCATTTCTCTCGATCTGCCAAATGCACACCCTTCATGGCAGAAATGCCATGTTGTGGCGTGGTATTCATTACTTCTCTTTGATCTTTAAACAGATTGCTACATTATTACCTTCCATGATGTGGAGGTCTCAAAAACTCCAGAGCCATTGAACTCCATGTTTTCATCATTGCGGTGTGGCTTTTTATACTGTGGCGTGGGCCTCTTCAATTTCTTCTAGTTGAGTGTGTACTTCTCATGCGGTCTTGAGGTCTTCAATCTTCTAGAGCCACTGAAATTCCTCCTAGTCACCACTACGGCGTAATTGCTTAAGCTGCGGCGTAAAAGCTAAACATCCTTAGGCATATTCAATTCCCTTACGGCGTAATTGCTTAAGCTGCGGCGTAAAAGCTAAACATCCTTAGGCATATTCAATTCCCTGCATTAAGCGGCGTGGGTAACGTAAACTGCGGTGTGACCCGTACATAGTTATTTATGGCGCATGGTGCACAACTGCGACAAGGGCCCCTGGTGCAAAAGCGCATGGCACGACGCATGGGGCGACGCATGGGGCGACGCATGGGGCGACGCATGGCGCGACGCATGGCGCGTGCCAATATTAACTTGCGGCGCACAAAAGAGGTGTATACGTATATCAACAATAACAAATCATAAATTATACAATATATACATAAATATAAAAGATTTATGTCAATAATTCATTTTTCATACATCAAAAAGCAAATAAAGTCAACAACGACACCGACAATTAAATATTAAAAACCATATATCTCAAAAAACCATATATCTCAATTCGTGAAATATATTAAAACCATATATCTCAAAAAACCAAGTTGGGCCTTGCCTTGCCTTGCCTTAGACATTTTGAAATAAATCACAATTCCTTAAATATATAAAACAAAAAATTAAATATTAAAAACCATATATCTCAAAAAAACAATGAACAAAAATAAAATAAAATAACAACACAAAAAAAAACAAGAAGAAAACATAACAGTCAAAATAACAACAGGAGTAACTCGAAAAAAATAAGGGCCGAACAACATAAATAAAATTGAATTAAACACACAAAAAAAAGTTATTGGTTCGCACAAAATGTGCACCTGCTCTAGACGACACTGTGTATTTGGGTCGCGGCGGTCGAGGGAGCTCGGCTGGGTTGCGGCTGTTGATGTGGTCCGACACCGGCTGGGTCGCTGTGCTCGTTGGAAGAGTTGAGGGTTGCGCAACGTCAGAAGGGGAGGTTGTCGTTTAACCTCAAAAGAGGTATTTTCAATTGGAGCGGACTAGTTGGTAGGTTAAAAAAATGAAAAAAAAATAAAAAAAGGCACAATAGTTCGCGCTGCGCCACTGCGCGCCATAGCGCAGTATGGCGCACGCCACAACGAGCCATCTTAGATGTGTCATGGCGAAGCCATGGCGTGGTGCACCACTTCCTGGGCACTAGTCATGGCGCAATGGTGCGCCATGACGCACGCCATTAATAACTATGGACCTGTATAAGCTGTTGTCCCACATGGGACTTGGTTACGGGAGATTGCTCCTTTATTACTCTCATTGCCTCACCGTGGTACCACCCCGTACTATAGCCCCCTCGCTGGTGCAGCCCCGCACCGGCACTCTTCTCCAAGGTGCTGCCCTGCACCGTGGTTCTGCTTACAGCATAGTGCCGACCCGCGCTGGGCTCAATGATCCTCTGCCGACCTGGCCAAGTCGCTGTCGAGCTTGGCCACTGCCTTCTTGGTGGCTGGCTGCTTCAGTGTGCTATCCTTGGGATGACCTCCCCTTTTTTCTTTCTTTTAACTCTCAAAACGGAACCGTGGCGTGGAATCCTCCAGCCATTTTCAGAACTCCAGATTCTGTAAACCAATTTCAAAACAAACTCCCGATTCCTCAAGCTTTCTTTAAAGTCCTTCCAAACAACTCCTAATTGACAACAAATATTCCAGGCACATTTACACCATGCACGCAAAGAGAAGAAAGCCCGGGGCTTGACCCCGGGACGTGCACCCCACCCCACCCCGCCCAAACCACCTGCACCAACGCAGGTGGCGGTTGACAACAAATCCAATCATCAAATATTGACAATAAATCCAATCATCAAATACCTTTGGTTCCAACAGTTTCATATCCTTTGTCTTGTGAAGCCAATGGGGACATTTCTGTCCTTGACTCAAACTCCATTTCTAGACAACTGTAAGCTGGATCATGGCAGCAGGTGAAAATTATTAAACTCAATAATGGCACCTTCTCATGGCTAGATCCTGTAGTTCATTTGAATATCTTCACCTAGGAAGATTCAACAGGTTGATTGGAATGTACTTTTGGAGTTCCATTGGATAATTTGATGTCTAGGTACAAGCACTTGGCTTGCCAAGCCAGGGAAGAACTTGACCAAGATTGTAAACTAGCGTTGTATGTTGTAAAGCACCTCTCAAATACCCAGAATTCCATTAGCAGGGTTCCCCCAATGACAGCCTGCCATATTGACTTGATTTTAGAGATTACAATTGGTTATATGCCTATCCAAGTTCATTTTTATTGCCTTGTGGGATAAAGTTCTACAAGGTCTTGAAAACCAACAATACACAAGTCACCCATCAGATATGTGCACATAATATTTATGGATGATAAAATCAATCATCTCTGCAAACTTGAGGTTGCCCTTTACATGGGGTTTTGAGTAGAGTATTGCGCAGAACTCCACGTGTCCACATATATGGAATTGGCATGCATGGTAAATCTTGATTTAATTTTTATTGAAAATTTCTCATCCTTCATGGTTTGACTTTCAGGTCAAAGCATAGTAATTAATTAGCTTCTTAGCTTGTGCTGTGTGTGCCTGTGGCGCACACCGCCTGGAGTACAAAATGATAGCGTGCTCTGCCATTGATACTTGTATGAAAAGCATGGCCCTTGCGAGTACCCGCGTTCAAGGACAAATGGGCAGCAGCATGTGTTTGGTGCCTCAATCACCTCCCACTTTATATTTATCTCTCCGCTCCGGCCCTTCACATTCAGGTCACGTTAGAATGTCCACCTCCAAGACCTTTTTTGGTTCATCTGTTTCTTACCTTAAAAGGTTCCAGGGGAGTCGTTTTGGGTTCGCTATCTCCAGCCCAAGGGTTGACCGGCACTTGTTAATAGCTAGAAGTTTGGATCACTCTCGAACACTTGAAAAGAAATGCATTGATGCTTCTTTTCTATGCCTAAATCTGAAAGGGAGGGCATTGGTCCCCAATCAGGGAATACTTTCGAAGATCAAGTTGAATGCAGGTTGGCTGCATTGGCCTTGGAAATTGGCCTCTGTTGGTGTTGTATTTGGACTAGTGGGTTCGTATTTGAGCTTTATGCTCGCACAGTCTGAAGCAGCAAGCACCAAGGATGATCGAGAAAATGCCCATGCTTTGCCATTTATCAACTGTTTTCATGGGAAGAAAGTATTAGCGGACTACTCAGTTATTGGTGAGTGATACTAAGGTTCCATTTGACAACACTTGTTGAAAACTGCTGATAGCACTTATCACTTATGATAAATGCTTCTATATAAGCGTTTTTGGATTACTTATTGAAAAAGTGCTTTTATGTCACTTATTTAAGTGTTTTTTCTTTTTGAATTTAAGTGTAAGTTTTGTTTTTCAGAAATTGAATAAACACCACTTATTTTTTCAAATTGCTTATTTTAATTGGTAAGTGCTTCTATATAAGTGTTTCTTTGCTTATTGGAAAAGTGGTTTTCTACCACTTATTTAATTAGTTTTCTTCTAAAATGCTAGTGCGAGTGTTTTTTTCCGGAAATAGAACATGCTCCACTTATTTTTTCAAACTAACAGTACAATGACAAACATAAGTTGAGGTTCAAAGACAAGCACTAATTGATATTTCCATTTGATCTGAACTAAGCTGGTAACTAGTCTAAACATGCAAGAGGCTGTCCTTGTTGTTATCCTTATTTTTAAATCTTGCTTCTTATTGTTGAAAATGATGACCTATTTTCATGGCTGCATATTCATTTAAGCTTGCCTGGGTATGGAATTATTCAGCTTAATTGGGCTCTCACTAATCTGATTTAATTCTTACCAGCTGGTTATTGATGTAGACTGCTGCTCATGCAGGCATACCTGGGGATGGACGGTGTCTATTCCGCTCTGTTGTTCATGGTTCATGTTTAAGTTCTGGTAAACCTGCTCCAACTGAAAGCTTACAGAGACAATTAGCTGACGAATTAAGGGCTAAAGTGAGTCCATGCCCTTTTCTCATTTTTAAAACTTTGTGTTCTATTTTCACTGTTTTTTTTTCATCATGAAATCTCTTGTTGTGGTTTGACTGTGAAGTTATATTGCCCTAAAGTTAGTCATTAATGTATTTAATGACTTTAAATTCAAAAATGCCCAAAAAATACCTTTTATAATTTTTTTTGGGTTAACCACCTTAAATTTAAAAAACATCACTAAAGGACTTGCTTTAAATTCACTGCTGAATAAAAATAATTACCAGTAAATGTAATGAAGTATAGCTGTAAATTTGTTAGCATATTTACAAGTAATCCTTAAATCATTTTATAATCGTATTTCATTTCATTTACATTCTCTCTCCAATCATTTATAACTGAAACCATCTTTGCAAGAAGAATGTTTTTATTTTTATCCATGTACAAGTAACCCTTTAGCCATTTACAACTATACTTTTATTGCATTCACAATTGGAATTATATTGACGAGGCTGATATTTTTAGATTTATCCATTAACTAATGGAATTAATTTCATGAGTGGGTTCCTCTTGTGTCATTTTCTAAATTTAAGGTTCTTAACTGGAATTAATTTCAAAATTTAATGTTTTTTGATATTATTTAAATTTAGGGTTCTTAACTATAATTAATTTCATTAAATTGTCTTCCATTGTGATTGTTCTAAAGAAAAAATTCATTAATGGCCCTCGATTATTTTTGAATGTAAGCATTCTGAAGGCCAACATGATGTTTATGAATACAAATCCTCCTGTTGATCCAACTACATGACCTAATTGCATAGCAGTTTTTTTTTCTATCAATAAAATCCTTGCCTAAGAATATAATCACTCGTGACAGGTCGCTGATGAGTTCATCAAAAGACGAAAAGAGACAGAATGGTAAGCTTTTTCATGCAAATCTAATACAAATTCGTGTCATAATTAGTTCTAGAGACAACTTCTAGTTAGGTCTTTGATTATGTGAAATTAATCTGAAGTTTGTATGGTTTTCTGCCGAGTCAAGTATAGTTGTGGTGGATTTGCATTTGACAGTTCCACCATGAAAACAGGTTCATTGAAGGTGATTTTGACACCTACGTCTCACACATGAGAAATCCCCATGTCTGGGGAGGGGAACCTGAATTACTCATGGCTTCTCATGTTCTCCAGTAAGTCCACCTCACCCCCCTTTATCCTACCACTAGTTATGTAAATCCAGCCACCGACCGGGCTGTTTTTCTTTAATTTTTTGTAAAAAAAATCCGATCAGGACACGGATCAGACACTAAGTATTGTCAAACGCAGCCTAAGATTGCATTAATGGCTTGTTACCTTTTCTTTAAATGTTGTGCATTAGGGTACATAAGTTTGATAGTTCTATGATTGTGGTGATGACAGGATGCCGATTACGGTTTATATGCATGACAGGGGTGGTGAGGGGCTGATATCAATTGCAGAGTATGGGCAGGAATATGGGATAGAGAAGCCAATAAGAATTCTGTACCATGGTTTTGGCCATTATGATGCTTTGCAGATTCCTGGGAAGGGTCCCAATGCCAGATTGTAGTTCATTGGTAATGTTGCACAACCAACCAAACATGTCAATTTGTTCAGAACTTATACCGTAAGATGTGAAATAAAAGGTAAAGTTATAACTTTAGGCTTTCCAACTAGCCAGTGCATTTTTGTTCCACTGTTGACAATTTTTTAGTATTTGCCTCAACAATCAATAGGCAAGCACAAACTTGGTCACATGTTTAACATAAACATGTCGATCTGAACCTTATATTGTTTAGGCTGCATTTGACAGCACATTAAAAATTGCTAATAACACCTGCCATTCTGTGGAAGGATGTGATTGACAACACTCATTGAAAAGTGATTCGAACACTTATTATTTTTCATAAGTGCTTTTGAATAAATGTTTTTAGATTGGTTATTGAAATTGTGTCTTTATGTAAGGCATTTTAGTGTTTTCTATAAAGAATTTAAGTGTAATTGTTTTTTCAGAAACCAAACAAGTACCATTTTTCTTCAAATTGTTCATCAAAAGTGATAATTGTTTTAAGAACGAGTAAGTGTTGTCAAACTCAACCTAGTTGTGTCTAAATTGCTTGTTAAAGTGTTTTTCCAACCTATATAAGAGAAACAATATAATGAACCCTTCTCTAAAACCCCCTCATGTTTAGACATATATTGATCAGGCCTAGCTTGTTACATGAGAACTGTATTTCGGGCCCAGGATTCCCCTTTGTGAGAATGTCATCAAGTTGGTACACAACTTGTGATGAGTTTCGTGGGATATCACTATGCTCATATGTAGCTGAAGAAAACGCAAAATCCATACAAAGACCGACTAAGAGTGAAATCAATAAGAGGAAATACGAAAACTATAAAACAAACACACCTCATTGTCCATGCTTATGTTCTTTATTGATAGTGAGTTTGATGAAGTTCTTTCGGCTGCAATCAATGGGTTCCCGCTTTTGACGATATCCACCATTCATTGAAATCACTGAATGCTTCAACATGACCTCTTCTTCACAATAGTGTGCCATCACCTCCTCCCTGAAGGCAAATGGAGAGGAGAAATTGAAAGAGTTGCGTCCAACATAGATTTAAACTCTCGTGTCACAAATAAGGTCTATGAATCTCCATTTTATAGGCCTTCTACATTGAATGGAGGAGTCTCTTGGAGTTCTGAAATTTCATATGTAATGAAATGACTAAACTATTTAGCTTCCACCTCATTTATTATTCTGATTGTTAAATTCTTTTAACAATAAATATTTTATCTACATATCATCATATGGCGTGTTAATAAGTCGAAATAAACATGATGATCAACATGGGAGAAATGACCAAATGATATCATGCAACATTCCACTTGAGTACCATAGATGTGGTATAGAAGATCATGAATGGACACTGACCCGGTGTGGTGACTTTCACTATGTTCTGATTTGAGCTTCAGTACACAATATTCAACAATCTCCCACTTATATTAAAGTCTCACAAACTTTTTGCAGAACTTCAAAACTTTGTGAATCCATCTGAACTCCTTTGGACATGATGATCACATTCTCTCAAATTTTGGACAAACACTTTGTATTGAAATCTATCCTCACTTCAGAGTCTTATGTGTGACCTTGTGGGCCTTTGTAACAACAATTATAAATTCTCTAATCAATAATTTTAAGCAAACAGATTTTAGAAAAACGTCATTGCTATTGAAGTTACAAAGGGGTTTGTCATGATCTTGATCAAAAACACTCATATCTTCATATGAATATGTCTGCTATAAGATGTATCTTCATACATCATATAAATGCTTATTTCTTTGTCTAAGACATCAAGTGACTACTATACGTGGAACATGCCAATCTAGTATAAGTCATCTCATACATTCACGGTTCTTCGAAATAGACTGACCAACTTGAATGAATACACTGCATGTCATTCATCTAAGTAGTTGAACACATCACATGTCACACAATTAAGCATGATCATGCATTTTCTTAGTCTAATTCAATCATGGGTCCATATGTCATACTTGTCATAAAAGAGGATAAATCATATATTTGTTGAACTAATTTGACAACATGATCAATAACATACCCAACTACCTTTGATTAGCTCAACCTCAAGGATGACATAAGTAAGGTGTCAAAGTATGGAAGTTCACACGCTAAGTATCTTGTCAAGCTCATATAATGGAGATTCATATTAAAGCATATACCTCTAAGTATATCAATGTGCATATGATATTCCATGTGATATATTTTCGATGGTTAGTCCAAATAATAAGTCTCTACTTATTATCTCATGAGTATACTATGTATCATACATAAGATTATATGCTGGTATCAGAGCACACAACAGAAGCCGGTGGGTCGTAGATTTAAAAATTTTCATCACCGGAGCGACGAAACTTGTTGTCTCCGGCGATCCGAGCCTTGGTAGAGGTCTAAAGATCTCGTGTAAATTTAATAAGCATAAAAAATAAATAAACGAGTATCTCGTTCCATTCAGCGGCGCGTTCTGTTGGAGTTGGTGCCCTAGAATAAACTTCTGTGTTTTTTATGATGACCTGTATTCATAGTTTTGAATATTAATAAACTTCTTATCACATCATGATTGTTCTTCTGCGTAACATAGTATATGATAATGTCCTAAGAGTAGTTGTCGCACTAAAAGGTCATAACAATTCTCCATTTGACGAGAAGCCGAAAGTGATGCGACACTATTCTTAAATATATGTTTTATAGTAGGATAATATCATTTGATGAACACAAATGATACAATCTATCAGGGGTGGAGACTAATAGGACTTTGAGACACCTTCTCATGATGTACGCCCTTGGTAATACCCAGTAGGATATTATGAGAACGAGGCCCGTCAGTAGGAAATCCACATTTATATGAGTCATTGGATGTTTCTATTTGCGGACGTGTGTATTGATCCTTAGACTTTAAGATTATTAATGAGTATTATGAGTCGCGTACTTTGATGTATTGACGAAAATCGTGATATCAAATGTTCGTGGTGAGGTAGGATACGTTGGGTGCGTCACAAGTAATATTGCATTAATGAATAATACGAGAAAAGATTTATCCATTTATTCTTTAATGGAAGTTAATATCTCAGACCCTTTGATGGAAATGATATAACCTAAATAAATCCATGACCATGATGTTTTATATGCAATTTTAATTTTCAAGAAGTCGAAGAAAGAGACATCGAATATATAAGTTGATGGCACCAGCATGCAACCTGCTTGATTAGACATATCATGACAAAAAGATTATATTACACAACAAACATCTGTATGAGGTATTGTGTCGTTGCAACATTGATTTTTTTCTCTATGGGTGCCTTGGCGTGTTGCTAGACGCTAACTTTGGACTTGACTACTTCGCCTACTGCCATTGAGAAAAAAACCTAGAGAGTCACACACTAAGTGTATCCAAAATCTCAGTTAAATAATAACAATATTATTTATTATTTAACAAGTAGAATAAATATTATTCCCATACGTGGTTTAATAATTATTCATTTTGCTTGATCGTATATATTTCGTCACCAATTATTCGAGAGAATATAATGTGAGCAGAATATTTAATAAATATTTATTTTCTATTTAGTGAATATAATATTTATTTATTTATTGGTGAATAATGTAGTGATATTTATTTAATAAATAAATAGTCATTATTCATGGTCTGATAAATATTGTGGAGGAATGACGGACTGAGTTTAATGTTCTGGTGAGAAATAATAAATATTGAATGTTATTTAATTAAATAATATTTAATTTAATTCGCAAGCGCATGTCAAGAAATAATAATAATAATAATAATAATAATAATAATAATAATAATATTTGACATAGGGTTTCGTAGGAATTAAATAAATAATAAGGGGAACTTGTGCAATTATTTATTTCTAACCCTAGCGATACATAAACCCAATTATATTATTTTCTTGGAGAGCCAATTCATTTGTCTTGGTCGCAGACAATGGATTTGGAGTATTCTCTCAAGCCTTAGAGAGCTCCCTTCCCCAAGAACACTCCCAAGAACGGAGAACAATCTTTCTCCACCTTCCACTTTCAAGTCAAGAGAGATCTAGAAGAACTTTTTGAAAGCGGTTCTCGAGGCAATCAAAGGAGGACAACGCAAGCGATGAGACCTATCAAGCTAGCACCCGAAGATTCCTACAACGACGTTCAGAGATTTGTGGAACACATGTGGATCACCGCTAGAAGGAATCTGCTTTGATTCATACAACACAACGATCATACAATGCAAATATGTTGTCATATTCATCAACGAAGAAAGAATTCCAACAAGGTAAATATTTAATTAATTAAACTAATTATAAGTAATATGTGATGATCCTCTCTCTGGTTCCAACGTTCTATCCATTGTCTATATTTTTTATTCAATTTTGTGGATCACGATGTTTATCATTGTGCAAATCTCGAATTGATCATCGATCATGACACAAAAGCAAAGTTGGGCACGACCCATCGCACGCTTTCGTTGCGCCTGGAAGTTTCATTTTCGACTGCAGTTAGTCACCGAAGATCGTTGCTCGAAAGATCTGAAGCCGAACCCCTCTAGACCACCCACACACGCTCTAAGAATCCGCACAAACATCGATCATCGAATTCCGGGTGCTAGCGTGAAGCTCCGATGATTCCTTCGACGTCACGACGATCACCTCGATCTCGTCCCTTCGACCCGTCAAAGGCGTTCTTGGATCAGTAGCTCGGAGAGATACTTTCTCTCTCTAGGATGTGGGATGAGAGAGAAGCTCTCATTCCATTGGCATGGATAGTCCTTGGAACGAGCTTCTCCTCCTACTTATATTGTGGGAGGCTCAAATACCCAGAAAGGGTTCCCTAACCCCTAGAAATAAAACGCTCACTAAATAAGTAGTAAATGACACGTTATGACGAACTAACTACACCATTAACATTATTTATATTTTCTCACCTCCTTGTAATATATAATAAATATATATTATGTGATAAAACTTGATTCATTAACTCAACTCGTAATTCCTGCTAATATTAAACGAACCTTGAATATTAAAATAATATTCGTTCGTATAATATTTTTTCGGTATCCACTTAATAACTTGTGAATACTTTTAATAAATAAATTCAACCAAATTATTCTATACTCGAATAATAATGAATTTATTTATTCATCAGTGATCGATAACTTGGACAACTCTCGAACCCCATTGTCGACCCCACCTTGTCCAATATTCCTATTTATCAGAATATGGTAGATTTTTGAATATGCTATTGTGTGTGACCCTATAGGCCTTATCCTGATAGTAGTGAATATTATTCACAGACCAAGAGCAGAGTCTATCAACCCATCAAGCTCCCTAAAGAGATAAGGAATAACCATAGCAACGACAACAATCCTACGAACACAAACTGTGTAATATAATTTCTTTGTCTCACGATATCTCATGAAGCAGGATGCACATTTGTGTCATCATCTTTCCCTACTTTATTATTTGTTGACTAGACAGACTTACCTTCGACTATCTTGGTCAAAGATTTATGAAGGTACTACCATCCCGATCAATTAGGCCTGAGATATCACTTCCTCAACTCAGAAGCAACAAATTCTACCTTGACCATTCAATCAATGTCATATCACCAATGATGCACCAAACACAAGCTATCTCGTCATGACTTCACCATCATGGTTTTTTCCTTGCATCAAAGTACACGATCAAATGACACACATTGATAATGATCTAAGTTAGGAGACCGATACACATGTTTGTAGATAGGAACAACCAATGACACCTGAAACATGCAGTGTTCCTATTGGTGGGTTTGTCTTCATGATCTCACCTACCAAAGATCACCAAGTGCGAATTTTATGCGAAGAAGCCTTAATGCTTATGATCCCCCAACACCTGATAGTCAGACGACATCAATTGTGTCCAATCAATACGATGTATCTAGACCATATGACATATGTTTAAGATTAATGTCACAATATCTCAAGGTTCTCATTATAGTATGAGAACTGCTATAAGTTTTTGACATGACAATTAACCTATAAACATTACCATTTAAATAGTGGATGCAGAAATATCTACACTATAATGGTAAGTGTACATCATGCATAACTCATTGTATACATGGTATGATAATCGAAAAGTACTGATCAAGTTGGGTCTAGGGAACCCACTATTACAACACTCCCACTTGCACTAGAGCAATATCCTTGTTAGCTCTCACATGATAAGATCGCGTTTCTGCTGAGTCATGACTTAAGTTGTTGGGTCTGCCATGTCTTCACTGCGTGGCTATTCTACTATGTGCGAACTCACCTCATTGAGTAAGACTCCTCAAGAGATGTTATCCCTTTGTATATCCATTTTTTCCACTGTCATAACTCAACATTTTGGATATTAATAGTAGGAGAATTATCATAATTTATATTATGATAAAACTTTACTTACTAGGTGCAATTCTAAGAACTAGAAAAAATCGTTGCATATCATACACTGCTTTTTTAGCTGCCTTAGAAGGTGCAACATACTCGGTATTTGTAGATATGGCTACCACTAGATTGAATGAGCTTGTCTTGCTCATTACCTTATCCTAACTGCGATATTTGATCATCACATTGATCTATAGGAAGACTAGTTTGTGTCCCCTTATAACTAGTATCCATTCCTCTCCACATACCAGGTACATACCTTTTGTATTTTCCCAAGTACAATTGGATAGTTCTGAATGCTTCTCATGCAGTTCTCCTGTATATAACTGATATTTTTCCTACCATAATGTATATGTTGGCAATATCATATATAGTACATAACATGACATGTGTGATAGATCCATTGATAGTGCTTATGGAATTCTACTCACCACTTTAATCTCCTCCTATGCACCATGCATATTTACTTAGAGAGATTTATGCCATGTGGCATTAATAACAATTCTTTACCGATTTTTTCTAACTTGTATTTTTCAATACCTTGTCAGTATATGTACTATTGACTAGGTCTAAATAGACATTAGATCTACCTCAGTAGATGACGTCCCCTAAAATGTTGGTCGCTACTTTAAGTCAATCTTCGGAGATTTACTTTCAGTATGGTCTTAACTAACTATAAGACCAATAACTATTTTCCATATGTTACCAAACATACTTGGAAAACAATGATGCTCTGACTAACCTCTGATAGACACATGACAAAGATTCATTCCAAATGAATATTCTATGATCTTGTTTTGCTTACTTCAATCCTAAACTAGATTTCAGTTACTTTCACCTCTTATTGACATTCTATGGTGTCGCCATCCCTCTCTGGTTGCGTTGTATAGACATCTTGCACGATTAATGGTCTTGACATCCAATGCTCAATAAAATGATCATAGAAAATAGCTATGATAAGTAAAATTCTAATGGATCTAGGCATAACAACTTAGTATTACCAATTGAGTCTTATTGGTACCACGCTTGGACCATCCATGTATAGTCTCACTTGAATACCCACCGCGGTATTCAAAATATTAAAGCCCCTATACTTTAATACATGGAATCCATTATTGAATTTTAGTTGATATCGTCAATCTTAGCTAATTGTCATATATTACTTACTTTTAGGAATTATTATTCTCAATGAATAATGTATCATCGTTCGCGGTGATTAAGACCATCACTATGGTTTTATCATTCCTACACAATATGCGTCTTTGCAACATTCTCATTCCACATGCTCTTATGGAACTTGTTCTTATGTCAACTAGTTGTGCATCTCTGACATTGACTAAACCCAAGTCAATCTTTCTTCCACTATCTCAAATAGATTTGTGCACCCTTTTATATAAATATAGTCTATAACTTGGCTATCTCTTTTCTATCATAGGGATTTCTATAATTTATTAAGAAACTTTTAGGACAATTATTATAAATGCACTTTGTGTTTTTCTTAATGCAAGTTTGTTTATATCCTCAATAAACAATTTGCATTTAAACACATGTTATTTTGACATAATGGATTTCCATTATACTGTAACTCATATGATATCCATTTGTCATGATAGTTGCATTTTTTCATGGGATAACACCATTATTTGCGATGTATGTCTTGAAAAATAATGGAAGTATCTACAATGGATATAAGTTGCAACATTGATGCTCCTTTTACATGCATCATGACTCTGATGTGTATAAGGAAATTTGCATTTAGGAATTTCTCCATGCTACATTTTATTGATCAATGTTAACATGTAATACTCGTAATTGATCCTCCTTATTAGCATCATAGCCTTGATGTGGATAAGTTAATGTGCGTTTAGGAAATACTCCATGTTACATTATGATGATTGATGAATGCTTAGTTAAGATATTTATTGGGAAAAAACCCTCAAGGTTACATTGTAGTGTTTTTAGGTTGATTGTGTTTGTTGAAAAAGCAGGTTTTCATGGTCAGTTGTGGAATTCCAAAGATATTGTTGACAAGGTATGTTGTCAAAGGTCTAAGACAAAGGAAATGATGCTTCAGAGGTGGTACAAAAAGAGCATATACAAGGTGGTGTCGTTTCTCAGTGTTTTCCAAATTTTTTGGTTCAAAATATGGAAAATAGAGAAAGATGTTTTTGGCAAAGGAAGTTGCATGCAATTTTGAAGGCGAATATGAATGTTGTGTGCAATTCAAGATTCAGGATCATGACATCAAAATATGGCTAAGGTAAGAATCACACAAAATATTTGAATGTGCGTGCAAGATGAGTTTGCGCGACAAAAGCAGAGTTGCGTGCATCTATGAAGTAAAATGAAGTGATCATCGCGAAAGAGAGTTACTATACCAATGCGACATCAAATTTAGTTTTCCACACTTGGGGGAAATGTTTCATGAAAGGCAGTTGGCGGATGAGAAATTTACGCGCAAGGTCGAAAATGTCTATAAATAAGAGGCTACCCCCCTCATTAAGTAGCTCAACCCTTAGAGAAAATCAGGGCTCTGAATCATGTAAGAGTTGCATGTAAGAGGAGTTGCATGTAAATAGAGTTGCGTGCAAAACATAAAAGCTGCGCACAAGAGATTGTTCCGTGATAGTGTGAGAAGTTGGGAGTTCTTCACCTATACTCATATGTTGCAAGCAAAGTGTTAAAGTTGCGTGCAAGACATCCCATGGTTGTGCGGAAGATAGAAGTTGCCCAGTAAAATTTTAGTAAAGTGGTATTCATTAGTTGGATGAAAGTGAGACTTCAATAGAGCATCTATCTACAACTGAGGGTGTATTCATTAGTGATAATGAATGGACCTACAAGTCCATAAATTGTGGGTGAATCCCTTCCAAGAGCAGTGAGTAAAAGAAGAGGAAGAAGGTGATTCTTTCCACCGATAGTGATCCAGATAAAGAGAGTTAGGGAGTGACCCTTGAGAAAATAGTGAGCTAACCCTAAACATTGTAAAGGCAGTGAGCCTGGGGATAGAAGTGATCTAGCCCAAACAACATCTTGGTAGTGAGCCTTAGTGGATTTGGTAAATCGACACATTGTTATTGTATGCTTCTAAGATGTAGTCCAATGAAGGTGAATGAAGTAAAACCTGTGTGTCTTTGTGATTGTTTTCCTATTTTACTTTCGGTACACAATCATTAGATAAAGAAGGAAATAATAAGATCATCATAAGCACTTGAGAGGAAATAAAGTGAGCCTCATTATAAAGAGGTCAAGATCTAGTGGGGCATGAATAGTTTTGAAAAGAATATCCATACCCTGATTCACCCCCCTCTCAGGGTATCTAGACCCTTTTTGGACCTAACAATATTCGTCTGCACACCATCCTGAAGCAACTCATACCTTCTGACTATGCATATATTATACTTCACTTTCACATTCCTTAATAAACACTTAAAAATCTTATGAAGTATATTTACCACTAGTTTACCTTTGGAATAGTTCACGCTCTCTAACTGAACTAGTTTCAAAAGTTTTGTGGATTACCTTTATTTCTAAAGGTTTTGTAACGACTCGAACTTCTATAAATAAAATTGCTCTTATGATTTAATTAAATGTCTTATTATGTATTATGGTTATAGAAAACATATGCACTTCATTGATTCTATTATATCCTATCGAATTTAAAAGACCATTAAGCATCATAACTGTTGATAATATAACCGTTGAATAATGATCATATGATCAGTATAAATATAGGGTTTTGATAAATTTAAATGACATAGACAAAAGAAGTGATGACCTTAACCAGTAGGATCGTACCTTATAAAGCCCATTTATCAGAGCTTCCAATGGAGATAACATCACTAAGCTTTGCCCTTGACCAAACCCAATCTGAGATCCAACAACTAAAGCACGAGCGAAACCATTTACGAGAGAAGTTAAAGTTTATCAAGATCACAAACCAAACCATGTGCGTCGAACCACCACATGAAAATCTCACTGTCACCTTACCCTTACGGTGTTTGTTGGTGTAATTAAGGGCTATGTATCAAAACCCTAAAAATATGAATATTCATATTGTATTTTCAATAGAATAATTTTTATATTTACCTCTTATTATTACTTGATAAATGATTTTGATTTTGATACAATAAAACACAAATTGTATTTTTAGGTAATATTCAAATTCAATTAAGGCATTTATTTTGATGAATTAATGATTTTTTGAATTAAATAATATTTTAATAAAATATTATTATTAAATTATTTTCTATTATATATAAATGATTATATAATTTTTAAGAAGTCAAATGTAATTTTATAGGGGTTCAAAAACTATTATTATAAAAAAACCCAACATTTCTTAATAAATGTCGATTCTTATTTTAAAAGTGAAAATTTACATATTTAGAGAATTATTTGGATAAAATAAATATTATTTTTGGAATCATAACATCTAAATGATCCAACAATGAATTTTTCATAATTTTCCGAGACAATCGAATTTTCAGGTAAAATTTAAATACAGTATAAATATATGGTGTGTATTATGACATCATAATGAACCAAAAATGATGAAATAAATACTATAAATGATATCCATGACCAAATCTATGTTTTCTCTTTAAATTAATGTAATTTTATGTTTATTTGATTAATTTTATAAAGCCTTTATGAATCCTCCAAAACCTATAATATATTTTAAGGTTTTAAAATAATTTATTTAAGGACACGACTTCGTTCCACATCAACAAGGGCAATATTTTAGTATGTTTGGCCTTTGACCTTATAAAATAATGAAAATTATCCCTCTTTGGTAGAAACCATGAGCAAAAATCATGGGAAGGTTTGTGGTTTTGATTACTTTATTCTATAGAGTCTAAAACCTAAGTTTGGAAAATAATAAAGAACCCCTTTCTCTTTTCCTATATAAACTCACCCAAGCTCCCATTTATCTCCACTCAAAAACCTTGGAGCACATCCTTACTCTTCTCTCCCCTCTATAGAGTCCTCCCAAGGTGCCCCCAAGCTTTCAATAAGCTCCTCCCAAGCTTTTGGAATGACAATCTCAAGGTAAGGGATCCCCTCGTTCTCTTCTTTATTCAAGCATCTTCATTTTCTTATTCCTTTTATCTCCATTTCCTAATGTTGGGATATTTTCTCCCAAACCCCCTTATTGCTGTTATGATTTCTAAATGATGAGAGACCCCTTTCAATCTCATTAAGACCTTCCATGAATATTTATATGCCCCTATTATGTTGCCGAAATTTCATCGTGATTTTTCCATGCCAAAATAATTGTGTAGTGAATACCCATACCTTTCTCCTATCAAGGGTGTTCACCTTTATGAACTTATACTTATTTGAATTCGGGTTTACATGTATGTATTCCACATTCCTTGACTGTGGAATAAAATGTGATGAAAAATGATTTCATGTTGTATGATCTATGTGGCACACTTATGCATGCAGATGAAATGAAAGTGATGGGTGCACCTAGAATTATATAGCACCTCAATGCATTGAGTAATGTTTTTGTCTCATGAGTTATCATGAAAGAGATTAGGGAGTGAACCTAATCCATCACAAGACTTTTTCCATCATGATATCTTGGCGGTTAGTTTTGACCTATGTTTATGATGACATGTTTAAAGTTGTTGCCACATTTTCCATGTCGCCTTTACGTTACCATACATTATGCTTCATTGTTCATGTTTATGATTCTCACCACTTTTATATCTCATTGATATGCCTATTGTATAACATGTAATACTTTCTTCATGTTATTCCATGTTTATTCTCTTACCGGGCTTTATATCTCACCCCTTTCTTATGTATGTTCCCAGTTTATCCCATGTAGTTTCAAGTATGATGAAATAATATGAGCATGTTAATGAAGTTTTCAATAATGGCGATGCATTCTTTGTTTTAATTTATTATGTAATGTACTTAATTCCCAAATACACTATACTTATCGATCTTATGGGTTGTATTATGTGCAATCTTATGTAATAAATCATGAATTAATGTGTAATAAAGAGCAGAGTTGTCATGTTTGGCATCAAAGAAAAGTTTAGTTATTTTTTGGGATTAGAATTAGAAAAATCTAGATAAAGCCTTAGGGATAATACTAAACATAAGAATACATCCCTAAATTTTGGTAAAGTATAGATTAAGTGGTTTCCAAGAAAATACATCACTGTCTAGATACTATAAGTGGATGTGGCTCTGACACATATGTACACAGGGGTAAAATCTAAAAACACCGCATTGAGCTAGACTTGATCGAGAACTGGTACATGACAATGGGCCTTGCTGCACACTTGGTTTGACACTCCTAGGGGATATGCTTTGTAAATTCACAATCTCATCATGAGCCATTATTAAGGGAATAAAAAAATGTCCATAAGTGTCTATGTTAGCAAATAGATCATGGATAACATAGATTCAAGCCTAAAAATTCACAATTTAAGGAAATAAATGTCATTTATAAGTTATCCATTTACTATAATTGGATTATCGTTTATGCGTTTAATATTTTAAAAGTAATCTTCCCTAATATTCCCTTTATTCTAGCCAATGGTTGTAAATAGGAGGAACTGAGTAAACAACTAATGTGAAGGAAAATGTGATGACTACCCAAATGAGATGCCCAACCCAATGGGAGAAAGAATAGAAAACTTTGTGAAGATACTCTCTCAACTGACTGAGATTCTGAATAGAAACCTAAATCAAGAGGAACACCCAAATATACCTAAGAAAGAATAAGCTGTAATTGAGACCTTTATGAGACAAAGGCCTCCGACTTTCAATGGATCATCTGATCCCTTAATCGCAGAACAATAGATCAAATCCATTGAGAAGATCTTATTTATCCTTCAATATTCTGAGAAAGAGTAGGTTATACTGATTGTTTATCATATAGAGGGAGAAGTTGATCAGTGGTGGACATTAATCAAGAATACGAAGCCCGGGGAAGAGATCGAAATGATGGGGTGGAAGGAGCTCTAGATTTTTTTTTTGAAAAATATTTTCTGCGCACTCTCTAACTTAAAATGTAAATGGATTTCCATACACTCAAGAAAAAAGATGATGAATCCATCAGGGCGTATGAGAAAAATTTGACAAGATTTTCATGACACGACTCCGGCTTTGTCGTTACCCCTGGGTGAAAAGTTGACTGCTTCTTTGGTGGGATAAAACCTAGTATATGAAAATACCTAGCGATCTGAGACATTGATAGCTATAAAGAAATTTTTTGATGTGACCTCAAAGTCAAAATGGAGATTGATGAATCTTAAGGGTATCATGGAGATAAGAAGCAGAAAGTGGAGTTTAATTCTGACGGTATGATGGAGAAATCTAATGGTGCTAAGAAATTTCAACATCCCATTTGTCAAAAGTGTGGAAAGAAGCACCTCAAAAATTGCCTAAAGGGAACAAGAAAATGATTTAGGTGTGGAAAGGAAGGGAACCGAGCTAGAGATTGCCGATGGGAGAAACCCACTAATGCGATGGAGGAAAGGAATACTCTAGTCAATGCTTAGTGCATTGTTCATTGTTTCAAATGCAAGGAATAAGGGAACTTTGCAAACCAATTCACTTAGCCAAGAGTTTTCAGAGACAACCAACAAACTCCAAGGCAACAGGGGAGAGATTATACCATCACAACATTTGAGGTAGATCCCAACAACAAAGTGATGAAATGTACGCTAGTTATTCATTCAAGAACATCGAATGTAATTTTTGATTATGGTTCTATGCATTTATTCATATCATGCAAGTTTAGCAGAACTATTAAAACACCACTACAAATCATGGATGTAGAGAAATCAGTGAAAATAAAAAATGGGGTAATTATAGAATCTCAAGTATATAAATCCTCCCCTGTCAAAGTTTGTGGGTTGAACTTCCCAGCGAACCCTGTGATACTTCCTTTAGTAGAATTTGATGCAATTCTGGGTATGGATTGACTTTACTTATATAGAGCCAACATAAATTGTCATGAGAAGGAAATCACTCTCCGTATCATGAATCATCCCTCGATTATGTACAAGTGAAAAGAGGATGATGAGTCTTCTTAAGCACAAACATCTCAAGTATGAATATTATTTCCCTATGAGCAAGCATACCTAGCTCAAATGATTGAGTCTAAGGAAAATATCATCCTTGAAGACATTCTCATTGGGAGGGAATACGTTGAAGTGTTTCTCGAAGAATTGTCTGGTCTTCCTCCTAGTCGAGAGGTTAAATTTTCAATTGATCTTATACCTGGGGCATTGCCATTATCCAAGACTTCATATAGAATGGCTATTGTGGAACTTGAGGAGCTGAAGAAACAACTACAGGAGAATCTAGATAAAAGGTCTGTACGCCCAAAGTGCTTCACCTTGGGGTGCACCAGTCCTCTTCGTCAAGAAGAAGGATGAGTCATTACATATTTTCATTGATTATCACGAGCTAAACAAGGTCACAATAAAGAACAAGTATCCTCTACCACAGATCGATGACCTGTTCAATCAGCAACGTGGAGCACAATACTTATCTAAGGTGGATCTTCGGTCAGGGTATTATCAAGTAAGGGTGAAGAAGGAGGATATCCCCAAGACTTCTTTCTGTACAAGGTATGAACACTATGAATTCATAATAATTCCATTTGGACTAACTAATGCTTCAGCAATATTCATAGTATTAATGAATAGAGTCTTTAGATATTACCTCGACAAATTTATGGTAGTCATTATAGACGATATTCTAATATACTTCAAAAGAAATGAGGAGCATGAGGAGCATATAAGCATTGTTCTAAAGACCTTACGAAAGGAGAAGATTTATGCAAAGTACATCAAATGTGAGTTTTGGTTGAAGGAAGTCTCATTCTTGGGGCATATTATCACAAGTAATGGGATATCTGTGGACCCTTCAAAGATAGAAGCAATTGAAGGATGACTAATGCCAACATCTGTGACAGATATCCACAATTTCTTTGGATTAGATCAGTACTATCATCGATTTGTGAGAAAATTTTCATGATTTTCAGACCCTCTAACCAAGCTAACTCGGAAGGGAGTCAAGTTTTCTTGGAATGATGAATGCGAAGAGAGTTTCAAGGATTTAAAAAAGGGGCTTATCACTGCATTTATACTTATGCTACCCACGGGTGGAGAACATTTCATCATATTTAGCGATGCTTTGAAGAAAGTCTTGGGACATGTGTTAATGAAAAATGAAGAAGTGATAGCCTATGCCTTAAGGTAATTGAATGTTCATGAACAAAACTACCCAATGCATGATCTAGAGTTGGCTATAGTGATCTTTGCGTTAAAAATTCGACAACATTATCTCTTTGGGGATAAGTGTGAAGTATATATGGATCACAAGAGCCTAAAGTATATATTCACACAAAAAGAGCTGAATATGAACAAAAAATGATGGCTAAAGCAGATCAAGGACTATAACTGCTCAATCCACTACCATCCTAAGAAATAAAATAATTTGGCAGACGCTCTAAGTAGAAAGGATAAAATAATTTTATCATTCATGAGAATTGAGAAGGATCCAATATTCTTAGACTTGAAAAGGATGGACATGAGAATCATAAAGGAATGAACATCATCAATACTTTCACAAATGATTGCCCAACCATCTCTTCTAGATATGATAAAGGATGCTCAAAAAGACAATGTGGGGATTTAGAAGAAATTGAAAGCTATAAGAAATGGGAAATCCTCATATTTCAAAATTAGCAAAGGAGTTGTAATATTTGGGCCAAGACTACGTGTACCATGAAATCCTGAGTTAAAGGAGTTTTTGGATGATGAACATATTTTGACCTTATCCATCCATCTAGGGAGAACAAAGATATATCAAGATCTATGATAGAACTATTGGTGGGACAATATTAAGAAGAATATCACATAATATACATCAAGGTGTCTTGCATGTTAGCAAGTGAAGGCAGAAATGAAAAAATATAAGGGGATGATACAACCATTACCCATACCTACATAGAAATGGGAAAACATCACTATAGACTTTGTCAATGGTCTTCCGAATACATCTAGATAAATAATTCTATATGGTTTGTGGTGTATCATCTTACAAAGGCTACTCACTTCATTACAATTTGAGAGGAATTCTCACTCAATCAACTTGTAAGGATATACATTAGAGAAGTGGTGAGGCTGCATGAGACACCACTATCGATTGTATCTGATCGAGACCCAAGATTTACCTCTAACTTCTGGAAGAGTCTCAAACATGATCTAAATATCGAGTTAAAATTCATCACGACTTATCACCCTCAAACTGATGGTCAATATGAGTGGACATCCAGACACTTGAGGACATATTGGGAGCATGATCAATTGAATTCAAAGGAGTATGAGATCAACATCTTCCTATTGTTGAGTTATCATACAATAATAGTTTTCACTCAAGCATCCAAATGGATCCTTGTGGAGCCCTTTATGAGAAGAGGTGCAGAACACCTGTATGTTGGGATGAATTTGGGGAACACAAACTGCTAGGTCCTGAAATGGATGAGGAAATGGTGGAAAAATTCAAGACCATTCAGCAGCACATCAAAGTTGCTCAGAGTCGACATAAGATCTATAATGACAATCATCAACAAGACCTAGATTTTGAGGTTGGATATAAGGTATTCCTACACATATCTCTATGGAATAAATTCATGATATTTAAGAAAAGGGGAAAGATTTTTCAAAGATACATTGGTCCCTTTGAGATTCTTGATCGCATCAGAACAATGACTTATCAACCAGATCTCCCACCTAACCTATCTCAAGTACATGATATTTTTCATGTATCCCTCTTGATGAAATACATACCAGACCCCTCACATGTACTCAATCTAGAGATGGTACCATTGGAGAATTCTATTTCATATGAGGAGCATCCGGTGAAGATCTTAGATTACAGAGATAAAGTTCTACGAAATAAGACAATGCACCTGGTCAAAGTACTGTGGAGAAACCAAAAGTTTGAAGAAATGATGTGGGAACCAAATGAGTTAATGAAATAGAATTACCCTCATCTATTTTAGTGTGTGAAATAAAAATTTTTAGGGTGAAATTTCTGAAGGGTTGAAGATTGTAATGACCCAAACTTTTATAAATAAAATTCTCCTTGTGATTTAATTAAATGTATTATTATGTATTATGGTTATAGAAAAAACATGAACTTCATTGGTTTTATTATATCTTATCAAATTTAAAAGGATGTTAAGAATCATGACTGTTGATAATATAGACATTGAACAGTGATCATATGATCAATATAAATATAGGGTCTTGATAAATCCAATTGACACAGACAAAAGAAGTGATGACCTCAACCAGTAGGATCATACCATATGAAGCTCATTTATCAGAGATTCCAAGGGAGATAGAATCATTGATATTTTCCATTGACCAATTCCAATATGAGATTCAACAACTAAAGTATGATTGAAACCGTTTATGAGATAAGTTAAATCTTATCGAGACCATGACCCAAACCATGTACGCCAAACCACCACATGGAAGTCTCACCATCGCCCACCTTACCCTTACGGTGTTTGCTGGTGTAATAAAGAGATATGTATCAAGACCCTAATAATATGAATATTTATATTGTATTTTTAATAGAATAATGGTTATATTTACTTCTTATTGTTACTTTATAAATGATTTTGATTTTGATACAATAAAACAAAAAATATATTTTTATGTAATATTCAAATTCAATTAAGACATTTAATTTTATTAATTAATGGAACTTTGAAATAAATAATATTTTAATAAAATATTATTATTAAATAATTCTATTAAATATAAATACTTATATAATTTCTAAGAAGTCAAATGTAACTTTTTATAAGGGTTTGAAAACTGTTATTGTCAACAAACCCAACATTTCTCATTAAATGTCGATTCTTATTTTAAAAGTTAAAATTAACATATTTAGAAAATTATTTGGATAAAATCAATATTATTTTTGGAATTAGAGCATGAAAATTACCCAATGGTGAATTTTTCATAATTTTCTGTGAGTCGAATTTTCAGGTAAAATTTAAATACGGTATAAATATACAGTGTGTATTATAACATCATAATGACCAAAAAATGATGTAATAAATACTATAAATGGTATCCATGACCAAATATATATTTACTCTTTAAAATAATGTAATTTTATGTTTATTTGATTAAGTTTATAAAACCTTTATAAATCCTTCAAAACCTATAATATACTTTATGGTTTTAAAATCATTTATTTAAAGAAATGACCCACTTCCGCATCACCAAGGGAAATATTTTAATAATTTCAGCCCTTGGAATTATAAAATAATGAAATACACCCCTCTTTGATAGAAACCATGGGAAAAAACCATGATAAGGTTTGTGATTTTAATTACATTATTATATAGAGTCCAAAACCTAAGTTTGGGAAATAATAAAAAAACTCCCATCTCTTTTACTATATAACCACATCCAAGATCCCATTATTATCTAATCAAAAACCCTAGAGAACTTCCTTACTCTTCCCTCCCTTTTTTAGAGTCCTCCCAAGGTGACCCAAGCTCTCAAGAAGCTCCTCCCAAGCTTTTGGAATCACACTCTCAAGACAAGGATCCTCTCATTCTCCTCTTTATTCAAGAATCTTCATTTTCTTATGCCTTTTATCTACATTTTCTAATGTTGGGATATGTTTTACCATATCCCCCTTATCACCCTTATGATTTCTAAATGATTAGAGACCAATTTCACTCTCATGAATCACTTCCATAAACATTTATATGCCCCCACTATACTGCCAAAATTTCACCGCAATTTTTTCATGACAAAATAATTATGTAGTGAATACCCATACCCATATCATATCAAGGGTGTTCACCTTTATGTACTTATAATTATTTGATTGTGGACTTACATGTATGTATTCCACACTCCTTAATCGTGGAATAAAATGTAATAAAAAATGATTCTATGTTGTATGATCTATGTGGCACACTTATGCATGTGAATGAAATGAAAGTGATGGGTGAACCCAAAATTTTATAACGCTCCAATGCATTGGGTAATGTTTTAGTCTCAAGAGACATCATGTAAGGGATTAGGGAGTGAACTCAATCCATCACATGACTTTTCCCATCATGATGTCTTGGAAGTTAGCCTTGACCTATGTTTATGATGCCATGTTTAAAGTTATAGCCATATTTTATATGTTGCCTTTATTTTATCATGCTATATCATGCCTCATTTTTCATGTATATGATTCTCACCCCTTTTATGTCTCATTGATACGCCTATTGTCTAACATGTAATACTTTCTTCATATTATTCCATGTTTATTCTCTTACTGGTCCTTATAGCTCACCCCTTTCTTATGTATGTCCCTAGGTTATCCCATGCAGTTTTAAGTACGATGGAATAAAATGAGCATGTTAAAGAAGTTTTCAATAATGCTGATGTATTCTCTGTTTTAAGTTGGTATATAATGTACCTAATTTACAAAGACACTATACCTATCAATCTTCTGGGTTGTATTATGTGTAATATTATGTAATAAATCATGAATTGATGTGTAATAAAGAGAAAGGTTGTCATAGGTTTCTTTTTCCAAAACTAAGTACATAGGTGTGTCGATAATACCTATGGTCTTTAACTCTGAAGAGTCTAAAACCATACTAGTTATGTTCTTGAAAACTACTTAGTTTTTCTTGAAAAAATATTATTTTTCCACAATTGGGTATATAAGTCTTAAATTTTATATTCATCAGGTATTTCTAATGATTCAAGTATTAATAAACTATTGGTTGAGTATTAAACACCACAAACAACATTCATTACAGAATTGGAATAATTTATCCTTGTGTCCAAATGACCCATGAGATTAATGATTTGGTAATACTTAACAAAATTTTAACTAGAACCATTTACTAGGAAATTAATAGTTGTGTGCTTCTCACCGCTGACTTAGGAACAACCCTTTCTCAGTCGCTTAGAGAACACACCTTCTTCTTGTAATTTTTATTTTCTTACTTGGTTACTGTATTTCAATACACATATGTGATTGCAATATTGCATTTAATACCCAATATGTATAATAGAAATATCACATGCAATTGATGAATATACCTAAAGAATAAGCGATTACTTTCTTCGTTGATTTAGGTCATTGAATTTAAACTTCCATAGATTTATCTCATGATATGCGAAGTAAATAACCTCCTGTTTAATAACCAAAATATTTTTTTTGAAGAATGTTATGAAGGCTCCTTTAACATTACACTTTCCATTATCCATTTTTCCTTGTCTTTCAACTTATTCACTATAAGAACTAAAACTTTCTATAATTTCTTATTGACTTGGTGAACCTTACCCAAAAGGTAATGAAGTGTTTTGTCCATTTACTATTCATTTTTTAATCTTATACGAAGCTAGAGTATATGAGTGAAAGTGATATAATAATTAGATGTATTGAAATATTGTGATCCATCTTTTATATTTACACATAACTAGTGTAATTATCACCAATTCATATCTTGCTTCACTTTCTCCTCACAAGCTTCTCAGAGATAAGACAACATGTAAAACCATCCATGTCCCGATGTTATATCCACAACTCACATCAGACATTAATGATAACATTATGACATAACCATCATATGAATTATACACGAGTCTCATGTCAACATTTTTCTCACACATTATTCCCGAGGAAGCTTTACAGGTATTGGGGACACCAACACCTTGAATTTTTGATATCGTAGTACTTTGTGCTATTGCCTATATTACTTGTTGGAAATTCATGCTAGTTTAGACATTTTCTTTGTCCAATATTTATCGTAGTGTAGTTGTGGCATTACTTTTCATTTTCTACAAATTTTTTCTACAAAAACAAAATCTATAAGATTAGTACTTTTAGCTTGATTATTTATTAGACATTATCGATAAATTAAATAATTAAATGTCTCCCACTATTTTATCTAACTCTATCAACCCTCTGTATTATAATTAGAATACTCTGTTGCTTGAGTATTCTAGTGGAAAGGATCCATGAAACCTCCCCTCATAGTCTACAAGCTTTGGTTACGCCATTACTTAAAGAGTTTCATGGTAGGAACTAAACTGTCCAACCGCATCGACTCACGACTCTTTGATCTATTGAGTGAAGTCTCATCTTCTATAATCATAAACACGATCTACTCAATTCTTTCATCTAAAGTTACATCAAGCTAGCTTTGGATACTTATTTACTTCCAAATTTAGTTAATTCAACCCATCACTCTCATAAGAACTCCCTGATAGTAGGTGACACCCTCAACTTTGGCTGACGAGCACCCCATACACCTGGTTGTGTTCAAATTTAAATGATGGAAGATGTTTGCGACTTAATATTTTTATGAGGGTTTTTAATATTTTTCAATGAATGTAATTCTTTTTTATTAAATATGTTCATATTATGTTTTCATGCTCCCAACTGAACATTCAATAATAGAATACATTTATCGTTTCTTTATGCATTTTTCCTGTTGATTATTTTATTTATTTCTCACAGACAAACAATTGCATAAAAAAATAAACAATGCACAAATGAAATAAAATTATCCGACTAGTCTTGAGAAAATACTATTAGTTGATCAATTTAAACTTAATGGACCAACCATGAATTAGGGGAATCATACCTGAGTCTGGTCTTGAATCACGATGCAGCTCGTCCCCTGTCAAATGTGTCCACTTCTCATCTGGATTTCACCTCGACTTGGCATGGCCCACGACTTACTACATCATCTTCAATCGCACAACAATACTTGCACAGAGGTGAGGGGGTCTTGGGAAGAACAATATATATACAAAATAAAGATGGGTTCACATACCCTTATATATATTAAATAGAAAAGGATGATGCACAAACCATTATAAAAATTAACTACTTATTACAGACATCACACACAAGTAATAAATAATTAAATAAAATAAACCAGACATGCAAGGTTGATCACCGCTCAAGACTAGTATAGGGGTAAACTAATAGTGCGATAAAAATTAAAATGCAATAAATCTAAGTATGAGGGCATTTAATAAATTAAATGAATTATTTTAAATTCAGATAATTTAATTTAATTCGTTCAAATTATTAATTTATTTTTTATTCCAAAATTAAATTAATTAAATAATTTAATTTTAGACCCAAAATTAAATTACTTATTCAGAATATTAAAATTATTATTTTTATAATCCAAAATTAATAAATTATTTTTTATTATATTTAAATAATTTTACAGGCCTCGAAAGCCTCGACCAGACCCATTTTGGGTCGGGTTGAACTCATGCAGGTCCATTCTGGGCCAAGAAGACCCCGGGTAGAGGTGTTATACCTGTTTTGGGTTGGGAAGATCTACCTAGACCTGTTGTAAGGAGAATCAGGTTAGAAAGGACCTATGAGTGTCTGGTAGGAGCTCGATTGGGTCACGGTAGGGCAAATCGATTCGTGGGAGGACCTCATGCATGGGGTTCGATCTTTCAACCCGATTGGATCAGTTGTCCAGGTAGGTTGTGGTGTATGATAGAATGGATCATTGGCCCTATGAGAGCTCAGTTTGGTGGGAGGCGATGGGGTTCGACGATCTCGGTCATGACTTGAAGACCAACGAGGTGGTCATTTGATGGGGCCAGTCGGTGTCAGGATGTGGGTGGCACCAACAGGATCTAGCCGAGGGGTGGCCATGCCTGTCAAGACCTTCAAAGGGAGGTTGATACAGTGGGGTTGTCAGTGAGTTCGGGGCACGATAGTCGGGGCTAGATCTGGCTGGGAAGTGAAGGCCTGGTCGCGCGGTGGATGTCGATCGTAGGATCTGTTGGAAATTGCAAACCAAAATAAAAGCTGTCTGTTGGGTTCCGGGTATTCCCCATACAACGCCACTTTCCCATGTGACTCTTCATTTCCCATGCATTTGTTTAATTCCAATGCAAGCATTTAATTGCTTTGTTTTTTGTTCCTTTTATTAAATGCATGGGCTGTCCATTTTAGTGTATTTTTCATACCCTATAAATATGGGTGCATATGTAATCTTTTGAGATAGTGTGTGCAATACAAAAAGCTTGAAAGCCTTGTTGTGTTTTTATTGTCCTATTTTATTCCTCTATTTTTTTCCCTCGGCTTGTATAGCCAACAAATTGGTATCAGATCCAAGTTCGAAGGCATCCTCCAAATTCTAAAGATGGCCACCATGATCCAGCCGCAAGTTCCGACCTTGTCTAAGGACAACTATGAGAGGTGGTGCATTCAAATGAAGGGATTGTTCGGGTCACAAGAATTATGGGAGATCTTCACCGACGGGTATGTAGTACCCACTACGGAGGAAGAAGCGGTCTTCACGAATGAAGAAAAGACGACTGTCAAAAATCAAAGGAAGAAAGACAACAAGGCGTTATTCCTTCTCTATCAAGGGTTGGATGAATCGACGTTCGAAAAAATTGTCGAAGCAACATCGAGAAAGCAAGCTTGGGATACACTTTCCACCATTTTCAAAGGAGTTGATCGTGTGAAGCGGGTCCGTCTTCAAACATTACGAGCAGAGTTCGAAGCGGCGCGAATGAAGGAAGGTGAGAGTATCTCAGATTACTTCTCACGTCTAATTCTCATTATTAACAATTTGAAAAGAAATGGTGAAAAAATGGAGGATATTTGAGTTATTGAGAAAGCACTTCGATCGCTCACAACCAAGTTCAAGCATATGGTTGTGGCAATAGAAGAATCGAAAGATTTGGAAAAATTATCTATTGAAGAGTTGATGGGGTCGTTGCAAGTACATGAGCAGCGAATGAAAAAGAATGCAGGTTCAACAATAGAGCATGCCTTAGAGTCCAAGTTGACTCTGCAAGAACCCAAGAATGGCCAAGCACAATGGGGCGGTTATCGTGCAAGAGGTAGAGGACGTGGATACCATCCAATATATCATCAAAAGCAACAAAACTTCAGTAGCTTCCGTGGAAGAGGATACGGTGGAGGCCGATTCACGCGTGGTCATGGAAATGAAAAAAATGTTCAATGCCATAACTGTAAGAAATTCGGCCATTACGCCTCTGATTGCTGGAGCAAGGTGGATCATGATGAACGATCCAACTATGCTGAAGTGTCACGCCATGACGAAGAAGGTACGACACTCCTCCTCGCACAAGAAAAGGCATCTGAACACCCCGATGTATGGTATCTTGACACGGGTGCGAGCAACCACATGAGTGGTAACAAAGAACTTTTTGAAGAACTCACTGAAGAAGTTCATGGCGACATGACCTTCGGTGACTCATCGAAGGTACCCATGATAGGCAAAGGTAAAATAAAAATCTTTCTAAAGAATGGTGAGTCGAATTACATTTCCAATGTGTATTACGTACCAAGCATGAAAAATAATATCATAAGTCTCAGCCAACTCCTTCAGAAGGGGTATGTTATACACTTGGAGAATTCTTCTTTGTCAGTAAGAGATGCTCATAGGAGGTTGATTGCTCAAGTTCAAATGGCGAAGAATCGCATGTTTCCGCTGCATATCAACACGAAGGCTGAGCAATGTCTTTTTGGGCTCATGAAGAACGACTCATGGAGATGGCATCTGCGCTTTGGGCATCTCCATTTCACTGGCCTTAAACTTCTATACTCCTCAAGAATGGTGCGTGTCTTGCCGATGATTGAAGCTCCAAATCATGTGTGTGAGGGGTGCACACTCGGAAAGCAACAAAGGAACTCCTTCCTAAGTGGAGTGTCCAGAAGAGCAAATGAACCACTTCAGTTAGTTCACACTGACATCTACGGACCACTTGAAACACCCTCACTTAGAGGTAATAGGTATTTCATTACCCTTATTGATGATTTCAGTAGAATACTGTGGGTGTATTGCATCAAGGAGAAATCTTATGCCTTTTCTATCTTTAAAATTTTCAGAGCTCGTGTTGAAGCTGAGAGTGGTCACAAAATCAAAGTGCTGAGATCTGACAGAGGTGGAGAATACACCTCAAATGCATTTCAAGACTTTTGCAGGGAGCATGGCATCAAGCAGCAATACTACACCCCACAGCAGAATGGCATTGCAGAAAGGAAGAACCGCACCATCCTCGACATGACGAGGACCATGCTGAAGGAGAAAGGGCTGCCAAAGAGTTTTTGGGCAGATGCAGTGGCATGTACAGCCTACCTGCTCAATCGGTGTCCAACAAAGAGTGTCAGAAATTTGACACCACAAGAGGCTTGGAGAGGCTACAAACCGAGCGTGGCACACCTAAGAATCTTCGGGTGTGTCGCCTACGCTCAAGTTCCAGAAACAAGAAGAAGGAAGTTGGATGATCGTGGAGAGAAGTGTATCTTCATCGGCTATAGTGAAGCATCTAAAGCCTACAAGATATACAACCCACTAACAAACAAAGTAGTGGTGAGTAGAGATGTGGTCTTTAGTGAGGAAGAATCATGGAAATGAGATGATGAAAAATCAAATGAAGATATTCCAGTCAAAACTGAAGATTCTGAAGAAAGGCATGATCATCAAGAGCAGACGCCTGCAACACCTTCCTCGAGCACATCACCTTCAATACGCAGAAGTCCAGGAGTAAATTCCAACACTCCTGAAAGCACTCCACCAAGTCAAAGTTCAGCTAGCTCATCCTCACCCATGGCGCCTTTAAAGATGAAAAGATTGAGCGATATCTATGAGCATACTGAAGAGGTAAATCTTTTTTGCCTCTATGCAGATCATGAGCCCCTGACATTTCAGGAATATTTAAAGGAAGAATGTTGGAGAATCGCGATAGAAGAAGAAATTCATGCCATAGAGAAAAATGGCACATGGGAGATGACCACACTTCCTAAAAACCAAAAGAGTATCGGCGTCAAATGGGTGTATAAGATCAAGCGAAAGGCTGACGGTGAGGTTGATTGATACAAGGAAAGGCTCGTAGCAAAGGGGTATAAACAGAAGTACGGGGTGGACTATGAAGAAGTATTCGCTCCTGTTGCTCACCTTGACATGGTACAGATGATTATCTCTCTTACTGTCCATCATAGTTTTATGATCTACCAACTAGATGTGAAGTCTGCATTCTTGAATGGAATTTTGGAAGAAGAGGTCTATGTGGACCAGCCTGAAGGCTTTGTTATGCAAGGGGAGGAAGATAAAGTGTATCATTTGAAGAAATATCTTTATGGGTTGAAGTAGGCTCCGCGTGCATGGAATGCACCCATCGACAATTATCTCTGAGAGAATGGCTTCACCCAATGTCCATATGAGCATGCGGTTTACATCAAGCAGAATGATCGTGGCGATATACTTATTGCATGCTTGTATGTTGATGATTTGTTGTTTACAGGGAATTATCGACTGATGTTCGATGATTTAAAGGAGGCCATGTTCAAGGAGTTCGAGATGACCGATGGGGGTCTCATGTCCTTCTTTCTGGGCATTGAAGTGAAGCAACAACATGGCAGCATCTATATATCTCAGAAGAGGTATGCCAAGGAGTTGCTTGAAAAATTCAAGATGGCTGATTGTAATGCTGTAAACACACCGGTTGAAACGAGTTTGAAACTGACAAAAGATGGAGAAGGAAGAAGCTTTGACTCGACTTTGTTAAAAAGCCTGATTGGAAGCCTGAGGTATCTCACAATCACTAGACCAGATATTGTCTACAGTGTCGGGCTTCTTAACAGGTACATGGAAGCTCTGAAGGAGTCACATTGCCTAGCAGCAAAACGTATCCTCAGGTACGTTAAAGGAACGATGGATTTTGGTCTTTTCTACCCATATAATGAAGAAGCAGAGTTATATGGTTACTCAGACAGTGATTGGGGAGGTAACCAAGATGAAAGGAAAATCACCACTGGGTATGTATTTTTCCTTGGATCTACTGCTTTCACCTGGAATTCAAGGAAGCAAAGTGTGGTTGCTTTATCCACATGTGAAGCAGAGTACGTGGCGGCATCCTCTACTGTTTGTGAGGGAATATGGTTGAGAAATTTGTTGAAGGAGATGAAGCATCCACATGATGGATCCATTGTGATATATGTGGATAATAAGTCAGCTATTGAACTAGCCAAAAATCCAGTGCAGTATGGGAGAAGCAAACACATTGATACTCGTTTACATTTTCTCAGGGATTATGTGAAATAGAAAACAATAAAATTGGAATATTTTCATACTACCGAACAGGTGGCGGATATTTTCACAAAGGCACTACCAACAGATGTATTCAAATAGCTTAGAATGATGCTCGGAATGAAATCGGTTTTGGTTTGAAGGGGAGTGTTGGAAATTGCAAACCAAAATAAAAGCTGTCTGTTGGGTTCCGGGTATTCCCCATATAGCACCACTTTCCCATGTGACTCTTCATTTCCCATGCATTTGTTTAATTCCAATGCAATCATTTAATTGCTTTGTTTTTTGTTCCTTTTATTAAATGCATGGGCTGTCCATTTTAGTGTATTTTTCATACCCTATAAATATGGGTGCATATGTAATCCGTTGAGATAGTGTGTGCAATACAAAAAATCTTGAAAGCCTTGTTGTGTTTTTATTGTCCTATTTTATTCCTCTATTTTTTTCCCTCGTCTTGTATAACCAACAGGATTTGATGTGGCGACGGTCCCAAGCTCAGACAATGGTGGGTTGCTCAGTTGTGGAGATGAGGTCAGCAGCGATGGTCAGGACTGCGTCAGACTATGGATCAGTGGTCTCAGTCATGATAGGGGAAGACAACACCGACTAGCAGGGTTGAGAGGAGTTGGCTCGGGAAGCTTCCTCTAGAAGCTCGATGGGTCGACCAGACGTGGCTGAACTAAGGTGACAACAACCTCTATGTGCTACCAGAGGAGGGAGACACCGACGAGGTGTGGAGATGGAAAGTGGCAGGGTGAAACGGGGAGAGGGAGGTCGACGACCTTACTTCCCGCTCAAGGAAGGGGTGTCGACAGGGGTCCCAACCCTTTTTTCTTTGTATTGTTTGTTTGTGTGGACTTCTTCACATGCTGCAAGAAAACCCTTTTTTTGGTATGTGGAAAATTATGCACACCACCTTTTGTGAAATTTCCACAGCCGTCTCCCCTTTTGGGTTTTATTAGAATTTTTCAACTGCCTAATTTTATAGGCTAATTATATATATGTATATATTAATAATTCCATCATCGATGGTATATCTAACCTGCCGGAAAATACTGTTCTGGTCATCAATATTTTGGCAAGTGTTTGGGAAATGATCAGAATTACATCGACGATTGACTTCAGGTATAAAACAATATATATTTTTATATATACGTTCTTTAATTTTAATACCCGAAAAAACAACCACTTTTGATCCATAATTTTTTTTGGATGATTGTAACTTGGTCATCTGAGCTCGGATCGAAGTGCGGTAAAATATGTTGGGACTGAATTTAAGCCCTCTAAATAATTTAAATAAAATTATTTTTTTCTTAGAAAATTCATGCGTTTTCTCTAATGCCAATTACTGGTATCGGGGAACACAGTGGAAGCATGTGGGATGAATATTTAAAAATTTTCGTCACCGGAGCGACGAAACTTATTGTCTCCTATGATCCGAGCCCCAGTAGAGGTCTGAGGATCTCACGTGAATTTAATAAGTACAATAAATAAATAAATGAGTACCTAATACCATTCAGCGGTGTGTTTGACTACAGCTAGTCACCAGCGACTGTTGCTCGAAGGATCTGAAGCCGAACCCCTCTAAATCATCCATACATGCTCCAAGAATCCACGAGGACTACGACCATCAAATTTCAAGTGCTAGAATGAGACTCCAATGATTATTTTGCCGACGTGACAATCATATCGATCTCATCCTTTCGATCTATCAAAGGCATTATTGGATCGGTCACTCGAAGAGCGAATTTATCTCTATAGTTTTCAAAAGGAGAGGGGAACTCTCATTCCATTGACATGAATAGTCTTTGGAATTGTTGAGTAGATCCTTGAACCACTTTATGTTTTTATAATTATAAAGATATTTTTTTTTATTTCCTTATAAAGCCTTGATAGTTTTTTTTGAGTAAACTATGCGTAAATTTGATTAGATCATAATATTTATTTTCTTAAAATATCTTTAAATTTCATGTTTTAATTGGTCATAACATGTTCTAGAAGTTTCATATAGTGTTCCTAGGGAAAATAAGTTGTTTGGGACCTTAAAATATCATTTTGAGTGTTTTTTGATGTTCCCATGTAAGGGATTCACACAGCCAAATCTCCCATGTAAGGGATCCACGTAGCTGATTCTCCCACATAGTCATTTCACTGTTTACCACGTAGTCGATTTTTTTGAATCAGATACATTTTGTATTTCAGCCATAACTTGGGATAAATAACTCCAAATTAAGTGATTCTTCTTACATTGAAAAGATAAAGAAATAATCTAAATTTTATTAGAAGAAAAAAACTCTAAATTGATCGTTACAATTTCCTAAATTAGATTAGAATTCACACGGATGTTTTTTGTATGAATTATGCGGTTTTCCAGAACTAATTTTCCATTGTATTATGATGATAAAATGATCTATATAAGTAAAATTAAAGTGATTCTTGATTCTATAGAAATATAATGAAATTATATAAATATAATTAAACTAGATATAAAGATGATTTGTCCGTTTTGAAGGTCTCTTTTAATTCTAAAATTGTTTATGTCAAGCTGTATGTAGTGTTCAAAATTCGGCTATATCGATTTTTTGGATACGTGATGAATTTTCATACTTGGTGAATTTCCTACGTGAGTAATTTTTTTACATGGGAAATAGATATGTAGATATTTGGTTACATGAAATATATTGTCTAAATGAATATTGGCCATGTAGTGAATTTTTTTTACGTAAAATGGCTACGTAAATCCCCCTAATAGAATTCGACTACGTCGATTCGCTTATGTAAAATATCCACATAATTCACCTATGCGGTGAATCGCCTATGTGATCTTCCTATGTTAATTTTGTACATGATTTCTGTATATTGATTTTCCTACGTGGTTCTTTAAATTTATACAGGAACCTGAAAAAATACTATGTTTTACGTTATTTCTGACATTTCAATTGGCTACAAGTTTATTATAGATATAATTAGTGTTTTATTTGTTCTATAATTACTTATTAATTATATAGAATCTATGAAAACATGATTTAATTTTTTTTATGAAGAATAAAATTGGATTCTCATGGGATTAAGTGTGTATTGATACTCATACTGAAATTCTAGAAATTGAAAATTTTTAATCTCAAATCAGCTGAAATATGAAGTGTTGATCTCAATTATTATCAGGAAAATTTCCAAGAATATTAATGCTTATTATTAAATGCTATATTAAATTTTCTAATAGATTCCAATGTGTAGTTTTTTGTTTTATAGAATATAAAGATGAACTTTCATAAATATTTTTTTCATTTATAAATGATATACACATGGAATATCATCTAGGAAACAAGAATTTACAACTCTGAAGTAGTTTGTTGAAGCTTCATGTGTGATTATTTCTTCGAGAAAATAAAATATGCAATGATATTCAGATTTTAAATTCTCTATTTATAAAAAAAATCTATATATTTAGAGTTTACAGAACCAGAAAAAGGAAAGAGGTTGAGGATTACTTGAACTATACAAGTGTTGCATTTTTATGGTGATCAACTATAACTCCCAGCTGAACTAAAAATCATTTGATCCTTTGCTGTTGGATATTTCACTACTGCCTTGACACTTAGGTACTATAACTGCACATATGGTTCTATGGTTCTACTTCTTCCTATTCTTATTCTATGTGCATAATTGTAAAGGGTTATAATACCCATTACATGGTAGGATTGTGTGTTGTGACTCCCAAACAAAAGTGATGCATTTGGGTTATGCCTCGTGGGGGAAAAGTCAGACTATTTGGGTTGTGTCTCCAGGGATTAAAAAGGCCAGAAATATTGGGTTTGAGCCTCCAGGGAAAAAAATTGTAATCAAGTTGTGAATCATGGTGGAAAAAAATCATTATAATATTCTATTATATTGGTTATAGTGGGTTTCATCTATTTCCGTTCATGAGAGGGGTGAAGAGTGGAGTAAGATCATTTCAGTCTGAACTACTAGAAATCTCTTGTGTTCATTTTCTTTTATTTTCTACCACACTAATTTTTTATTAACTATGATATAATGTTTCATTAAAATTATTTTTAAAACTCCAATTCAACCCCCTCTTGGATATTTTTCCATCTTAACTCTGGACCAACAATTTGTATCTGAGGGTTAACCCCTAGCTCTCTTTATATATTTTTTATCTATGCTAACAATTTCCTAACTTAACCATCAAGGGGAAAATATCTGGTTAAGATGACATGGTTTAGCTTGAATGATGGATGGATAACTCAAAAATCACCTCATTTTGATGGTACTAATTATAGATATTGGCAATCTTGAATGGAAGATTTCTTGAAGAAACTAAGCATTGATCATCAATCATGACAAATCCATACAAGCTACCTGAAGGTGAACCTGAATCTTTGGTTGGAAATTACACAATAAAGTATGTTCTGAATTACAAGGTGATGAATATTTTATATTTTTCAATAAATAGGAATGTTTATATTCACGTTTAATCATGAAAAACTACTCATGACATCTAGAAATTTTTTCAAGTTACACATCTTGGTTCAGATAAACTTATTAGAACTAAGTTGGGTATATTGAGAGATGAATATCAAAAATTTAAAATGAGAGATGATGAAACTAAAAATCAATTATTTCATATATTTACTAGTATTTTAAATGGTATGATTTACTTGGGAGGGACTCTTGAAAATCCTATTCTTGTTGAAAGAGTTATTAGAGCACTTCCAAAGAAGTGGAATGATAAAAAGGTAGCTATAGATGAAAGTAAGAATTTCAAGCAATATACTCTTGATGATATTATTGGTTCATTATTACAATATGAGTTAGAGCTTAAAAATCTTACTAAAGAAGATAATGAAAATAAGAAGGGAATTTATTTTAAATCAAACGTTACTACTTACTCTTCTGATTCTAAGTTACAGAGTAGTGATATGAATGATACAACCTATGTTTCAAAAGGTGAATATAGAAATAAGAAAGGTTACTTAAGGATATCTCAAAAATACTACCCTAAGGATGATCATAAAGAGAAAAAGAAAGGTAATTAATTTTTAATGATGCTCAAGATGTAATTTTTTATGAGTATAGGAAAATGGGTCACATCAAGCCCAAATTACCGAGACTGAATAAAGTCACAAATAAGAGGAGGCAATATAAGAAAGAAAAGAAGGCAATGTCTTCTAGATGGATTTTCACTTAAGATTATAGTACTACTGAAGAATCTAGTTCTAAAAATGATGTTTTAAACTTTTGTTTGATGTATTCTTAAAATCAAGTAAGTGACTCTACTTATTATTCATATTATGAATCTGAATATGAAAAATCCACAGTTGAGGAATTACTTAAAGATGTTGATATACTTGAACATAAATTTGAAAAAAGTTATTAGTTTATACAAGAACCTTAAGAGACAACATAAGGATATTCTTAAGGAAAATTAAAATCTAAAATCCATCCAGGATGGAAAAAATTATTATATAGATCTAAAAAATGTTCAAGAAAATATAGAAAAGTTACTTTCTATAAATGAAAAATTTAAAATAGAGGTTGATTTTATTTCTAAGTATCATGAATTTGAAATAAGAAATTTTGATACCATTCTAAAGGATAATGAATTGCTCAAAAATGAAGTTGAAAGTTTAAAGTCAAATATGTCCATCTTTGTTCAAGGTAGATAATACTTTGATAAAATGATGAGTTTTAATAAAATGAAAAAAGGAGGACCAGTATTGATTATGATAATAATTTACCTAAAATGTACAAGACATTCTTTATTAAAAGATTTAATGGGAGTGCATTTATTTCCACTAGTTTTAGATGTCATATGAAAGGTTATTATATTAATGAGTGTTCTTCAAGATTTCCACAATCTCTTGGATATACTAAGGATTTTATTTATAAATATTTAAATTCTATATTTCTTATGAATAAATGTTTGAAATCTGTTTGGGTTCCCAAAAATTCATATGCTAATCCTATCAGACTCAAATTTGAATGGGTACCAAAGATTTTGTAAATCCATTTATGTAGGAACTATGTCTTTAGAGTATAAAAAATGATGTCTGGTATATGTAAAATGATTCTCAAGACACATGACTGGTGATATTTCATACTTTCTATCATTTAGTCAATGTGATGGAGGTTAATGCGACCTTTGGTGATAATTCAAAATCAAAGGTAAAAGGATTTGGTGAAGTTGAAATTTATGATTCTATTATTATTTCAAAGGTTTTATATGTTGAAGGTTTTAAACATAATTTAATAATAATTTCTCATCTATGTTATGATGGAATGTTTGTTAAATATCAAAATTATAAATGCATTATTTTCAAGGATAAATCAATTTTGTTTTATGAAAACCAAAAAGATAATATTTATTCAATTATTTTTTTCTCAATTTAATGATCAAAATGTAAAATGTTTAAATGTTGTGCAATATGAAAAAATTTTGTGGCATAGGAGGTTGAGACATGCTAATTTCAGGTTGTTGCACAATCTATCCAAGAACCAAACTGTTCTACAGTTACCTAAACTAAAAGAGGAAAACACCTTTGCATGTGACTATTTCTTGAAAGGTAAACAACAAAAAAGCAGTTTCAAGTCAGTTAAATAAGTACAAACTATAAGACCTTTTGATCTAATTCATTTATATTTATTTGTTCCTATTAAACCTACTAGTTTGGGAGGTAAAAGATATTATTTTATTATTATAGATGAATTTACAATATACACATGAGTTTACTTTATTACTCTTAAATATAAAACTTTATCTAAATCTATCACTTTTTGTAAATTAGTTCAAAATTATAATGGTTATTTAATTAATTTAATTAGAAGTGATCATGGTGGAGAATTCTAGAATCTGTAATTTATCCAGTTTTGTGAGGAAAATGGGTATTTTAAAAAAAACTTCAGTCCCTATGACACCACAACAAAATGGTGTAGTAGAGAGGAAAAATAGAACACTACAAGAAATAGTTAGAACCATGATAAATGAGTTTAAGTTACCTAACTATTTCTGGGAAGAATTTTTGAATACTTCTTTTTAATGCTATTAATAAAGTTATTTTAAGACCTTTGTTGAAAAGGATACCTTATGGTCTTTAGAAGGGAATAAAAATTAAAATTGGTTATTTTAGAGTCTTTAGATGTAAATTTTTTTATTCTAAATAATAAGGACGCCTTAGATAAATTTGATGAAAAATATGATGAAGTTATTTTCTTAGGATATTCAAATAATAGTAAGGATTATAGAGTATACGATAAAATAACCATGATTTTTTAATAATAAATTCTTATAAAGTTTGATGAAAAATATTTGAATAAAAGAGATGGTGATATTGACCAACTTGAGGAGAATTTAGAGACTTTAATTTTTAAGAAGTACCTCAAGATAAAGATGCACATATTGAGGGGGGGGGGGTGGTATTTCTTCTCAATATGAACCAATTCATGAAAAATCATGGAAGACTTGTGAAGATCATCCCATAGATAATGTGATTGGTAATGTTGATCAAAATTTTAAACTAGAAAACATGTGATGAATGTTTGTGTATATCATGATTTTATTTCCAATTTTGTACTCAAGAATATTGATAAAGATTTAGGTGATGCTAATTGGATATTGGTTATGAAAGATTGATTAAATAAATTTATTAGGAATACTGAATGGAATTTAGTTGTTTTAATAGAATATTATCATGTTATAGGAACAAAATGGATCTTTAGAAATAAACATGATGAATATGGAAATATAGTTAAGAATAAATCCAAATTAGTTTCTCAGAGATATTCTCAAGAAGAAGACATTGATTTTAAAGAATATTTTACACCTATTTCTAGGTTAGAAGAAATTAGGATATTATTAGCTTATTCTACTTTTCATGGTTTTAAATTATTTCGAATTCACATCAAAACTACTTTTTCTGAATAATTCTATGTTAAAAAACCCCCTAGTTTTGAAAATGAGAAGCATCCTGATCATGTTTTTAAGTGGTCTAAGGAATTATATGGTTTGAATTAAGATCCTCGAGCTTGTTATAAAAGGCTAACTAGTTTTCTTTTGAAATTTTTTTTTGAGAAGGGAAAGGTTGATGATATTTTTTTATTAAGAATAGTTTTAATGATATTTTAATAGTACAAATACATGTTAATGATATTATATTTGTATCTTCAAATGAAAATCTTTGTAATGAATTTTCATATTTGATGACTTCTGAATTTGATATGAGTATGACGGGGGAATTGAAATTCTTCCTTGGTTTTCAAATTTTTCATAGAGACGATGATATTTTCCTTAATCAATCCAAGTATGATAAATAATTAGTTAAGAGGTTTGGTTTTGAATCTTCTAAAAGTGAAAATACTTCCATTATTACTTCTTGAAAATTATATTTAGATAAATATTGATTTTTTTATGTTAAAACCTATAGAGGAATGACTGTAAGTCTATTATATTTAACAGATTCTATCCCCAACATAATGTTTTAAGTTTAAATGTGTTCTATATATCATAGTTACCCAAAGGAAAGTCATATTAAATATGTTAAAATAATTACTAAATATGTTAAAGGTTCTATGGATCTTGAAATATTTTACTCTGATAAAACCAACTTTAATTTAATGATCTATTCTGATTCCAATTTTGGTGGATGAAATATTGATAGAAAGAGAACTTCAAGTATGTGGAATTTACTTGGTAAATCATTAGTTTCATGGGATTTAAATAAAAAAATTCAGTTTCTCTTTCAATTATAGAATCTGAATATATAGATGATGCATCATGTTGTGATCAATCTTTATAGATTAAGAAAACTCTTTCTAATTTTGGTTTTGATTTTGATAAGATCCCTATTTTATGTGAAAATAATTCTTCTATTTCAATTTCTAAAAATTCATTACAGCACTATAGAACTAAGCACATTGAAGTTAAGTTTCATTTTCTTAGAGAACATGTACAAAAAGGAAATATAATTATGGAATTTTTTTCTGTATAAAATCAAATTGCTGATATCTTTATTAACCCATTATATTTTAATAAGTTTAAGAAAATTAAGTTTGAACTTGGTATGATGGAGATTTAAATATTCATTTATGTGGCATGAATTTAGGGGGAGTTTTTTGTTTGTTAATATGCTGAAATTTTTAGATATGTGAAATATGGAATCAGTCTTTCATATTACTATTTCTTAATTTATATACATATTTGTGCATTATATTACTATTTTAATATTTCACATACATATTAGATGATGTTATATTTTTTATTTAATCTTTTATTTTCAATAAAATTATAGTTTATAAAGGATTTCTTGTTATTTTTTCTCAAACATATTTTAAAATTATTCTTAGTTTAAAGTGGCTCCTTGACACATGTTTTGAAATATACATGTTTAGAAAATTTGTTTATAATGTTTATATTTATTCTTATAAAATATAATATTTTAAATAGAGGAAGAAACTTAATCATTTAAAATAAAGGATAATTTATCTATTGAATCATTATTTTTTTTGATAATTTCAAAAGGGGGAGAAGTTTTGAAATTATACTTGATTTTGTAATTATCAAAAAGGGGGATAATGTTGAGTGGATATTTGAACCAATTTATGTTTTGAAAATTAAAAATATATATAGTTTTTATTTCTTTTGAGAGTATTGATGCTTTTTTTGAATAAATTATGCTCAAATTTTATTAGATAATAATATTTCTTTGCTTAAAATATCTTTAAATTTCATGTTTTGATTGGTCATAACATGTTCTACAAGTCTTATATAGTGTTCCTAGGACAAATAAGTTGATTGAGACCTTAATTGTTTTAGTGTTTTTTATTGTTCCCACATAAGGGATTCACATAGCCAAATCTCACATGTAAGGGATTCATATAGCCGATTCTACTATGTAGCCATTTCACTGTTCACCATATAGCTGATTTTTTAGAATTTGATACCTTATGTATTTTGATCATAGCATGGTCTACAAAACTCCAAATTAAGTGATTCTTATTTTTTTGGAAATATAAAAAAATTATTTATATTTAATTATCAACCATTATCATTTTCTAAATTATTTTATAAGTCAATACCTGTTTTATATATGAATTCTACAGTTTTCTAAAACTAATTTTCTTTTATATTTTGATGATAAATTGAGATATATAAGTCCAATTAAAGTGATTATTGATTATATAGAAATATAATGAAATTATATATATATATAATTAAATTGGATATAAAGTCGATTCATCCGTTTTAAAGGTCCTTTTTAAGTATGAAATTGTTTAAGTCAAGTTGTCTACAATTATCAAAATTCAGCTACATCAATTTTTTGGATATGTGATGAATTTTATTACATGGTGAATCACCTACATGAGTAATTTTATTACATGAGAAAAGTATATGTAGATATTTGGTTATATGAAATATATTTCCTAAATGAATATTGGGTATGTAGTGAAAAATGGTTACGTAAAATGGCTATGTAAATTTCCGTATGTGAATTTGGCTACATCAATTCACTTATGTAAAATGGATACGTAATTAGACTATGTGGTGAATTTACTACGTGATTCACCTACCTGATTCTCCTAAGTTAATCATATACATGATACCCTACATGTATTTGCTTACGCGGTTCTTTAAATTTCTACAAGAACCTAAAAAATACCCCATTTTACATTATTCTTGACATTTTAATTTGTTTCAACTTTATTATGAATATAATTAGTGTTTTATTTTTTATATAATTACTTATTAATTGTATAAAATCCATGAAAACATGTTTTAACTTGTTTTATGAAGAATAAAATGGGATTGTCATGGGATTAAGTGTGTATTGATTCTTATGCTAAAATTCTAGAAATTAAAATATCTAATTTCAAATTAGTTGAAATATGAAGGGTTAGTCTCGATTATTATCAGAAAACTTTTCAAGGATATTAATACTTATTATTAAATTCTATATTAAACTTTCTAATGGGTTCTACTATGTAGTTTTTTTTATTTTACAGAATATCAATATGAACTTTCATAAATATATTTTTTTCATTTATAAATGATATACACATGGAATATCATATGGGAAACGAGCATGGAAAACTCTGAAGTAGTTCGTTGAAGTTATATGCACAATTCTTACTTTGAGAAAATAAATGATGCAACAATATTCAAATTTTAAAATTGCTATGCATAAATAAACTCTATATATTTAGAGTTAAAAGAACCAGAAAAAGGATAGATCTTGAGGATTACTTGAACTGTATAAGTGATGCATTTTTATGGAGATCAACTACAAATCATGGGAATAAAGAAGATTTTTAAACCGATGACACTCAAAATAAAATAAACAGTCCATATACATCTTTCCATTCTAATATTGGTAGAAAATAATGGTCCATATTGAGAGGAAGATCTTAGTATGAATTTTAATTTTTAGAAACCAAGAGGTCACTCCTTATTTCCTATTATTTTATGTGTTTTGAACTAACATGTAGAGAATTAAAGGAGAAGTTTGTGGCTGTCACTTCTAGGAAACATGATGCGATTGTACTTCACAGAGTCTATTGAATTCCATAAAATAGAAGAAATGTGAGCATACCTTAAGGGGGAGGAACCATGAGAATGAAATAAAAAACTTGGGAAAAAATTCAATATTAAAGGTCAAGGTATGCCAATATAACTTTCATCCCTCAATCTTAATTGTGTTTATCATATTAGTTAAGGGGTATTTATTGGTTGAAAATAAAATGAGATAGAGGGGGAACCTTATCTTTTCACTGGAACTTTCTAATGTGTTTGTTGAAGTATGTGCAGGATTTAGCCTTTCATTGATAAATATGATTATTTGAAGCCCCTTGAATAAGAATTGAAATATTATAAGCATGATTTCATATGAATGGTTGTTTATAGATGCCAAAACCCCTTCCCTCAAAAGATTCCCCTCCTGAGCTAGAAATAGAGGAAGAGAGATAATGACCCCTGAGTCCCACCTCTAGTAGGCCCTAAGGTGGTGACTAGCACCAAGGGTATAGAAGTCTCACAAAATGGGAGGAATTACCCTTTTTATAGTAACCAATATTGGGAGATAAGATGTATCAACCTCAAAACAACTCCAATACTTATAAAAAAGAAAAAAAATCCATCTAACATGAATGTTTAAAGTAAAAATGTTATAAATACAATGAAAAGATCCAAAGTAAATACCCAAAAGTAAATTTAAGAAGCGACACAAAAACTGTCCCAAAGTCTGAGCTAGTAATTCTCAAAATGGTCCCCGTAGTCCTCCTAGAAACCTGAAAGTAGTTTTATAATGTAGGGTGAGAATACAAGTATCCTCAGTAAGAAAACCAAAGTCTCTCGTGCATAGGTGGAGAAGCATACTAATTACCCTATGAGAAAACAACAAAAACCAATAAAACCTAATAAGGTATACTAGCCACCCCAAACTCACCAAAGGAACACTCACCAAATAACTCAAGTCAAGTAAAGTAATATAGATCACATCAATGATAGGGTGCCCCGCACCACTTTACCACCAATTAGCCACTCTCAAACCCTAACAAAAAACATCATGGTGCTCCAACCTCTTCCAAAATTACCATATCATAACCTTCCCGCACACACCTAGGACTCAAAACTAGTCCCACAACCTAGGAAAACAAAGCTCATCACATCTCACCTACACAAACCTAGGTCTCACAACCATGTCCCGCCAGCAGACACATGGGCCACATACCACGTCACATGCTGAAAACTACTAGGAAATCACAACACATCTCATCTTGAAAATACCTGGGAAACCACAACTCATCTTATCCCGAAGACACCTGGGAAAACAAAACTCATCCTCACAAACCTAGAAGAGGGATTAGGGAAGAGTGGATGACCATCCATCCATCCTCCCACTAGGTTGTTTGGGAAAGACACCCTCCCCCATGACAAAGGGGGTGATCGACACATAATGCTCAACTAGGTTGGGGTGTGTATAGAAAACACAAGGAAAAATATATAGATATGTATATATAGTATCAAACACTCAAGACCAACCTATGGGTTCTCAATAAAATAACCAACCACCCTATGATACTTCCAAATTTGCTACTACCTCTAAATGAATTTATTAACACCAACAACAGTCACTTCAGAAGTTGATAAAATGAAAGCTGCTTCACAACAAGCCACAACTCAAAACATACCCCCAACCAACTTGTTTATCAAAATATTATTCATTATTAAGAAGAAAATTTATTCATTCCATCCCTACTCAAGAAAATATCAACCAAAAAATGCAACAAGCCACACAACATAAACCATGCAAAGGAAAAAGAACCATAGTAAAGCAACTCACTTTATATTTTCACTCTGATCAACACCCATACCAACCACTGCCATCATCATTATTTAAAGTCATTCTTCCCTATCAATCCTATCAACAAGAAAACCCCAAAAACATAGCCAAACCCCACAACACATCTCATCACAACCAAACCCAACAGCCACACTGTACAAACACACCACACCCAACAACACAAATAATACACAACCCAGTTGCAGTCCCACTACACAACACTGCTCATCCATTCTATAATCAATAAATCTATCAAACTGAGGTTCCATAAAACCACTAGAACCACCCCAAATATAGCACACAACTATAATAATTAAGTAAAGGTGTATTCATATTTGTCAAACACTCATTCTTTAATTCCACTTTGATAATTAAGGGGTTATTACAAAACAAGTTTGATCCTAGGGCATCTATTTATTTAACTGAATATACGTAGTTGATAAATTGAATATATTCATAAATTCAACACATGATTAATAAAAATCCATCATAAGTCATCCAGAGTGCATAAAAAAGACCACCAATGGCCATGATTTTCAATAGACATATATCCCATATAGATCACAATATTAATAGATAACAAAGCAGAACACAAGTCGCTTTTTCCCAGCTCCACATGTTGATATTTAAACTAATTTAATTATCTTTATTAACTTGGTATCCCGATATCTTCCATAAGTGGAAATTAATACACCTACCCCACATGATACAAAAATAAAGGAGAGATGAAGGGATCCCTACCTCGAGAAATAGATGATCAAAACCTCCTCCTTATGCCAAACAGGGGGTGTGCAAGGTTCCAGGGAAATGTGATCCAAGGGTGAAACAAAGATGCATGGATCCTAGGGGAAGAAAGGTTATGGGGATGCTCGGTAGCAAAAGTAAAGAGCAAATTCACAAGGTAGAAAGGATCTCGGCTTTAGAAAGGCCAAATCCAATATGAACGAAAGAAACAATTTCAAAATCCATGAATAGAGGATCTTTACCAAGACTATGTGGAGTGGCTGTTTATGAGTCTTCAGTAATTTTAAGAAATTAAAGATATGATCCATAACCCTCAAAATGGCCTCAAAACCATTTAAATATGGTATTTAACTCATTTTACATCAAATAAAATGTTAAATGGGCATAACTAGAAAAACTAACAAAAAATTAGAATTTTGAAAAACTCTTGGAAATGAGTCACCATTGGGTGAGTCACCGTCGTGATTCACTAGTGGTTGAGTCACCGTAGTGAGTCACCAGTGGGTGAGACACCATTGGGTGACTCACCATTGGACGAGTCATCGTCACGAGTCACCATTTGACGAGTCACTGTTGGTGACCTACTGTCAGTGACTCACCGTCGTGAATCACTGTCAGCGAGTCACCTTTGCAAGTCACTAACATGACTCAAGTCACCATCACAATTAATCATTGGATGAGTCACCATTGTTGACCTACCTTCAGTGACTCACTATCACAACTCACCATTTTGAGCTACCGGTGGATGACTTGTCGTTGGGAGTCACCATCACGACTCACTGCGGTGACTTACTGTCACCACCTATCGGTGCGAGTCAATGTTGTAACTCACTAGTCTGACCCACTGTTAGTGACTCACCACTAGCGAGTCACCACTGCGAGTCACCGATGCGACTCACCATTGGGGTAAACTACCATCAGAAAAACTAGAATTTTGGAAAACTCCCAAAATGAGTCACCATTACCTCCAGAACACCTCAAACACTAGATTTTGAAAAAGTAATGGACTGGGGAGGTCCGGGCCATTACAATGGAAAACATTGAAAACCTTGTTCATATCTCTCATTTTTTCTACATCGTGTTATCCCAAGTAAACTTAGAGTTGATTAACTAAAGGCTCTTTACTAAGAGAACCACATGATATTATCCCTTTCTCAGAGGTATTTAAGAAATAATATTCAAAGGGAGAAGAATTTATTTTTGAGAAAATCCACACTTTTCCTTTTAATTAGATTGATAATAAGGGTGATAAAATTTTGAGCACACATATTAACTCTTATGAATTGTACTAAATAGGTATTGAAAACAAAATACAAAGGGGTAGATTGTTTGGCCCAGTATTGTATTTGTTTTAAATGATGTGTCAAAATGTGTTTGGTGAGTTTGGATGAAGTGGTGATGCCTGGATAATTGTTATAGATTCATCTAATGGCATTGGATGTTACAATTTAAAAATTCTCCTTAGACTACTATAATAATTGTAGAAGTGATATTAATTGTTAAAGTCATGTGCTAAGAATTTCTCACATTGATATAATAATTGTAGAATATTTGAAGTCCATGCAATGCCTTTTATTGCATGAGGAAGTGAAGATGAATTGATGAAGTCTATGAAAAAAATATAATATATATTTTTCATGATTAATATTAAAAGAAGAGAAGAGGGTTTGAGAATTGGATTTGAAATTAATTTATTACTTATGAATTTTTATAAGTAATATAAAAAGGTTCATTACTTAAAAAATAGGCCAAATAGTGGGCCAACCCAAGCCATACCCAACCAAGGACCACATGGGACCCTGAGGGGTCTTCTACGCCTATGGGAGCTCGTAAATGGTCATCCCTAAGGCGTTATAGAATCTGGTTTATATATAATCCCAAAAGCACCTCATGTATAAGGCATAAGAGAATGCTCCCATATGTGCATTGGGCATGTGTGTATGGCCCACAGTGTAAGGGAAGGGAGGCAGTTCCACTGTGCGGGGTGGTACGACGATAGAGGGTTCAATATTTTTGGATATTCCATGGAACAACTTGATCAATATACTAGAGTGAAGGTGCTTCAAAGATTTTATGTGGGACGTGGAGGTAGTGTTACTATTCCTCTATCACTTAAAACTTAGAAAAAGCATGCACCACTAGATCATTCCATCTAAGTCATCCAATCAATTTCATCGATCTTATTCTTCCTCAGCTCTCATATGAGAATCTATAGTATGCCAGACTAATGGATGAACCACCATAAACAGATTCTTTCCATCTTTTGTGATGTTTTGATGAGATGAGTGTCGTTTGATCATCTTAAAATCATGAATGCATCTATATCTTTCATGTATGTGGATAAACCCAAGAAATCGTGTCAACAGAATGAAAATGTGATTTTTTAGAGTTTATACAAGCACAAGGAGTTTGATATTGAATAAATGAGGTTCATGTGATCCTCATTGCATACACATGAGTATCTCACCATAAAGGGGGATCATGAATTTGATAAGCCATAATTATCATCATCGCATAAAGATTCAAATAACCTGAGATCTTTGGGAATTTAAATGGCTATGACTCAGTAGTATTTGCAAGAATTTGAATAGGTCTTGGATGTGGCATGAAAACCAAATATGAGGTGGTGTAAGTTAGTCATCCTTTCCTATAAAATGAGATCTCTTAAGGCTGATAATAATGTTGTCTATACTTTGAGAGCTCCAGTTTTCTTCAAAATAGAGCATCTATGAAACAATTATTTTTGTGAGGAGGTGGTTCCACAAAACCTTGGATTTTGCGAGGGATAAGAGGATACCATGAGAATACTACATGTTTATAGTACACTAATTTTTCTTTATGAAGAACATAGTTACAAGAACCAATTGGTATAGTGAAAGAATTCATCTCCCTAGATTTCATGAAGATCTAAGATTCATGAAATCTTCTTGGTTCGTGTGATTTTTTTGAGATCTACAAGAAAGTGTCACCAACACTGTATTTCATGAAGGAGAATTACCATTTTCATAACATAGTTACATAGTGAGTGTATGAAGTTCATAAATACTATTCTGTGAGGGATTTATTTTGATAAGGTTGCGTACTCACCATTGAGACAGTGAGTTGTGCAGGAAATAAATGAACAGTGTGTGCATGTTATGCTAGGGTGTTTTGTAAGTGGAAAACCCATATACACATGCATGAAACACATGATTTGAACCTAAACTAAAGAAACATAAATAGTGTGTGTAAACACAAGGTGTTCATGAAAAATAAAAGTGGACAATTTGTGTTTGAGGTTTCATGAGACAAACAATACATGCATGCATTCATGCATGATCATTCACACATAAAGAAGCACTTAAGATACCTAAAACTAGAATTTTGGATGCCATTCAATTCATGCATGATGTGTACTTGAATTTAGTTGATAATTAAAGAATAATATTGATATTTTTCAATTATTTTTGTTTCATAAAATATTGAATAATATTTTGTATACCACTTTCACACATTAAATGAGGCTGAGTCTTCATCTATCAGAATAAATATTTTCCTAAGCATTTTTGCAATGAGGAAAATGATCATAATTGTTTGAGAAAGATAAAAATACATTTTTAGTGTCTATTGAAGATAAATGAAAAGTATGAAATCAATTCATATCCTATAAGCTCATATAGGAAGATAAAATATCATCTTGAAGTGGATCAAGCCTTCATTAGAGGTGAAATTTTTTGGTTGGTGTTGGGATTAGGTGAATTTGTCTGGTTGGAGCTAGGAGCAATAGGAGTATCTAGATTAGATTTAGAGAAAAGTCTTTTAGTTGGAGCTGTAAGAAAACAAAGTCTCTCTGGTGGAGTTGGAGCATTGTAATCACTTATTTTATAGTGAAGAATCCATTTTGGTGGCCTAACATGGAAAGATGTATGACTTTGTACCAAACCTTGTAAATACTATGTGCTGCTATATCTATAACTTTAAATAAACATGAAGTGATATTGAGAGGTTATTTTGAGTGGATTTAGAACCATAACAAGTTTTATAGGTTGAATTTGAAAGAAAAGGGATTCATAAAAAGAAACCATTGATTCACCCCTCCCTTATCAATAGTCAATCTAGCCTGAGGCACTACATATTACACACTGCATTAGAGGAAGATATAGGTACCACCCATCAAATAATACATAATTTTTTGTGAAACAAGATCATAAAACATTCATCATATAATAACTCATGAAAAAGGATCATGTGTCATAAATATTTCATCATGGAATAACCTGTGAAAAGAAACAGGTTTGATAAACATTTTATCAATTCATCATATCATAACCTATGGAAGAGGAATGTGTTTCATAAACATATTTTTATCATAATAATAAATATAAACCATCCATATATTAAATATGGATTGTAAAATTGGATCATATCCCTAGTAAAAATAATAAACACCAAAGATTTTTGTTTTTTTTTGAATATAAATTCCATAAAAAGATCATTAAAACATTCTTGAGGAAAATATCATTTCCATTTGAAATCACATCCTTAAAATCTAAAATTTTTACAAATATTAAGGAAAAAATTTTCTTTCAAAATAACCTTGGAAACTCGTAAGGTAAGAACCATTGAGTGTTCGTGATGGTTAAAAATACCATTTGTGTTATAAACATTAAAACACTAACTCCTTTCACATTTTCAGTAAAAATTCAAAAGAGCGTTTTAAAAAAATGAAAAGAATATTCCTTTTAAACCATTTTGTAAAAATTCAATCATTGGAAAAAAAATTATTTAAAAAATAATTAGATAAAAGTGAAAAATTTATTTAAAACAGTTTTTATAAAAAATGAACATGGAAGAAAAAGGGTTTACGATCAAAGAGAGAAATAAATTCAGTTTTTCCATAAAAACATTCTTTCAAAATGTTTAGTACATAAAGAGATAAAAATAAAGAATTTTTTTTATTATAAATAAATAACCATAGGATAATAAAATAAATGTGTTTCTTTAGAGGTTGATCATAATATTTCATCATCATGATCTTATTCATAAACAATTCCAATAAATAATGAGATTGTAACATAAAACTTTTCCAATTTGGTAACTTTTTAATCGTATGGACCATGAATGAAAAAAATATATGAATATTTATATCCCATAATTTACATGATAATAATAAAAAAATACATTCATGGTTAGTATATATACACCACAAAAATAAACAAGTGACATATAAGGCACACGTCCCATAGAAATAAAAGCGAGACGAAAATCCCAAACGTGCTTTGGTAACTTTTCAATCGTAAGACCCATGAAAGAATAACATAAAATGAAACATTAAATATAATTACTATAAATTAATTCATTATATAACATGTAAATGTGGATTTATATACACATCATAAAATAATATAGGTCTATAACATAACATATGCCCCAAAGAAGACAATTTGAGACAAAAATCACTTACCTCAAGTCTTGAATTTCTTTGTACATGTTTGAACCACCTATATGAAAAATATTGTTTTATTATACATATATTATAGAACCATAATCATATATATCATATCATATATGATTTAATTATTACATTTTATTACCCATTTATTAATAGTTCTTTATTAAAACCATATTTAAGGTAATAACTGCTTCATTTTTCATGTATGTTTTGGTTTGGTATTTTCAATAATTTTAAATTGATCATGGTTATATAATATCTATAATTTTAAAAATGATTTTAATATAATATATATTCACTATATATTTATTTAATTCAATCCATTAATGTTAGAGATTAAAAATGAATTATACAGTTCATTGAGATGGTATGTCATACATTCACATGAACGTTGTTTCTATTTTCTCAAAATATGGAATGAAAGAAAGTTAAATAATAACTCAAAATTAAAAATTCATTATGAATTAATATATATCAATTATTTTCATTAAAACCATCCTTATTACCATCTATGTAAATCTCAAGTGAAAAACAAATCACATTACTTAGTGAGGCAGTAGTCTTCCATACACACAAGCGACATTATCGTATTCCCACAGAATGGAAAGTAAGAAGTTAGATGTGATATTATACATAAAGAATTATAATTATGTAATGAATATCATATATAATAATCAAATACATTATTATATATAGCTATAAGTGGTGGTGATGGAAAATGTCTTACATCAGTTAGTGAGACGGTAGTCCGCCGTACACACGATCAACAATTTAGTTTTCCACTTGATAGAAGAGAAGATATATATAGGTAATTCCCTTAAAAAAATAAAATCTCATTATATGTTAGATATTATTAATATTATATCATAAGGGTTGAATAATATTTTAATGATTTATAGGAATAAATAAAATTAAAATTAAAATGCATTGTTAATGATAATACCTCTTCTTTAAATAACCCATTTAGGTTTACGCCTAAAGCTTTCATAGGAGGGTTTCCTAATACAAAAAAGGCCTATAATATGTGATTATATATTTGTTTAATGTATTTGGGAATTTATTGTCCTAACCAAAGGGTTTTTAAGTGTTAAGATGATAGTATATGAGGAGACCTTTCATAAGTGGGGGAGAGGGCACACATGGAATTTTTAAAAATAAAAAGGTGTACCCGTGTTTTAAAAATTAAAAAAGGATGAAAAATGGATCATTAATAAAACTTAAATAATATAATTTTTATATATTTCCATATAATATAATTTGGAAATTTTTTTAGTTCATTTTACCCCTTATATTTTTAGTTTAACCCCTTGGTAAACCCATTTTTACCTTAATCGTGGTAATTAATTTTTACTATTTTTACAATTCATTGTGACAAAAAATTAATTTGAACATATTATATAATATTAATTATGATTATTAAAAATATCTAATCCATTTTTCCAAATTCTATACACACAATTTTAAAATTTTAATTTAAAATGAAACCCACAGACGCGATAAAAAAGCGATTTTCCAAAGAGAAAATTTTCATAAGCATAGAATGTTTTAATATAAAAATTAAATATTAAATTATTATAATGAAATAAAATAGATTAATAAATATATAATTGAACTAATTTAAATTTTAAAATAATATTAATAAAATGGAGCTTGTAAATTCTTTAAACAAAAAGGCAATTTTTATTAAAAAACATTTTTTTAATATTCATAAAAAAATTAGACTTTGCATAAAATTCTCAAAAATTGACTCAAAGTTAATTTTGACATGTATATTTTAAAAATAAAGTTTATTTATAAAAATAAATTTTCTAAAAGTGTAAAAAATTACATTTATTATTTGTTCATAAAAAACAATAAAAACATTTTTTGAGAAAATAGTATTTTCAAAACATATGAAGATTTTAATAAAAATTATGTACTTTTTTATCAATATGTTTTATTTATATAAAACCATTATACTTAATTTTTAAAATGTGATTATTACAATTAATTCTGCCATGTTTAACAGCAGGGTTATAATGACTATGTTTAAATAATAATATTAATAGTATATTATGGTTCATTAAAACTTAGTGTTGCATGTAATGTAATATTTCGAAAAAATTAAATTTATTAAAAAAATTATTTCATAAAAAATTGAGGTGTTACAAATTCAGTCATACACATAATATAAAATTTTATCTTATAATGATAAAATACATGGGTCACGTTCATTAAACTCAACAATTTCAATCAAATGAAATAAGTGAAAAAATGTATCAAATATTTACTTTTGATCATTTAAATATCGATCCACTTATACATTAAGAACACAACTAAAATGTATCCATGAAAATTAAAATTAATAATTTCAATAAAATTCCATAGAATTACAACATGGCGATTCCACTATTTTTTTTTTCAAATTTTCTTCATGAATTATTGTAAAAAATTTAAAACTATTAATATTATAATAATCTAATCTATTAGGATACTTAAAGGTCCTCAATCCAAATATTTCAAATTATCTAGAACTTCAGCTTGATAATCAACATTACAATCTATATAAATGGAAAAAAATACTATTAAATACATAATATGTGTATATCAACATATTATAAATATAAAATAGTTTATTAAATTACATAATTTTCAAATCAACCAATAATATTGTTGTTAATAATTTTTTTATATCTTTCTCATATCATGTTTAACTTCTATGCTATATCTTTCTTTGAGTCTTGAGTTCTTTGACGAAAGGATTTATATTTTCACTATTCAGTAGAATATATCTATGTGTTTATATGAACTATGTTTGTGTGAATGAAATTAAAGATTTTTTTTTTAAAATTTTATGACCTAAAGATAGAATGACTTATTATTTTCTATAAGATTGGAATTAGTTTTTATTATCATCATCAAATCCAAAATAAATGAATCATGTCCCAATCACATGAAAATACCCTGAATAAAAGTTTATACACTCTTTGGTCATTTAACCTTTAGTAATATATCCTTCTTGTTGACATTTAAATATTATATAAAACATAAAATACCCATGAAACCTAATTAAATAATATAGGATACTGTAATAAACAATATATATAATTAGTTTATACAAAATAAATTAGTAATGAAAAAATAAGATTAATATAATTTTCTAGGGGGTACATTTATTATACTATATGGTTCCTCCAATTGTAATAAACTCAGTTAGATATAAAAACAAATGAATAAACATTGTAAAAAACAAGGGGGTAATATATTATCCAAATATTTTTTCATTAAAATTGCCTCTTAAATGTTTGTTAGACTCAATGGGGGATTAAAGTTTTCCAAAAAAATTGAATAACGAATATGTAAAACTGAATTTCAACTATAGTTACTTTATTAAATAATAATTTATGTAATGAAAATGGTAATAATTGATTCATAAAAATATATGAGTTATGTAATTTCAATCCATGTAAATTATAATTTTTTTAATAAATATAACTTGAAATTTTACATGAACATCCATCTAGTAATTTAATATATTTAAATTTTTGATGGAAAAAATTTATTTATTTATTTTTTATTAAAGAAAATACAATATTATACTTAACATATTAATTTGTTAATATGTTAAAATTTACATTCAATTATTATATGTCCTTATAAGAGTTCATATGATCTTATGATTTCCCTTTCTATAAAGTATTATAAAAACAATATTTTCACATATATTGTTTTCAGTGTACATAATATCAAGATTATGATGTAAAAAACCAAAATTTATGATAAGAAAGTTTTAAATATACCATTTATTTCTTCAATTTTTGTGCTCTAATTATATTTGATGATGTTAGAACTAGTTTCCCACTAGTTTTTAATTGGTTTTTTGTCTTAAATTACGTATCAACATTTGATAATCGTGACATGATTTTTGAAACTAATTATAATTATGGTGGTGGACTCAAATAATTTCTCCCAAAAATTCATGACTTTTAAAATTGAAATCTAGAAGATTCATCAATTAATGAATTATGACACCTATTAATTTTTTTTATATATTAGTGTTATAGAATAAAAAAAAGTTATAGACTTAAAATTTGAGGCCACTACGAGCATTATTGCATGGGAAGTTTACTTGTAATGAAAATTCACTAGTTATGCACATTTTAGAAATATAAAATATTAATATTTGGGTTTTTGATTCATTATATTCATATATACGATTATCCCATAACTCTAATAGTTCTTCCATAAGAGGATAAAAATATACATTAATCTCATTTCAAAGGATTTTTTCTGGAATAATAATTAAAATAATGTATGAATTTTTCTATATATACATCCATGGAAGTAAATTATAACTGATATAAATAACTACACCTACATTATAAGTTGTACATAAATTATTTAATGGGTTAAATCCATCTATAGACAATCCAAAATACACATTTTGTGGATTTAAAGTGAAATTTTTATATAAATAATCAAAGTATTTCCATGCTTTAAAATTTCATAGGTATCATATAAAACCTTCATTTTTGTTTTACATAGCATTCCACTCCACTTTATTTAGAGTTTTATATTATGAGAACTATATTTACAATCTTTGTTTTATTGAAATATAATATAAAGTGATGAGATTATTTGTATTTATCTTTTTCTTCATAGAACATTCACTTTGGCATTTATCTTAATTCATTGATTTATATCTAGAAGTGTGACATATTTTACAATCTTATCTATATAAATATAATCTATAATAAAACCTATAGTCATTGGAAAATTTATATATCATTCAATAATTGAGGTTGAGCACATTCAAAAATTTATTCATCTCATAAAATGATTTAGGGATATCCGATTAAACAAATTCATTTTACAACAACTAAAATATCATCAAAATTTATTTATATGTAATACCATAGGAACACATGATATGATTTAACTTCAATATGAATGATACTTTTTTATATTTACTATATCCTTTAAAAAATCATGATTTATGTATTCCCATAATTTATAAAACTTATTTTATTACATAGTTAGCTTCTTGCTTATGTTAATATCTATAAAATTAGGAAGGGAATCGACTAATATGTTATAATCTATATCATTTTATGACAAAGTGAAAGAAAAGAATCATTAATAAATTTATAAATTTCATTATTTATAATCAAATATGTATACAATTCATTCTAATAATAGTCTCACATTGAACATTCTATATTATTTAATTCCCCATGCCAAATCCATCTAATATATCTAGTTATAATTTTCTTAGTATCAATTGGTCATAAACATCATGTCATTTCAACTGTCACCTAAAATTAAAATAAGAACATAGACATTTATACTTCCATATGTTGATTAATTTATCATTGAAAAATATAAAAATATATCTAACCTTATAACATTTTGAGGTTTATTCGAGGTTAAATTTATCAAAAATTTATTCATTTATATCCAATTGATGAATATCAACATAAATAATATGAAAAAAAAATATTTAAATAAAATCATATTAAATGTAAAAATAAGGATTTATTGAATAAAATACATGAATATCTTAAAAAATATTAGTATATGTAATATCTGCTTAAAAACCATCAATTACAATATACATATAATAAATTAATTTTATGATTTCCTATATTATGATATAAATATATCATATAACTTATTAAAAGGAATCATATAAATTGAAATCATATATTATAGATAATTTCAATAAATTCCTGGGTGGTTTCTTTCTATTGGAGAGTAAATTCTGATTGAGAAATACATGTTATATGAATCATATTATTGGATATACATATGTCATTTTATATAATATGTGTATAAAAACATTAAAACATATTATATTTATACAGTACCCAATTATATAAAAATGTTTAAACAATAATAAATAATCATAAGTCTAATTTAATTTTAATTATAATATGCACTTATGAACTATATATAACACTATCTCTAAGACATATGATAAAATATACATTCATTTATATCATTTGTTAATATATTAATGAATCATAAAATCAAAGTAATTTTTTTATTCTACTAGATATCATACCACATTTATAATAATAAATATAAAAATTATAAATAATCCAAATTTATAATAATGAAAATTAATCAAAATACATAAAATCACTTATTGATCATTTCAATAATAAATAAAATAAAGAAATATATGATAGAGATATTACTAGAATTTTTAATATATTTAAACTCTAACATACATGATTTTATGATTTGTAAAAAAATTGATTGATAAATGTTTTTTACCTAGATATACTCGGAGAAAATTCAATATTTGGAACTATAGAAAGATAACCAAAGTCAATGGTATTTTTCTAGAGAGGGAAATGGAGGGTCATTATCAAAGCACTGTAGGGACCAGAGGGTAAAATGTAGTCTGAAGTCTCTGAGATTTGTGACTGGGAGGGGGAAATAATAAAGGGGTAATATGAATATATAGAGTTTTATAAGGTGTGGTTTTTCAAAATCTATCAATATAATTAATGTTATTAGTATTTATTTAAATAAAAACTAATAATTACATGTTTTATCTTCTATTATATCTGACCACCATTAATAAAAAGGTGAAAAAAATTTAAAATACTTGGAATTTTTAATTCTTGGTGGTTATCAATATTCTGTGTTGTCATGACCCGCCCCCCAGGGCACGTGCCATGACTACCCCAAGCCCGTCTTCCAAAGGCCAGGGGCTGGAGACTAGCACCAAAGGCATAATTCCCTAAAACTGGGAAGACATTGCCTTTATAAAGTGTAAAAACACACAACTGGATACGAAACACTAAGCAAATAGTATAACCAACAAGTGAGTATAATAAGTAAAAATAGGCCAGAATACAAGCCCAACTAGAAAGTACAAGGAAACTAAAAAACAAGTACAACTGAAGGAAAGTAAAACAACTGCTGTGTCATCAACCGGGATTCCTACATGAAGGGTAAGTACAGATAGCCTCCTCATCACTCCATGTCCGTCAGTCTCCTCCGTGTACCGACTCGTCGTAAGGTCCACCTCTAGGTACCGTCCAGTCCTGATACTCTCAGCCTCAGTCAGCGATGTCCGTCGTTTGCAACCGACACAACGAGGTGCGGGCATAGCCCATGCATGGGTGAGTATAACGATACTCAGTAGGGACCCCGAGACCCTCAAGGTCTCACAAAATCCAACAAGTATAAATCACAAAGTATGAAAAATCAATAGATAACCCCACATAGGTATATGCCCATGCATATATCTAAGTTATCAAGTAATCCATCTCAACCACGATGTAAACACAAAAGTTACTGACTCAGCTCACAAAGGTATACAACTTTTGTAGAGAGTTAGTGATGATTAGATATAATCACTAAATCATATATTCTATCAAACCCATATAGGATCTAGGAACAGAAATCAAAACTATCGAACCCATACAGGATCCAGGAACAGTCTTCAGTGCTGTCGAACCCACACAGGATCCAAGAACAGCGGCCAGAACTGTCGAACCCACACAGGATCTAGGAACAATAGTAAGAGCTGTCGAACCCACACAGGATCCAAGAATAGTGTCCAAAACTATCGAACCCACAGAGGATCTAGGAACAGTAGTCAGAGCTGTCGAACCCACACAGGATCTAGGAACAATTGTCAGAGAGCAGCCAGCCACAGGGTTTCCAAACGAAGCACGCTTGATTCCGGTAGGGTCCTCTCCTCAAGCCAAGTGTCAATATATCATCTTCCATGAAGTCCCACGAAGAAGTATTCCAAAGGTCTTCCACATCATAGGGGTCTCATTGCAACAGATGGTGCGTCAATCAGATTCCTGAATTGTGAGTTATTAGCCTTTTAGTCCGAGGGGCCCGTTTAGATTCGTGCTCGATCCAACCTAACCATATCTCAAATATACCCCAAACTCCAGTGGGGTATACACAAAGGGACCGTCGCACTCCAAGAATACCAGTGCCACTGACGGTATGTAAAACAGTCATCTGGTGCCAAAGATATGGACAAAGAAAGTAAAGGGTCGGTATTGGGCCCAGGTCCGGTCCGACTCGGTCAGACCGACCCGGTCCGACCCAGTCTAGGCCGACCCGGTTTGGGTCAACCCGGTCAGACCTGTTGTGTTTGGCCTGGCCCATTGGGCGGGCCAAACTGTTAGGTTCGTTCCGACCCGCTGGGCCCCGCCCATCAGGCCGCGTGGGCGGTTTGGCCTGGGCTCGGGGCTGGTTTGGCCCGGAGCGTCGTGAGGGAGCAACCCAGAGCACCGTGAGGGCATGACCCAGAGGGCGTGGCCAGGGCCGGTTCGGCTAGGGTGCCACGAGGGGGGATGCGGGCCAGCTCAGGAGGCTTGTGCGGCTAGGGCACCAGTTCGGTTGGGAGTCTAGCATGGCTTGGAGGTTTGGGAGCCAGGAGGTGGCTCGGGAGGCCGTCGGGTAGCTGGGAGGCCAACGGGAAGGCCAGAGGGTGGCCGGGAGGCAGCCGGGTAGGGTGCCAGGCAGGCCGACGGCTTCGGTCGGGGCACACGGAAGGCGCGGGCTGCGGGGAGGTCGGGCCGGCGCGGTTCGACGTGGCTCGGGCCGATGCGGGCTGGCAGTGACCGACCAGGGTGGCTCGGCCGATTCGTCCAGCGAACGGCGCGGCCAGGGCGGCTCGGTCGGAGGGCTGCGGGTCATCCCAGAGCACCGGGGTGCTGCGGGGGAGGTGCGGTTCGCAGAGGCCGCAGGTAGCGTGGCCTTTTTTGTCGCCGCCTTTGTTGTTTCGTCGCCTCATTGCCATGCCGAAAATCATCATAAACAAGAATGACGGAGGGGTCGGGCCATGTTGGTTTGGCCCGCACCCTCCGCATTTAGGGTGGTAACAATTGACTCATCAAGAAGTACGATGAACAACAATTATTTTACAATCTTTTCATCGATTCCTTTCCAACCAAAGATGAGAAGAAGAAAAGGGATACTACACAAATAAACCCCCTACGTTTGATCATCTGTCATCGTTGATGAAGTCACGGGAAGAAGACAGAGTCGTCGTTCATCGCGTCCGCTGCACACTTCCAATCCCGAGCTTTGTTGGCTCGTTGATGACGAAGCAGAGGGTTGGTTAGTTGAAGACATCCCATGTCGGTTGAAGCTTCGAGGAAGAAGTCGAAGAAGGTCAGCATTCTTTGTTGGGAGATGGGGTTCTTCGTTGGAGAACTCTAATTATCCCAAGCTCTCCTCTCAAAGCTCCCACCAAAAATAACAATGACAACCTAAATAATAATAGTTTGAGTTAATATATTATTTAATTTGTTGGCAAAAAAATCAAATGGTAAATTAATAACTTGGCTCCCCTAATTAATTCATGAGTGTTGGAACAAATTAATTAGGGGAGTTGGCACCAATTAATTAAAGGGGATGTGGCACTATAAATGGTAGATGAGATCAAGGAGCTCACCCTCATTAATGAGGGGAGTTGAGAGATCAAGAGGTTCTCCCTCCTTAATGAGGGAGAGTTGAGAGGTTTTCCTCTCCTCCTATTAATAGGGTGTTTAGCCCCATGTGGTCCCCACATCGTAACCTCCGTGGGAGGTTAGGTTCGTGTGGGCCCCACCAACATAACCTCTCATAGAAGGTTAAGGTGTGTTGGTCCCACCTCCAACTTCCACGAGGAGGTTTTAACCACCAAACCACCACATGGTGGATCAAACAAAAATAAAGTGAAGCTCACTTTATTTTATTATTTTCCCTGAAAACCCAAAAACTAACTTTTATTCTCGACCCACTGCCGTCGAAGTGAAAGTATCCTTAAGTGAATACCGGCGCTATGAGTTCAACGATGCCCTCAGATTTTGATTCCGAGCACCAGTTCAAAATTTATAAAAACCCACTCGTACATTTACTGAACATACCCGAACAAAACTTCAGAAATTGATTCTGGGCACACCAGGCCTCGAAATCATGCGCTTTCAATTTTCACAGACTCGTAAAATTTCCATGTATTTAAGAAAAAAATTTCCACAAAATTTCCAGGCCTTTACATTCTCCACACCTCAGAGATTTACATCCCCGTAAGCTACAACTTGAACTAAGGGAATAGGTGGGGGTACTAAGCACGCATCTGAGCCTCCCGCTTCCATGTTCTCTTCTGAAGGTTCCCATGCTGCTAGAAAATGCACACCAGAGGTATCGACCATCCATGTAGTACCCGATCTCGTCGATCCTCAATCTCCAATAGAACCTCTGTAAAAGTCACCCCATCCTCGATGTCCATATCTCCATGGTCAATTATGTGAGAAGGGTCATGCACATATCTCCTCAGATGAGATACGTGGAAGACGTCGTGTACCCGGTGCAACTAAGGTGGAAGAGATAAGCGACAAGACACCTCACTAACTCTGCTGAGGACCTGAAAAGGTCTGATGAATCTCAGAGATAACCTTCTGCCTCGACCAAATCTTTGTAGACCTCATCAGGGTGAGACCCGTAGAAAGACATGGTTGCCATCCTCAAACTCTAGAGGTCTCCGTCTCCTATCATCATATGACTTCTGTCTGCTCTGTGCAGTCTTCATATACCCCTGGATGATCTGCACCTTCTCCGTGGTAGCTCATACCATCTCTGGTCTCACTAATGCTGACTCCCCAAGGTTAGTCCAACACAAAGGTGATCTACAAGATCGCCCGTACAATGCCTCGAAAGGTTCCATTCCTAAGGTGGAGTGATAACTGTTGTTGTATGAAAACTCCACTAAAGGTAAGTGATCCTCCTAGCTGCGACCAAAGTCAAGGATGCATGCACAGAGCATGTCCTTGAGAGTCTGAATGGTCCACTCAGTATGATCATCCGTCTGAGGATGGAAGGTGGTGCTCAAATGAAGTTGTGTCTCGAATACCTCCTGAAACACCTTCCATAGCTGGGAAGTAAACCTTGCATCACTATTGGTGACAATAGATGAAGGTACTCCATGTAGCCGCACAATATTCTGCACATAGAGGCATCCCAAGATCTCTACTAAACCCTTCTCTCTGATCGGTAGGAAGTGGGCTGACTTGACGAGTCAGTCAATGATCACCCAAATTGAGTCATGATCACTGGATGTATGTGGAAGTCCTGTCACAAAGTCCATGGATATCCCATCCCACTTCCACTATGGGACCTCTAAAGGCTAAACCAAGCCTACTGTTACCTGGTGCTCCGCCTTCACTTTCTGAAAAGTGAGGCATCGAGAGACAAACTCTGCTACCGCCCTATTAATATCTGGACACTAGTGCTGTCATCAGAGATCCTAGTACATATTTTCCACTCCTAGATGTACTGCGAGAGGGGATGTGTGGAACTCCCTCAGCACTTCCTCCTGAAGTGACACTGGCACCATAGTATGTCCTCAGAAGAGGATGGTATGATCGCCACCTTCAGAAAATCCATTAGGTGCCTGCCCTGTGGATATTTGAGCACGTCGTGTCTCACAGTCAGCGTCCCCAAGCTGTGCCTATCTGACTCGTTGAAGAAGTGGGGGGAGTGACTATAAGAGACTGAAGGAAAGCTACTCCATCTTGGTCCACAAAGGATATTTGTAAAGCAGTCAGATGCTCTATCACCTCTCCTAGCATCTGTATACCAGATCTCCTACTAAGTGCATCTGCTATAATGTTCCCCTTTCCAGGAGTATAGACTATCTTGAAGTCATAGTCCTGAGGAAATCAAGACATCGCCTCTGTCTCAAGTTCAGGTCCTTCTGATAGAAGATATACCTGAGACTATTGTGATTAGAGTACACAGTAAAACCTTCACCCATCAGATAGTGTCGCCACATCTTCAAGGCGAAGACCACTGCTGCTAACTCTAGGTCATGGGTAGCGTAGTTCTGCTCATGCTATCCCAGCTGTCGAGAACCATACGCAATCACTACTCGCTCCTGCATTAGGACACACCCGATTCTGGTCCCTGATGCATCGCAGTAGACTATGTACCCTATGCCTTCCTCTGGAATCCTCAAGATGGGGGCACTATTCAGCCTCTACCTCAGCTTCTGAAAGATCTGCTAACATCTCTATGACCACACGAAGGGTTTCCCCTTCTTTGTTAAATCTGATAGTGGTACTGCAACTCTAGAGAAGTCTAGAAGGAATCTATGGTAGTAACCAGCCAAACCCAAGAAAATTTGTACCTCCGTCACACTCCTGAGTGGCTCCCAAGCAAGTACCGCCTCAATCTTTTCTAAATCCACAGCAACTCCAGCCTCTGAGATGACATGTCCCAAAAAGTGAACCTCTCAGATCCAAAACTGGCACATCAAGAGATTACCATAAAGCTGGTGCTCTCAGAGTGTGTCCAATACTACCTACAAATGGTAGGAATGCTTCTCCTTAGTAGTTGAGTAGATCAAAATGTCGTCGATGAAGACTATGAAAAAGCGACCAAGGTATGGATGAAAGATCCTATTCATGAGTCCTATGAACACTATTGGAGTTTTGGTTACGCCAAATGGCATAACCAAAAACTCGTGGTGGTCGTACCAACATCTGAAGGCCGTCTTCTGCACATCCTCGTCTCAAACTCTGAGCTGGTGATAGCCTGATCTGAGGTATATCTTTGAGAACCACCGTTCTCCCTTCAACTGATCAAATAGGTTGTCAATCCTCAGGAGTGGGTACTTGTTCTTCATGGTCACCTGGTTCAGGCAACGATAGTCGACACAAATCCTCAAGCTCCCATATGCCTTCTTGGCAAATAAAATCAGGGCTGCCTAGGGAGAAACACTGGGAAGGATGAATCCCTTCTCCTACAAGTCCTATAGATGTACCCTCAGCTCGCTACGGGATCCATACAATATGTTGGTGTAGATATCGGTTCCATCTTGGGGTACATGTCAATGTAGAAGTCCACATCTCTGCATGGAGGTAGACCTGGGACTTCACCAGGGAAAACATCCGCATACTGGTCCACCACTACAAGATAGTTCAGACTCTCCACATCTACTGCTCTGAGGGTAAGGTAGGCCAACTGATGAGTGATCGGCTTCACCCTCCTCCGAGTAAGTCTGTCCTATGCTGTAAAGGCTCCCTTCTCACCAGTGAAGGTAAAACTAGTCCCATCCGTGCGGACACACTGTACTTTGTTCCTAATACAGTCTATCTGAGCATGGGCTGTAGATAATTAGTCCATACCCAAGATGACGTCGTAAGGCCTCGACACTGCTAAGAGGAGGTCCCAACCGAAGATCTTACCTCCTAGAGTAAGCTAACACTATCAACACCAGTGTGTAATCATTGAGTCTACTCCCATAGGAGTCTCTAGCCGTAAGGATTGATCCAACGGCTCCGTCGGAATCTCCGAGCTTTGAACGAGGGAAATGGAAATGAAAGAGTGACTGACACCTGTGTCTATAAGAACTAAAGGTAAGGTGGAGTAGACACATATCGTACCTCGAATCATCTCTGGAGCCCCATGATCATAAGCCTCAGCTTCTTGGAGCTGAGCTATCCCCTGTCCACATGCTCACTGTAGTCGGGGTGGACCTCCTGGTGGTGGTGGTGGTAACACCTTGTAACATCGTCCACCACCAGCTGCACGACCAGCTCTTCTTCCAAGTCCACCTCTGCCCTACAGATCACCTCGATCAAACCTCTGCCTCTATTTGGGAGGTACCTGAACTATCTGCTAATCATCCGAATGATGGGTCGGACAGTCACAAGCCATGTAACCCTGCCCGCCTCATGTGAAACGCTGCCTGTTCCTTGAATAACTGGATCTGTCTCATGTGCCTCGCACAACCGAACCCATGTCCTGAGGTCGTCCACCGGATGGTCTGGTCCGCTTGGACCTCTGCGACATCTGTCTACTACCTATTGCAGAAGACTCCGCAACATGACGCTCAGTGGTGGGTCTCGCTTCTGGTGACTGCTCAGCAAGGAAACTCTCCACTAAGAGGGCTCGCTCCAACACCCCTGCCTACGTCGGGATACTAAGGGAGATCATCAAAGCCCTGATCTCTCACCTGAGACCCTGGTCGAAGGTTTGAGTCCTGAAGAATGGGTCCCATACCATATATGTGGAGTAGCATGAGTGGTCGGTGAACCTAAATGAGTACTGTGCCACCATCATTCTACCCTGCTGTAGATGCAGTAGCTCCTGTATCCACACCGCACGTAGGGTGGCTGAGATAAACTCCACCCAAAATAGGCTCTCGAAGTCTGTCTAGAGAAGTGTCACCTCGTCATGCACCTGGAGCATCAGGCTCCACCATCTTCCTGTTGCTTCCTGAAGGAGACTCATAGTAAGGATCACTATAAGGTTGGCTGGTGTCCCTACCAGTTTGAAGACTCTCACCACAGCCTCCAGCTAATCCTCATCTTCCTACGAGTCCGTCTCACCCCTGAACCTGGGTGGCCTCTATCATTGGAACTTGTGCAACACGCTCAGGCGGTGTGCACTCTCTGCTTCTAGGTATGGTGGAATTAGTGTCCCAAAGGGGAGTGGTACCAATGGTGACTCTTCTGGAAAAGGGCCCTGCACCGAGGCCTCGTTTCTCAGTGGGCTATCTGTACGTACAACTCTCAGAACCCTGGCTGGCTGTCTGCATGGAGGCATCCTAAAACGAAACAGGTGTGACATGGTAATTAAGTTATACCTGGTGAGCTGACTCAAGATATCACAAAGTAAACTCTTGAAAACACACACGCAATCAGTGTTTTTGTGCACTGAGTCGGAAATCATAAGTCAGGGTCCTGGTGTATGGATACATCATCCACCGCCCCAACACTAGACTCCTTGAACTAAAAACCACACTCAATACCCTTAACACTATTGTTTCATAGAAAATATCAGAGTCCTAAGTTCTTTGGTAGAACCGACTCCTCTGATACCAATTTGTCATGACCCGTCCCTTGGGGCCCATAACGTGATTACCCCAAGCCCGCCTTCCATAGGCCAGAGGATGACGACTAGCACCAAAGGTGTAATTCCCTAAAACTGGGAAGACATTGCCTTTATAAAGTGTAAAAACACACAACAGAGCACACGACTGGATATGAAACACTAAGCAAACAGTATAACCAACAAGTGAATAAAGTAAGTAAAAAGGGGCCAGAATACAAGCCCAACTGGAAAGTACAAGGAAAATGAAAAACAAGTACAACTGAAGGAAAGTAAAACAGCTGCTGTGTCATCCATTGGGATTCCTACCTGAAGGGTAGGTACAGATAGCATCCTCAGTACTCCACATCCATTAGTCTCCTCCGTGTACCAACTCGTCATAAGATCCACCTCTAGGTACCGTCCAGTCCTGCTACTCTCAGCCTCAGTCAGTGCTGTCCATCGTCTACAACCAAAAGAACAAGGTGCGGGCATAGCCTGTGTAGGGGTGAGTATAACGATACTCAGTAGGGACCCCGAGACCCTTAAGGTCTCAGAAAATCCAACAAGGATAAATCACAAAGTATGAAAAATCAACAGATAACCCCATATAGGTATATGACCATATGTGATGCCCCGACCCCAGTTACCTAGAGTCGGTGCATTATTACATAACATTGGCATGATCACAAGAAAGATCAAGACTCGAAAGACCGATTAGTTTAGTAGCCTTAGAAACACTAGATATATTCATAAAGTTTTACATTACATCATAAAAATGAAAACTAAAACAACATAGTCTCCATAGTTCACAATCATATCCCCTCATACTATCCCTGCAGGTCATTCATAAAATACTTCTTCACATCCTGGAAAAAATAAAACATAGAAAGGGGTGAGATCAAATGCCCAGTAAGGATAACAATATAGTGGAAACTTTCATAAATAAGTATAAACATTTAAGGCAATGTATAACTAAAAAAATCCTTTTTAACTTGAACTTTAGAATAATATGGCAGAAATAAAATGAAATAATTCCATATACTTATTCACATAGATATTCTACTAGTCGAATAATCACATGAAATATAAATAACCACATTCATAATGATGGAATGCATAATTCCAGACTATCATAACCACGTAGCCAAGGCCTCGTGCCAAGACTACAAATAAGATTTTGTCAAGGACTCGTGCCGAGACACTAGTTTGTCTCATGAGACCTACCGATGCATCAAGGAGCTATAGCGGGATCCACCCGTCACTTATCAAGTCCAATGAATTCCTCATATGAATATGTTTAAACATAACATAAACATTCGTATTAAAACTAGCATACGAAATGTCAATACATTCTCCATAAACCATGAATGGTATAAAAATAACACATCCATAGTAAAACATATCACAAAACCTTAAATACAATATGGAAATTTTGTATCATAATAAATCAACTTCAAATAAGCTTAAAATCCATCAAAGGATGTTGACATAGATGAAATCAAAACTATTTGATAGAAATATCTTTTTTTTAAATCATTTAAAAGTAACATAATTATAAAATAAAAAATTTAATTTGAAAATTTTCTTATAAGCTTGTAAGGGAAGCTTCGAAGATTTTATAACTGCGGAAAATAACCACACCCACCGTATAAGTTAAAAAAGACATTCTTACCTTAATTCTGTTAAAAAGGTTAAAAAGGACCTTGTTTGGAAAAGGATAGAAATATTCCTTTATAAACCTCTTATAAAATGTCAAACAAGGGTATAAATGAATTTAACCCATATTCTAGTAAATAGTAATTTTTTTTTGAAATACATTTTTAAGAAACATGGATGTGGATGATAAAGAAGTCCCAGTAGATTATTACATATAAACAACCTCGGATAATGAAGAGATTGCGAAATAAACCCTTACCTTGTACTTTTCCTTGGTTGGGGGTAGGTTAACCTCCTGTATAATGGTGAAATAATTGTTATTAAATTATACAAGAGTAATTTAAATTAATATGATATCATATATGATCTTTTAACATTTATTTGTTAATAATATCTTAGTATTATCTTTGTTTCGGGTGTTAACTTACTCATTTTCTTTTATATGTTTTGTTACATAAGCCATGTTTGTTATGGATAGGTTGTATCTTATTCATATACAGAATTATATAAAGTCCTTAAACACTATTTTTAATCATAAAATGAGAATTATACTTGAATGGGTACGATGGAGAATGAATCTCATCACGTTTGTGGAGACGGTAGTCCGTACGTACGCACGAGCGACAATATCATTATTTTGATATTGAAATAATATTTAATTGGATGGTATATCATATATACAGAATAATTATCATGTTATATTTATTATTTACATGAATTACACATCATTATTATACCCATCCAAATAATAATGTTTTGAATAACAATTATACCACGATGTGGAGACGATAAGCCGTACGTACGCACGTATGGTGACATGTCATTAAAAGGATGGATAGAATACTGAATATGGTTGTACCATGTTTATAATAACATAAAAGTATATATAATATACTGGATTTATTATTTTATAATGGTAATAACAGATAAATAAGAATTGGAAGAATAAAGGAACTTGAAAGAGGGTGGTGAAAACATTACCTCTTCTTCGGGTTCTTCCTTTTGATTTGATCAAAAGGGCTCCTTAGTTTGTCTTTCTGACTAAAAGAAGACCTCTATGTTTAAGTTAGGGAAGTTGAGAGAGTATTTGGTCAGGGGTTGGCCGAGCCAAAAGGCTTTCAATGTGTGAATTAGTGAGAAGGGGGAGTTCCCTTTTTTATAAGGGGTGAGAGGCACCTTTGGAAAAGCTAGAAATATTATTTTATAATAAATTCATATTCAGTTTATAATAGTGCCAAAGTGGATTATTTAAAGTTTAAGGTGGGGATAGGTCTAATACCACTCAACCAATAGGTTTTATACAGGTTTGGGTCACTATATTAACCTTATCTTTTAGTTTTAACTCTTTGTTAATTAGTTTAACATTTACCATGCCACTTTGTATTTTTATATTATATAGTTAATAAACTTACTATATACATCCAAGAGACCCAAAAGTGGTCCATTAATGATACAACTATCATGATATAAGTCTCTTGTCCGAACCCTATATTTTTATAAATTTATTATCAATTAATAATATAATATTTTTTTTAAAAACTCTTTTATGTCAATTTTGACACTATTCAATAATTGATTTTTGTTAAAGTATTAACAACTTTATTAATTAGAAAAAAATTCATTTAAGTAGTCCTATAATGTCATATTAAGAAATAAAATTCATGGATGTCATCAAAACTTTCAAATTATATTAATTTTAACATTTATAATACCAATTCTTTGATTCTTTCATTAATAAGGAAAATACTGCATCATTATTGTGTCATAAATAATATTAATTATTAAATGTATAAAAATTATAAATAAAATACCATTATGTAGGAAATATTTTTATATTTCTAATGAATATTGATAGTCTAAAATCCAACATATATAACCCTATGTAAAAATTGTTTTTCTAAAAGATATATGCTTATGTCATTTTTGTATTTATTTTAACTTAATTAATATAAAGTGTCATTATCACTTACAAGTGGATCCATGGGGTCCCAAAATCAACCCAAATATGACCATGGTTGGACATGTATCAACCAATAAGGTTAGGACACGTTTTAGGGTAATTTATTATTATTATAATATTAATTTTTTACCCTTATTTACTGGATTTACCCTTTAACCATGGTAAATAAAATATTTACCGAAGTAATTATTCAAAATGTCTAAAAATAAAAGTTACCTATTTACACAATTTGGAAATACTGATTCCAAATATGGAATCCATTTTTCTAAATTCAAAACACAAAAGTGGCAGAAATTAATTTAAAATTAATTCCCGTTGTTAAAACAAAAAGCGTGTTTTTAAGAGATAATAACTATCAAAAGATTGACACTTTTTTATGTCTGGTTTAATTGTGAAATTATGTCTAATTACCAAAATTGTATTAAATGGTAAAAATATATTCTAAATATACTTTAAAACCACTCAAATTCATAATTTATCACTATTAATTATTTCGAATAAAAAAGTTGTTTTTAATTAAAATTTAGTAATTTTCACTATTCATCAAAATATAAATGTTATCCGAAAAGTTTCAAAATTTTACCCTAGGATAATTTCGATATTACAAATCCAAAAAAGAAGTCCATTTTGAGAGATAAAATTTCAAAAAGTGGGTATTACTGTTCATAATGGCTAGTTTGATTGGTTGTGGTGTGTGTTAGAACTCAAAGTTGCGTACAACACACGCTACTGTATTATTCAAAGAGAAGCGTACCATGGAAGCTTGGGGTGTTAAATTATCCCCTCCTTAAAATAATTTCATCCTCAAAATTTCTAGAATATTATTTCATAAAAAGACTCGGGTGGTTCTTCATCATAAGTTTCTCAGGTTCCCACATTGCCTTTTCCATCTTATGGTTTCTCCATAGAACTTTTACCAGACGAGTCGTCCAGTTTCTCAGCAGTTGTTCTCTTGTATCAAGAATCCTGATGGGATCTTCGCAATAAGAGAGATCGGGTTCCAGTTCTAATTCATCATAGGTGAGTACATGCGTTGGGTCAGACCTGTATTTCCTCAATAGTGATACGTGGAACACATCGTGAACTTTAGAGAGACTTGGAGGCATTGCCAAATGGTAAGCTACAACCCCAATTTGTTCTAGAATTTCGAAAGGTCCTATGTACCTAGGACTCAATTTACCTTTCTTGCCGAAACATATAACTCTCTTCCATAGAGATACCTTCAAGAAAACATGATCTCCTACATGAAATTCCAAATCCTTCCTTTGATTGTCAGCATAGCTCTTCTGCCTACTTTGAGCTGCTTTGATGTGGTTTTGGATTACCTTCACCTTCTCCATCATTTCCTCCACCAGTTCTGGGCCTACAAGTTTTCTTTCACCGATATCATCCCAACAGGTTGGTGTGTGACATATCTTTCCATATAACGCTTCATATGGTGCCATTTGAATACTTGAATGGAAGCTATTATTATAGGAAAATTCTACCAGAGGTAAATATTGATCCCACATACCCTGAAAGTCAAGTGAGTAGGATCTCAACATGTCTTTTAAGGTTTTAATAGTCCGTTCTGATTGTCCATCTGTTTTAGGGTGGTAGGCAGTGCTCAAATGAAGTTTATTATCCAAGGCCTTCTGAAGACTCTTCCAGAATCTTGAAGTAAAACGAGGATCATGATCAGAAACAATCGATAGGGGTACTCCATGAAGTCTCACAACTTCATTAATATATAGTCTTGCTAGACGTTCAAGTGGTAAATCTTCTCTTATAGCAAGAAAATGTGCTGACTTGGTAAGACGATCAATAATGACCCATATTGCATTATTCCTTCTAGGAGTCTTTGGTAGTCCCATGACAAAGTCCATCGTGATATTATCCCATTTCCACTCAGGTATGGTAAGAGGTTGCATGACTCCTCCAGGCTGTTGCCTTCCAGCTTTCACTTGTTGATAAACCATACATCTTGACACAAAATCAGCAATCTCCCTCTTCATGTTGTTCCACAAAAAATGTTCCTTCAAATCTCTATACATTTTGGTTCTCCTAGGGTGTATAGAGAAATTGGATCTATGAGCATCGTCCAACAATTCCCTTTTTAGATAAGGTATATTGGGAACACAAAGTCTCTTCTCAAATTTCAAAATTCTATTTTCATACACAAAGTCACTCAATCTCCCATCATTCACAGCTTGAATCTTCTTTTTAAATTCTTCATCATTGGTCTGAGAACTCTTTATCCTTTCTAGTAAATATGGTTTGGCAACCATTTGAAAAAGAATTGATGTTTCACCTTCTATGGTTATTCCCATATCCATCTTCACTAGATCCATGAAAATAGGATCCATTTTAATTATCATATTGTTCAAAACTCCATGATCTTTTCTGCTCAAAGCATCTTTCACCTTATTTACCTTCCCTGGGTGGTAGTGTATCGTACAATCATAATCCTTGAGTAATTCAAGACATCTTATTTTCCTCATATTGAGTTCTTTTTGTGAGAAAATATACTTCAAACTCTTGTTATCAGTATAAATCTAACATTTTTTACCATAGAGGTAGTGTCTCCATATCTTCAAAGCAAAGATCACAGCCGCTAACTCAAGATCATGAGTAGGATAGTTTTTCTCATGAATTTTCAACTATCGTGATGCATAGGCAATAACCCTATCATCCTGCATATGGACACAACCATGTCCTTTCTTCGATACATCACTATAAACAACAAACCCATCATTCCCCGATGGTAGAGTCAATATAGGAGTATTGACTAATCTTCTATTCAGTTCTTCGAAACATTATTCACACTTTTTTTACAAACAAATTTAACCCCTTTACGTGTGAGCTTTGTTAATGAGTTATCCAACCAGGAAAAATTCTGGACGAAACGTCGATAATAACCTGCTAAACCAATAAAACTGTGTACCTCGGTTATACTCGTCGGTGAAAGCCATTCTTGGATTTCCTTGGTCTTAAAAGTATCAACAGAGATTCCATATTTAGAGACAATATGGCCAAGAAAAGAAATCTTCTGAAGCCATAATTCACACTTGCTAAACTTCCCATATAATTCATGTCTTCTCAGAGTCTTCAGGATAATGCACAAGTGATTTTCATGATCTTCGTAGCTTTTAGAGTATACCAAGATATCATCAATAAATACCACCATAAATTCATCGAGATATTATTTGAAAACTCTATTCATCAGATCCATGAATATAGAGGGTGAATTAGTCAATCCAAAAGGCATTACCGTAAACTCGTAATGCCCATACCTGGTTCGAAATGCTGTTTTCATAATGTCTTCCTTCTTCACACACAACTGATGGCATCCAGATCGAAGGTAAATCTTTGAAAAGTATTGATCTCCATGCATTTGGTCAAATAAATCATCAATGTGAGGTAGGGGATACTTGTTATTTATTTTTATATCATTGATCTCCCTATAGTCGATACATAACCTCATAGATCCATCTTTCTTTTTAACAAAAAGAACAGGGGATCCCCATGGAGAAACACTAGGGAGAATAAATCCATTATTACTCAATTCCTCTAGTTGTTTCTTTAGTTCAACTAATTCCAAAGTGGACATTATATAAGGGGTCTTCTATATAGGCCTTGATCTAGGAATTAAATCAATAGAAAACTCAACTTCTCATTCTGGAGGATGTCCAGGTAAATCTTTCGGAAACACATCTACATATTCTTTCACAATAGGTACATCCTCTATTTGAAAATTACTTTCCTCACCCACAGTCATTTCATTATCTTCCTCCCCAATAATTGAATTTAGTTGAGCTACTAGGGGTGGATCTAGATAAGAATTAGGTGGTGATGATTTTTCTCTAAAGATAAGGTGTTCCTTATCATCATCATAAAAAATCATAACCTCATTCTTCTTATAATAAATCTTTGCATCATGGTCCGAAATCCAATCCATACTGAGGATTATATCAAACTCAATCATAGGTATGACGATGAGATCAGTGGATAAAGAACATTTATGTGCTCTAATGGGGACTGATTCACAAAACTTTGTTGCAATGATACTTCCCTTATGAGTTTTAACTGAAAACTATTTTGTTAAATCAAATTGGAAATATCTAATTTTATTAGAAAACTTGGAAGATATGAAAAAATGCGATTATCTAGAATCAAATAATGCATTTGTTAAACTTGAGTAAACCATTAAATTACCCACCACCATGTCTTTCGGAGCTTCTACCTCAATAGTAGTGATAGCATAAGATTGGCCTTGATCCCTTGGCCTTTTCTGAGGAAAGTTCCCATAACTCTTAGGAAATTCATTTTCATAATGTCCCATCTCCCTGAAATTATAGCATTGGACATCGGTAGCTTCCTTCTCCCCCTTTCAATCACGAGCTTGGTGGTCTTTTTCACCACACTTGTAACAATCTCCCATTCCTTTTAAGCAAGTACCGGGGTGTTTCTTCCCACATTTACTACAGGATGGATATTAAACTTTTCCCTTCTTCCCCTTATTTACATTCCCATATTGATCAACATATCTCTTCTTCTCTTTTTTTTTAAAGTCATAAGACTTAGAAAATTCTGTTTCTGTCTTGATAGCATATGAGACAATGTCTTCGTACGATGAGAAGGATTGTGAGACTAATGCTCGACGGAGAAATGGTTTTAACCCATCAAAGAAATGATCAATCTTACTTCTTGGGTTATGTATATAATCTTCAGAATACCTTTCTAACCTTGTAAAGTTAGCCTCATACTTTGCGACATTCTCATCCTCCTTTTGTCTCAGACTCAGAAATTGCCTTTCCATATCTGCTCGATGGTCACGAGGAAAGTATTTTTCTAGAAAATCTCTTTGAACTCCCTCCATTCCATATTTGATACTTCATCATCTTCCTTTGTGTTTTGAATCAAGGACCACCATTGATCAACATCTCCAGTGAGGCGGTAAAATGCCATGATAACATTTTATCGTTCACTACTCCCCAAAGCCTGAAATATTTTCTCTAGGGAATTTATCCATTGCTCAGATACTAAGGGGTTTTTACTCCCATTGAACATTGGTGGTTGTTGCCTCATGAATCGATCTAACATTGATCCTCTACACTGCGGATCAAGGTGCTCCATACGGGTAAGGTTATTATTCATAACCTGAGTGAGTTGTCCCAGTATGGTGATAAGCTGATTAGCACCAGTTATATCGCCAGCTCCACTATAATTATCTTGAGCAGGAGGTAAATCCCTACATGGAGTGCATGCATTGATATGGTTTACATTTCTTCCACTAGGTTCCATTTTTAAACAATAGCATAAACTAGATCAGTTTATGAATCAAAATACATAATTCCATACTTATAAAACACTTAACATAAATTGAACTATTTATGGATATAATCCATAATCATAAAAATGTTTTCTTTGAGGAAGTATATACTCATAAACCCTTCATAATGATTTTTAAAGAAAATGAGAGTTATCCTAAGCATATCCCCCAGGAGTGTCGTAACCAAGAGTATAGTAAGGCCCATTGTTGTGCACCAGTTCCCATTCGAGTCTAGCTCAAAGCGGTGTTTTCGGGTTTTACCCCTAGGTACATCTATGCCAGAGCCGCCTCTACCTGCTCATATCTAGATAGGGATGTATTGCTCGGAAAACTCACAAAATCTCTACAATACCAAAATTCTAGGAAGTTCTTCTATACTAATCCTCAAAGTCCATCTTAGGTCTATGTGCTCTAATCAGAGTTTATCTAAATCCAGCTTCCAAGGTTTGTACTAAACTTCCTATGATACCAACTGTAACGCCCTGACCCCAGTTACCCAGATTCGGTGCATTATTACATAACATTGGCATGATCATAAGAAAGATCAAGTCTCAAAAGACCGATTAGTTTAGTAGCCTTGGAAACATTAGATATATTCATAAAGTTTTACATTACATCATAAAAATGAAAACTACAACAACATAGTCTCCATAGTCCACAATCATATACTCTCATACTATCCCTACAGGTCATTCATAAAATACTTCTTCGCATCCTGGGAAAAATAAAACATAGAAAGGGGTGAGCTCAAATGCCCAGTAAGGATAACAATATAGCGAAAACTTTCATAAATAAGCATAAACATTTAAGGCAATGTATAACTAAAACAAAAGCCTTTTTAACTTGAACTTCAGCATAATATGGCAGAAATAAAATGAAATAATGCCATATAATTATTCACATGGATATTCTACTAGTAGAATAATCACATGAAATATCAATAAGCACATTCATAATGATAAAATGCATAATGCCAGACTATCATAACCACGTAGCCAATGCCTCGTGCCAAGACTACAAATAAGATTTTGTTAAGGCCTCGTGCCAAGACACTAGTTTGTCTCATGAGACCTACCGATGCATTGAGGATCTATATAGGGCTCCACCCGTCACTTATTAATTCTAATGCATTACTCATATGAATATGTTTAAACATAACATAAACATTCGTATTAAAACTAGCATACGAAATGTCAATACATTATCCATAAACCATGAATGGTATAAAAATAACACATCTACAGTCAAACATATCACAAAAACTTCAATATAATATTGAAGTTTTGTATCATAATAAATCTACTTCAAATAAGCTTAAAATCCATCAAAGGATGTTGACATAGATGAAATCAAAACTAATTGATAGAAATATAAATATTTTTTAAAATCATTTAAAAGTCACATAATTATAAAATAAAACATTTAATTTGAAAATTTTCTTATAAGCTTGTAAGGGATGTTTTGAAGGTTTTATAATGGTGGAAAATAGCCGCACCCGCCGTATAAGTTAAAAAAGACATTCTTACCTTAATTCCGTCGAAAAGGTTAAAAAGGACCTTGTTTGGAAAACGACGGAATGATTCCTTTATAAAACTCTTATAAAAAGTCAAACAAGGGTATAAATGACTTTAACCCATATTCTAGTAAATAGTAATTTTTTTTTGAAATACATTTTTAAGAAACATGGATGTGGATGATAAAGAAGTCCCAGTAGATTATTACGTATAAACAACCTCAGATAATGAAGAGATTGTGAAATAAACCCTTACATTGTACTTTTACTTGGTTGGGGGTAGGTTAACTTCCTATATAATGGTTAAATAATTGTTATTAAATTATACAATAATCATTTAAATTAATATGATATCATATATGATCTTTTAACATTGCTTTGTTAATAATATCTTAGTATTATCGTTCTTTCGGGTGATAACTTACTCATTTTATTTTATATGTTTTGTTACATAAGTCGTGTTTGTTATGGATAGGTTGTATCTTATTGATATCCAAAATGATATCAAGTCCTTAAACACTATTTTTAATCATAAAATGATAATTATACTTGAATGGGTACGATGAAGAATGAATCTCATCGCGTTCGTGGAGACGGTAGTCCGTACGTGCGCACGAGCGACAATATCATTTTTCTGATATAAAAATAATATTTAATTGGATGGTATATCATATATACAGAATCATTATCATGTTATATTTATTATTTACATGAATTACACATCATTATTATACCCATCCAAATAATAATGTTTTGAATAACAATTACACCACGACGTGGAGATAGTAAGTCGTACATACGCACATATGGTGACATGTCATTCAAAGGATGGATATAATACTGAATATGGTTGTACCATGTTTATAATAACATAAAAGTATATATAATATACTGGAGTTATTATTTTAGAATGGTAATAACAAAGAAATAAGTGGAAGAAGAAAGGAACTTGAAAGAGGTTGGTGAAAACATTACCTCTTCTTCAGGTTCTTCCTTTTGATTTGATCAAAAGGGCTCTTTAGGTTGGATTTCTGACTAAAGTAAGGCCTATAAGTTTAATTGAGGGAATTTTATAGAGTATTTAGGTAGGTTTTGGCCGATCCAAAAGGCTTTGAATGTGTGAATTAGTGATAAGGGGGAGTGCCCTTTTATAAGAGAAGTGAGGGGCACCTTTGGAAAAGCTAGAAATATTATTTTATAATAAATTCATATTCAGTCTATAATGGCTCCAAAGTAGATTATTTAAAGGTTAAGGTGGGGATAGGACGAAAACCACTCAAACAATAGGTTTTATACAAGTTTGCCTCACTATATTAACCTTGTATTTTAGTTTTAACTCTTAGTTAATTAGTTTAACATTTACCATGTCATTTTGTATTTTTATATTATATAGTTAATAAACTTACCATATACATCCAAGAGACCCCCAAGTGGTCCATTAATGATACACCCATCATGATATAAGTCTCTTGGCCGAACCTTATATTTTTAGGAATTTAATATCAATTAATAATATAATATTTGTTTTGTAAATTCTTTTATGTCAATTTTGACACTATTCAATAATTGATTTTTGTTAAAGTATTAAAAACTTTATTAATTAGTACCAATTTAATTTAAGCAATCCTATAATGTAATATTAAGCAATAAAATTCATTTATGTAATCAAAAATTTCAAATTATATTAATTTTAACATTTATAATACCAATTATTTGATTCTTTCATTAATAAGGAAAATACTGCATCATTATTGTGTCATAAATAATATAAATTATTAAATTTATAAAAATTATAAATAAAATACCATTATGTAGGAAATATTTTTATCTTTATAATTAATATTTATAGTCAAAAATACAAAATATATTACCCTATGTAAAAATTGTTTTTCTAAAAGATATATGCTTATGTCATTTTTGTATTTATTTTAACTTAATTAATATAAAGTGTCATTATCACTTACAAGTGGATCCATGAGGTCCCAAAATCGACCCAAAGATTTCCATGGTCGGACATGTATCAACCAATAAGTTTAGGACACGTTTTAGGGTAATTTATTATTATTATAATATTAATTTTTTACCTTATTTACCGGATTTACCCTTTAACCATGGTAAATAAAATATTTACCGAAGTAATTATTCAAAATGTATAAAAACAAAAGTTACCTATTTACACAATTTGGACATCCTGATTCCAAATATGGAATCCATTTTTATAAATTCAAAATACAGAAGTGGCAGAAATTAATTTTAAATTAAATCCCTTTGTTAAAACAAAAAGCGTGTTTTTAAGAGATAATAACTATAAAAAAATTGGCACTTGTTTATGTCCGGTTTAATTGTGAAATTATGTCCAATTACAAAAATTGTATTAAATTGTAAAAATATATTCTAAATATACTTTAAAACCACTCAAATTCATAATTTATCACTATTAATTATTTCGATTAAAAAAGTTGTTTTTAATTAAAATTTAGTAATTTTCACTATTCATGAAAATATAAATGTTATCCGAAAAGTTCCAAAATTTTACCCTAGGATAATTTAGATATTAAAAATCCAAAAATGAAGTCCATTTTGAGAGATAAAATTTCAAAAAGTGTGTATTACTATTCATAACGGCGAGTTTGATTGGTTGTGGTGTGTGTTAAAACTCAAAGTTGCGTACAACACATGCTACTGTATTATTCAAAGAGAAGCGTACCGTGAAATCATGGGGTGTTACACCACACATATACCTAACTTATAAAGTAATACATCTCAACCACGAGATAAACATAAAAGTTATTGACTCATCTCACACATGTACACAACTTTTGTAGAGAGTTAGTGACGATTAGATGTAATCACTAAATCATCTATTCTGTCGAACCCACACAGGATCCAGGAACAAAAATCAGAAATGTCAAACCTACACAGGATCCAGGAACAGTCGTCAGTGCTATCAAACCCACATAGGATCTAGGAACAGCAGCCAGAGCTGTCGAACCCACACAAGATCTAGGAACAGTAGTCAGAGCTGTCGAACCCACATAGGATCCAGGAATAACGGCTAGAACTGTCGAACCCACACAGGATCCAGGAACAGTAGTCAGAGCTATCAAACCCACACAAGATCCAGGAACAGTCGTCAGAGAGCAGCCAGCCATGAGGTTTCCACATGAAGCACGCTTGATTCCGGGAGGGTATGCTTCTCAAGCCAAGTGTCGATATATCATCTGCCCTGAAGTCCCGCGAAGAAGTATCCCAAATTTCTTCCATGTAATAGGGGTCTCATTGCAACAGAGGATGCATCAATCAGACGCCCGAACTGTGAGTTATTATCCTTTTAGTCCCGGGGGCCCGGTTGGATTCCTGCTCGATCCAACCTGACCGTATCTCTACTATACCCCGAACTCTAGTGGGGTATACACAAAGGGACTGTCGTGCTCCAAGAATACCACTGCCGCTGACGGTTCGTCAAATGGTCGTCCGGTGCCAAAGATATGGCCAAAGAAAGTAAAGGGTCGGTATTGGGCCCTGGTCCGATCCGACCCGGTCCGACCCAGTTTGGGCCAAACCAATCTGGGTTAACCTGGTCAGACCTGTTGGGTCTGGCCCGTCCCATTGAGTGGGCCAGCCTGTTAGGTTCATCCCAGCCCACTGGGCCCAGCCCAGCAGGCCGCGTGGGCGGTTTGGCCTGGGCTCGGGGCTGGTTCGGCCCGGAGCGCCATGAGGGCGTGGCTTGGCGCGGCTCATCTGACCGAGGTCGGTTCGTCTAGGACGCTGCGAGGGGGGCTGCGGGTCGGCTCGGGAGGCCGACACGGCCAGGGCGCCGATTCGGTCGGGAGACCGGCTTGGCTTGGTAGTTCGGGAGCCAGGAGGCGGCTCGAGAGGCCGGGAGGCCGGAGGGCAGCCGGGAGGCCAGCCGGCAGGCCAGTGGGCGGTTGGGAGGCGGCCGGGAAGGGTGACGGGCAGGCCGATGGGCGGCCGGGAGGTGGCCGGGTGGCAGCCGGGAAGGTCGGCGGGCAGCCAGGAGGTGGCCGGGCAGGGCGCCAGGTGGGCCGGCGGGTTCGTCTGGGGTGCACGGGAGGCGCAGGCGATCAGGAGGTTGGGAGGCCTGGCTGACGTGGTTCGGCGCAGCTCGGGCCGACGCGGGCTGGCGGTGTCCGGCTGGGGTGGCTCGACCGATTCAGCCAGCGAATGGCACAGCCAGGGTGGCTCGACCGGAGGGCCGCGGTTCGGCCCGGAGAATCGGGGTGCCGCAGGGGCAGCATAGTTCACGGAGGCCGCGAGTAGCGCGGCCTTTGTCGTCGCCGCCTTCATTGTTCTGTCACCTCATCACCATGTTGAAAATCATTATAAACAAGAATGACAGAGGGGTTGGGCCATTTTGGTTTGGCCCGCACCCTCCGCGTTTAGGGTGGTAACAATTGGCTCATCAAGAAGTACGATGACCAACAATTATTTTACAATCTCTGCATCGATTCCTTTCCAAATGAAGATAAGAAGAAGAAAAGGGATACTACAAAAATAAACCCCCTACCATTGATCGTCGGTCGTCATCGATAAAGTCACAGGAAGAAGACGGATTCATCGTTCGTTGCATCCGCCACACACTTCCAATCCCGATTTGCGTCGGCTCGTTGATGATGAAGCGGAGGGTCGGTTGGTTGAAGACGTCCCACGTCAGTTGAAACTCTGAGGAAGAAGTCGAAGAAGGTCGAAATTATTCGTTCTTAGTTGGGAGATGAGGTTATTTGTTAGAGAACTCTAATTCTCCCAAGCTCTCATCTCAAAGCTCCCACCAAAAAGAACAATGCCAACCAAAATAATAATAGATTGAGTTAATCTATTATTTAATTTTTTGGCAAAAAATTCAAATGGTAAATTAATAACTTGGCTCCCCTAATTAATTCATGAGTGTTGGCACAAATTAATTAGGGGAGTTGGCACCAATTAATTAAAGGGGAGGTGGCACCATAAATGGTAGAGGAGGTCAAGGAGCTCCCCCTCATTAATGATGGGATTTGATAGATCAAGAGGCTCTCCCTCATTAATGAGGGAGAGTTGAGAGGTTTTCCTCTCCTCCCATTAATTGGGGGGTTTAGCCCAGTGTGGTCCCCACATCATAACCTTCGTGGGAGGTTAGGTTCGGGTGGGCCCCACCACCATAACCTCCATGGTAGGTTAAGGTGTGGCGGTCCCACCTCCAACTTCTATGAGGAGGTTTTAACCACCAAACACCCACATGGCGACTCAAACAAAAGTAAAGTGAAGCTCACTTTATTTTATTATTTTCCATAAAAACCCAAATACTAACTTTTATTCTCAACCCACTGTCGTCGAAGTGAAAGTCTCCTTAAGAGAATAACGGTGTTGTGAGTTCAACAGTGCCCTCAGATTTCGATTCTAAGCACCGGTTCAAAAGTTATAAAAATCCGCTCGTACGTTTACTGAACGTACCCAAACAAAACTTCAAAAATTAATTCCGGGCACACCGGGCCTCGGAACCATGCACCGTCAATTTTCGCAGACTTGTAAAATTCCCATGTATTTAAGAAAAAAATTTCCATGGAATTTCTGGGTCTTTACATGTGTGAATAAATCTTAACAATTATTTTTGTAGTGAAGTAATATGTTTGATTTAAAAAAGAATTTTTTTAAGTTATGAAACAAGAAAAAAATCAGGTAAAATATAAATCCATGGTAAGTAATAAATATATTTGTATAATATATTAAAATTAATATGATGTATAAATATATAAATCTTTAATTAAACATCAATAGAATATGCAATAGTATAAATGATTATAAATAATCATTATAAAAAAATTAATATTGATAATACATTCAAATGATAATTATATATATAATATCAAGGAAGATGGGCAATGTTTAACCATTGAATAAAATTATACGAGTTACCTATTATTTTTGCAAAGCCTTAAGTATATATCAATCAAAAAATTGTAGTAGAAACAATTTAACATACAAATAAAATAATAAATAAAGTTATATAATATATTCAAATTATTATATATACAAAACTCCAAAAGAAAGCTATAAATTTATTAACCCATGATGAAAGGAGTATGGGTTATGTTCATTTGATTAGGAAATAGTAATATGGATTTTAAATCATCGTGAAAATAAAAATTATGGGTATTTAATATAGTCAAATGAATGTACTATTCAAAACATTTTAGATTTGAAATTCTTAATCCATAATGAAATAAGTATATATTATATAACATTTTTATACTACATGAATTAAGTATAAATAATTATAGGATAGTATAATGTTAATAAAATACATAAAATAATAATAAAAAATGAATACGAGGAATTAAAAGGATAATATATTATTATTTTTGAATAAATAAATAAAAATACGAGAGTATAGCCTTATTAATCCAAAAAAACAAGGATATGGTATATAAACATTTTTCAATGATTGGAGTTAGATTCAATAAAGAGATAAACATATAATAAAAAATATATTTTGGAAAATAATAATTAAGTCTATAATAGAAATTAATATAATAATAATTATATAACATGTAAAGGAAGATAGAGAAATAATAGAGAATAACATGGTCAAATTGTGAAGAATGGTGTACGAGTTAAATAATTTTTTATAGAAAACAAAATCATTAAATCAAGAGGATAATTAAAATAAATATAAATAGGTAATAAAATGATAAATATTATACTAAAGAATAAATAAAAGGAAGTAAATATTTAAAAGGCAGAGTGAAAAATATTTTTATGTTGAGTACTGAACTATTTTAGAAAAAATAACTCCTAATATAACCAAATTTGGTTCATTAATAACTTATTAAAGAAGATTATTTATTTTAATTCAATGTATTATTTGTTAATTTATGATCATTATTTATGTATTAATGATTTATTATCCATATATTCTACGAGTGATATTGAATATTTAACTTTTATAATTTTTAAAATAATATTATTTTGTTTCCTTATATTTTCCCAATTTTTTAGTTAGAACCATTTTCAATATATGATTAGATAAGGTTTAAATGAATTGAATATATATTTTTTTCTTTTATTTAATTAATAAAATATATCTATATTGAAGTGTAGATATATTTAGTGATGAGTTGTTGAAGTTTGGTTGAGTTTTTATAAAGATAAACGACACTACTACATATATTCCCTTTAACAGTATGCAAAAAGGCTTTTTACGGTGCTAAAAAATCACTATTATGCTCAACACTATTAAAGGGGGGTCCCCTTTATCAGTACTTTAAATAGAGATTATAAAGGGGGGGGATCCTTTATCAGCACTAGAATTAACACTGATAAAGGGACCACCTGGCATTGTGTGCTATTTGTATAACATCACACTGCAACAACCTGTAACCTGTACACAAAATATATAATTTAAATGAAATGAATTTTACATCAAAAATAAAAAAACACTACTATATACATTTAAAAAAATGTTTTTTCTAATTATATTTACAATTATTATAAAAAACATTTAAAAAAATTAATGTTTCATCATCTTTGGCATTTGTGATCCCCTCTCAAAAAAGTCCTCTCATAGTATCAGTTGTTGAAAAAATAACCTCAACCCGAGCAAACGAATCTACCTGTATAATAAAACAAATCTTATATCAGTAATATTATAAAGAAATAAATTAAACATTAATATTAAATAATACATTAATAAAATGTAAAATTTAAAGAAAAAGACACTTGGAGTTATACCGGTCACATCGTGCGTCATAATGAGTTACAATTGATTCCAACACATCAAAAATGAGTTATAGATTGTTGTCTTAAAGTATCAAAACAATATGAATTCATTTTATTGATTTAGTGTATGTAAATTGTTCTTTTTAATGAAATTAATGTCCATTTTAAATAAAGACACACTTTGAATTATACCGGTCACACTGTATGTGGGATTGAGGTGCAGTTGATCCCTACACATCAAAAATTACTTATGGATCGTTATATTAAAGTATGAAAAAAATTTGAATGTGTTTTCTTGGTTTCCAGTATGTCACTTGTTTTTTTTCACTAAAATGTCATTTCAAACTGGAAACAGACACTTGGGTCATAACGATCACATTGTGTGTCAGTTTGATGTGATACTACTTCCTACACATCACAAATGACTTATGAATCATTTTCCTAAATTATCAAGACAATTGGAGAGAATTTCCTTAGTTTTAAATGAGTCACACACGTCTTGAACTAAAATGTTAATTTTAAACTGATAACAAACAATTTGAGTCATACTAGTCACACTGTGTGTTGAATTAAGGTGCAGGTGATTCCTACACATCAAAAATGAATCATGGATCATTGTCTTAGAGTATCAAAACAATACGAATGTGTTTTCTTGGTTTTCAGTATGTAACTTGTTCTTTTTTCTAAAATTAATGTCAATTTAAAATAAAAAGATACACTTGGAGTCATATTGGTCCCACCATGCATCAGATTGAGGTTATATTTATTCCTACACATCAAAAATGACTCATTGAATATTTTTCTAAAATCTAAAAACAATAAAAATTCATTTTCTTGATTTTCAGTATGTCACTTTCTTTTTCCTAAAATTAATGTCAATTTTAAATAAAAAGACACACCTGGAGTCATACTAGTCACAACGTGCTTCAAATTGAGGTGAATTTGATTCCTAAATGTCACAAATGACTCATGGATTATTTTTCTAAAGTATAACAACAATATGAATGTGTTTTCTCAGTTTTCAGTTTGTCACTTATTATTTTTGCCAAAATTAATGTCAATTATAAATTAAAAGACACAGTTGGAGTCATTCTGATCACACCATGCATCATATTGAGGTATAAGTGATTTGTACATGTAAAAAATGACCTAGGTATCATTTTACTAAATTATTAAAGTAATATGAATGAATTTGATCAGTTTTCAGTATGTCACTTGTTATTTTTACTAAAATTAATGTCAATTTTAAATAAAAAGACACAATTAGAGTTATAATGGTCACAACGTGCTTCATATTGAGTTGGGGTTGATTTATACACATTATAAATTACTTATGAATCATTTTATTAAATTATCAAAACAATCCAAATTAATTTTCTCTATATTCAGTATGCCACTTATTATTTTTATTAAAATTAATGTCAATTTTAAATAAATATATACACTTGGAATTATACCAGTTACACCATATGTTAGATTGAGGTACAGATGATTATTACACATCAAAAGTGACTTATGTATCATTACCCTAAAGTATCAAAATAATTAGAATGTTTTTGGTTAGTTTTCAGTATGTCACTTGTGTTTTTTAATAAAATATCATTTGAAACTGGAAACAAACACTTTGAGTCATACCGGTCACATAGTGCGTCGATTTGACTGGATACAAATTCCGACACATAAAAAATCTCTTATAAATCATTTTCCTAAATTATTAAGAAAAATTGAATGTGTTTTCTTGGTTTTCAGCGACTAACACTTTTTGAACTAAAATGTCAATTTTAAACAGATAACGAACAATTTGAGTCATACCAGGCATATATTGTATCAAATTGAGTTTATGATGATTCCTAAACATCAAAAATGACTTACAGATCATTTTTCAAGAGTATAAAAACAATCTAAATGCATTTTCTCAGTTTTGAGTATGTCAGTTGTATTTTTTATTAAAATTAATGACAATTTTAAATAAAAAGTCACACTTGGAGTCATACCGGTAACACCATGCATTAGAGTGAGGTGTGTATGATTTATAAACATCCCAAATGAATTATGGATAATTTTCTTAAATTATCAAAACAACCTGAATGCATTTTCCTGGTTTTTGAGGGCATCAATGTCTTTTTTACTAAAATGTCATTTTAAACTAGAAACAAAAAATTTGAGTCATACTAGTAACATCATGTATTGGTTTTATGCGAGACTTATTCCTACATGTCAAAAAAATAAAAAACCATTTCCCTAAATTTTCAAGACAATCTGAACGTATTTTCTTAGTTTTTAGTGAGGGAAACTTTTTGAACTAAAATGCCAATTTTAAACTGATAACAGGCACTTTGAGTCACACTGGACACATCATTTATCATATTAAGGTGAGAATAATTCCTAAACATCTCAAATGAGTTATGGATTGTTTTATTAAAGTATCAAAACAATAAAAATGCATTTTATCAGTTTTTAATATGCCATTTTTCTTTTTTACTAAAATGTCATTTTAAACTAGAAACACACACTTTGAGTCATATCAGTCACATCGTGTGTTGGATTGATTAGAGACTAATTCCTACATGTTAAAAATGACTTATGAATCATTTTACTAAATTATAAAGACAATTTGATTGAATTTTATTAGTTTTTAATGAGTGGAAATTTTTGAACTAAAATGTCAATTTTAAACTCATGACAAATACTTTGAGTCATACTGGGAACATTGTGTATTAGATTGAGGTGTGGGTGATTCATATACATCAAAAGTAACTTATGGATCATTTTACTAAATTATAAAAACAATAAAAATGCATTTTCTCAGTTTTGAGTATGTGAGTTGTCTTTTTTACTAAAATTAATATAAAATTTAAATAAAAAGATGCACTTGGAGTCTTATCGGTTACATTTTGAATCAAATTGAGTTTTGGATAATTTTTACATGTCCTAAATAACTTATATATAATTTTATTGGAGTATCAAAACAATTCGAATGTGTTTTTTTTGTTTTGAGCATGTCAGTTGTCTTTTTTACTAAAATTAATGTCAATTTTAAATAAAAAGATGCACCTAGTGTCATACCAATCACACCGTGTGTTGGATTGAGGTTCCACTAATACCTACAAGTTTCAAATGACTTCTAGATTACTATATTAAAGTATTAAAACAATATGAACAACCAATGTTACCACACTTTCCATTGTAATGTTCTGTCTATCTACCAATACTGCATATTGAGTTGATGTTATTAGCCAAAAAACCTTCCTTTACTCTTATGGTTTTCAACAATGAAAAAGGGTTTTCAGCTAAGAACATTTAATCAATATGCAGTGTTGGTATCTCAAAAAAGAAAATAAGTAAAAAGTGTTGTAACATTGGTATAAAGGAATCTGTTATCTCTTTTGTGGCTTGTTTTAGATAGTTGAAAACAAAATATGACTTCCCAAAAGATTTGTGAAAAAACTAAATAAGTATTATATAAAAATAATAGGGAAAATAAATTAAAAACATTAGATAAAATGATGAAAAAATTAAATAAATAAATAGTTGTAATTCACCATTTCATGATGGTTATATACATTCTTGACCCATTTCCTTTTTTTCATTATCTCAGTTATAGCCTCGAAGTCCAATATCTCACGAGCATGAGTAGCTTTGAATAAACCACCCCAACTCAAACAATGGAATCCACCTATATAAGAAGACAATTATTATATGAGTAATACTCAAAATACATAAATTAACATAAATATGAAACAATCCATTACTTTAATAGAAGTCACATATTCATGATATTTGTGTAAATTCTACTTTAGGTATGCTACCCATTCATTTCTAAGAAAATATATATCGTTTCGTGAATATGAGTATTTTTGGCAGTCATAGTAGTACCGAAAAAATATAAATACACAAAGGATTAATAAATATTTTAAATGAAATAGTAACCATCTTCTAAAATACATCTTCGTGGATTCAAGTTTATTAATGGAATATGATCTCTCTCATAAGTTTACAAACATAACAACCACAATCTTTTACATTTGTTTGTTTCAAGAACTGTAGAAACATTAAAAAAAATAAGTAATTTGCTTTGATATATTTTTTGGATATTGAAGTATTATTATATATATCATGATACTTATCGAGTTGTAGAACTTATTAGGCTTATTGTGCACATAGAATTTCTTCATGCCATGATTTTCATGATATTTAAACACAACATTATCATTTCTAAATTTTTATTAAAAAATAATTTAGAATATATAACTTGATGTTTATTTATAAAATGTTTGATGTAGTATATTACAAATTGATAAACATCATCATGTGAGGTCGATTTGTTGGGCATCTATGTATTGAATCTAGGAAATAAACATTTGGATTTTCTAAATTGACCGTAATGAGCATACAATGTTTCTTAAAAACATAAAAATGAATAAGTAATTAAAGAAATGAAAATATATGTGAAATGATTAAATTTTAGAGTTTTACCCCTGTATCATTGGTATTAAGAAGAGTCTGTCATCCAAAAGTTTTATTTAATTTTTTTTTCCAGGTCTGCCACTATTTCATCCCTTTTTTTGAATATATTTCTTTTTGTTCTATAAAAGTGATGTGAGGAATAATGAGTCCAAATTTATTTTCATGGGATAATACCTTCAATTGGTATTGATATATACATCTGAAAAAAATATTAAATGTATTTATTCCTAATTAATATAGTAAATCATATTTTGGAAAAACAAATCATGAAAACATACCTCATGTATATATTTACAACTGAGGATCCTAGAAATTCATAGTTTAGGATTTCATTTACATTCTCAAAAGAAATGTAGTATGTAACTTCTTCTCCATACATTTTTTCTTCAAAATCAACTATGTCTTTACTACTACTTTGTAACTTTGTATCCGTATGAACCTTCAATGTTAGTAAATACGAATATTGTACAGGAGGGGTAAAGGTGATTTCGTAAGATATTTTCGATCGGTTGGTTGATCCTTTAGATTGTTTTGAGTCAACCTTTTATTTCACCCCCTTCCCTTTGTCTATCTGTAATAATATTCATTGGCTTAGAACTTTTTTCATTAATTCTTAATGGTTTAGCATGAAAAATTAATTAGAAATGAATACCTCCTTGTTGACATGTGTCTTTATAAGTTTTGATGGACATGCGACAAATGTTCCAATAACTTGGTCAACCATATGAATATCTTAGTCATAAAGTGGAACAAATATCTTGATGCTCAGCTCATGAGCTATGCTAATTACCACTATCACATGACCTGTTAAAAGTGGTATATTGTGTATATTGTCATCTTGGACATTGAACATCATAACCCTCACTACAAGGTTATGAGTGGGTTTTTATAGATATAAATCACAATAATTTTCACCATGTAGAATATCAGTATGGGAAAGGAATCAATGTATATTTTATTTTAATTTCATTGAAATATTTCTTAAAATATTGGTTATCTCAACTAAGAAATCTCTTTGATGGGAATGACTCACCTCAAAGGTGGTTGTGGTGGGGGTGGAGATCTTCACACAATGATTGTTCTTGAGTTATTTGTTTTCTTTTCTTCCCCCCCATAAAAGTTTCTAGTAACTCAATTTGACATTGAAATTTTTCTTCAAGGGTAGCTAATCTTGTTTTCATCTCTTCCATTTCTTTATCTTTATCCTCATGTTGTTTTTTTCTCAAAATTTGTTTGGGGTGTCACCCCAAAACTCACACCTCTGACGTGGATATACTGTTCTAGCTTCTTCATGAACACCAATAGTAAGTTTTCATCCAAGATTGGTATTGATGATTCCCATGACTATGTCATATAGAAAATATAGGAAAATAAGTAATCATTGTTATGTAACAGTGATTTAAAGAAAATCTATTTTTTATTATGTCATAATTACACACGCTTCCCACACTTTTTGTGTGGTTTCATCTATCAGTATCACATATTTATTTACACATTCCTCCTTCATTGGTTTTGGTTGATAATATAAAAATTTACCATTTTCAGTTTACGGGATATATAATAGAAAATACTTGTACTACATGTGATACCATTATAAATGGTTCGTCTCTGTACCCTTCTTTATAGAAATCCACTTTCAAAAATCCCAATTCATCTATTTTAATAACACTGTTATTATTAATTCATTTTAATTGAATAATAAAAACTTGGAATGTTGTATAATCCAACTCCCATATTTGTTTCATGATGCCAAAGTATGACATATTCACATAAATTGGATTTATGTCCTTAGTACTAGAAACATGTATCGCTTCAGCCACAAGTGTAACTCCACTATTTTTCATTGTACCTCCTTCATCATGTTCATTTATATAGAACATATAACCATTAATTATATATCCATTGTAAGATAATACATACACAATTGGTCCTCTGGATAGCTATTAAATTAATTCTTAAATTGAATTTGGATTTTTATCTGACTCCTTAAAAACATGGTCTGGAAACCATACTATAAATTGTCGATTATGTGTATTTGATATCCAGATCTCATCTCTTGATGGATTCAAATGAATAAGAATTTATTTATGGGTTTCAACATATGGGAAAAACTAAAAACTGTTATGAAAAACATAAAGGCGGGCCTAATCCAAATTTGTAATATTGATTGTGACAACATATCTTCTTGAAATTCCTTCACCAACAAGACACCTAGTGTGATGAGATTTTATTAGAAAAATTCTTATCACATAGGACAGGTAATTAGTAACGAATTCAACATCTTCCTCAACAATATAACACTCCACAATATAACCCTCTAGATGCCTTATATTTTTGACATACCCTTTCAAAATATTCATATACCATTTAATGGGGTATATCCATCTATAGTGTACATGACCACATAGTCAAATCTCTCTCAGCTAGTGAACCATCATATAAAAGAATACTATTGGGAATAACATTTCCAATTCATATAACATGATGATAATTTCTTTTTCCATAGTCAAAATTTTTTCTAGGTTTAACTTTTCCACATATAGCTTTGAAAAAGAAACAGATCTTGGTTAATGTATGAAAAACATTCTTGGAAAAAATGAAACATAAAACTATAGGAATTAGATCTTACATCAAAACACGTCAGTCTTGTTATTTCAAACCCTTGACCTTTAAATTAGTCATTGAAAAAATATTCTTGATATTCGATGAATATATCTATGGAACCTTTACATCATTAAATAAGTTGAAAAACTGATATATATTCTATCTGGAAAGAGTGTAAGCTACTGGAGGAAGAAAACTTCATTTTCACCCTTCATTGGCACCAAATCTTCTTGTATTCCCATGTCAATCATGTCTATCCTAGCCTTAATTCCATCCTTTTTTTGCCGGGTGCATTTAGAAATGTGCCAATTACACCATCACATACATTTTTTTAACATGAATAAAATAAATAAAATTTATAACATACAGATAATTCTAGTATGGTAATTAAAAAAACTGATCTCTTTTTCCAGCCAATTTACTTAAGGTTTTTTGAAAATGTTTTAACATAATAGTATACACATATTTTACTTTCTCAAGCAGTTGATCACCAGTTTCTGGAGATGGTGCTGTATGTTCTTATAAAATTTCATCAAATGATGTCATCCATGATCGGTAATAATATTTTCCAGGTAGAAATCTATGATGTACTAGAAACACAATCTTCGATGAATGTTTCAACCTAATTGAGGGTGTACCTTGTTTGAAAATAGGACACCCTTGAGTTCCTTTAATGCTATATTTTGAAAAATTTCTATAAGTAGGAAAGTAATTTATCATCCCATACAACATAGATCTTAATGTGAAATATTTATTTATATAATAATCATACAACACAACACATGGATCCCATAATAATTTCAAATATCTGATCAATGGATCCAAATAGACATCAATATTATTACCCAATTGTTTTGGTCCTGATATAAGCATAAATAGCATGATGTATTTTTGTTTCATGCATAACCACAATGACAAGTTACAATTTACCAACATAACCAGCCATGTACTGTGAGTGATGATTTGAAAACCAAAAGGATTCACTCCATTTGTAGATAACACAAGATGAAGGTTTCTCGGCTCATTTCCAATTTTCGGATACTCATGATCAATTATCTTCCATTGAGGAGAGTCTAATGGGTGATAAAGTTTTCCATCTTTATTTATTATATCTATGTGCCACATCAATTGTATTGCAGTATCCACACTTTCATATAGGTGCATAAACCTTGGAATGATTGGAAAGTACCCTAAAAGTTTCATAGGACCCAATTCATCTTTCTTATATCAAGAAGAGCCACACTTTGGGAATTATTTAAGTGATTTATGGTCATTGAGAAACATTATAAATTCATTTGGGAAGTAATTCATTATTTCATAGATCATACCCATCGAACATAGCATTCTTTTAGCATTGTATATTTAGCTAGGGAGCTCATTATCTTCTAGGAGCATATCATTCAAGAGAGAAAGTAGTTCAGTAAAAATGGTTCCACTTTGTCCATTTCCTACTTTCAAATTATACAGCTTTAGTATGAATGAAAATCCTATATATTTAGTGCAACTAGAACACAATCACATCTTTGAACAACTCTTTAACTTCTCAAACAATTTTGGAAAATCATGAAGTTCATCTTCAACAATTTTTGTCATTTCCTCAATATGATCTTCATCACAATTCACACTTGTAATAATATCCTTGATATGGTATTCTTCATTATCCAAACTTGCAATCATATCAAATGATCTATGAAATGCAGGGCTATACCAGTCACTATCTACATTCACTTTTCCCATTGTCTATTCCAATATTTATAACTTTGATCAATTATGTGATAGATCAAGTGTTCTTATAACTCATCTAGAATAATTAATCTTTAATAACAATAGAGTAAACACAAACAAAGGATTTGAGAAGGGTCATATTCTTGATATTTTTCAAACATGATGAAAATTTTCACCCCATCTTCATATTCTTTTGTCATGCGATTGGAATCCATCCATTATCTATTCCTATCCATCCTATTTGAATTTTCAATATTAATATTTAACAAAATAAATAAACAAAATATATTCAATTGAAGATGGATCCCATAAATTTCTTGACTGAAAATGGAAATATTGAAAAATAGTTTATCATCCCACATGATCAAAAATAAAAATTTATTGAAGGAAATTTATAAATATAATGGAGAATATTTCACTTTTAAAAACAATTTTTCACTTCATATTTTTAATGATCAAAAACCTATTTGTATGATTATAAATGAAGTATAAAATGACATTTACATTATAAAAAACTGATGAAATATGACTATTGAATGTAATAATGGAAAAAAACAAAAGATATATTATTTTAAAACCTTTTTCATAATAAAAAATAAAGATATTGAATATAATAATGGTTTCTAAAAAATATTATATTTTTTAAAATATTCTTAACACTGACATTGAATTTATGAAAGTATAAAAGTATTAAACTATTGTTAAATTGAAAAAAGTTTATAGGTATAAAAGTATAAATAATAAATGTATATATATTTATATTATTATATAAAATTATAGATGTATATAGAAGTATTAAATTATATATATTTTATAAAATAATATATATTTTAATGAAATATACATAATTTCTAAATGTATATAAATTTATAAAACTTTATAAAAGTACATATATGTTATAAAAGTATACATAAATTATATAAGTATATAATTTTATGAATTTATAAAAATATAAAATTATAATATATAAAAGTAAAATTTATGAAAGTATAAAAGTATAAAATTATTCGATTTTAGTACATTCATGAAACGATCGATCTTGATTTTATGGTTAATATAAAAACTCTAGGTGTACCTTGTAAGTATCATGGGATCTAACCTTGGATTGAATGTGAGATGATCCTAGAATTTATCAAGCTGGGACCAAATGTAGGTTTATGTTGCATTCTAACACAATTCACTTGACTAGCTTGCACCAATCCTAGAATCAAGGGCATTTCCCACTAGACCTATACATAACTAGGGGTCACTAGAAGTGTTTAATTATCTAGTATAGCATAAATAAATATTTCTCACTTAGTTACTCATGTACCCAAGACCAAAGTAATAGTAATGGTGAACAATAATCAATAATCCAAACAATCATCATTAAGCATAAATAATAATTCACTCACACCTCTAACACTCTCACAAGAAATATCCCCTTTCTATCTACCACCCGATCACCACATACCTAAAACACCACCCATAAAGGGTAACAATCATAAGGGGAAATAAGTGGGTCTCACACACCCACATGTTTGAAAGACAATTTAAAAGGTCCAAATGGGCCTTTTAGAAATCCACAAAGAGGAAAATTCTCTATATAATAATTTAAAATTATTTATAATAAATTTAGTAAAACATTACAATTAAACCACCCTTGAAATCAATTTATTAATTAGTCCAACTTTCTAAAATCACTTGATTGATTAAAACGTTGTCTAAATTGACTTATCTAATAAACCAAATGGGGTCAAAAATGTTAAACTTCACATTTAATTTTAAATAAATATTGAAATATTTTATTAATATTTGGTATTTCAAGTATTTCTTGAAATGAAAAGTAAAAATATTGTGGCTATTAAGAATTCACTTTGATGACCAAAACACCTTATAAAATCTTATAATTTACTTATAAAGATAACTCGTGCAATTTCTCAAACACATGGTATGCATGGTTTATTAAAATATATTTTTAACAAGTTCCACAATTGATAAGTACTTGTAATTGAAATGAAAATCACATAAAACTTGATTTACCTTTCCAATAACACATAAACATATTTAATTTTGTTATTTGAAATAAAAAACAGGGAGTTTAACATGAAAACAATTATGGTTCTCAAATTCAATGGAAAAAACATGGGGTACCCTATCTCAAATCAATGGTTAATGGTCTATAAATTCAAATATTGGATGAATAGATCTCACAAAATTAATCCAATTCCCTAGACAAAAATAAATCACAAGAAAAGAGGGTCAAACCTTACCCTTGGGTTTGGCCACAAACGGGCGTGATGATGAAGAATAAACTAAGGGGGTGAATCCAATCTGAACAAAACAACACTAAAATAAAAAGGGGAGCCACACACACTATTGTTCAAGTAGAACAAAAAAAGTGAACCATGAATAGAATCGTTTGAGAAATACATAAAAACAAGATTTGAATAGAAAACCTTTAGTTTTGAGGGTCCTGATTTGTCGAAAATGCTTAGAAAAGTCTCAACAGAGACTGGATTCTGATGAGGCAATAACAAAAATGACGACAGGGTTCAAAGATCACCGCGACTATGGTAGTGGGGTTCAGATAGACCAGAGATGGCAGTAGGAATAGGGTTTGGTGATAGTTGTGGCATGGCAGCTATGCGGTTCGGTGAAAGTTGCAGCACAACGACAATGGGGTTCGGCAAGAGAGGTGACACGACAATAGTTGGGTTCCATGAAAGCTTGAAGATGTGCAAGAGAAAACATACAATTAGGGTTCTTTTAAAATAATGATAGGCTTTTATCAGTGCTAAAAAAACACTGATAAAATGTGTCTTTATCAATACTAAAATTATAGTGCTGATAAAGAATAGTAGTATCAGTATTTTTTTAGCGCTGATAAAGAGATATGTTTATTAGCATTAAAAAAGTGCTAATAAAGATCTAATGTTAATAATTTATTTATATTATTATATAAATTTATAAATTTATATATATAATAAATAAATAAACAATTATTTATAATTATAACTATAAATAAATAAACAATTATTTATAATTATAACTATAAATAAATAAATAATTATTTATAATTATATATATAATAAATATATTTATAAATATTTGTATATATTTATATAATTATATATATTTATAAATTTATAAATATTATAAATAAATATATATTTATTTATAATTATAAAATCATAAAAAACATATTTATTATATTTTTTTATAAAATTATAAATATTATAAATATAATAAATATAATAAATATTTTTATTATAATTTTATAATTATTTAAATAAATAAATAAATATTTATAGTTATAATTATAAATAAATATATATTCATTTCAAAGATAAGGCCAATGTTGATACCAATGGTGTTACAGTTGACAGGCAGGACCAAGTAATGGATCATGTGAGTGAAGATGAAATTCAAAGGGTGGTTGATCAACAGCTCATGGCTGAGCAGGAGATTTCCACAAGTCATCGCAAAGGTAAGCAAAATATGGATGTTTCTTCTATTGTGAATCCTTATAATAAAGTTATTGTGGATGCATATGGTTTTCAAATGGTTCCTTCTCAAATAACTTCTATTTCTATATCTTCTCCTCTTACAGAGGGCAGTACTGCTCCTATGGATTCCAGATCATTGGGGGGTAGCTTGGATGGTGAGCAGGAAGCTTGTCTTCCAAAAACCTGGTGATGATAGAGGCATCCCAGAGGCCGTGGTCGAGGGTGCGGACGTGATAATTCACCAAGGGGCGGTTCACCAGGTATTCTATCAATGAGCAGCTCACACCGAAGTAGAAAAGGATAAGGGAGATGTACTTTGTGATCCTTACTCAAAAGCATTCGTAACCTGAGTGGGAGTCGGCTGATGATGGTGCAGAATTTGGTGATGGTCATGGTGATGATATTGATACTTTTGATATGTAACTCCTCTTTTTTGGGTGAGAGTTTGTCTCATTTGTTTCCCCTATCTCCCTTTGTCTGCTTGTTACTTTTCTCTTTATTTAATAAATAGTCATGATCCTTGGCTTCTAGCTGGACTAACTTCAATATTTTAATTATAGTTATTTATAAAATTATAAATATAATAAATATATTTATTATAATTTTATAATTATTTAAATAAATAAATAATTATTTATATTTATAATTATAATTAAATATATATTCATTTAAATAATTATAAAATTATAATAAATAAATTAATTATATTTATAATTATAATTATAAATAAATATAGATATATTTAAATAATTTTAAAATTATAATAAATATATTAGTTATATTTATTTTTAGAATTATAAATATAATAAATATATTTATTATAATTTTATAATTATTTAAATAGATATACATTTATTTATATATATATATATATATATTCATTTAAATAATTATAAAATTATAATAAATATATTTATTATATTTGTTATTATATATAATAAGGATATTAATTATATCTATTTTTAAAATTATAAATATAATAAACATATTTATTATGATTTTATAACCATTTAAACAAATATACTCAAAAGGTTCAGGAGTGTAACGACTCGAACCTGAACAGCCACCCGAACAGTGCTAAACAGGTCGGGTGTTACTACCTTAGGCGCACCTACCCGAACACCAAAGGCCGCCGACTAGCAGCGAGGGTCTAATATGTAGAGTGGGGAGGCTATACCCTCTCAGAGGATAATAATGGTACTGGTCTGAGCGTAATAATAAAACAGGCAACAGAAATGAACGACTCAGCAGACTCGAACTAGACCCATAAAGAGGAAGCACATTCAATTTCGATAAACAGTGGAAGTAATAAATATAAACAATAATAGTGGAAGGTAAACACAACAACATGCCAATAACTTGTAACTACCACTGAATGACAAACATGCATCCAAAGCAGGTCAAAACAAAAGGGGCGCCAATGGCTAACCATCTGTATCTACAAAACAAGTAAGCATGCTAATACAGAAAAGAAAGAAAAACAAAGTAAACACTAACTAGGCAAGACCTCAAGGTCAATACCATCTCCAAGAAACAACTAATGCAGTCTAACTCCTGAAGTTGACGTCTTTCCTGCATGCAAATCCATAAAGTCTACATGCATCCCGAAGGGCCCGTGTAGGGTGTGAGACGAATCTCAGTAGGATACCACCCAACGGTGCGTACCTAATATAAGTGTTTAAGTAGGAATGCATTTGTAAGGAAAGTAGTAGAAAATACGATGCACAATTAAACACAAACTCCACTAGTGCTCAGCAGCCACCATGGAGTGTCACCTGCTTCGGCCAACGTCGGAATCTCTGTCATGTAACCCGACACCATGTGCCCCCTGACACCGTGTGTCTCAAATACCAACGTCCCGAAGGCACGCCCAATAGTAGTAACCTGGAGGAACAACGAAGTCTGTCCTCAAGTAAGTAACCAGAAGGACAGTGAAGTCTGCCCTCAAATAAAGTACCTGGAGGAACAACGATGTCTGCCCTCAAATAATGGAGAGCCTCTTCCCCCAACCCGATAGCCTCAATGTTATCCCCTGAAGGCTCCTCACCTTCCACGTGGCTTACTATGACAAGCACCCCCAAACCAAAGTACCTAAACCACAACTAACGGAGGCCTCTACCCACAAAAGTGGTCAAAACCACCTCACCACAGAGTCTCTCTATGTGCACACAACTCAAAGTTTCCGGGTGAGCAGTAATCACCAAAATAGTACCCAATCCACAACACCTCTGACACCTCGTGTCCCTGCAGCCATGCCGCTCAAGTCTTATGGCCTTTCCATCCCAGTAACCTGGGCCATGCCCAACCTGATAGTCATCCTGCCTCAAACCGACACCCATGACACCTAATCCCATGGTCAAAACAACCCAACGGAACCCGAGCCAAGCCCAACCTATGATCCGCATCACCCAAGAATATCCAGGCCATGCCCAACACAACCCAAAGGTTCCAGTAGATGCAATTAAGCAATTTCATATATAACATATTTAAATAGAAAACATAAATAGGCAAAACATTCTAAACATTTGAATTTCCCTATGCAAGGTGTTGTCCCATACCAGCACTGAGGTCTTGAATGCCTCTAACAAATTTATATCAAGTTTAATAAAATAAACTCAACAATTTAAATCATTTTAATTCAAATATAACCATTTTGGAATTCCCCGGACAAAATGCCCCAATGAGCAACGACCCCTCGCCCGGCCCTGCTCAAGAAAAACTGGTAACAGGGCATACCCAAAGGCATCCCATAGGCCCATAAACAATGTAATAAGAAATAACAGATAAAACTGGGTCCCACTCAAAATACAAAAAAACACACCAAAGGCTGCATCACCCAAATGACCACAAAAACAAAAAAAGATGTATGCACCACCTACCTGGGACTCATACGATGCTACTCCACCAGTAACAACCTCCAATTAGGTATAAAATGCGGTAGATCTACAAAATAATTAAAATTTCTCAAACCCCTATAACTCATTCCAGAATAAAAATAAAAAAAAAACGGATCAAAAGGAATTGATTCCTTACCGAGGGGGTTCCAACGCATCAATCGGTGTTCAAAACTGACATCATATAAAGAATCGGTAGGGGAATTAAGGTCTGGCCGACTTGGTTCGCGAAACCCGACAAAAAATGTGCGTTCTACCTCCAAACGAGGCTACTTCCCATTTTAATGCAAAAAAAGAAACTACATGGCATGTACTTTAGGACTACACGCTGTGTATATCATTTAACTGTTCATTTGGCGGCTAGAATTCCGCCGACTTACTTTCGAGAATCTGCCAACATGTGTACATGGCATGTACCCAGGGGTACATGGATTGTACTTTGTTTTCTTCCTCTTCCTTTCCGACTTACCCACACACCATGTATTTCTCTCATACACAGCTAGACTACATGGTGTGTCCAGGAGGGACACAACGTGTACTTGGTTAAACAATCTAGCTGGCCAGTAGGCCCACACGGAATGTATATCCCTTATACATGGCCAACCTACATGGCGTGTACTTTATTAACCGATTCTATCCGACCAACAGGCCTACACGCCATGTATGGTCTCCACACGGTCACGAGTACATGGCATGTCTCAAACTACATGCCGTGTAGTAAGAAATATCTATACATTCATCACACGACATGTACTCGTTGAGCACACGGCCGATCACTCGCTTAACATATACTTGGCATGTACTTAAAAGTACACGACATGTAGTCTGGAAATTTCTAGAAACTGCCCATTTTACCCAGTTTTCTTAGGGACAAATAAAAAATTCAAACAGGTTTGAGATTTTAACCCGTTCTAAAAACCGGGGTTCTTAAAATCTCCCCTTCTTAATATAGCTCATCCCTGAGCTATCAAACAAAACCCGGAGATGGTACCAAACATACCACCCTGATCAAAGTAACTCGGACTTCCCCGGTCTCAAAGGTCTCGACTAAATTCCTCAAGGGGGCTCCCCACCTTAGGAATCACCTAACTCAGTCTCAACATGACAAAAATCAAAACAAACAAAGGTTCATTAACTTGTTTTCCGAATGCATAGTCCTTCCATGGTGCATCGCCACTCCTGCGCCTCATTGGTGCACTTGTATCGTTTTCGACACCCAACGTATTCCGCACCGCATCGGTGTCCGCCTCTACGAGGTCCTGGTGCCTATCACCTCAAGTAACCCACATCATCGATTCCTCGATGCCTAAGGCAACTCAAGTAACCGGAATCCTCGATACCCCGATGCCTAAGGCACCTCAAGTAACCTGCATTCTCGATTCCCCTGATGATACGCATCTCATAAATATATATAAATATATCACGCACCTAATACGGTGCCAATCCCACTGACTAGAATCTATTCAGTCTACATAGATCCTGTGAATCACATACACTCAAAACAGACATTCCTCTACAGTTCATGCCAAAAAGAAACATGGAAATCACTGCCACACTCGTGGTGTACCTCTAACCATCGTCAGCGAACTAGCCTGCTCAGCCTCTGGCAGCTCCATAACGTGCACCTGGCCTAATGTACGACTGCCTGATGCCTGACCTCCCTGCGGTGCTACTCTAGCCACCGATCACTAACCCCTCAGCTGGATACCGCTGTCTCTTTCATGTCCTCCACGTGCTGCTGAACCTCAGCTACCCTATCCTGGTACTGAACCTGAACCAACTCCAGATGCCACCATCTGTCTTGGTCTCTGCCTGCCGGCTATCTGAGAAGGCTACCTGTAAAAACTCTCAAGGTTCCTGACCTATCCACACACCTGACACTCCTTTGGAGGCCTATCTCACTGAGTCCGAACATGCCCTGGATGTCCACACTGAAATAAAACCACTGAAGAACTTCTATGAGGTGGTCTAACTGAGTCCTTGGCCTGACTGCCCTACCGGAACTCATCCCATCCTCACTTCCTGCTATCCAAACCCTCACCTGAAGCCGTCGTCTGGCCAACCTAAGGCCTATCCCACTGGTTACCCTCCACTATGAGCGCCTAGTTCACCACCTCTGAAAAAGAACCCAGCCTGAGGATATTCACCTAGATTTTAATGGCGTGTCGTAATCCATCCTCAAAGCGCCTCACCCTAACCGTGTCATCGCTTACCATACCAGGTGAAAAGTGAGACAACTCAGTGAAAGTAGCTGCATAGTCCATGACAGACATGTCTCCCTATTGAAGATTCAAGATCTCCTGAGCTCTCTCTGATCTTAGTGTCTCCGAGTAGAAGTTCTCAAAGAACCCGTCCTCAAAGTCATTCCATGCTAGTCACTCATGCCTGCGAGCCTGAACATGCACATCCCTCCAGCGCTTTGCCGGTCCTCACAGCATGTACATCTCCAGCTTGACCCTCCACCCTGGAGACATCTCGGGATTCTCAAAGATTATCTGCATGCTCTCTATCCAGTTCTCAGCTGCCTGCAGACCACCCTCACCCTGAAAAAGTGGCGGGTATTGAGACTGGAACTCCCACGTCAGATAAGCCATAGATGGATCTATACCCTGCGCACCTCTGTCAATCTCCTACAAGTCACGTACCAGGTTTTCTCAAAGCTGCTCGTCAATCCATGGTCCAAACGCTTCCAAACCCAGCTACTGACCATCCTACATGGGATCCTGAACCTAATCCTATCCCTGATCCTATCCCTGGGCCTATACCTGTGGCTCCTGCTCTGCCTGCACCGGATCCTGAACCTGATCCTGCACCTGCAACACTGTACCGTCTCCCATCTGACGCTCCATCTAAGTTTCCCAAAAAGGAACCTACTAAATACCATAAATGGCCATACATCCCACATATAGATATATAACAATATATATTCAATGCAGATAAGAAAGCAGTAAAAGGTAGCACACAACAACCACCCTTAATCTCCCCCACTGCAACCATGCCCCACGGCATCCCGGCCTCATGGCCTCTTTACCCACCCCTAACAGAGCCAAGTATCAAAATTACCTTGGGCCATGACCGTCCTGACAACTAACGTTGCCTTAAACCGATGATCGAGTCACCCAATCCTGGTGATCAAAATCACCTCAACCGATAGTACCTGCCTTCTCGTACAAGATCCTGACCCAAATATCCCGTCACATGAAATTCTACAAATATATAAATCATGGCATAACACATTTAAATCAATAAGAAATTATATCAGGAATTTCACCTATTCACATTTTAGAGAATAAAAGCATGGCAATTGATTTTATTCACATGGTATTATCACTTCAAAAAGCATACGTGTAGTTATGAAATTGAAATTCTCTAAAAATGTGCCTATCAAAAGCCAAGCAAACAAGCCTTGCCATACCGAGCCAAGTTCCAAGTCTCCCTGACCACACCGAGTCAAGGGTTACATATCACAATCAATAACCTCACACACTAAGTGATCCACCAAGGTGGAAATCATATAAACTGTAATCTGAGCAAAAATCAAACAACAATTCCCACCCAATGTAACTTGGTACATCCCTCATACCTGGGGCTGCAGGCACCCAAGCACAAGCTAGAAACCCATTTCCAGTAACAACCTATCTCCAGTTTACCACATCCCAAATAGTAAAACCAATAGAAATAAAAGAGAAGTCTCAATCTCATTAGTAGCCAGTAAAATGCTGCTACTAAATCCCTGTCAAGAACTCCTCTGATACCACTTTGTAACGACCCGAACCCGAACAACCACCCAAACAGTGATAAACGGGTTGGGTGTTACTACCTTAGGCGCACCTCCCCGAACACCAAAGGATGACGACTAACAGTGAGTGTCTAATAGGAATAGTGGGTAGGCTATACCATTTCGAAGGATAATAATGGTACTGGTCCGAGCATAATAATAAAACATGAAGTAGAAATGAACGACTCAGCAGAATCGAACCAGACCCACAAAGCGGAAGAAAATTCAATTTCAATAAATAATAGAAGCAATAAATATAAAAAATAGTAGTAGAAAGTAAACACAAAAACATGACAATCACTTGTAACTACTACTAAATGGAAAACATGCATCCAAAGCAGGTAAAAACAAAAGGGGCACCAATGGATAACCATATGTAGCTACAAAACAAGTAAGCATGCTGATACATGAAAGAAATCAAAACAAAGTAAACACAAACTAGGCAAGACCTCAAGGTCAATACCATCTCCAAGCAATATCTAATGTAGTCCAACTCCTGAAGATGACCTCTTTCCTACACGCAAATCCATAAAGTCTACACGCGTCCTGAAGGGCCCGTGCAGTGTGTGAGACGAATCTTAGTAGGATACCACCCAATGGTGCGTACGTAATATAAGTGTTTAAATAGGCATGCATTTGTAAGGAAAACAGTAGAAAATAAGATGCACAATTAAATACAAACTCCACTGGTGCTCAACAGCCACCATGGAGTGTCACTTGCTTCGGCCAACACCAGAATCTCTATCATGTAACCGGTCACCATGTGCCCCCTGAAACCACGTGTCTCAAGAACCGACGTCCCGAAGGCATGCCCAACAGTAGTAACCCAGAGGAACAATGATGTCTGTCCTCAAGTAAGTAACCAGGGGGATAGTGAAGTCTACCCTCAAATAAAGTACCTAGAGGAACAACGATGTTTGCCCTCAAATAACGGTGAGCCTCTGCCCCCAACCCGATAGCCTCAATGCTATCCCCTGAAGTCTCTTCACCTTCCACGTGGCTTCCTACGACAAGAACCCCCAAACAAAAGTACCTAAACCGCAACTAACGGGGGCCTCTACCCACATGAGTGGTCAAAACCACCTCATCACGGAGTCTCTATATGTGCACACAACTCAAAGTTTCTGGGTGAGCAGTAATCACCAAAATAGTACCCAAGCCACAACACCTTTGACACCTCGTGTCTCTGCGACCATGCTGCTCAAGTCTGATGGCCTTTCCATCCTAGTAACTTGGTCCATGCCCAACCTATCAGTCATCCTGCCTCAAACCGACACCCATGATGCCCAATCCCGTGGTCAGAACCACCCAACGCAACCCGAGCCAAGCCCAACCTATGATCAGCATCACCCAAGAATATCTGGGCCATGCCCAACACAACCCAAAGGTTCCATCCGATGCAATTCAGAAATTTAATATATAACATATTTAAACAGAAAACATAAATAGGAAAAACATTCTAAATAGTTGAATTTCCCTATGCAAGGTGTTGTCCCATACCAGCACTGAGGTCTTGAATTCCTCTAACAAATTTATATCAAGTTTAATAAACTAAACTCAACAATTTAAAGCATTTTAATTCAAATATAACCATTTTGGTATTCCCCGGCCAAAATGCCCTGATGAGCAACATCCCCTCTCCCAGCTCTGCTCAAGAAAAACTAGTAACATGAAATACCCAAAGGCATCCCATAGGTCTATAAACAATATAATAAGCAATGATAGATAAAACTAGGTTCCGCTCAAAATTACCCGAAAATGAACCAAAGTCCGCATCACCCAAATGACCACAAAAACACAAAAAGAGGTATGAACCACCTACCTGAGACTCGTATGATTCTAATCCTCTGGTAATAGCCTCTAATTAAATCTAAAATGCGGTAGATCTACAAAATAATAAAAAACGCTCAAACACCTATAACTCGTTCTAGAACAGAAATCAAACAAAATAGCTCAAAAGGAATAGAGGCCTTATCGAGGGGGTTCCAACGCATCAATAGGTGTTCGAAACTAACACCAGATGAAGAATTGGGAGGGGAATTAAGGTCCGACCGACTTGGTTTGCGAAACCCGGCCAAAATGTGTGTTCTAACTCCAAAAGAGGCTACTGCACATTTTAACGTAAAAAAAGAAACTAAACGATGTGTACTTTAGTATTACATGCCGTGTATATCATTTAACTGTTCATTTGGCAGCTGGTGTTCCGCTGAATTACTTTCTAGAATCTTCCGACATGTGTACAAGGTGTGTACCTAGGGGTACACATTGTGTACTTGGTTTATTACTCTTCCTCGCTGACTTACCCACACGCCATGTATTTATCTCATACACATCCAGACTACACGGCGTTTCCAGGAGGGACACGACATGTACTTGGTTAAACAATCTACCTGGACAAGAAGCCTACATGCCATGTATATCCCTTATACATGGATGACGTGTACTTTATTAACCAATTATACCCAACCAACAGGCCTACACACCATGTGTGGCCTCCACATGGTCATGGGTACACAACGTGTCTCAAACTACACGCCGTGTATTAAGAAATTTCTATACAATCATCACATGGCGTGTACTCGTCGAGCACACGGCCGGTCACTCACTTAACATATACACGGCTTGTACTTAAAAGTACACGGTGTGTAGTCTAGAAATTTCTAGAAACTGCCCATTTCCCCCAGTTTTCTCAGGTACAAGTCACAAATTCAAACAGGGTCGGGATTTTGACCCGTTCTAAAAACCCGAGTTCTTACATGGAGGCAAGAGAGATCGCTTGTAAAGAAATTTATTATAAAAGTAAAAACGACACAGGAAAGAAAATGAGTGGGGTAAACAAAGACATGCCCACATCCAAAAAAGAAAGCCTACAAATCAAGAGTAGGTCCATAATCATGTTTGGAGTCCCCATCGTCATTAGTAGACTCCCACTCTGATTGTGAGTTCTTTTGATTAAAAGGCACAAAATATTTCTCCCCAAGCTTTTGCTGCTTCAGAGTAATCCCTTTGGAAGAAGGCATGGTAGACACATTTCTGCCAAATCCTCATACACTAGTTAAATCATCACGTCCACGTCCACGGCTATGAATTTTTGTATGTCGACCTTGCCGCCAAGTCTTAACATGTTTCCAAGTCCCTATTGACTCTTCCCTCTAGAAATCAGAAACATCCATAAGGGGTTTCTCCTTAATAGATGGAGAATTAACCATCTGGGTAGGATATCCCTCTTTATCAATAACTTTATTTGAAGCTGAGAAAGAGTCATTAATTCTCTTTTTCCATTTTCTATCCCCTTCCACAAGCAAATTCCTTTTCTGCATGTGTTGAGAATCAACCTAATATTGCACAAAGACCTCACAATATGAATCATCACCTCCAGACACCTGATCAGGGGTTGTACCAATCAGTACAACCTCTCCATCTTTAATGTTCTCCCCATCCCCTACTTGATCCATCAAAATTCCTTCTTCAACAATCCCTAAATTGTTGATCAAAACATCTATAGAAGATATGGAATTATGAATGTTCCCAGATTCTATAGTAGCCTACTCTTGTACTTATATTTCATTCTTTTATTTAACGTATTCCCAACTAGATGGTCCACTTCCTATCAACTGCTCATTTATCACCACTCAATTAACTTTATACAATAGAGAGTTATTAGTCTTAGAGGCATGCAATAGAGGTCCACACGCCATGGACTTCTCATAAGGCTTTGTCGTGACATCACCCGTCAAATCAACCTTATTGTGGAAATCACTAGCATGATGTCCCTTCATACTCACTTCTCACAAGGGATTTTCCTCTGACATAAATATGAGAAGTTACCAACAACCAAACAGATGTCACAAAATATAGGTTTCTTCTCATATTCCACATCAATACAAATTTAATCTATGAGGGTAGAGATATTTACCTTCTCAAAAATGGTGTCATGCAGATAAATATCGACTAACATCCTGGAAATGCACCCAAACTTCACATGCACATTTTCTTTGTGAAACCGAATGAGAGACCCAATTGCAATAGCAATGCAATGCATGATCATCAGATGCCATAACACCCAATTAAGTCCATGAAGTCAAATCCACACTTGAGAAAACACATTCCTTTATTGAGATACATTGAAGTCCAAAGACCATTCGTGCAAATGAATCCATCCATGATTTAAGGACAAAGAGCTAGTGCTCTATGCCCGTAGCTTGTGATCGTCACAAGAAAAAAGACAATAAAAGAATCATTTTCCAAGGAAAACAAACCTCCAATTGGAAAATCCCCATAGGATGGAGACCCTTTGAGTAAAATATTCATGCCTCCAGGGTTTTTCATGCAATGAGGGAGGTTTTCCCCATCGCAATCATCTTAGAAAAGGCAACTGGATTCACTTGTGCATGGGCAATTTGACCCTTATGGAAAATTCATCCCAAATCGGATTCCCAAAATGATACAAGGGGATGAGACACCATAGTGCTGCCAAAACCCTTGATGAGGATGGGATTTGAAGCATCTATATGACCGAGGACCAGATCCCTGTTGTTTGCTGAAAGATTCAATAGACCTAGGATTGAAAGTACGCAACCATCCGATCCCAAACCAACGACACGAACATTGGCTCCAAGCAATGACCCTCTCACGCATAACACATCAGCAAAACCCTGACCATCTATCCAAAATGCTCTTGATCTTGTCATGCCTCCCCGTGCATCAATCACACCTCCATTCATGATCTTAGAGCGGAAGAAGTGTGGAATCAACTTCACAATAAACCCTAGAACTCACAAACGCCACCATTGGAGCAGATCTCCGATCGCACCTCCCCCGAATTCTATCTTACCTTTATTTATAATTATAAATATAAATAAATAAATAATTATTTATAATTATAAATATTAATATTAATATTACAAATAAATAAATATTTATTTATAGTTATAATTATAAATAAATATATATTTATTTAAATAATTATAAAATTATAATAAATATATTTATTATATTTATAATTTTATAAATATATATAATTAATATATTTATTATATATAATAATAAAAACAATAAATATATTCATTATCATTTTATTATTATTTAAATCAATATATATATATATATTTATAATTATAATTATAAATAAATATATATTTTATTAAATAATTATAAATAAATAAATATTTATATTTATAATTATAAATAATATATATTTATTTAAAAAATTAAAAAATTATAATAACTATATTTCTTATATTTATAATTTTATAAATAGCAGTTGGGGTGTGCCTCAATGGTAGAGGTGCCTTGTGATTTTGCATCAGACCCTATGATGCACGTATGACATAGGTAGGTGGTGACACAAGCAGAAGGTGATGCAGACATGACACTGGAAGAAGGTGATGCATACATGATGTAGGTATGATGGTGTATTGTGCCTTCGAGTTAGATTGTGGGCCTTTGATTCATGTAATGAGCTTCATGCCTACTGATCCTTTGAGCCGTGTACTTAATAAATAAGTCTTGACGGGTGGGCTATCCCTTGGGGGGGCTATGGTCTGCCTTTCCGGTCTATGTGTGTGCTATGTGTGTGTTTAATGTAATTGTACCCCCAAGTACCTAATATATATATATATATATATATAATTTTAAAAATATATATAATTAATATATTTATTATAATTTTATAATTATTTATATATATCTATAATTATTTATATATCTATAATTATTTATAATTATAATTACTAATATTTGTATATATTTATAAATATATTTATAAATATATTTATATATTATGTGGTTGGGGGGTACAATTACACTAAACACACACACACACACACACAAGCTGAAAAGGAAATCCATAGCCCCCCCAAAGGATAGCCCACCCATCAAGCCTTATTTATTCAGTAGATGACTTGAAAGCCTAGTAGATATGAAGCCCATTAGATGGCCCAAAGGCCCAAAAACTGGCTCAAAGTCCCATTTATAAATATATTTATATATTTATATATATTTATGAAATTTTAAATATAATAGATATATTTATTATAATTTTATAAATTTTAGATATATATATATATATATTTATAATTATAAGTATAAATAAATATTTTTATAAATATTTTTATATAATTTTAAATATATATATATATATATATTAATATATATATATATATATAAATTTATAATTATTTATATATATATAGTTATAATTATATTTTAAAAAGTATTTATATATAATTAATAATTAATAATTATAATTATAATAAATATATTTATTATTTAAATATATTTATTATAAATTTATAGGTATTTATGATATCACAATAAGTTCATGGGTATAACATGAATGAATCATATACCTAGTAAAATATAGATTATAAAAAATGAGTCATCACATATATAGAAATCATAAGAAGGGTGTTGATGTATAAATAAACATTCATGACGAATACATAATATATGCATGCATCATCATAATACATGTAATCTTAACATTTAGCAACCCACAATCACGTCCTCAAATAAAATTATGATCATATAGCATCAATTATACTCACACATCAATATATGAACAGAAATAACGACAATCATATCCAAGAATATCATCATTATCTCATGATATATATATATATATATATATTTATTGACCAAATTCACAAGACATATATCTATATAAATATAAATATATATATAATTATAAATAAATATATTTTAAAAGTATTTATATATAATTATAAATATATAATTATCAATATAATAAATATATTTATTATTTAAAAAAATTTAGTATAAATTTATAATTATTTAAATATATAATAAAAAATAACTTTATTTAACATTTTATTGATAATAAATGACATAATTTCTTCACATTGTGTTAAATATGTTTATTTATGCAATATTTGGGATTAGATCATTCATTTGAAAATTTGATGAAAATCCTAGTTTTTCCCTTTAAAATTCATTATAGTATTCCAGACATAAATATTTTTTTGTGAATTATTTGAACTTAAAATTTTGTAATAGTGTTCCTCACTCAATTTTCTACAACTTTAATTTATGAAATCTGAGATGAATCATGCATTTGATTGGACTAAATGGGCCATGAAATCAATGGTGTATTGGAATCTCTAGATTAGACACCACTTCAGTATTTGGTTCTTTATCCATACTTGGATTGAGCCCAAATTTGGAGAAAATATCAAGAACAAAATTTCAAATAAATTATCCTACTATAAGAACATACAGTTCATGTGTTTTATAGGTCAAATAGTTGGTTCAAGTTGGATTAAAATATTTAGATGAATTTCCCTATTCACACTTAAAACCACTTATAAACCTAGCCTCCCCTTCATTATATAACTGTGAATTTTTATCATTTGGAGGGGTTGGGATGTGAATTATGATATATAAGGCATAGAATAATTTGTTTCACTCCATTTTAATAGGCATTTCAAGAGGTATATCTCTTGAAGTTAGGATCTCTTCATCAAAGCCTTCTTCTTCTTCTTCTTCTTCGCTTTGTAATGTTTTTGTTCTTACAATAAACTTATTCGTTCATCTTCTTTTTATTATATGATATTATGTTTTATTATATTTTAATCTTCTCTACTCATAATCATTGGGATGGAAATTAATATTAAAAATGTGATTGGGTTATACCCTTTCCACGACTTTTTTCACATGCAAAGCATTTCTACGATGACTACACCACCCATGGAAGAGTAGTTATTTTTAGTAATCGATCTACCTCTTACCTTATTCATTCATTTATTTTGAATAAGTGAGCTACTATAATTAAATTAATATTATCCATGAATTATTTTTTTAATTTAAATGAAACTAATTAAGCAATTTAATAATTAACACAAAACACACAAGGTCGAGGATTGTGTGAATTTCGAGAGAGCTATCTTAATCGGTAATAAAAAAACACACAAGATCAATTTGTAGAGTTAAAATATAATCCATAAAATCAATAAATTTTAATTTATAGAGTGTATATGTGCCCTAATTTACCACTTATTATAATCCATCCTTATAAAATCAATCAATGCAGGGTGCTACGATTGCATGTTCCGAAACTAGTCTAGGGTTTAATTCACTTTATCTTTGTGGTAAAGTTAATTCTCATTGGGTTCAAGGGTTAAAAAATTAGGGGATAATAATTAAGTTTATATTAATTTAAATTATAATTATTAATAATTATGTGAAGAGGTATAGTTAGATCAATTATTCTTTCAAAAAATAGTTTTAAAAAATATATTTTCTTTGCGTTTTCACAATCACATTTAAAAAATAAAAATAAAACAATTCAATATTCTTACATAATAACTCTTCTAGTTTTATAAATGATAAAAAAACCTCAATCCTTTTAATTAGTTTTTATGTTATTTTATTTTATTTTCAAAATACCTTTAATATATTGTTTTTAATTACTTTCTCCTTTGAGAGACAACCTTAGCCAACCATTTTGATGCACCTAAATAACCCAAAAACTAAACATCATTTGAGGGAGCGCATGACAACGCATTTCAAATTGACATCATTGCTAGGGATGAAAGTATTTTCTTCAACTAATTATATGTATTTTTTTACTTTTATTTTATCCTTTTTTTTAAATTCTTTTTTTTTCTTTCTTCTTTTCCCTTTCTCAATTTTCGTTTATTTTTTTCATATCTATTTTATTCTCTATTAGATAATAAATTGAAACATATTATTATGATATTATTGTATAATATTATTAATTTCTATGATTTATGACATGATCACATCCCAAGGATCTCTTTGATCTATACCTCGAGATTGAATGGAGCCATAGGGCTCGAATCAGACAATATCGATCTATAGGAAGTGTATACAATTACCTAACCGGGGAATACTTCCACTCTAGGAATTTTAAAATAGGAATATTATCTAAAAAAAATATTAAACCGGAACTAATGGCTTAAAATATTAATAATTAACTCAATATTACTATTCAATAGTTGACTGCATCTGATATTAATTATCAACCTACATTCATTGTATATCCAAATCTCAAATCAAACTTTGAACTGAAATCTAGGTTAATTCACCTTCTTCCAAAATTTTATGGATTTATCTGGTGAGGACCAAAATAAACACCTTAAATAATTAAATGTGGTATGATCAAAAATGAAACCAAGAAATGTATCTAAAGATCAAATCAAACTAAGAGAATTCCCATTTTCACTTTATAGAACTGTGAAGGATTGGATGTATTATTTACAACAAGAAGATGTAAAATGTTGGAATGATTTGAATCACCTTTTCTTTCAGAGATTTTTTCCAATATAGAGGAACACTTCCATTCAAAAGGAGATCTCAGGGTATCAAGAAATCACAAGGGGAGTCAATGTATGAGTAATAAGAGCGATTCAAGAAGTTGTGTGCAATATTTACACATCACCAAATAATTGAGAAACTCCTCATCCATTAATTCTATGAAGGACTCAAAACTACAGAGAGAAGCATGGTGAATTCCATGTATGGAGGGGCATTGGTCAATAGAACACCAGTAGATGCACACACACAAATTGAAAATATGTCACAAAACTCCCAATACTTTGGCGATTGAGGTACACCACTTGTTATAGGAGAACATAAGGTAAGTCCTTCTCTTGAAAATAATTTTATTGATACTAAGTTAGAATAATTGACCACTATGGTGAGGCAGATTTATTTGGAACAAAAGGCATATCAACCCACACCTATAATCCCTTGTGGCATTTACAGTGAAATAGACCACCCAACCGACTGTTTCCCCCAACTATAAGAAAGAGAAGATTGTGAAACTGTATTTTGTAAGAGACCATATTAGTATAAATAACAACCACATCACCAAAATAAGTATTATTCCTTTTCACCAACATATAACCAAGGGTAGAAGGATCAATTGGACATGAGGTATGGCTCTAGGCAACAAAAAGGCCCCCTTTTCAACAAATTTCCAAAAGACTCCACCTTACCAAAAATATTTCCAACAACCCCAAAGGAGATTTGAATCCCAAGCATCACCAATAAAATAACATGGAAATACATAACTAAACATATATTTTAACACTACTGAAATTTTGAAACAAATTGTTATTAATCAATAGAATGAGATGAAGAGTCAAAGTTTGGAGTTGAGGGAATTGAAGACACAAACAAGCAATATTGCCACTTCCCTCTATGAACTGGTAAGTAAAAACTCCAAAAATATTCCTTCCAAACCTACTACAAATCCCAAGGGGAATGTCAATGCCATCACATTGAGGAGTGAGAATCAAACAACTGATACTTATTCACCTACTATTCCACCGAGATTCACTACAACTATAGAGAATCCCCATTCAAGACCAACTAATGAGTAGTCTAAGGAGAAAGATGAAGGTAAGAAAAATATTGATGATTTTAATCCTAAAACCATTCCATTTACACATAGAGTTTTTCAAACTAAGAATATGGATGAAGAGGTAATGAAAAAAGAGGTTTTGGACACATTAAAGCATGCAGAGATAAACACCCCCTTATTAAGGCCATTAAGTAAATCCCAATGTATGCCAAATTATTAAAATAAATTTTTACTAATAGAAGAGACATCAATATAAATGAGAGGATCAAGCTTGGAAAGAATGTGTCATCACTCATTTAACCAACTCAAGCAATGCCAAAAAATTTAAAGGATCTGGGGACATTCACCATCCCATGAACCATAGGGTAGTTACATTTTTCTGATGCTTTATGTGATTTTAGATATTACATAAATGTGATGCATCACTCTATATTCTCTTATTTACAAGTTGGTGAGTTGAATATGATGATATTAGTAGTGTAGTTGGTAAATGGAGCTACATCATATCAAGAAGGAGTCCTTGAGGACGTACTTGTTCAGATAAGAGACATGATCTTTCCAGTAGATTTCTATGTTCTTATCATGGAGGATGATCAGGTATATTCTCATGATCCCATTATCATAGGTAGGTGCTTCCTAAAAACTAAAAAAAATCATAAATGTCCGTGATGTTACACTTTCCATGGAGTTTGGAGATGAAGTTGTGATATTTAATGTTATGGACTCTATTAAGTACCCCTCATAGGACCATTCTACATTTGTTATCTCCCATTTTAAACCACTAAGTAAAAACCTCATGGATCTTGATTATCCTATGATTAGGGATATTATGAGCATTGGTTCTAGTTTTATTTATAATATCACTTCCACACCTTTTTATAGTGCACAAAACTATATTGTATTTGATTTTGATATGGATTCATATTCTGATTTTGATCATGTTCACTCTAATTATGACATTGATGTTGAGTATGCTGTTGGATTTGATGCATTATTATCTAATTTTGATGATGTCTATTCTAATACTAATGTTTATTGTGCACATATTTTAATTCCTTCAATATATCCATCTATACTACACCCCCTTTATTAGAACTCAATCCATTGCCACCAAATATCAAATACTTGTACTTGCTTAGTGGTGAGAGATTACTTGTTATAATTGATAACAATTTACCTTTTGAACATGAAGAAAATATTTGAATATTTTTAGGGATAACATTAGGGAATTAGGGTGGACCTTGGATGACATATCTTATATTATCCCCTTTATTTTAATGTATAGGATTATTTTTGAGGATGGGGATAAACCTTTTAGGAAACCACAAAGGAGAATGAATCCAACTCTTTTTGAAGTTGTTAAAAAATAATTTGAAAAATATCTTAAGGAAGGTATAATTTATCACATTTCAGATTCCTAGTGGATGAGTCCTATTCGGGTTGTGCATAAGAAAAGTAGTGTCACTATTGTTAGAAATGAGAGAGAGGATTTAGTTCTAATGAGGGCTCAAAATAGTTGGTGTGTGTTTATTGATTATAGTAAAATAAATCAATCCAATCACAAGAACTATTTCCATTACCATTTATTGATCAAATTCTTAAGAGACTAACTGGGAAGACACACTATTTTTTTCTTGGATGGATTTTTTGGATATTTTTAGGTTTCTATAGCTCTAAAGTATCAAGAGAATACAACCTTCACTTGTCCATTTGGTACATTTTCCTACCGAAGGATGCCATTTGGACTATGCAATTCCCCATGTACCTTTTAGAGTTTCATAGTGATTATTTTTTCATATTTCATTGATACCTACATGGAGGTATTTATAGATGATTTTATAGTTTATGGATCTTTATTTTATGAATGTATCTTTAGTTTAAGAAAGGTGTTAAATCATTATATTGAGAATAATCTGGTTTTAAACTTTGAAAAGTGTCATTTCCTGGTAGATAATGATATTGTATTATGGAATATAGTGTCAAAAAACAGAATAGAGTTTGATAGATGTAAGGTAGATATTATTTCATCCCTACCATATCCTTTATGTGTTTGTTATGTTAGATCATTCCTAGGGTATGTAGGATTTTATCGATGCTTCATTAGATATTTTAGTAATATAGCTCCACCCTTGTCTTGATTAATTCAAAAAGATATTGACTTAATTTTTTATGAGTCATGCAAGTTATCATTTGATGAGCTAAAGTAGCATGTGACCACTGCACTGATTATACATCCCCCATGATGGGACCTTCCATTTGATCTTATGTGTGATGCTTCAAACTTTATAGTTAGATAAGTCTTATCATAGAAGGTCTAACGACATTCACATGTGATTACCTATAATTTAAGGAACTTTTATTAAGCCCAATAAAACTACACAACCACATAAAAGGAGTTTATTTCAACCATATTTTCTTTAGATAAATTCAGTTCATATTTATTGGGATTTAAGGTAGTTTTTTTCTGACCATGAAAATCTAAGGTACCTCTTAATGAATCCATATTAAAAGTTTATATTTATTCGATGGATGGTCCTTCTTCAAGAATTTGATATTGAGATAAAGGAAAAAAGGGTTATAAGACTTGGTGAAAAAAAAGAGTAGGATAACTCATGTAATAGAGGATGAAACTTTGAACTGGGTACCACTTCAAGACATTTTTCTTGATGAGAATATTTATGCCATCTCAGATACACATCCTTGTTTTGCTAATTTAGTAAACTACCTAGCTGACTTTCAAATTACTACAAATTTAAAGAAAAATCAAGTCCAAAAAATAAAGAGTGGGTTTATATTTTATTTGTGGGATGATCCCTACCTCTGGCTCATGTATAGTAACCAAGTTATTAGGAGGTGCGTTCCTAATCATGAGTTTGAGTCTGTTCTACATTTCTGCCATACAATTTCATGCAGAGGACACTTTGGAACCCAAAAAACACCTAGGAAAGTCTTAGAATCTGGATTATATTATCCTAGATTATTATATGGTGTTCATGTATTTTTCAATTCATGCTCGCATTTCCAACACACTAGAAATATGTTTAGGAGACATAAGATGCCCCAAAAAACCATATTATTTTGCAAGATTTATTAAGTATGAGGAATTTATTTTATGGATCCTTTTACAAGTTAATTTGGACTTTTTTATATTTTTGTGGTCTTTAATTGTGTTAGAAAATTAGTGTAGGATAAGGAAACCAGGACTGATGACTCTCATGTTGTAGTTGATTTTGTCAAGGCACATATTTTTTGCAGGTTTGGAGTACTGAAGGCCTTCATCAGTGACCATGGGACACACTTTTGCAATCATAATTTGGATTACCTCCTTCTGAATTATGGGGAAACACACAAAAAATCATCACCATACCACCCCCAAACAAATGGTTAGGTTGAGGTTTCAAGTAGGGAGTTGAAACAAATTTTGTAGAAAACCATATAGCTAGATAGGAAAGATTGGAGCAAGTGCTTGGATGATTCAATTTGGGCTTATAGGGAAGCATACGAGACACACATCTGTATGTCCCTATTTTAGATTTTTTTTGGAAAAATATATCATCTCTCTATAGAAGTTGATCATTGGTTATATTGGTCTATAAAGAAATGTAACATGGATTTGGCCCAAGCTGGAATTCAACAGAAACTATAAATTCAAGAGATTTAGGAGATTTGATTGTTATCATATGAGAACTCAAGGCTCTATAAGGAAAGATCAAAAGTGGACCATGATAGAATGATCCAAAAAGGGAGTTTCATGTTGGAGATAAATTCCTTCTCTATAGTTCACGACTTAAGATGATGTCTAGTAAGTTGCATTTCAAATAGTTAGGTCCTTATGTTGTATCAAATGTTTTTCCTTATGATGCGGTGGAGATTACATAAGAGGACACAAGAAGTAGCTTTATAGAAAATGAGAAACATTTGAAGTAATAAAATTAAGGAATTCCTACTGATGCAGTTGATTTCATCATACTTCATGAACCCATCATCACTTGATAATATAAGGTTGTTCATAACCCTTTCACTTTTATATTACTTATCATATTTAAAATTCTAAATTTCATATGCACATATCATATCATATGTTCACATTGAGAACAATGAAATATTTTATGTGTGGGGGAGGGGATAATATTTTGGGGTATCTTCTTTAGTATTTTCATTTGTGTGTTTCTGTGTGTGTTTTATATTAGGTTTTCTATTAAATTTTCAAAAAAAAAAACCAAAAAAAAAAACAAAAAAAATCATCAAAAAAACATATCATGTAACATTATCATTTACTTGTGAAACATATGGAAAATTAATGTTTTTAGAATTTATTGGTATCATCATAATAATGAGTAAGATTTCATCATAAAAGGTTGATTTTTATAAAAATGGAAGTCATTGATGATATGATTGGTTGTTTCATTATAAAATTTTTTAGATTTTGACACCGTTCGTTGTGATATTTGTTCATGGTAAAACGTGTCATTGATATCTATGCACAAAATTTCATGTAACCATTACTTATTAACATTTTCCTACTCAATTGAAATTATATCAAAGTTAGGTAAAAAAAATCATCTTATATCAATGGTTGATCCATACATTCATTTCTATTTTGTTTAATTTCATTATTGTGCCGAATTAACCTATGTGTATGTATCTGATATCCGATAGTTATACAACCTAAAAAATCAATCAAAAAAAATATATATAAAACAAAAAAATATGTATATATATATATATTATATTAATAAATAGGGGAGTGATGAAATGTACAACACGTGGGGATATCTAGGTCGAGATATTAAGGTTTGACTTTCGGGAATGCTTAAGTGAGTGGGTCTTGAAATTTGATTGAAAACGAATATAGAACATGTTCGATAAATTAAACTAGGAAAGAAGAGTTATTTTACTTGAGCTTAATATACTAAATAAAGGGTGAAGATATGAGATTGAAATGGTTGACACACACACATGTGGGGAATTAGTTACATGGTGGACCCATAACTTGTTTCACTATGATTAGTGTCATTAATATAATTGGATTTTATTTTGATAAAATTTATAATAAAATTAATTTCAAACTTATTGATATTGACTCTTGATATTATTCTTACTTTGACTATATTTCCACTATGGATTGATAAATATGAACATGCATATCTTGTCACAATTTTCAGGATTACATGATATGAGGTTTTGCCTAGGGGTGCAAAAGGGTAAGTATGAGGGAGTTGATAAAACATAATTTTATTGAATATTTTATTGATAATAAATGACATAAATTCCTAATTTTTTTTAAATATGGTTATTTATAAAATATTTGGGATTAGATCATTCATTTAAAAATTTGATGAAAATTCCAATTTTACCCTTTAAAATTCACTATTGTATTTCGGTCATAAATAATTTTTTTCTGAATCATTTGAACTTAATTGTTTTTAAAAGTGTTATTAACTGAATTTTATACAACTTTAATTTAGGATATTCGAGATATTTCATGTATTTTATTTGAATAAATGGTCCATAAAGTCAACGATGGACTAGACTCGCAAGATTTGACACCACTTCAGTATTTGGGCCATTAATTCTTTATCCATGCTTATATTGGGCCCAAATTTATAGATAATATTGAGAAAAAATTTTCAAACAAATAATTATTCTATAATAATAGATATTTTACACATTTAAGGGTCAAAATATTGGTTCAATTTAGATTAAAATATTTGGCCTAATTTCCCCATTCATACTTGAAACCACTTGTAAACCAAGCCTCCACTACACTCTATATATATGTATTTTTATCATTTGAAGGGGTTGGAAAGTTAATTAGGAGATATAAGTCATATTATAATTTATTTCACTTCATTTATATGGATATTTCAAGAGGTAGATCTCTTGAATCTATGATCTCTTCATCGAAGCCTCATCCTCCTCCTCCTTCTTCACTCTGTAATGTCTTTTTCCTGCAATAAAATTATTAGTTACTCTTATTTTTATTCTATTTTATTCTGTTTTATTCTTCTATACTCATCTTATTTGGGTTATAAATCAATAGTAGAAATGTTATTGGGTTATACCCTTTCCACGACCTTTGCACATTCAAAATGTTTCTATGATGACTACACCACCCATGTAAGTGTAATTATTTTTAGTAATAAATCTACCTCTTACCTTATTCATTAATTTATTTTGAATAAATGAGCTAATGTAATTAACTTAATATTATCTATTAATTTAGTTTTTAATTTAAATTAAAATAAGAAAGTAATTTCACAATTAACACAAAACACGTGAGATTGATAATTTTGTAAATTACGAGAGCGTAATCTTAATTGGTAATACAAAACCACATGGGATCAATTTTTAGAGTTAAAATATAATAACTAAACTTAATTAATAATCATTTATAGAGTGTATATGTTCCCTAATTTACCTCTAACTATAATATAGTCTTAGAGCATCAATCAAAGAATGGTGCTACGATTGCATGTTTCGAAGTCAGCCTAGGGTTTAATTCACTTCATATTTGTGGTAAAGTTAATTATCATAGGTGTTAGGGGTTAAAAAATTAGGGTATAATAAATAAATATATATTAATTTAAATTATAATGATTAATAAGTAAGTGAATAGATTTATTTAGTTCTATTATACTTTCTAAAAATAGCTTTAAAAAAATTATCTTCTTGTTGCATTTTCACAATCTCATTTCAAAAAGAAAAAGAAAACAATATAATCTTAAACCAAAACAATTATTTTAGTTTTATAAATGATAAATAACCCCACCATCCTTTTAATTAGTGTGTTTATGTTATTTTATTTTATTTTCAAAATACCTTTAATATGTTGTTTTAAATTACTTCATCCTTTGAGAGATGACCTTCGTCAGCCACTCTACTGCCCTAAATAACTCGAAACTGAACATCATTTGAGGGAACCCGTGGAAGTTCCTTTCAATGTATATTTATTTATTTATAATCTTTTTTTATAAAAGTGAGATCAAAGGCTCTTATATTAATGAAAGGGAAAGGTACACAAGTCGAAAAGAATGTATTTTACATTTATCACAAACAAGAAGTGGAAGCATGTCATTAGGCACATTCTTCAAATGGATGCTTCCATATTTAGTGAATCCTTTATTAAAAAGTCCATTCACAATAATTTCTGTTTACCAAAAAGTGTTAGTGATGATGTGATTCATAGAATAAATACATTCAAGACAATTGATCCATTTACCTGTTAGCTTCCATGAGAGTTGAGTCTGGCCCACCCTTTTTAGTGCTAGTAAACGTGGCCATTATCAGTGATTTTATCTAGCACTGATAAAGGTGAGGATTTTATTATCACTTTATTCTCAATGCTAATAAAATCCGGTGGATCCCTTTCCCAGATATGTGGTATTGAAAACTAGATCCTGATTGGAGGCATCTTAGAGGTTTTTGATTAAAAGGGATATTAAAGGAAAAAATTAGAAATCATTATCCACCAAGTAGTACAAATTATTTTATGGTTTGGTGCACTATGATATAGTTTTATGACTAAAATATTGGTATATGGTTATTTAAATATAATGGTTTTAAAAAATCACTAGATGTTGTGAGATGAATAGACTAACCATGTCATGGTTTTGAATGTTGTAAATTTTTCATATTTCATAATCTATATTTGAAACAAGAATCTAATCACGGTTTTAGATATGGATCAGGTTTTTTATTGAATGAAAATATTGAAATATTAATGGAACAACAAAATAATTAAAGATAAAAGATCATTTCATATTTTTTATTTGATAAAAATTTAAATTATTGAAACATTTAAAAAATAGGTTCCTGAATATTTTTTAACCATGTTTTATTAGAGTTAAATATTTAACCAAGAAACAAAACCTTGGTTGAGGTGGATAAATTTTGGTTTTTATGATATCTAAGAATTTAATCACTGCATAATCTTTTCAAATATTTAAAAATGTAAATATTTTATGGTAGATATTAATTAACCATTTTTAATGGTATTGAAAACATATAATTGGTTAGTTGATAACAATTTTACTAAGAAAAATTTGGAGGAAATATATTGTGGTGATTTATGTTTATAAAATAAGAACATAACACTCATAATAAGGAAAAAATTGAAATTATAAATGATATATAAGATATTATATGATTTTGTGATTTAAATAAATAACATTTGAATAAATGGATATTTTGAGTAACATTTAGAGATTGAGGTGAAGGGAAATACTAAAAGTGGATTGGTGTTCTAATTAAATTCCATTATTCGTTATAATATCCAAATTTACAACTCTTTATTAAAAATGAGTTAAAGTATTGAGTATAGAGATAATAATATGGGGTGATCTTAAGACTCATTAATGAACTGATCTTGAAAATGTGTTCTAAAAAACTAGCATTAGTAGACTTTGTTACATTAGTACATCATCATTGCATTCTACATAGTCTTAGATTATTCAAATGAACCTTGTAAAATCAATATTTCATAATTATTTACTTAAATTAATTTTTTATTAGGAATGTTTTAATGTATTTTATAATTGTTAGTTTTTCCTAACATGGTAATAAGAACTATTCAATGAAAAAAATACACACCAAAATTTACCCCACCCACAATATTAGGGCCTTCGAGACATCATTATTAATAATAGGTTATTGTAACCCTTAAAATATTTATTTTGTCAATATTTCTTAAAGCATTCTTGAAATAGTGAAAATTGTTAATGTGATGGGATTTCCGATCTTTAATGAGAAAAATTATCAAATTTGTAAGAACTGAATGATATCTCATCTAAAATCTCTCAATATTGATATTTTCTAAGATATAATGCATGAAATTTAGGTTACCAAATCCATAAAGATGTTATTTTATAGTTTATTAATTAAAAATAATGAAATATCACTAAATTATTTCAAAAACACACCCATGAACCAAATTTATAATATGATTACAAGTTTCACTTCTTTTAATTTTTTTTGATAATGTTGTCTAATGACTTTAAATGGGTATAACGAGTTAAAGGATGCTACAATTGAAGTAATTCCAAAAAAATTTATTTATTTAAAGATATATCCTAATGAAATTAGATATTTTATCTTTATATAAATTATTTAAGTAGAGGGATTTTTATGAGGTCATGGTGTGGAGATCATGGACATTATAAAAATTATCTTAAGTTGAATTCCTCTTTTTTTTCAATAAAAATGATATAATACATAAATAATGGAATAATAACTAATTATCCTTTAATGATATATATGGTTTCTTGGAGGAATATAATAAATGGGTGGATAAAAAAGGAACAAAAAGTCACTCTTTATAGAAGAACAACATTTAAAGGTCTTATACTCTGGGATTTTGAGGTGATAGAGACAGTGTGAGTGATACCATAGACAATGTAAGGAGGAAGATCATGATTTTAGGTCTTGATGTAAACCACACCATGGTTTATTGTAAATAAAAAATGGTTTTATACTTATTCATGTACATTGTTATCATCATGTTTATAGGTCATAATTTTGGAATAAGATTGATAGTGTTATCTTCGACCACCACAAAGATCATTTTTTATTATGGTTTTACAAATAAAAAAATATTTTTGTAAAATTTTCATTTTGAAACATGTTGTTAGATATAATTTTTGGAAGAGTTAGTTTTTGAAATGAATATATGAAATATTACATGATTTTTTATCATGTATGAAACAATGTAGATTGTGCTCTAATCTATAGTGAACCGACCCTGGTTGAACCAACCCATCACTTGAGCCAGTGGGTCACACAACCCAAAGCATGTTCCCAATCACCACAAGCTGGAGACAAGCACAAGGAATAATGAATGATCCATTAGGAATGGTTTTCCCATGTTAAACCTAAATTATATGTCCATGAAATGTTATGGACACACCAAAATATCTAGTGTCAATAGAATAATAAACATCTAACCCAAGTAAGAAGAAATGACTGAAGTAGGTACCATAAACAACATCACATCATCATATATTTACAACATGTCATAACTGGACATAAAATTTGTGTATCTAGTCAAAATATCAAAACAAAAAAACATTACTATAACCATATAAGGATAATACATACATCCCAGAGGTATAAATATCTAAAAAAACTAATCATGACCCAACCTTGTGAGACGATGCCCCCTCCATCAAAACAATGAATGATGGTAATCATAAAGATCCACCTATGTACATAGTAATCCTTCCCTAAACCATGTCCTCTAAAAAAATTTCTACACATGCCTAAATAAATATAGGGTGTGAGTAAAAAATCCCAATATGATACCACCATGAATCTATTTAAGTATTTTAAACCATGGAACCCAATAAACCGCTATGAAAACTCATTTTCTAAAAAAAATACATTTTGAAAAAATCACCCTTGTAATCAATTATTTAAAATCCCATTTGTAATATCATGAATTTTAAAAAGATATTAAAATCCATATTTTTGATAAATTATAAGTGTCTTATGTGGAAAAAATGATTTATCAATGAAAATAACTTAATAAGAGTGAAAGGATTTGTGTAAGGGTAAAATCCCAATCAACATAGTGGAATGCTCAATAAAATATTTTTAGAGTCAGATGCTAAGTTAGTGTGAGATTATGAGGCCTGTAAAGTTTTGATGAAGATAAAATAAAAATATTAAAAATATTATATTATACACACAAAATTTATTAAAAATAATAGAATAAACCTAAAATGGTGCATCGTGTGAGAAATATGTGACAACTGTTAGGTTCAAGACGTAGTGTTTACCCTAAGATGGGTATAACTTTTTTAAGCATAAAACATTTGGATGGATTTCTTGCGAAAATTAGTTATTTAATAACTTTTATTAAATTATTTTCAAAAATAAATTAATACCTCTCAAATGGTGCATAGTATGAGCAATTTGAGACCACCGTTAGGTTTGGAACATGAGGTTTACTCTAGGTGGGGTATAAATTTTATGCGCATTGAGTTTTTGGAAACATTTCATGTGATAAGACCCCTTTTATATTTAAATATTTATAATTAAAAATTGAAATAATTAAATAATTAAATATAAAAGGGGTTTTATCGCGTGTGATATTGCCAAACACATGACAAATAAAAGTTATACCCCACCTAGGGTGAACCTCACATTCCATATAATGACCCACGCTTGACGTACATTCACATTAAATCACTTTTGCGGAATACTTAATACATTACACAAATACGCACCCAAATATTGTACTAGTCTAATGTGTTTGGAAACATAGAAACATAAACACTAGAATATAAGTGATCTACATTATCTCCCACTAGGTTATTCTCGACTAGAAACCTTATTAGACTCATCAAACATAATAAATATCTTCATAACCTAAGGTAAAGGAAATATAAAATGGGGTGAGCTTAGATGCTTAGTAAGGGTAAACAAGAGATACAAGTAAACATAATCATGAGCATTAGCATATGAGAACATGATCATGAAAATAAAAGATCATACCCTATGTATCAATGATCATAAACATGATTCATGGCATAAATATTGGAAGTTCCTAAGAAATGAATCATAATGAAATAAAGAACATAATACATGAAATCATAACATAGGAATAATACATGGAATTTATGGTAGACACATAAACATATAAAATGATTTACATAGTAGTCAAGGCATCGCTACCAAGGCCATCTTAGTAGTATGGGTTCAATCCACATAACATATTGGTAGTCATGGTTTACTCCCATGACCATATTATTAGTCAAGGATCACTCCCAAGATCATCTTAGTAGTCAAGGTTCACTCCTAAGACCATCTTAGCAGTCAAGGGTCCCTCCCAAGACCATCTTAGCAGACAAAGTCCTTTACTAAACTGAGTTCACTCCCCTTTCCAACCATGTCTATCTCACGAGATATAAATTATTACCTAATGAATTGGAGGGATATATAGGTCCTGCCCATTACATAATAAAAACCATACATATGGGTTCCACAAGAATATAAATCATTCATCATATCAGAACCCATAGAATGAAATGGATTTCATTAATATAATTTAATCATAATATAACCCATGAAAATAAATGGGTTTCATAAATATCATTAAATTATAAACATAAACCACTCTTAGAGAGAATAATAATGGTAGAATTTAATTATATCCCCAGTAAAACATAACTAACATGAAATAATGTGATCTTAGATGTAAAACAATTTTGAGATATCTCTTGAAAATAATTCTTGAGGAAAGTATCCTTTCTCCTTTGAAAACATTTTCTTTTCTTAAAATGCCACACAATTTTAAAAGAAAAAATTTTATTTGAAAATAAAATTATAAAATTATGAATTAATCTTCAAATAATTAAGGAATAATGATGGTGAAAAATTCCTTTCATGCCGTATAAGTTAATAAAAACATCCCTTTTGTACTTTTACCTGAAAATTCACAAAGTTCCTCATTTGGAAAATGAAAAAAAGATTCCTTTAAAACCATGTAGTAAAAAGTAAAAAATGTGTAAAAATGAATTTAAACATTCATAATAGAATATGAGAAACATTTTAGAAAACATTTTTAGAAAACATGCACATGGAGATAAATATTCCCCAAAGGATACTTAAAATGAAACAATCCCAAATATTGATGACATTGTAATGTAAATACTCATCACTTTATAATTAGTATAATTGCATGCCCCATGAAAGAAATAAAATTATATAGATATGAAAATACCATAATATTATGGATAAGACTCATAAAATACATTCATGGGTATTGTATACACCATGTAGAAGAAAAAAGTAGTGTATAAGGCATGTTTCCCCCAGAAATAAAAATGAGACATAAATCCCTTAACTTAAGTCTTGACTTATTTCACACACGTTAAAACCTCCTATATAATAAATATAGGTTTATTATACATCTACCATAAAATCATATTAATATATATATATATATATTTAATATATGATTTACTTATTATTTAATATTTCCTATTTATTAAGAATTACTTGATAATGTTAAGCTTTGGGTAATATCCTCTTTGTTTTTTATTCATATTTTGGATTACCAAGAAATTTCAGGCACCAAGAATGATCGACCCTAAAAATATTAATTAAAATAAAACTACAATAGAGACAAATCATGTAGAACATGAAAGGCCACAAAGACTTGAAAGTTTTCAACACACAACCCAAAATAGAAATATACAGTTCATAAACCCAAAAAATCCTGAAAACCCATACCACTGCAGGTAATCCCATAGCCACCATCATGAGCCAAAATTCTGTCAACATGTCGAAAGTATACACCAACAAAGAACATGAACCAAAAACCAAAATAAACCCAATAAAAGCTTACCCCATAAAAAAACACAAGTAAGAGATCAAACTCTTTGCTTGATTTCATCTGTATCCACAAAAATAGATCACTCCCTAACCAAAAGTTACCAGCCTGTCCCTATAAGGCCCCAGCCTTAAACCTTACTTAATCTTGATTTATTACAAGATTAAACATTGAGGATCTTTTCGAGTTTAGAGTTTTAGAGAATTAGATCATAAAACTTGTATTACATTCAACATATAAATAAAGTGGTTACATAAAGATAGTATTCTTATTTCCCATCAATGGAAACATATTTAAAATAAAACATGGATTCTTTCTTGACACTTCCTTGACACAATCATCATATCATGTACCTTTCCCTTGACCTGTGAAAACATTTCAAAAAAACTTGGGATGAGCATAAAAAGCTCAGTAAGGGATATAAAAAAAAATATGGAAAGGAAACATGAGTTCATATATACATAAGAATGAAATCATACTTTACCCATAAAACATAATCACTTTAACATACCTCATCAAATCATGAATAAATCATAGAAATCATAAGACATAAAGGTAAATTGAGGCATTCATAACATTCTTACGTAAGGAGTAACCCTCTTGGTTACGTTTGGAATACCCATCACAGTATATTCCCTAAATATCTTCAGAGAAACCTTAAAGTTTTACTCCTTCGCGTTACCCAATGCATTGGAGAGCTATATCGGGCTCACCCGCCCTTAGTTTATCATGGAACCACCCGTCTTCATAATAATTCCCAAGAACCTCAACATAATCGTATCACATAAAACATGCATAAAGGAAACATAACATTTCCACCTTTCAATCACAAGATATCAATACAACACATTGATATAAAAACATTATGAGAACCATTTTCAATACCAAAATAAAATAAAAGTAAAACATGGTATTTATTTTTCTTTTAAAAAAAGGTATGGCTTGTAGAAGAAGCCGAAACTCAAATAATGGTCACGACGGCGGAGAAGTCGTTGTCACCGCATACGTACGAAAAAAAAATCCCTTTTGTCATTTAGTAAAATGCTTCATATAAAAAAGATTCCTTTTGGATAAACGTAAAAGTAAAAGGGGTTTATACACCATATAAAAGAAGGTTTTGTATAAAACAAAATATGCCTCAATGAAAGGAGATTGAGACGAAGTCCCATACCTCGGGTCCGACTTGACTCGGTCGTTCTTTAATCTCCTGAATAATAAACTTGAGTTAATTTATACTTGTTTAAGAACCTTTTTTAAGTTCATTATTCCTTTTATATCACTTATTTCCATGTCATGAACACTATGTAATTATTTAAGTTAATAACGGTCGTTTTAACGATCATTGGTATTTGAGTAAAAAATAAGCCCTTTATAATTACAAGTTGTTCATGTATCCATTATATCCAGAATGGTATTCATGATGTAGATATAATATATGTCATATATATCCAGTACATGCATGCATTCATAATATTACATAATCATTTAGAGGTAAGAAATGAAATGCACCGTTCATGGAGACGGTAAGCCGTACGTACGCATGAACGCTACTTTCATTTATATTTCGTATTTTATAGAATGGAATCATAATGATATAAAGGTATATTATAATTCCAGTGTAATATCATATATAATATCATAGTTCCATCCTTTATACGTCCCACATATGATATTTAACAAATCAAATCACTTTGAGGGGGCGGTAGTCCGCACTTCGTTAAATGAAGATATCACGTTTACCCATAATGGAAACCATAAAGGTATGCCCAAAATGAAAAATACAGAAGCTTAAGGAAAACATAAACATATTATATATCATATATAAATATAGTGACATCTTAATGGACACCTTTGAAGGTGTTAAAAGAATGTTGAACAATCATCGTTTCGGGAGGCATAAATTCACCATCCACGGAAACAGTATGTCCTTTAACCATTAGATGTAGGTGTGTGTAAGTGTAGCTAGAATCCTTCTTATAAAAAAATCCTAGTATATTGAGGATACTGGAGTTATTACAAAAGAAAGGAATAAAAAGAGTTTATGGGGTTGGAGAAGCAAAATCAAACAAAAGGACTCAAAAGAAGACATTACCTTAAAATCGGGTAACTCTCTTAGATTTGAGCTCAAAGGCTTCCTTAGGAAGACTTATGCCCAAAGTGAGGCTTCAAGGAGTAAAAGAGGGAAGTGGATAGACAAAATGGGAAGGGGTTGGCCGAGACAAAGGCTTTGGAAGTGTGGGTAAGGAGGTAGAGGTGGGGGCCTTTTATAAGAGGAGAGGAGGGGCACTCATGGAAAGTAAAGAAAAATCACTTTATTTTAAAATGGTATTCGGATTTAAGAGGTCCAACATTGATGTGTTTCGAGGATAAGGTGATAAGGGTTCTAAATCCACCAATACAATTGGTTTTGGCCATGTGTAGGTCTTAGATTTTACATTATCATTCCATTTTATTTAAATCGTTAAATAATGAGGTCATCGCTGCATCATCATGATGTCATAAATAATTTAATTTATTTAAAGTATAAAAATTATAAAAAAAATACTATGATGTAGGAAATAGTTTTAGATTTCCAATGACTATTTATAATCAAAAATCTTACTTGTATAACCCCATGTAAAAATTGTTTTAGTAAAACATATCATGTTTGTGTCATTTTTACTTTATCATTAAATAAAAAGTAATTTATGTCATTTTCCAACCAAAGTGGCTCCATGGGGTCCCCAAGTTGACCCATGGATTGTCGTGGTCGGCCATGACCCATAAAATAATGGTAGGACATGTGTCTAGGTCATTTCATATTATTAAAACATTATTTTTACCTTAAACTACACTAATTACCACTAATCGCGATTAAGAACTTAAAAGTTACTATTCACCAAAAAATTATTTTAATCTCATTGAACCACATTTTAATTCTTAATGAAAACCATGTATGTCAGATTTTTGAAAATAAAATCATAGAAGTGGCAATGTTTCATTTAAATGAAAAATCAGTTTCTTTAACTACCACTTAGTGGTTTCACTATTCATCAAAAATTGATGTTTTTTAGAAAAATACCAAAACTTCACCCTAATCTATATTTGATATTATGAATTCAAAAATGATGTCTATTTTACAAAATTAAAATCATATAAATCACATTAATTAATTTAATAATTAATTCCCGCTGTCATGACAAATAGCATGTTTTTATGAAACAATAAGTATCAAAAGATTGACACTAGTTTAAGTCCAATTTCAAAGTGAAATTGATTACAATGACCACCATTGGATTAAATGGTAAAAATTTATTCTAATTTCACTTTAAAACAAATTCAAAAGATAATATAATCATATAAATAAATTAGATTAAAAAGAGGTTTTGAATTAAAATACAACATTTTTCACTATTCCTTAAAAAATGAACTTTATCGGAAAAATACCAAAAATTCACACAAAGTAAATTTTGATGTCCCAATAATAAAGAATAAGTTTATTTTGACAAAAATATCTTATAAAATTGTCAAAATATTGATTTAAAAATGGTTTGCCATCAAAAGGCAGTAAAACAATCTTTTAAAAATATTAGTGTATTTCATGCTTAAGATTGGATTTATTTTCATTTTAAGCCTCTAAAACACTATCTAATTCATTAATAGACATAGATAAAAATATATATTATTCATTAATTACTTGGGATGTTACATCCTTCCCCCTTTAGAAAATTGCATCCCCGCAATTTATTTACTTATCAAATAAATGGGGGTACTTATCCCTCATTGCATTTTCAGATTCCCATGTTGCCTCTTCCATCATGTGGTTTTTCCACAAAACCTTTACCTGATTAATCACCTTATTCCATAACACTTTCTCCCTATGGTCAAGAATCTGGACCAGTTGTTTCTCATAATATAGGTTCTCTTCCAGCTGAACTACCTCTGGACTCAAAACATGAGATAGATCTGGCATGTACTTTATCAACATCGAAACATGAAAAAAATTGTGTACCTGAGATAAACTCGGAGGTAAAGACACTCGGTATGCAACTGATCCATCTCTCTCCAGAATTTCATATGTTCCAATAAACCTTGGACTCAGCTTTCCTTTCTTACCAAATCGCATCACACTTTTCCATGGTGAGACTTTGAGAAAAACATGATCACCTACCTCAAAAGATAGATCCTTCCTCCTGTTGTCTGCATAACTCTTCTGCCTACTCTGAGTTGTTCTTATGTGTTTCTGAATTTGCTGAACTTTTTTTTCCATCTCTTCTACCAATTCTGGTCCCATCAACTTCCTTCCACCCACTTCATCCCAGAAAGCTGGAGTTCGACACCGCTTCCCATATAATGCCTGAAATGGTGCCATCTGTATACTAGAATGAAAACTATTATTATATGAAAATTCAACCAAGGAAAGATGTTTGTCCCAAATTCCCTGATAATCCATCGAACAAGCTCGTAGCATATCCTCCAGGGTCTGAATTGTTTGTTCTGACTGCCCATCTGATTGAGGATGAAAAGCTGTACTAAAATTTAATTCAGTACCCAAAGACTTCTGAAGGCCTTTCCAAAAGTTAGAAGTGAACCTGGGATCACGATCAGATACAATGGAGAGGGGAACTCCATGTAACCTGAATATCTCTTTAAGATACAAACAGGATAGTTGATCTAGGGAAAAAGTATCTCATATAGCAAGGAAATGAGCAGATTTAGTCAAGCGATCAACAATAACCCAGATTTCATTATTACCTCGAGATGTATTCAGTAATCCCACAACAAAGTCCATGGATATATTCTACCATTTCCACTATGGCACTGGTAAAGGCTGAAGCATCCCTTTCGGTAACTATCGCTCTGCTTTAACCTTTTGACATGTCAAACACTTCACAGTAAAATCAGCAATATCTCTTTTCATTCCATCCCACCAGTAATACTCCCGCAGATCTCTGTACATCTTAGTACTGCTAGGATGAACTGAAAACGGAGAACTATGAGCTTCACATAACAAATCTCTCTTCAACTGTGAATCACAAGGCACACACAATATCTTCCCAAATATCAAAACACAATCACTATCAATGTTGAATTTAGGAAACTTACCCTTCTGAACCAGCTCTACCTTTTTCTGCAACTCACTGTCTTGCTTCTGTGCTTGCTTGATTCTGTCTGATAGAGAAGATTTCACTGATACCTGAAACAAAACAGAAGAACATCCTGCACCAACAACTTCTATGCCAAAGTTCATCAAATCCTTAACCAAAGGATCACGTTCCAAACACAACATTTATAATGAAGCGTTACTTTTTCGACTCAAAGCATCAGCCACTTTATTTGCTTTTACAATCATAATCCTTGATTAATTCTAGCCATCTCCTTTGTCTCATGTTCAATTCTTTCTGAGTAAATATATACTTTAAACTTTTGTGATCAGTATATATTTCACACTTTACTCCATACAAATGATGCCTCCAAATTTTTAAAGCGAAAACAACAGCAGCTAATTTCAAATCATGTTTAGGGTAATTTACCTCATGAGTTTTCAACTGTCGTGAAGCATAAGAAATTACCTGATCATTCTGCATTAGGACGCAACCAAGTCCTTTCAATGAAGAATCACTATATATAACAAACTCACCATTCCTGGAAGGTAGTTCCAAAACTGGAGCATTCACCAATCTTCTTTTCAATTCCTGAAAACAATCATCACATTCTTTTGTCCAGATAAACTTAACACCCTTCCGAGTTAGCTTAGTCATTGGACTAGATAACCGTGAAAAATTTCTAACAAACCTTCGGTAATAGCCTACCAAACCAAGGAATCTACGAATCTCAGTTACATTTGTGGGTCTTGGCCAGTCTTCCACAACTTTTGTTTTTGCAGGATCAACAGTTATCCCATATTTAGAAACAATGTGACCATGGAAAGAAATTTGTTGCAACCAAAAATCACACTTGCTGAATTTTCCATACAGTTTCTTTTCTTTTAAGTTTTTCAAAATGACCCTTAAATGTCTTTCATGCTCCTATTTACTTTTAGAAAACACCAAAATTTCATTAATTAAAACCACCACAAACTTATCCAAGAACTCATGGAAAATTCTATTCATTAAGTCCATGAATACAGCAGGTGCATTGGTTAGCCCAAAAGGCATTACTACAAATTCATAATGGCCATATCTTGTACAAAACTCAGTCTTCGGAACATCTGCTTCCTTTACCTTCAGCTGATGGTACCCCGATCTCAGGTCAATCTTTGAAAGAAATTGAGCTCCCTGGAGCTGATCAAACAAATCATCGATATGAGGCGAAGGATATTTTTTCTTAACAGTGATGTTATTCAAGGCTCTATAATCAATGAAAAGCCTCATATAACCATCTTTATTTTTAAAAAATAAAACAGGAGCACCCCATGGTGATGTGCTAGGTCGAATGAAACCTTTCTCTAATAAATCTTGCAATTGCTCCTTCAACTCTAAAAGTTCAATTTGAGCCATTCGATAAGGGGGTTTTGAAATTGGATTAGCATCAGGAACTAAGTCAACAGTAAACTCAACTTCCCGATCTGGTATTATTCCAGGAAACTCATCAGGAAAAACATCAGGATACTCATTTACCACTGGCACATCATTAATCTAAACAGTTCCTTTATTTTCAACGATGTGTGCAAGGTAACATTCATTTCCATATTTTACAAGTTTCTCGGCCTCTTGATATGTTATCATCATTAAGGGTTCATTCTTGTACACAAACTGAAAGTCTTTCTGAAAAGAAACTTCTTTAGCTCTATAGTCAATATTAGCATGGTAAATAGAGAGCCAATCCATACCCAGGATAACATAAAACTCTACTAGAGGTAGAACAATAAGGTTTGCAAGTAGGTTCTTTCCACAGATAAGGATAGGAAGATTCTTATAAATTCTTTTTGCTTCAACATTTCCCCCAGGTGTTTTTACCAAAAGTTCATGAGTAATTTCTTGAGATGGTATTCCCATTTTACTAGAAAAGGTTTCAGAGATGAAAGAATGTGTAGACCCCAAATCAAACAACACACTGGAATAATCTGAAAAAACAAACAAAGTACCTGATACAACTTCATTTGATGGCCCAACATCTTCTGAAGTAGTTGCAAAGGATTTCACCACCCCTTTCTGATTGTAGTCTAACTACTTCCCATCACCCAAGCTCTTTGTCAGACACTCGTTTTCATAGTGACCCATCTCATTGCACTTATAACATTTCACTAACTGTAAATCAAATTTGGTCTTACCTTCCCCTTGATCTTTTTCAGTGAAATCACGAGCCTTATGTCCCATCTTACCACATTGGTAGCACTTTCCAGAATTCAGAAGACATTCCTTAGCATGCCTTTTTCCACATTTATCAAAAACTGGAAACTTAGTTTTCTTACCATCAGAATTTTTTGAAGAATTCTTACCTTTCTCCTACCACCTCGGTCTCTTCTTCTGTTAGTTGTTATAGAACACTTGATCATTAGAAAACTCCATTTCCACCTTCTCAGCACATCAAACAATCTTTTCATAACTTTTAAATTCACAAGAAGCGAAAGACCTTCGATATTTTGTCTTTAATCCTGAGTAAAAATGATTGATTTTACTATCAAGGTCTCAGATAAAATTTAGAGCATACCTTGCCAATAGAGTGAACCTTTTTTCATAGGCAGCCACTGAGTCTTCATCTTGCCTCAATTCCAAGAATTTCTTTTCCATCCTAAGTCTAACAGCCTTAGGAAAATACTTCTCAAGAAATATACCTTTGAATTCATCCCAGTCAAGAGCATCAATATCATCGGCGTCCCTGATATTTTTAACCATAGACCACCACTAATCTGCCTCACCCTCCAAACGGTAAATACCAAGACTAACCTTTTGATTGTCTGAACACCCCATGACATCGAAAATTTTCTCTAGTGCTTTAATCCACCCTTCAGCTAGCACAAGGTCAGATGATCCTCTGAATGATGTGGGATGTTGCCTCATGAAATGTTCCACCACTGACATGTTCCTCTACGGTTGATCTGGCTGATCTCGTGCATGGATACCACCACCATTTATCGCTTGAGTCAACTGTGCCATTACTGCAACAAACTGTTCATTTCCAATTCCGACCATCTCAGGATGCTGATTCAGAAGGTTATTTCCCTCCGCATGCCTTCCTAGCACTACTTCCCTGTTTCCTCTGTGGAAAACCATTCTGAACAAACATGTCTTAGATGAAGCAACATGATAATCTTCAAATACTATATCACTTCAATTTGACCATAAAAAAAATATTTTTGGATAATCATTTAATAGAATTCTAACTCCTAAAGTTATCTAAACCGACCTTTGATACCAAATATAAGGACCTAGCCTTAAACCTTACTTAATCTTAAGTTATTACAATATTACACATTGAGGATCTTTTCGAGTTTAGAGTTTTAGAGACTTAGATCATAAAACTTGCATTACATTCCACATATAAACAAAGTGGTTACATAAAGATAGTATTCTTCTTTACCATCAATGGAAACATATTTAAAATAAAACATGGATTCTTTATTGACACTTCCTTGAGACAATCATCATATCATGTACCTTTCCCTTGACCTGTGAAAACATTTCAAAAAAACCTGGGATGAGCATAAAAAGCTCAGTAAGGGATATAAAAAAAATATGGAAAGGAAACATGAGTTCATATATACATAAGAATGAAATCATACTTTACCCATAAAACATAAGCACTTTAACATACCTTATAAAATCATGAATAAATCATAGAAATCATAAGACATAAAGGTAACTTGAGGCATTCATAACATTCCTACGTGGGGAGTAACCCTCTTGGTTATGTTTGGAATACCCATCACAGTATATTCCCTAAATCTCTTCGGAGAAACCTTAACGTTTCACTCCTTCGCGTTACCCAATGCATTGGAGAGCTATATCGGGCTCACCCTCCCTTAGTTTATCACGGAACCACCCGTCTTCATAATAATGCCCAAGAACCTCAACATAATCGTATCACATAAAACATGCATAAAGGAAACATAACATTTCCACCTTTCAATCACAAGATATCAATACAAAACATTGATATAAAAACATTATGAGAACCATTTTCAATACCAAAATAAAAGAAAATTAAAACATGGTATTTATTTTTCTTTTAAAAAAAGGTATGGCTTATAGAGTAATCCGAAACTCAAATAATGGTCACGGCGGCGGAGAAGTCGTTGTCGCCGCATACGTACTACAAAAACATTACCTTTTGTAGTTTAGTAAAACGCTTTGTATAAAAAATATTCCTTTTGGATAAATGTAAAAGTAAAAGGGGTTTATACACCGTATAAAAGAAGGTTTTGTATAAAACAAAATATGCCTCAATGAAAGGAGATTGAGACGAAGTCCCATACCTCGGGTCCGACTTGACTCGGTCATTCTTTAATCTCCTGAATAATAAACTTGAGTTAATTTATACTTGTTTAATAACCTTTTTAAGTTCATTATTCCTTTTATATCACTTATTTCCATGTCATGAACACTATGTAATTATTTAAGTTAATAACGGTCGTTTTAACGATCATTGGTACTTGAGTCAAAAATAAGCCCTTTATAATTACAAGTTGTTCATGTATCCATTATATCCAGAATGGTATTCATGATGTAGATATCATATATGTCATATATATCCAGTAAATTCATGCATTAATAATATTACATAATCATTTAGAGGTAAGAAATGAAATGCACCGTTCATGGAGACGGTAAGCCGTACGTACGCATGAACGCTACTTTCATTTCTATTTCGTATTTTATAGAATGGAATAATAATCATATAAAGGTATATTATAATTCTAGTGTAATATCATATATAATATCATAGTTCCATTCTTTATACATCCCACATATGGTATTTAATGAATCAAATCACTTTGAGGGGGCGGTAGTCTGCACTTCCTTAAATGAAGATATCGTGTTTACCCATAATGGAAACCATAAAGGTATGCCCAAAATGAAAAATACAGAAGCTTAAGGAAAACATAAACATATTATATATCATATATAAATATAGTGACATCTTAATGGCCACCTTTTAAGGTGTTAAAATAATGTTGAACAATCATCGTTTCGGGAGGCATAAATTCACCATCCACGGAAACAGTATGTCCTTTAACCATTAGATGTAGGTGTGTGTAAGTGTAGCTCGAATCCTTCTTATAACAAAATCCTAGTATATTGAGGATACTAGATTTGTTACAAAAGAAAATAATAAAAAGAGTTTAGGGGGTTGGAGAAGCAAAATCAAACAAATGGACTCAAAAGAAGACATTACCTTAAAATCGGGTAACTCTCTTAGATTTGAGCTCAAAGGCTTCCTTGGGAAGACTTATGCCCAAAGTGAGGCTTCAAGGAGTAAGAGAGGGAAGTGGAGAGACAAAATGGGCAGGGGTTGGCCAAGCCAAAGGCTTTGGAAGTGTGGGTAATGAGGTAGAGGTGGGGGCCTTTTATAAGAGGAGAGGAGGGGAACTCATGGAAAGTAAAGAAAAGTCACTTTATTTTAAAATGGTATTCGGATTTAAGAGGTACCACAATGATATGTTTCGAGGATAAGGTGATAAGGGTTATAAATCCACCCATCCAATAGGTTTTGGTCATGTGTAGGTCTTAGAGTTTACATTATCATTCCATTTTATTTAAATTGTTAAATAATGAGGTCATCGCTGCATCATCATGATGTCATAAATACGTTAATTTATTTAAAGTCTAAAAGTTATAAAAAAAATACTATGATGTAGGAAATCTTTTTAGATTTCCAATGAATATTTATAATAAAAAATCTTACTTGTATAACCCCATGTAAAAATTGTTTTAGTAAAACATATCATGTTTGTGTCATTTTTTACTTTATCATTAAATAAAAAGTAATTTATGTCATTTTCCAACCAAAGTGGCTCCATGGGGTCCCCAAGTTGACCCATGGATTTTCCTGGTCGGCCATGACACATAAAATAAGGGTAGGACATGTGTCTAGGTCATTTCATATTATTTTTACCTTAAACTACACTAATTACCACTAATCGCGATTAAGAACTTAAAAGTTACTATTCACCAAAAAATTATTTTAATCTCATTGAACCACATTTTACTTCTTAATGACAACCATGTATGTAATATTTTTGAAAATAAAATCATATAAGTGACAAAGTTTCATTTAAATGAAAAATCAGTTTCTTTAACTACCACTTAGTGGTTTCACTATTCATCAAAAATTGAAGTTTTTTAGAAAAATACCAAAACTTCACCCTAAGCTATATTTGATATTCTGAATTCAAAAATGATGTCTATTTTACAAAATTCAAATCATATAAGTCACATTAATTAATTTAATAATTAATTTCCGCTGTCATGACAAATAGCGTCTTTTTATGAAACAATAAGTATCAAAAGATTGACACTAGTTTAAGTCCAATTTCAAAGTTAAATTGATTCCAATGACCACCATTGGATTAAATGGTAAAAATATATTCTAATTTCAATTTAAAACTAATTCAAAAGATAATCTAATCATATAAATAAATTATATTAAAAAGAGGTTTTGAATTAAAATACAACATTTTTCACTATTCCTTAAAAAATGAACTTTATCGGAAAAATACCAAAAATTCACACAAAGTAAATTTTGATGTCCCAATCATAAAGAATAAGTTTATTTTGACAAACATATCTTATAAAATTGTCAAAATATTGATTTAAAAATGGTTTTCCATCAAAAGGCAGTAAAACAATCTTTTAAAAATATTAGTGTATTTCATGCTTAAGATTGGATTTATTTTCATTTTAAGTCTCTAAAACACTATATAATTCATTAATAGACATAGATAAAAATATCTATTATTCATTACTTACTTGGGATGTTACAGTCCCCCATCCATCCTATAAAAAAGTCAAGTACCCATCCTAAGGTCGCCACCAAAGTCCACATCTCACTATCACTTGAACCCTATCCCGAGGGCTGTCACAATATGACACCATGAAGACCATATTCTCTAGCCATTACCATCAGTCATTGGCCAGGCATGCACCAGATCCACCGGGATCCCATACCCCATCACCACTTGGACGTCACCCCTCGTAATAAATCATCACTGAATCCATTCCAGGACCTACAAGAAAATAATGTTCACAAAGAGTGGATATATCCTACCAGATTCCAGGATCTTCCACACCACTCACCAACGGTTGTTCCCCACCAATGGGCTACTCTGACGTCACTGCTTTAAATTCATCCTCGTTGGCTATATGCCACCACTGCGCAACAGATGTGTCATCAACCAGAAAAACCTACAGAATATTCCTAGATCGAAAATAGAAAAACAATCACCATCCAAGATCTAGATGCAACCACACACACAAATATAGTTACCTCCACTTAAGATATGTCCTCATCGACCTTAAGCCACCACCACACATCATACTAACCTATACATACACATGAATGCTATTTTCATTTTCTTTTAAGTTTAAAAGAAAATAAAGTATATGATATTTTCTCATTCAAAAATCATTTTTATGTCATATATTACATATATATTCATAAAATTAATCCTTTTTACCATACATTTAAAATATAAGTGAATAATTAATCACATCGCATCATGGAGATGGTAGGCCATACGTACGCACACGCAACATTATCATTTTCACAAACTATTAGATGGTAAAAATTTAGACATGTTATTATCATTATAGAAGTGTAATTATATAATAAATATCATATATAAACATTAAAAAAAATCATACTTATCACCCATAAAATATTTTTATGGAAAATTAAATGTATCTCTATGTAGAGAAAATAATCCGTACATACACAAGTGCGATACTTTCATTTTTTTTGTTTGATGGGAAAGGGGATGTATAATGGTGTAATAATAATCATAATAAAATTTCAGCATATTTTGTATGATGAATTTATTATTTTATGATATATATTATAGATTTATAAGAGGTATAAAAGAGTGGAAAAAGAGAATGATAGGTTAGAGTAATTATCTCTTCTTCAAAATGACTCCTTTATACCTCCTCTAAAGGAATATAGAGTTGGTCCTTTGGGAATAAAAACACCTCTATAATGTGTCTTGGGAAGTTTATAAGGGAAATGGGTAGGGGTTAGTCAATATGGAAGGCCCAATGTGGGTTAAATAAGTGAGGGAGGAGGTGTCCATTTATAATCGATGTAATTCCCCAACCCCAATAGCCAGGATCCAGTGAATTATTTTAATACATTGAAATGATTACAAGGAATTAAATCCTAAATTACTAATCAGTTTAGCATTCTTGTAAAATAGATTACATACACAAACTTTACATTAAAATTTCTAACATAAAACACAACATAAATAATACTTTAAGAATGAAATTATTACCCTATATTAACCCTAAATATCAATCATAAAATATTTCTTAGCATCCTGGGAAAATAAAACATAAGAAATGGGTGAGCTCATTTGCTCAGTAAGGATAAACAATATAGTTGAAGCTATAAAAAATAAGCATAAACTGTTAAGGACAAGTACAAAACTAAAACACAATCCTTTTAAAACATTATCTTCAGTATAATATAGAAATAATAAATCAAATAATTCCATTTAAACATTAAAATGGATATTATAGTAGTTGAATAATCACATTTAAAATCTTTAACTAATCCTATAGTGAGGTAATGCATAATTCCAGACATCTTAACCACTACGTCAAGGCCTTGTGCCAAGACCATACACAAATATTCTATCAAGGCCTTGTTATAAGACACTAGTTTGTCTCATGAGACCTACCGATGCATCGAGGGGCTATAGAGGGCCTTGCCTGTCACTTACTAAGTCTAATACATTCCCTATATGAAAAGGGTGAAACATAACATAAACACTCATATTAAAACTAGCATACGAAATGTTAATACTTTAACCATAAACCATGAATTGTATTAAAATAGCACATCTATATTAAAACATATCATAAACCCTTGAATACAATATGGAAGATTGTATCATAATAAATCAATCTCAATTAAGCATAAAATCCAACAAAGGATGCTGACATAGATGAAAATAATGTAATAAAAACATTAAAAATATTTTAGAGAAATATCCATTTTTTACTTTGAAAAAATTAAAAGTCACACAATTTATAAAATAAGACATTTAAAAGAAAATTTTGAATCAAATTTTCCCATACCACTTTGAAACTTTTGAAAAGAATTATTATTTTAGAACATTTATGTCTATATAAATAAATCATTAAAACCATTTTGAAAACATAGACATTAATGAGAAAGGTTTAGAAGTATAAATATTTAAATCATTTATAAAGATGTTTTAGTTAAATTTCCCATTACATAAAAACTTAAAAATATATTTTTTAAAACATTTTTAAGAAACATGGACATGAATGATAAATATTTCCCAGTAAACACTTATGCATAGACAATCTCAGATACCAATAAGATTTCAAAATTAACCCTTAACTGAAGTCTGATACACTGCATATGTGTCCAAAACTACTATATACTGGTTTTTAACATATTATTAACTTGTACCATTATCCTAATAATATTTATGATAACATATATGATTGTATTATGACTTTATATTACTCGTTCATTTATAATTCCAAGTTAATGGAACATTTCAAGTAATAATCACTTTCTTTATTGTATGTGTTTTGACTTGTTATTATTGATTGTATTACTTAGATCATGATAACATTATTTATATATCATATATATTTAGAATATAAAAATATATAATAGATAGATATATGAAATGGAATGCACTGTTCATGGAGATAATAGGTCGTATGTACACATGAATGTCGTTTCCATTTTCTTATCATATTGAGTAGAAGTAAGTGAATGAAATATATGTACATTTATATATATATATATATATATATATATTATTAAAGTAGAATTATTATGTCATATATTTTATACTTATTTTTAATTTATTTTTTATAATCATTCTTGGATGGTGAACATGGATGATGAATCTCATCGCGTCGTGGAGACGGTAAGTCGTACGTACGCACGAGCGACACTATCACTTACTTAATGGTTAAATGATATGGAATTGGATGGAATATGAATTTTAAAGAAATAATATCATGTTATATTTATTATTTAAGTCATTTATATTCATCATTATACCCATATAAATAAAGTATAGATGAAAAATAGTTTACACCATGACGTGAAGATGGTAAATCGTACGCATGCATGCATGGTAATATTGTTTTTCATAGGATGAGTAAGAGAGAGAATATGGATGTCCTATAATAATAACAAGATTTTATAATATATTATATTATGGATTTATTATTTTAGTATGATAACAACATAGGAAGAGTTAGTAGAAGAAGAAAAAAAATTTAAAAGAAGGGATAAGACGATTACCTCTTCTTCGGGTGTCTCCTTTTGATTTGTACAAAAAGACTCCATAACTTGGTTTTCTATCCAAAGGGAGGCCTCTAGGGTTAAGTGGGGGAATTTTTGAGGAGATTTGGGTATGGTTAGTCTTATAAAAAGGGATTTGGAGGTGTGAATAAAAGAGAAGAAGAAGTTCCCTTTCATAGGAGAGGTGGGGAACACTTTTAGAAAGTCATAAAATATTAATTTATTATAAATTGATTTTCGGTTTCTAATGGCTCCAAAGTGATTTATTTCGAGGATAAGATGATTATGGGTCTAAATATTCTCAACCAATAGGTTTTAGACTTGTTTAGGTCATGAATTTGACCTTATCTTTTAGATTTAACTCTTAGTTAAATAAGTTAACTCTTACCATTTCTTCTTGTATTTTTATACTATATGGTTAATATAGATACTATAAAATGAAAAGAGAACCTAAAGTGGATAATTAATAAATTTTTTAACAATATATAATTTATTTGGACAAATATTATATTTTTATGACTATTATATCATTTAATAAAATAGTGTTTATTTTAAAAATTCATTTATGTCAATTTTGACACTATTTAGTAATTGATTTTTTTTAAAGTCATAAAAAATTGAGTCCTTAAATAAATGAATTTAATAAAATATAATATGTCATAATAATCCATAAAATTCATGTATAGAATCAAAATGTTCAAGTTAAATTTATTTTAATATTTATAATATCATTTATTTGAATATATCATTAATAAGGTAATCACTGCACCATCATTGTGTCATAAATTAATTAGTTTATTTAACTTCTAAAAATTATAAATAAAAAAACATGATGTAGGAATTTTTTTTTGTTTTTCTTGTTACTATTTATAGTCTAATATATCATTTATATAAACTAAATTAAAAAAATTTCATTTAGGAGATACATTTTTATATTATATTTCAATTTTCTTTAAATTAAAAATTATAAAAGGTCATAATCACACCCAAGTGGCACACAAATGCAAAAAATTCAGACTAAAGATTTTTTTGGTCATCTATGACTCATCCAATAATATTAGTACATGTATTAGGGTAGTTTTATAGTATTATAATATTATTTTTACCTTTATTTACCCGATTTACTCTTTAACCATGGTAAATAAAAATAATTACTGAAGTTACTATTTATAATGTCCCAAAAATAAAAGGAAGATATTTAAAAAATATGGACCTTATGATTCAAAATATGGAATCCGTTTTTTTAAATTGAACATATATAATTGGAAGAAATTAATTTAAAATTAATTCTCGTTGTCAAAACCAGAAAGCGAGTTTTTAAAAAGTAAAAAACATCAAAAGATTGATATGTGTTTATGTCCAATTTCGATGTGAAGATACTTCCAATGACCAAAATTGGATTAAATGATAAAAAATAATCCAATTACACTTTAAAACCAATTAAAATGAAAATCTAAATATATAAATAAATTAGATGAAAAGACAGTTTTGAGTTAAAATGCAGTATTTTGCACTATTCATTAAAATATGAATGTTATAAAAAAGATGATAAAAATTTATCCAAACTAAAATTTTATGTCCAGATTCTAAGGAATAATTTAATTTTGTCAAATTTAATATAAAAAAGTTTCAAATATTGTATTTAAAAGGGTTCTCCAGTAAAAGGCGGGAAACTACATTTAAAAAAATACTTCTTTTATCTAGAAAATTGAATTTGTCCTTATATTATGTCTAAAAAACATATAAGATGAATTTTAAAGTTATATTTAATATTTAAAATTCAGAATGTGGTTAAATACTATTCATAATCGCTCTTTAAATGGCTAGTTTGATATTTCATGGTGTGCTCAAACTCGGTGTTGCACATAGCACAAACTATTGAATTATTAAGAAGAAGCGTACCGTGGAATATTGAGGTGTTAAATTATACAATAATTTAATAAATTTCATCCTAAAAATTTAAAATCAGAATAAAAAACTATGGTTTATATTTTTAAAAATATATTTATTAAAATCCCACATCAAAAATTGATTAATGAGACCTCCATTTTAAAATAAAGAAAGAGAAGTATGAAGGTCACTAGAGATAACATATACTAGGATTACATGTAGAAAAATAAGGATATGTAGGAAAAAACTAATGATAATGTTCTGATGGAGAGTGATAGAGAACATGATTAGGAAACAGTTAATAACCATAAAGGTATAAATCTGTGGTGATCTAAGGGGCCATTGGATTCATCAAAAAATAATGTACTAGTATTTTTGTTGATTTTATGATATTTTCCTTAGAGTTAAAGAATTAATTTACTTCATAGACTAAGAACAAAAGGAAACATACTTAATTTACATATAGAGTTTCATCAATTAACTAATTCCTACCGAAAACTCATCTTTCTCTTCAAAAGATAATAAAACTCAAAAAATATTCTATTTATCTTAATCGTATAAGGTTCCAAATATAAACTTATAACATTTAAAAGAAAACTATGTTATACGGACCAGGGACTTCTTATGGGACAATGATTGGAAATAAAGTATTGTCGTACTTCAGTTGTGGGTTCGATTCCCGCAGCCTTGTCTGACGTGATGAGTTGTTTCCCGACCTACGGGTTGTCCTTTTTCTCAAACTACATTGTTATAACATTCTATAAATAACCTTAATAAATGTTTTATCCTTAAAAAATACTACCCAAAATTCAACTTAATCCATTATAACCTTTAGAGTTATCCAAAATACTTCTGTTCAAACTCTGTCTAAAAGGTCTCTAAATTTCCAAAATCAATTATAACATCAAATTCCCCAGAAAACATAATTTTTTCCTTATTTCCACATACTAAATATATTATTACCTTCATCATTTTAAAAAATTAATGAAAATAAAAAGTACTGTAGTACACTCCCTATATATATCACATTCTTCGTATAACCAGAATATAATTCTTGAATCCAAAAACACAAATACATTAATTATTCAACTTCGACCATAGTAACATCATAAACTTGAACTTGATACATTTTCTTTATTCTAAGATATATTTCCTTGATGATTTGAAAAATCATTTTCATAATGTCCCATATATTTTCAATTATATCATTGCACAACTTCTTTCCTTCCCTTACAATCATGAGACTGGTGACCTTTTTCTCTATAATTGTAACAAACTCCCATTCCTTTCAAGCAAGTACCAGGGTGTTTCTTCCCATAATTATCACATAAGTGAAAATACTTTTTCCATTTTTCCATTTATCTGTATCTTGATCCACTATTCTCTAATTCTCTTGCTTTACTTTTATTTCATAAGACTTATGTAGATAATTCATTTTCCATCTTGATAGAATATGAGACTATATCTTCGTATAATGAGAAATATTATGAGACTAGTGCCCATTAGAGGAATGGTTTTAACACATCAAAGAATCTATCAATATTACTTCTTGGGTTATGTATGTAGTCTTCAGCATGCCTTGCTATCCTTGTGAAGTTAGCCTCATACTTTGAAATGTTCTTATCCTCCTTCTGCCTCAGACTCATAAATTGCCTTTCATATCAGCTTGTTGTTCACGAGGAAAGTATTTCTCTAGGAAAATTTCTTTAAACTCACTCCATTCCATATTTTCTACTTATTCATCCTTCTTAATTTTTATAATTAATGACCACCATTGATCCACATATCCTGAGATACAATAAACTACCATGAAGACTTTCTCCCTTTCGTTACTTCCCAAAGAAAGAAATATTTTTTCTAAGGAACTTGTCCATTGATCATCCAAAAATGGGTTTTTAGTCCCATTGAATGTTGTAGGTTATTGTCTCATGAAGTGGTATAACATTGATCCTTTATATTGTGGATTAGGGTGGTCCATATGGGTAAGTTTGTTATTCATAACCTGAGTCTGCTGTCCCAGTACGGTTATAAGCTGTTCAACACCAGTTGCATCACCATCTCAATTATAGTTATCTTTCATAGGAGGGAAATACTTATATGGATTACATGCATTGATACAATTTCCATTCCTTCCACTATGAGCCATTTTTAAACAATGGCATACACTAGATTTGGTTATGAATCATACTACATAATTCCAAACTAGTGAAATACTTAACATAAATTGAAAAATTTATGCATATCCAATCCTTAATCATAAATATGGTTCCTTTGAGGACATATTTACTCATAAATCCTTTATAATGGGTTTTAAAGAAAATATGAATTATCTTAAACATATCCCCCTAGAGTGTCAAACCAGGTACGTAATAAGGCATGTTTTCATGTACCATGTTACCCCAATTTAAGCCTAAAACACCCTATCATAGTTTTCAACCCTAGGTACATCTATTCAAAAACTATATCCACTTGTAGTATCCAGATAAGGATGTATTTCTGTATTGCTTGGAATATCCACGTAATCCCTACTTTACCAAAATTTTAGGGGGTTCTTCTATACTTATCTTCAAATTCTATCTTAGGGTTATGATATGTAATCTATGTTTTTTAAATCTATTTCCATGGATGTTGCTAAAATTCCTTTGATACTAACTATAATGACTAGAACCCAGAAGCTTGGATCCAGTGCATAATTTTAATACATTACCATGATTACAAGTAATCAAATCCTGAAGGACCAATCAGTTTAATAGTCTTGGAAAATTGATTACATACATAAACTTTACATTACAATTTCTAACATAAAACACAACATATATAATCCATTGAGAACTCCATTATTCCCCTATCTTAACCCATCATATCAATCATAAAACACTTCTTGTAATCCTAGGAAAATAAAACATAAGAAAGGAGTGATCTTAGATGCTTAATAAGGATAAAAAATATATCTAAATCTATAAAAAATAAGAATAAATTTTTAAGTCAAGGAACATAACTAAAACACAATACTTTCAAAAGATTATCTCTAGACATCTTAACCACTATGTCAATGCCTCATTCTAAGACCATACACAGATATTTTGTCAATACCTTATTCCAAGACACTAGTTTGTCTCATGTGACCTACCGATGCATTTAGGGGCTATATCAGGCTCCACCCATCACTTACTAAGTCCAATACATTCCTCATATGAAATGGGTGAAACATAATATAAAAAATCATATTAAAACTAGCATACGAAATGTTAATAATTTAACCATAAACCATGAATGGTATTAAAATAGAACATCCACAGTAAAAAATGTCATAAACCCTTTAATAAAATATTTAAGATTTTATTATAATAAATCAATCTCAATTAAGTATAAAATCCAACAAAATATGTTGACATAGATGAAAATAATCTAATAAAATCCTTAAAACTATATTAGAGAAATATACCATTTTAATTTGAAAACATTAAAATTCATAAAATTTATAAAATAATACATTTAAAATACATTTTTGAATTAATGTTTCCCATAAAACTTTGAATCTTTTGAAAGGAATTAAAATTTTAAAACATATATCTCCATATAAATAAATCGTTAAAACCATTTTGAAAACATGGAAATTAATAAGAAAGGTTTAGAAGTATACTATTTAAAACATTTATAACGATGTTTTATTTAATTTTCACCTTACATATAACCTTAAAATATTACTTTGAAAATATTTTAAGAAACATATACATGAATGATAAATATGTCCCAGTAAACACTTATGCATAAACAATCTCGGATAATAATGAGATTTCAAAATTAACCCTTATCTTAACTCTGATACTCTTCATATGCATATGAAACTCTTGTATAATGGTTTTGAATATATTATTAACTTTTACCAGAACCATAATAATATTTATGATATCATATATGATTTCTTTATGACTTTATATTACTCATTTATTAATAATTCCAAGTTAATGCAACGTTTCGAGTAATAATCGCTTTCTTTATCACATATGTTTTGACTTGTTATTCTTGATTGTATTACTTATATCATGATAACATGATTTATATATAATATATATTTATAATATAAAAATATATAATAGATAGATATATGAAATGGAATACACTGTTCATGGAGATGGTAGGCCGTACGTATGCAAGAACATTGTTTCCATTTTCTTATCATTTGAGTGGAAGTAAGTGAATGAAATATATGTACATATACATATATATATATATATATATATTATTCCAGTAGAATTATTATGTAATATATTTCATACTTATTCTTTATATATATTTTTATAATCATTCTTGGATGGTGAACGTGGAAGATGAATCTCATCACGTCGTGGAGACGGTAAGTCGTACGTACGCACGAGCGATGTTATCACTTCTTTAATGGATAAATGGTATAGAATTGGATGGAATATGAATTATAAAGAAATAATATCATGTTATATATATTATTTATGTCATTAATATTCATCATTATACCCATATAAATAAATTATAGGTGAAAAATAGTTTACACCATGACGTGAAGACGGTAAGTCGTACGCACGCACGCATGGTGATATTGTTTTTCATAGGATGAGTAAAAGGCAGAATATGGTTGTCCTATAATAAAAAAACATTTAATAATATATTATATTCTGGATTTATTGTTTTAGTATGGTAACAACTTAGGAAGAGTAATTAGAATAAGAAAATAACTTTGAAAGAAGGGATTAGACGATGACCTCTTCTTTGGGTGTCTCCTTTTGATTTGTACAAAAGGACTCCTTAACTTGGTTTTATATCCAAAAGGTGGAATCTAGGGTAAATTGAGGTAATTTTGGAGGATATTTTGGTAGGGGTTGGCTGAAACAAAGGGCTTTTGAGGTGTGAATAAAAGAGAAGGATAAGTTCCCTTTCATAGGAGAGGTGATGGACACTTTAGGAAAGTATTGAAATATTAATTTATTATAACTTGATTTTCAGTCTATAATGGCTCCAAAGTAATTTATTTCTATGATAAGATGATAATGGATTGAAATAATCTCAATAAATATATTTTAGACAAGTTTAGGTCATTAATTTAACCTTATCTTTTGGATTTAACCATTAGTTAAATAAGTTAACTCTTACCATTTCTTCTTGTATTTTTATACTATATGGTTAATATAGATACTATGAAATTCAAAGATAACATCAAGTAGATTATTAATGAAATTTATAACACTATTTAATTCAGTTTTTTGAATCTTATATTTTTATGACTATTATATCATTTAATAAAATAGTGTTTGTTTTAAAAATTCATTTATGTCAATTTTGACACTATTTAGTAATTGATTTTTATTAAAGTCATTAAAACATGATTCCTTAAAAAAATGTATTAAATAAAAGATAATATGTCATAATAATCCATAAAATTCATGGATGGAATCAAAATGTTCAAATTACATTTATTTTAATATTTATAATATCATTCATTTGAATATATCATTAATAAGGTAATCACTGCATCGCTATTGTGTCATAACTAAATTTATTTATTTAATGTCTAAAAATTATAGATAAAATACCATGATGTAGGAAATATTTTTTGATTTATAATTAATATTTATATTCAAATATATAATTTATATAAACCAAATTACAATTGTTTCAGTTAGGAGTTACATGTTTATGTTATATTTCCTTTTTTTAAATTAAAAAGTATAAAAGGTCATAATCACACCCAAGTGACACCAAAATGCCAAAAATTCGACCTAAGGATTTTTTTGGTCACATATGACTCATAAAATAATATTAGTACATGTTTTAGGGTAGTTTTATTTTATTATAATATTATTTTACCTTTATTTACCTGATTTACCCTTTAACCATTATAAGTAAAAATAATTACTAAAGTTACTATTCATAAAGTCAAAAAAATAAAAGGTACCTATTTAAAAAATTTGGAACTTTTTATTAAAAATATGGAATCCATTTTTATAAATTAAAAACATAGAATTGGAAGAAATTAATTTAAAATTAATCTCCATTGTCAAAACTAGAAATTAGGTTTTTAAGAAGTAAAAACTATCAAAAGATTGGCATGTGTTTATATCCAATTTCGACGTAAAATTACATTAAATGACTAAAATTGCATTAAATGATAAAAAAATAATCTAATAACACTTTAAAACCAATTAAAATAAAAATCTAACTATATAAATAAATTAGATAAAAATTTATTTTTGAGTTAAAATTCAGTAATTTTCACTATTCATTAAAATATGAATGTTATCAGAAAAACACTAAAAATTTATCCAAATTTTTTTTATGTCCTGATTATAAATAAGAATTTAATTTTCTCAAATTGAATATATAAATGTTTCAAATATTGTATTTAAAATGGGTTCTCTATTAAAAGGATGAAAAAATGCATTTTTTGAAAAATACTTCTTTTATCTGAAAAATTGAATTTTTTCTTATATTATTTCTAAGAAACACATAATATGAATGTTAAAATTATATGAAATATATAAAATTAAAAATTTGGTTAATAATATTCATAATTTCTTTTTAAAAGACTAGTTTGATAGGTTATGTCACGCTCGAACTCGATATTGCATGAAACACAAACTATTGAATTATTAAGAAGAAGCATACCATGGAAGCTTAGAGTGTTACAATTTGTAACACCCCAAGCTTCTACGATATTCTTCTCTTTGAATAATGTGATAGTGTGTGTTGTACGCAACACCGAGTTCTAACACACCATAACCAATCAAACTAGCCGTTATGAATAGTAATACCTAACTTTTGAAATTATATATATTTTATATTTTAAAATGGACTTCATTTTTGGATTTGGAATATCGAATTTAGCCTAAGGTGAAATTTTGGTACTTTTCGGATAACTTTCATATTTTGATGAATAGTGAAAATTACTAAATTTTAATTAAAAACAACTTTTTTAATCAAAATAATTAATAGTGATAAATTATGAATTTGAGTGGTTTTAAAGTATATTTAGAATATATTTTTACCATTTAATATAATGTTGGTCATTGGACATAATTTTGTAATTAAACCGAACATAAACAAGTGTCAATCTTTTGATAGTTATTATCTCTTAAAAACACGCTTTTTGTTTTGACAATGGAAATTAATTTTAAATTAATTTCTGCCACTTCTGTGTTTTGAATTTAGAAAAATGGATTCCATATTTGGAATTAGGATTTCCAAATTGTGTAAATAGGTAACTTTTATTTTTAGACATTTTGAATAATTACTGCGGAAATATTTTATTTACCATGGTTAAGGGTAAATCCGGTAAATAAGGGTTAAAAAATAATATTATAATAATACTAAATTACCCTAAAACGTGTCCTAGCATTATTGGTTGATACATGTTCGACCATAGGCATCTTTTTGTCGATTTTGGGACCCCATGGTGCCACTTGTAGGTGATAGGGACACTTGTTTTTAATTAAGTTAAAATGAATACAAAAATGACACAAGCATATATCTTTTAGAAAAACAATTTTTACATAGGGTTATATATTTTGGATCTTCGACTATAAATATTCATTATAAAGATAAAATGATTTCCTACATGTTGATATTTTATTTTCAATTTTTAGAGATTAAATAATTTAATTTATTTATGACACAATGATGATGCATTAATTATCATAATAGTGAAAAATTAAAATAATTGACATTTTAAATACCCAAATAAATATAATATGAAACTTTTAATGAATTAAACTAATTTTCTAGGATAATATGATATATTAGGTTTTATTTAATTGACTTTTTTCGAAGTAATCAATCTGTTATGAGTTTCACAAAAATCAACTATTGAATAGTGTCAAAATTGACATAAAAGAGTTCTTAAAAAAAATATTATATTATTAATTGATATTAAATTCCTAAAAATCTAAGGTTTGTACAAGAGACTTATATAATTATAGTTTAATCATTAATGGACCACTTGGGAGTCTTTGGATGTATATAGTAAGTTTATTAACTATATTATATAAAAATACAAAGAGACATTGTAAAAGTGAAACTAATTAATTTAGAGTTAATACTTAAAGATAAGGTTAATATAATGACCCAAACCTGTCTAAATTATATTGGATGAATGGTTTTAGACCTATCCCCACCTTACCCTTTGAATAATCAACTTTTTATCCATTAGAAACCGAATATGAATTTATTATAAATTAATATTTCTAGATTTTCTAAAGGTGCCCCTCACCCCTCTTATAAAAGGGAACTCCTCCTTCTCATTTCTTCACACCTTCAAAGCCTTTTGGTTCGGCCAAACTCTGCCCAAATACTCTCCCAACTTCCCTCACTACAACCTAGAGGCCTTATTTTGATCATAAATCCAACCTAAGGATCCCTTTTGATCAAATCAAAAGGAAGAAACCGAAGAAGAGGTAATGATTTCACCACCCTTTTTCAAGTTCCTTTCTTCTTCCACTTCTTCTTCCTTTGTTGTTACCATTATAAAATAATAACTCCAGCATCATATATATACTGTGATATTATTATAAATATGGTACAACCATATTCAGTATTCTACCCACCCTTTGAATAACATGTCACCATACGTGCGGACGTACGACTTACCGTCTCCACGTCGTGGTGTAATTGTTATTCAATAATATATTATTTGGATGGGTATAATAATGATGTGTAACTCATGTAAATAATAAATATAACATGTTAATTATTCTGTATATATGATATACCATCCATTTATATATTATTTTAATATCAAAAGAATGATAGTGTCGCTCGTGCGTACGTACGGACTACCGTCTCCACGAACGCGATGAGATTCATTCTCCATCGTAACCATTAAAGTATAATTATCATTTGATGATTTAAAAATAATGTTTAAGGACTTGATATCATTTTGGATATGAATAATATACAACCTATCCTTTACAAACATGTCTTACGTAACAAAACATATAAAAGACAAGTAATTTAACACCCGAAACAACGATAATACTAAGATATTATTATCAAATCAATATTAAAAGATCATATATGATATCATATTAATGTATATGATTCTTGTATAATTTAATAACAATTATTTCACCATTATATAGGAGGTTAACCTACCCCAACCAAGGAAAAGTACAAGGTAAGGGGTTTTCATCTCACTTCTTATTCCCGTGAGATTCATGCCATATTGCCACCATCACCTTTTGTGTGATGTATGTACTGCCCATAATTATATTCATTGTGTAATACACTCTAATTTATGTGTATTTACATATTCATTATATGATACCTCTTTCATGGGTTGTATGTTTCATAAGTTACCAAATTGGTAAGGGTTATTTCCCAATCTCTTCATTATCCGAGGTTGTTTATACGTAATAATCTACTGGGATCTCTTTATCATCCACATCCATGTTTCTTCAAAATGTATTTCAAAATTTTTTATTATTTACAAGAATATGGGTTAAAGTCATTTATACCCTTGTTTGACTTTTTATAGGAGGAATATTTCCGTCATTTTCAAAACAAGGTCCTTTTTATCCTTTTCGACAAAATTAAGGTAAGAATGTTTTTTTTAACTTATACGACGGGTATGGTTATTTTCCACCGTTATAAAATCTTCAAAGCTTTCCTTACAAGCTTATAAGAATATTTTCAAGAAAATGTTTTATTTTATATGGCTCTTAAATAATTTCAAAAATAGAAAGAGATATTTCTCTAAAAAGTGTTTTGATTTCATCTATGTCAACATCCTTTGATGGATTTTATGCTTATTTGAAGTTGATTTATTATGATACAAAACTTCTATATTGTATTGAAGGTTTTGTGATATGTTTGACTGTGGATGTGCTATTTTTATACCATTCATAGTTTATGGTGAAATTATTGACATTTCGTATGCTAGTTTTAATACGAATGTTTATGTTATGTTTAAACCTTTTCATATGGGAATGCATTGGACTTAATATGTGACGGGTGGAGCCCGCTATAGCTCCTCGATGCATCGGTAGGTCTCATGAGACAAACTAGTGTCTTGGCACAAGGCCTTGGAAAAATCTTATTTGTAGTCTTGGCACGAGGCCTTGGATATGTGGTTATGATAGTCTGGCATTATGCATTCCAACATTATGAAAGTGGTTATTGATATTGCATGTGATTATTCAATTAGTAGAATATCCATGTGAACAAGTAAATGGCATTATTTCATTTTACTTTTGCCATACTATTTTGAAGTTCAAGTTTAAAAGACTTTTGTTTTAGTAATGCATTGCCTTAAATGTTTGTGATTATTTTGAATGTTCCGCTATATTGTTATCCTTACTAGGCATTTGAGCTCACCCCTTTTCTATGTTTTATTTTTCCCAGGATGTGAAGAAGTAAGTTATGAATGAACTGCAGGGATATTATGAAGGGATAATAGTGTGGACTTTGGAGACATTATGCGGTTGTAGTAGTTTTTCATTTTATGATGTAATGTAAAACTTATGAATATATCTAGTGTTTCCAAGGCTACTAAACCAATCGGTCTTTCGAGATTTGATCTTTCTTGTGATCATGCCACTGTTATGTAATAATGCAACGACTCTGGGTAACTAGGGTCGGGGCGTTACAGTTGGTATCAGAGGAAGTTTAGTACAAACCTTGGAAGCTAGATTTAGATAAACTCTGATTAGAGCACGTAGACCTAAGATGAACTTTGAGGATTAGTATAGAAGAACTTCCTAGAATTTTGGTATTGTAGGGATTTTGTGAGTTTTCCGAGCAATACATCCCTGTCTGGATACGAGCAGGTAGAGGCGGCTCTGGCACATATGTACCTAGGGGTAAAACCCGAAAACACCGTTTTGAGCTAGACTCGAACGGGAACTGGTGCACGACAACGGGCCTTGCTGCACTCTTGGTTACGACACTCCCGGGGGATATGCTTAGGATAACTCTCATTTTCTTTACAAATCATTATGAAGGGTTTATGAGTATATACTTCCTGAAAGAAAACATTTTTATGATTATGGATTATATCCATAAATAGTTCAATTTATGTTAAGTGTCTTATAAGTATGGGATTATGTATTTTGATTCATAAACTGATCTAGTTTATGCCATTGTTTAGAAATAGCGCCTAGTAGAAGAAATGGAAACAATATCAATGCACACACACCATGTAGGGATTTCCCTCCTGCTCAAGATAATTATAGTGGGGCTGGTGATGCAACTGGTGCCGATCAGCTAATCACCATACTGGGGCAACTTACTCAGGTTATGAATAATAACCTTACCCGTATGGAGCACCCTAATCCATAGTTTGGAGGATCAATGTTAGATCGATTCATGAGGAAACAACCACCAATGTTCAATGGGAGTACAAATCCCTTAGTAGCTGAGCAATGGATAAATTCCCTAGAGAAAATATTTCAGGCTTTGGGGAGCAATGAAAGGGAAAAAGTTATCATGGCAGTTTACCGCCTCACTGGAGATGCTGATCAATGGTGGTCATTGATTCAAAACATGAAGGAAGATGATGAAGTATCAAATATGGAATGGAGGGAGTTCAAAGATCTGTTTTTAGAAAAATACTTTCCTCGCGACCATCGAGCAGATATGGAAAGGCAATTTCTGAGTCTGAGACAAAAGGAGGATGATAATGTCACAAAGTATGAGGCTAACTTTACAAGGTTAGCAAGGTATGCTGGAGATTATATATGTAACCCAAGAAGTAAGATTGATCGTTTCTTTGATGGGTTAAAACCATTTCTTCATCGAGCATTAGTCTCACAATCCTTTTTGTTGTACGAAGACATTGTCTCATGTGCTATCAAGACCGAAAAGGAATTCTCTAAGTCTTATGACTTTAAAGAAAAGAAAGAGAAGAAGAGACCTGCTGATCAATCTGGGAATGGAAATAAGGGGAAGAAGGGAAAGGTTGAATATCCATCCTGTGGTAAATGTAGGAAGAAACACCCTGGTACTTGCTTGAAGGGAATGGGAGTCTGTTACAAGTGTGGTGAAAAAGGCCACCAAGCTCGTGATTGCAAGGGGAAGAAGGAAGCTACCAACGTTCAGTGCTATAATTGCAGGGAGATGGGGCATTATGCAAATGCATGTCCTAAGCGTCAGGAGATCTTACCTCAGAAAAGGCCAAGGGATCAAGGCCAGGCTTATGCTATCACTACTGCTGAGTTAGAAGCTCCGAAAGACATGGTGGCAGGTAATTTAATGGTTTCCTCATGCTTAGAAAATGCATTATTTGATTCTGGATCATCGCATTGTTTTATATCTTCCCAGTTTGCTAAGAAAATTAGATATTTCCAATTTGATTTAATAAGGGAGTTGTTAGTTAAAACTCCTAAGGGATGTATCATTGCAACAAAGTTTTGTGAATCAGTCCTTATTAGAGCACATAAATGTTCTTTTTCTGCTGATCTCATCGTCATACCTATGATTGAGTTTGATATAATCCTCGGTATGGACTGGCTTTCAGAATATGATGCGAATATTTATTGTAAGAAGAAAGAGGTTATGATTCTTGATGATAATGATAAGGAACACCTTATCTTTAGAGCAGAATCGTCACCACCTAATTCTTATTTAGATCCACCCCCAGTAGCTCAACTAAATTCAATTATTGGGGAGGAAGAGAATGAAATAACTGTGGGTGAGGAAAAGAATGTTCAAATAGATGATGTAACTTTTGTGAAAGAATTTGTAGATGTATTTCCGGAAGATTTACCTGGACATCCTCCAGAACGAGAAGTTGAGTTTTCCATTGATTTAATTCCTAGATCAAGGCCTATATCGAAGACCCCTTATAGAATGGCCAATGTAGAGTTAGTTGAACTAAAGAAACAACTAGAGGAATTGAGTAATAAAGGATTTATTCACCCTAGTGTTTCCCCATGGGGAGCCCCTGTTCTTTTTGTTAAAAAGAAAGATGGATCTATGAGGTTATGTATCGACTACAGGGAGATCAATGCTATAATGATAAAGAACAAGTATCCCCTACCACGCATTGATGATTTATTTGACCAACTGCATGAATCTCAATACTTTTCAAAGATTGACCTTCGATCTGGATACCATCAGTTGTGTGTGAAGAAGGAAGACATTCTGAAGACAACATTTCGAACTAGGTACGGGCATTACGAGTTTACTGTAATGCCGTTTGGATTGACTAATGCACCCTCTGTATTCATGGATCTGATGAATAGAGTTTTCAAGGAGTATCTCGATGAATTTGTGGTGGTATTTATTGATGATATCTTGGTATACTCCAAAACCTACGAAGATCATGAAAATCACTTGTGCATTATCTTGAAGACTCTAAGGAGGCATGAATTATATGGGAAGTTTAGCAAGTGTGAATTATGGCTTCAGGAGATTTCTTTTCTTGGCCATATTGTCTCTAAAGATGGAATCTCTATTGATCCTTCTAAGACCAAGGCAATCCAAGAATGGCCAGCACCTACGAGTATAACTGAGGTACGTAGTTTTATTGGTTTGGCATGTTATTATCAACATTTCGTCCAGAATTTTGCCCGATTGGCTAACCCATTAACGAAGCTCACACGTAAATGGGTTAAATTTGTTTGGACAAAAGAGTGTGAAGAATGTTTCGAAGAACTGAAGAGAAGATTAGTCAATTATTTTATATTGACTCTACCATCGGGGAATGATGGGTTCGTTATTTATAGTGATGCATCAAAGAAAGGACTTGGTTGTATCCTTATGCAGAATGATAGAGTTATTGCCTATGCATCACGACAGTTGAAAATTCATGAACAAAACTATCCTACTCATGATATCGAGTTAGCAACTATGATATTTTCTTTGAAGATATGGAGGCACTACCTCTATGGTGAAAAATGTGAGATTTATACTGATCACAAGAGTTTCAAGTATATCTTCTCACAAAAAGAACTCAACATGAGGCAAAAGAGATGGCTTAATTACTCAAGGATTATGATTGTACAATACACTACCACCCGGGGAAAGCAAACAAGGTGGCAGATACTTTGAGCAGAAAAGACCATGGAGTTTTGAACATGATGAGAATTGAAAGGGATCCAATTTTCATGGATCTAGTAAAGATGGACATGGGTATAACCAGGGAAGGTGAAAAATCAATGCTTTTTCAAATGGTTGCCAAACCATCTTTACTAGAAAGGATTAAAAGTTCTCAGAGCGATGATGAAGAATTTCAAAAGAAGATTAAAGCTGTGAATGATGGGAGATTGAGAGACTTTGTGTATGAAGATGGAATTTTGAAATTCGGGAAGAGACTTTGTGTTCCCGATATACCTGATCTAAAAAGGGAATTGCTGGATGATGCTCATAGTTCCAATTTCTCTATACACCCTGGGAGCACCAAAATGTATAGATATTTGAAGGAACATTTTTGGTGGGACAATATGAAGAGGGAGATTGCTGATTTTGTGTCAAGATGTATGGTTTTCCAGCAAGTTAAAGCTGGAAGGCAACAGCCTGGAGGAGTCATGCAACCTCTTCCCATACCGGAGTGGAAATGGGACAATATTACGATGGACTTTGTCATGGGGCTACCAAAGACTCCTAGAAGGAACGATGCAATATGGGTTATTATTGATCGTCTTACCAAGTCAGCACATTTTCTTGCTATAAGAGAAGATCTAACCTTGGAATGTCTAGCAAGACTATATATTAATGAAGTTGTGAGACTTCATGGAGTACCCCTATCGATTGTTTCTGATCGTGATCCCCGTTTTACTTCAAGATTTTGGAAAAGTCTTCAGAAATCCCTGGATACTGAACTTCATTTGAGCACTGCTTACCACCCTTAGACAGATAGAAAATCAGAACGGACTATTCAGACCTTAGAAGACATGTTGAGATCTTGCTCACTTGACTTTCAGGGTATGTGGGATCAATATTTACCACTGGTAGAATTTTCCTATAACAATAGCTTCCATTCGAGTATTCAGATGGCACCATATGAAGTGTTATATGGAAAGAGATGTCGTACACCAACCTGTTGGGATGACGTTGGTGAAAGAAAACTTGTAGGCCCAGAACTGGTGGAGGAAACGGTGGAAAAGGTGAAGGTAATCCAAAATCACATCAAAGCAGCTCAAAGTAGGCAGAAGAGCTATGCCGATAATCGAAGGAAGGATTTGGAATTTCAAGTCGGTGATCATGTTTTCATGAAGGTATCACCATGGAAGGGAGTCATACGTTTTGGTAAGAAAGGTAAATTGAGTCCCAGTTACATCGGACCTTTCGAAATTCTAGAACAAATTGGGGCTATGTCTTACCGATTGGAAATGCCACCAAGTCTCTCCAAAGTTCACGATGTGTTCCACGTATCTCTGTTGAGGAAATACATGCCTGACCCAACGCATGTACTCACCTATAAGGAATTAGAACTGGAACCCAATCTTTCCTATTGTGAAGAGCCCATCAGGATTCTTCATACGAGAGAACAAGTACTGAGAAACCGGACGACGCGTCTGGTAAATGTTTTGTGGAGAAACCATAAGATGGAAGAGGCAACGTGGGAACCCGAGGAACTTATGATGAAGAACCACCCGAGTCTTTTCATGTGATAAGTATTCTAGAAATTTCTAGGATGAAATTATTTGAAGGAGGGGAGAATGTAACACCCCAATCTTCTATGATACGCTTCTCTTTGAATAATGTGATAGCGTGTGTTGTACGCAACACCGAGTTCTAACACACCATAACCAATCAAACTAGCCGTTATGAATAGTAATACCTAATTTTTGAAATTATATATATTTTATATTTTAAAATGGACTTCATTTTTGGATTTGGAATATCGAATTTAGCCTAAGGTGAAATTTTGGTACTTTTCGGATAACTTTCATATTTTGATGAATAGTGAAAATTACTAAATTTTAATTAAAAACAACTTTTTTAATCAAAATAATTAATAGTGATAAATTATGAATTTGAGTGGTTTTAAAGTATATTTAGAATATATTTTTACCATTTAATATAATGTTGGTCATTGGACATAATTTTACAATTAAACCGAACATAAACAAGTGTCAATCTTTTGATAGTTATTATCTCTTAAAAACACGTTTTTTGTTTTGACAGCGGGAATTAATTTTAAATTAATTTCTGCCACTTCTGTGTTTTGAATTTAGAAAAATGGATTCCATATTTGGAATCAGGATGTCCAAATTGTGTAAATAGGTAACTTTTATTTTTAGACATTTTGAATAATTACTGCGGTAAATATTTTATTTACCATGGTTAAGGGTAAATCCGATAAATAAGGGTTAAAAAATAATATTATAATAATACTAAATTAACCTAAAACGTGTCCTAGCCTTATTGGTTGATACATGTTCGACCATAGGCATCTTTGGGTCGATTTTGGGACCCCATGGTGCCTCTTGTAGGTGATAGGGATACTTTTTTTTAATTAAGTTAAAATGAATACAAAAATGACACAAGCATATATCTTTTAGCAAAACTATTTTTACATAGGGTTATATATGTTGGATTTTCGACTATAAATATTAATTAGAAAGATAAAATATTTCCTACATGATAATATTTTATTTTCAATTTTTAGAGATAAAATAATTTAATTTATTTATGACACAATGATGATGCATTAATTATCATAATAAATAAAAATTAAAATAATTGATATTATAAATACCCAAATAAATATAATATGAACCTTTTAATGAATTAAACTAATTTTATAGGATAATATGATATATTAGGATTTATTTAATTGACTTTTTTCGAACTAATAAATCTGTTATGAGTTTCAAAAAAATCAACTATTGAATAGTGTCAAAATTGACATAAAAGAGTTCTTAAAACAAATATTATATTATTAATTGATATTAAATTCCTAAAAATCTAAGGTTCAGCCAAGAGACTTATATCATGATTGTTTAATCATTAATGGACCACTTGGGAGTCTATTGGATGTATATAGTAAGTTTATTAACCATATTATATAAAAATACAAAGAGACATTGTAAAAGTGAAACTAATTAATTTCGAGTTAATACTTAAAGATAAGGTTAATATAATGACCCAAATCTGTCTAAATTCTATTGGTTGAATGGTTTTCGACCTATCCCCACCTTATCCTTTGAATAATCAACTTTTTATGCATTAGAAACCGAATATGAATTTATTATAAATTAATATTTCTAGCTTTTCCAAAGGTGCCCCTCACCCCTCTTATAAAAGGGCACTCCTCCTTCTCATTTCTTCACACCTTCAAAGCCTTTTGGTTCGGCCAAAATCTGCCCAAATACTCTCCAAAATTCCCTCACTACAACCTAGAGGCCTTATTTTGATCATAAAACCAACCTAAGGAGCCCTTTTGATCAAATCAAAAGGAAGAAACCGAAGAAGAGGTAATGATTTCACCACCCTTTTTCAAGTTCCTTTCTTCTTCCACTTCTTCTTCCTTTGTTGTTACCATTATAAAATAATAACTCCAGTATCATATATATACTGTGATGTTATTATAAATATGGTACAACCATATTCAGTATTCTATCCACCCTTTGAATAACATGTCACCATACGTGCGTACGTACGGCTTACCGTCTCCACGTCGTGGTGTAATTGTTATTCAATAATATATTATTTGGATGGGTATAATAATGATGTGTAACTCATGTAAATAATAAATATAACATTTTAATGATTCTGTATATATGATATACCATCCGTTTATATATTATTTTAATATCAAAAGAATGATAGTGTCGCTCGTGCGTACGTACGGACTACCGTCTCCACGAACGCGATGAGATTCATTCTCCATCGTAACCATTAAAGTATAATTATCATTTGATGATTTAAAAATGATGTTTAAGGACTTGATATCATTCTGGATATGAATAATATACAACCTATCCTTTACAAACATGTCTTACGTAACAAAACATATAAAAGACAAGTAAGTTAACACCCGAAACAACGATAATACTAAGATATTTTTATCAAATCAATATTAAAAGATCATATATGATATCATATTAATGTATATGATTCTTGTATAATTTAATAACAATTATTTCACCATTATACAGGAGGTTAACCAACCCCAACTGAGGAAAATTACAAGGTAAGTGGTTTTCATCTCACTCCTTATTCCCGTGAGATTCATGCCATATTGCCACCATCACCTTTTGTGTGGTGTATGTACTGCCCATAATTATATTATTTGTGTAATACACTCTAATTTATGTGTATTTACATATTAATTGTATGATACCTCTTTCATGGGTTGTATGTTTCATAAGTTACCAAATTGGTAATGTCACGAACCGGATCTGGTCGCCACCATTAATGGCACCAAACCCGGCCCGTGGAAAGACCCGAAGGGCATTCCCTATCCCCACGGGCTGGCACAAGTGCCCGGGTATAAAACAATATGATTTGGGAACGATTTACCCGAGTATGAAAGCATAAAACAAATAAAACAATCAATAATAAGAATCTGAAATTTCCATGCTAAACCATTCTTAACAAAACCAGATCTGAATACATATGTTTAAAGACACTACAAGTGGTCCACATAAAAATAATGACAACATCAAGACATCTCCAATCACTTCACACAACAAGGGTGTCATCACCCGCAAGCCTTCTCCACAACCCTGCCCCAACGATGGGGACTAACACCCTGAAGCGCCATCACCCTTAGCCTTCCCTTTACCTGAGTCAAGCATAAGAAGTTCTACTTACACCCAAGGGGTGTAAGTAGGGTGTGAGCCTAAGCCCAATAGGATACCACCAGAAGATTCCAAAGAGGATGCAATACAATGGGAACAAAACTAGCAATTTTAACACACAAGGTGAAACAATGTTAAAAATTTCAAGAAAAGCAACTTTCAAATGAAAACAGTTTTCAATCCAAGAATTTCAGAATGATAACACATTAAATAAACATGTGAGCTACTGTAAAGTACTGCCAAAAGATCCCACAACAAGGGTAAATACTACAATTCTAATGAGCACAAAAATTGGGAACACCCCTAGGCAACTAGATAGTCTCGGGCCCTATGTACCTCGTACCTCGGTGTAAAGTATCCAAGTCACAATCATTTCCCGTGCACGAGCCACTAGTAGGGAACAAACCCATAACCTAGTGGTCCCCAAATAACATCCACATAGTTCAGTTAGTGTTGTCGTTTTCCATTTGCTCAGTGAAACAGGGACACAACCCATCCGATCCACTAGCCGTACTAGTACATATCCGCCCACCTAAGTACCCGGGATTCCCCCTTTTGTGCTCAAACAATTTCAGCAAACAACACACATACTTTTTCATGTAAAGTATCACTACTGGTCACAAACAAATAGTACAGTAGCTACACACATTTTATATCATTTGAAATAGTCAATAAAATATTTTGATCTTCAATAAAACAACCTCTCAAAACATCACATTGTTTTGCACCCAAAACTCTTTAAAATATCCACTTTTCATAGTATGTGAACACTTGTAAGTCATAAAAACAAAATTTCAGTTCAACACAATTTAATAAAACCAAAAATTCAGTTATGGGGCAGCCCAATGTGAACCAAGAAATTATATATTTTAAAAACCACCATTTTCACACCAACATGGCACTTAATGCCCATTTGCTTCTCAAACACAATTTAAACAAACTTTTGCAGCCACAACCAAAAATAATAAATATTTAAAACATTATTTTAATTCCTAATACAGTTCAATAAAATCAACTATGTAATTAGAGTTCATCCCAAAATGAACCAATAAAAGACTTGCATGAAAAACCCTCAATTTCACCAAAAATTGTAACATACAATTCATTTGCATTGTAAATTAAACTAAAACAAATTTTTACAGAAACATTAAAATTCAATAAGCATTAATTCACCCTCAACACAGCAAGCAAATTCCCAAAAAATTGCACACACAATGGAATCACCTACCAAAAGATTCAAGAACCGCAAATCCTAGTGCGGAACTTCAACCGCACGACCACCGCGCCACAAGGAAGTGATATCAAACCTAAAACCAGAGGATTGAACCATGAAACCCAAAATGAAACCCTAGGTACGAAGCCCTAGCTTCTGGACATTTGGGGATTCAAGAAAAAAAAAAGATAAATCTCAAGGAAAAGGAGAGAACTAGAAGGATAGTCACTTACTTGAGAAAACTGGACGTTTTTAGAAACCAGAGAAGTTAGGCCCTAATTCACGACAGATGCGATCTCCAAAGAGGGGGAAACGAATCTGGGGGTGCGTCCAGGTACAGTGGGAGAAGGTGAGAGGTGGAATCACCGAAAAAGAATAAAAATTGAATATTTTATGAAATAATTACAAAAAACATTTAAAACTGGAAATGGGCTTTCGGGTTGGCCCAATACCCAACTTGATCACCCAAATCCAAGATTCAAATGAATTTTTAAGGGGGCCAAAATTCATTGGTGGTTTTAATAGTTAAATTAAGGTCATTTTGGAAGTTGAATGAGTTAAAAATGTTGAAAAACGAGGGAGTTATTAAACAAACAAAATTTATTGTCAAAACTGGAAATGGGCTCTCGAGTTGACCCAAATTATTGAAACCCACCATTTCCTTCAAAAATGCATTGAAAACCCCCAAAAAAGCAATAATGTAAATTAAATACCAAAATACCTTTAAAATATGTCATGTATGTGACAATTCTCCCCACCATGAAGGACTTTCCGCCCCGGAAAGTCAACATGATTCTTGGTTGGTAAACAAGAATGGGTACTCTTCCTCGACCCATGACTTTCGCTCCCAAGTCTGATGTGTATCATTCCCATGCTTCCATAAAACCCGGACTAAAGGAATAGACTTTCCTCGAAGTATCTTCTCCTGGGAGTCCACTATTTTCACCGGCCTCTCAACGATAGACAAGTCAGGCTCTATCTCTAGTTCTTCCCAATTCAACACATGGGACGGATCCGGGTTGTATTTCTTCAATTGAGAGACGTGGAAGACATCATGGATGGACGTCAGCTGAGAAGGTAAGGCCAACCTGTATGCCACCTTTCCAATACGCTCGGTGATCTCAAAGGGCCCGACATACCGTGGCATTAACTTACCTTGCTTCCCCAATCGACGATGTCCCAAATGAGGGGCCACTTTTAAGAATACCCTATCACCCACAGTAAACTCTAGGTCTCGACGCCTCCGATCAGCATAAGATTTATGATGACTCTGAGCTGTCAATAAGCGCTTCCTGATCAATTTGACCTTCTCAGAAGTCTCCTGCACAAGGCTCGGCCCCAATAGTGAAGTCTCTCCTACCTCAGCCCAACATAGGGGGGACCGACATGGCCGACCATAGAGCGCCTCAAAAGGGGCCATTCGAATTGAGGATTGGTAACTATTATTATAAGCAAACTCAACCAATCCCAAATGGCTATCCCAAGAACCTCCAAAGTCCAAGACACATGCACGAAGCATGTCCTCCAAAATCTGATTCGCCCGCTCTGTCTGACCATCCGTCTGTGGGTGGTATGCCGTGCTCATCTTAATCTGAGAGCCCAAGGCCTTTTGAAGGCCTTCCCAAAATCGAGAAGTGAAGCGGGGGTCTCTATCCAAGACAATAGCTGATGGTACACCATGGAGTCTCACCACCTCCTGAAGATACAAATGGCCCAACTCATCTACTTTAGTTGTATCTTTAATCGGAATGAAGTGGGCTGATTTGGTCAGACGATCAATCACCACCCAAATAGCATTCTTACCCCGAGGTGTACGAGGTAATCCAACAATGAAGTCCATGGCAACCTCGTCCCACTTCCAGGTAGGAATGGGTAATGGCTGGAGCAAACCGGAGGGCCTTTGGTGCTCTGCTTTCACCTGCTGGCATGTGTAGCATCTCGAAACAAAGTCTGCTATGTCTCGTCTCATACCAGGCCACCAAAAATGCCGACGGACATCATAATACATCTTAGTGGCACCTGGATGGATAGCCCACTGAGACTGGTGGCTATCATGCATCACTGCCTTCCGTAGAGATAACGGTACTACTGAACGGCCCTTGAAGCACAAGATGCCCTCGGGAGACGACGACCAATCAGAGGATGTCTCCCCACCATGAAGAAACTGCCTAGATCGCTGACAAAGCTCATCACTAGGTTGTTCCCGCTGAATCAACTCCAACAGAGAAGGAGTCAACTGGACACTCGCCAAGAATGCCCCTCCACTGTGTTCCCTAGCCTCCACATGCATTTGAGAAAAGAGCCCCATCAATGCCCACTCATCACTAGACTTCCTCAAAGCCTGCACTGGAACTCTTCGGCTCAAAGCGTCGGCCACTACATTACCCTTGCCTGGGGTATAGACAATGTCAAAGTCGAACCCCTGCAAGTACTCGATCCAGCGACGTTGCCTCAAGTTGAGGTCCTTCTGCGTGAAGATATAAGCCAAGCTTTTGTGATCAGAGTAGACCACAAACTTCTCGCCAAAGAGGTAGTGACGCCATGTCTTCAAAGCATGCATCACCGCTTCCAACTCCAAGTCATGGGTAGGGTAGTTCTTTTCATGTGGTCGGAGTTGGCGAGAGCCATAAGCCACCACGTGATCATCCTGCATAAGCACGCACCCAAGACCCATACCTGAAGCATCACAATAAACCACATAACCCTTCCCGGCCTCAGGCAAAATCAGCACAGGGGCAGTAGTCAACCGTCTCTTCAGCTCCTCGAATGATGCTTGACATTCTGGACCCCATACAAACTTCACCCCTTTCCGGGTGAGCGCAGTCATTGGTGAAGCAAGCCGAGAGAAATCCTGAACGAATCGCCTGTAGTAACCAGCCAGGCCAAGGAAACTCCTGATCTCGAACACATTCTTCGGCTACTCCCATGACATAACCGCACTAATTTTCTCAGGGTCCACTGAAACTCCGTGCTCTGAGATCACATGCCATAGAAATCTCACCTCTCTGATCCAGAAGGTGCACTTTGACAACTTTGCATAGAGGCGGTGATCCCGTAATGTACCTAAAACGATCCTCAAGTGATGTTCGTGTTCCTCCTCAGAGCTAGAGTATACCAGAATATCATCCACGAACACCACAACAAAGGAATCGAGATACTGATGGAACACCCTATTCATTAGTGCCATAAATACCGCTGGAGCATTGGTCAATCCGAAGGGCATGACCAAATACTCAAAGTGGCCATACCTGCTTCGGAAGGCTGTCTTGGGGATATCTGACTCCTTCACCCTGAGTTGATGATACCCTGAACGCAGGTCTATCTTTGAGAACCACTTTGCCCCTTCAACTGATCAAACAAATCATCTATTCTGGGCAAAGGGTATTTGTTTTTAATTGTTACCTTATTCAGCTTCCGGTAGTCAATGCACAACCGGAGGGATCCATCAGCCTTTTTTGCAAACAACACAGGAGCGGCCCAAGGAGAGACGCTCGGGCGAATGAATCCTTTGGATTCTAAGTCGTCCAGCTGTATCTTTAATTCCCTCAACTCGGTGGGGGCCATGCGATAGGAGGGAAGAGATATCGGCTGTGTTCCCGGCGCCAGATCAATCGAAAACTCCACATCCCGCTCTGGGGGCAAACCAGAAAAATCATCAGGGAATACCTCGGGAAACTCATTCACTACATGAGGTAGTGCACCTTCAGGGGAAAGACCATCCTCTAGCACAATCGAAGATAACTGGAAGATAACACTTCCCAACTCTGGGAGTGGAGGCCCTGCGCGACTTGATCGTGGATCCCATTCTCCATGAAAAACCTGACGACTCCCATCAGGTGCCGTGAAACTCACACGCCTTCTGTAGCAGTCGATGTGTGCCTGGAAGTGAACTAGCCAATCCATCCCGAGTATGACATCAAAAAGGTCCATATCTAAGACCATAAGGTCCCACTCCATCTCGACCCCTGATACAGAAAGTGCACATGAGGGGCACCTAAGGCCCTGCTCCTTCTTCTTTCCCAGCGGTGTCACCAACTCCATCGCGAAAGACATCAACTCAGTTGGAAAATTCAGAATGTCCACAAAATGGGCAGAAATGAATGAAATAGAGGCACCAGTATCAAAAAGAGCAGTAGCAATAGAAGATGCAATCAGAACGGTACCTCGAACTGTCGACGGTCCCGCCTCTGATCCTACTGGTGACTGATCCACTGCATGGAGATGTCCAGTATCTGCCTGAGGACGACCGCTAGTATGTGGTTGTGCCCTGAACTGGCTCTGCCCAGAAGATGATCCAGCCCTACCACCACGACCACCAAATCGAGATCCCCCAGTCTTCGACGGCTCGGACTGTGCTGGCACTCCTTTTGAAGCCACTGAACCAACCCCACTCGGAAGTGGACGTGCCACACCACAAAAACGCTGCAAATGCCCCATACCTCCACACTGGAAACAAGGCTTCAGAGGAAGTGGACATGCTGGTCGGATATGCCCAGGCCTCCCACATTGGTGGCACACGACCGATCTTGCATCAGAAGCAGCAGAAGAAAACTGCCTGGAAGAGTGGCCTGAACTGCCCCCTCCTTTCTTCACATGATCCTCCCGCTTCCTTTTCTTCTCTGAGGAGCTTCCACTTCCCACTGCTGATACAGAACCATAGAAACCAGCCCTGCCTTTTCTATCAATCTCCACCATGCACGCCCGATCAACGACCTCAGCATAGGTCCTCAGCTTAAACAAGAACACCTGGGAGTATATCTCTGGTCGCAAGCCTTTCTCAAACCTTTGGGCCTTCGCTTGCTCATTAGAGACAATTTCTGGAGCATACCGAACCAATTCAGCGAAACGGTTGGCATACTCCATCACAGATAGATTCCCCTGAACAAGTTCCATGAACTCTCTAGACCTGGCATAAGCCAACACCTCAGGGCAATACTGTTCATTGAAGACAGCCTTGAAATCTCTCCAGCGCATCTGCTCATTCTTCCCAGATTGAAGCACTGACTCCCACCATTTACGGCTGGGACCCTCCAACAGAAAGGAGGCACACTTCACCCTGAGCTCCTCGGGTGTTTCCAGGAACTCAAACATACGCTCGATCTTCTCGAGCCATTCTTCTGCTTCCTGGGGTTCTGAGCTTCCTCGGAAGGTTGGAGGCTTATTTTTCAGGAACTCCTGGGCCTTGTCCTTTCTAGGACCAGTATAATCCTCTCTAACAGGAGCTGGAGCTGGAGCTGGTCCATATCCTAGAGCCTGGACAGCCCGGACCACGGCCTCGACTAGCCTCTGATCAATCGGCGTGGGAGAACTCTCTCCAGCTTCCTCCTGTGGGTGCGTGGGAGCTTTCCGGGGAGGCATGTTGCTACAAAATGCAACAGTCACAAAAGAAATAGTCAATACCACAATTCTGAAAATTTTAATCAAATACATCAAATATAAACAAACTAAACACATTCTTGTAATAAAAGAAACAACTACTCCACATCTGCCTAATGTCCACATGTGGTCTGCAGCCCACACGTATCACCTGGAAGTGAAGTAAATCAGTAAATTCCAACATCCTCTGGTGACTCAAGGTCTGCCATGAGAGGTGCGGGCCAGGCACCCTACTCACAACCAATACCCCGAGCCCCGACAGTCCTAGCTCCTGTCTATCCCGACTCATCTCAAAATAACAATATAACCCAAAAACATTAACCTCCTCTGATACCATTTTGTCACGAACCGGATCTGGTCGCCACCATTAATGGCACCAAACCCGGCCCGTGGCAAGACCCGAAGGGCATTCCCTATCCCCACGGGCTGGCACAAGTGCCCGGGTATAAAACAATATGATTTGGGAACGATTTACCCGAGTATGAAAGCATAAAACAAATAAAACAATCAATAATAAGAATCTGAAATTTCCATGCTAAACCATTCTTAACAAAACCAGATCTGAATTCATATGTTTAAAGACACTACAAGTGGTCCACATAAAAATAATGACAACATCAAGACATCTCCAATCACTTCACACAACAAGGGTGTCATCACCCGCAAGCCTTCTCCACAACTCTGCCCCAACGATGGGGACTAACACCCTGAAGCGCCATCACCCTTAGCCTTCCCTTTACCTGAGTCAAGCATAAGAAGTTCTACTTACACCCAAGGGGTGTAAGTAGGGTGTGAGCCTAAGCCCAATAGGATACCACCAGAAGATTCCAAAGAGGATGCAATACAATGGGAACAAAACTAGCAATTTTAACACACAAGGTGAAACAATGTTAAAAATTTCAAGAAAAGCAACTTTCAAATGAAAACAGTTTTCAATCCAAGAATTTCAGAATGATAACACATTAAATAAACATGTGAGCTACTGTAAAGTACTGCCAAAAGATCCCACAACAAGGGTAAATACTACAATTCTAATGAGCACAAAAATTGGGAACACCCCTAGGCAACTAGATAGTCTCGGGCCCTATGTACCTCGTACCTCGGTGTAAAGTATCCAAGTCACAATCATTTCCCGTGCACGAGCCACTAGTAGGGAACAAACCCATAACCTAGTGGTCCCCAAATAACATCCACATAGTTCAGTTAGTGTTGTCGTTTTCCATTTGCTCAGTGAAACAGGGACACAACCCATCCGATCCACTAGCCGTACTAGTACATATCCGCCCACCTAAGTACCCGAGATTCCCCCTTTTGTGATCAAACAATTTCAGCAAACAACACACATACTTTTTCATGTAAAGTATCACTACTGGTCACAAACAAATAGTACAGTAGCTACACACATTTTATATCATTTGAAATAGTCAATAAAATATTTTGATCTTCAATAAAACAACCTCTCAAAACATCACATTGTTTTGCACCCAAAACTCTTTAAAATATCCACTTTTCATAGTATGTGAACACTTGTAAGTCATAAAAACAAAATTTCAGTTCAACACAATTTAATAAAACCAAAAATTCAGTTATGGGGCAGCCCAATGTGAACCAAGAAATTATATATTTTAAAAACCACCATTTTCACACCAACATGGCACTTAATGCCCATTTGCTTCTCAAACACAATTTAAACAAACTTTTGCAGCCACAACCAAAAATAATAAATATTTAAAACATTATTTTAATTCCTAATACAGTTCAATAAAATCAACTATGTAATTAGAGTTCATCCCAAAATGAACCAATAAAAGACTTGCATGAAAAACCCTCAATTTCACCAAAAATTGTAACATACAATTCATTTGCATTGTAAATTAAACTAAAACAAATTTTTACAGAAACATTAAAATTCAATAAGCATTAATTCACCCTCAACACAGCAAGCAAATTCCCAAAAAATTGCACACACAATGGAATCACCTACCAAAAGATTCAAGAACCGCAAATCCTAGTGCGGAACTTCAACCGCACGACCACCGCGCCACAAGGAAGTGATATCAAACCTAAAACCAGAGGATTGAACCATGAAACCCAAAATGAAACCCTAGGTACAAAGCCCTAGCTTCTGGACATTTGGGGATTCAAGAAAAAAAAAGATAAATCTCAAGGAAAAGGAGAGAACTAGAAGGATAGTCACTTACTTGAGAAAACTGGACGTTTTTAGAAACCAGAGAAGTTAGGCCCTAATTCACGACAGATGCGATCTCCAAAGAGGGGGAAACGAATCTGGGGGTGCGGCCAGGTACAGTGGGAGAAGGTGAGAGGTGGAATCACCGAAAAAGAATAAAAATTGAATATTTTATGAAATAATTACAAAAAAAATTTAAAACTGGAAATGGGCTTTCGGGTTGGCCCAATACCCAACTTGATCACCCAAATCCAAGATTCAAATGAATTTTTAAGGGGGCCAAAATTCATTGGTGGTTTTAATAGTTAAATTAAGGTCATTTTGGAAGTTGAATGAGTTAAAAATGTTGAAAAACGAGGGAGTTATTAAACAAACAAAATTTATTGTCAAAACTGGAAATGGGCTCTCGAGTTGACCCAAATTATTGAAACCCACCATTTCCTTCAAAAATGCATTGAAAACCCCCAAAAAAGCAATAATGTAAATTAAATACCAAAATACCTTTAAAATATGTCATGTATGTGACAGGTAAGGGTTATTTCACAATCTCTTCATTATCCGAGGTTGTTTATACGTATTAATCTACTGGGATCTCTTTATCATCCACATCCATGTTTCTTCAAAATGTATTTCAAAACATTTTTATTATTTACAAGAATATGGGTTAAAGTCATTTATACCCTTTTTTGACTTTTTATAAGAGGAATCTTTCCGTCATTTTCAAAACAAGGTCCTTTTTAACCTTTTCGACAGAATTAAGGTAAGAATGTTTTTTTTAACTTATACGGCGGGTGCGGTTATTTTCCGCCGTTATAAAATCTTCAAAGCTTTCCTTACAAGCTTATAAGAATATTTTCAAGAAAATATTTTATTTTATATGGCTCTTAAATGATTTCAAAAATAGAAAGAGATATTTCTCTAAAAAGTGTTTTGATTTCATCTATGTCAACATCCTTTGATGGATTTTATGCTTATTTGATGTTGATTTATTATGATACAAAACTTCTATATTGTATTGAAGGTTTTGTGATATGTTTGACTGTGGATGTGCTATTTTTATACCATTCATAGTTTATGGTGAAATTATTGACATTTCGTATGCTAGTTTTAATACGAATGTTTATGTTGTGTTTAAAACTTTTCATATGGGAATGAATTGGACTTAATATGTGATGGGTGGAGCCCGCTATAGCTCCTCGATGCATCGGTAGGTCTCATGAGACAAACTAGTGTCTTGGCACAAGGCCTTGGCAAAATATTATTTGTAGTCTTGGCACGAGGCCTTGGCTATGTGGTTATTATAGTCTGGAATTATGCATTCCAACATTATGAAAGTGGTTATTGATATTTCATGTGATTATTCGATTAGTAGAATATCCATGTGAACAAGTAAATGGCATTATTTCATTTTACTTTTGGCATACTATGTTGAAGTTCAAGTTTAAAAGGCTTTTGTTTTAGTAATGCATTGCCTTAAATGTTTGTGCTTATTTTGAATGTTCCGCTATATTGTTATCCTTACTGGGCATTTGAGCTCTCCCCTTTTCTATGTTTTATTTTTCCCAGGATGTGAAGAAGTAAGTTATGAATGACCTGCAGGGATATTATGAGGGGATAATAGTGTGGACTGTGGAGACATTATGTGGTTGTAGTAGTTTTTCATTTTATGATGTAATGTAAAACTTATGAATATATCTAGTGTTTCCAAGGCTACTAAACCAATCAGTCTTTAGAGATTTGATATTTCTTGTGATCATGCCAATGTTATGTAATAATTCACCGACTCTGGGTAACTAGGGTCGGGGTGTTACACAATTAATGTGAGTGGAACTTTTGTAATTTCTAAAAATATTAATTTATAATAAATTTAATATCAGTCCAAATACTTTAAAGGACATAGATTCGAAAATAAGATTAGATAATATTTTAATATAGTCAACCAATAAATTTTAGATAGGGTTTTATGTAATTTTAAACTTTATCTTTTTTATTAACCCTTAGTTAACCTATTTTAATTTTAACTACGATAACAAAGTTTTCAATCTTAGGTGAATGAAATTTTTACATATAAAGTTTCAATTAGACAATAAATAGTAAATTTAAGATATTTTAAACCATATCACATCCCATTGTACTTATTTAATATTTTTATAATTTTTAAATTATTTAATAAAATATTACTTTCATAAAATATTATTAGGGTCAATTTTGAAACTACTCATTATTTTTCTTTTTAAAAATATCATGGCATGATATATTCAAACCAACTATATTAACTCATCCCTAATATGTCAAAGTCATCCATAAAATTTTTAGATTAAATTAATTATATAAAAATATATTTATTTTAATATTTTTAATATCATTTATTTCGTATTTCCATTAATTAAACAATTACTAAATCATCTTTGTAGAAGCCTTTAGTGTATTTTTTTTATTAAAAATTAAAAATAAATTAACCTGATAAATAAAAAAAATTTAGATTTCAAATGACTATTTATAGTCAAACTTATCTTCAATATTACCATATATTAAAAATGATATAGTTATTGAAAATATGAGTATGAAATCTTTAACTTTTCTTTAAATAAAATATAATAAATGTCTTACTGTCATCTAAGTGACTTAAAATTTTTATAATTTCATCCCAAGGATGTTTTTGGTTGAAATAGAATCATCTAATGAAATTAAGAGAAGTGTTAGGATAATTTTACATTATTTATAATATTATTTTTTACACTTAATTTCCCAATTTACCTTTTACTCATCTACTAAAAAATTACTAAAGTTACTATTCATAATTCCCAAAAGTAAAGGAAACCTATTTGAATAACTTGGACCTTATAATTATAAATATGGAATCTATTTAAAAAAAATAGAAACACAGAAGTTGAAGTAATTAATTTAAAATTAATCCCGTTGATGAGGTGAGAAAACAGGTTATTAAAGTTAAAACATGCAAAAGATTGAAACGTTTTTATATCTAAATTCAATGTAAAATTGATGAAAATGACATAAATTATATTAAATGATAAAAATTTGATATAATTATACTTTAAAAACAATAAAAAAAAATATAATTTTACACTATAAATTATTTTTATGAAAAAGTTGTTTTCAATTAAAATTTAATATTTTTTTACTATTCATCAAAACATGAAACTTATCAGAAAAATACCAAAAATTCAACCAAAGAAATTTTTTATATTCCTATTTTAAAAAATAAGTTTATTTTTTCAAATATAATATATAAATGTTTCAAAAATTGGATTTAAAATGGGTTCGCCCTTAAAAGGTGATAAAATTACCCTTTTGAAATATATAGGTTTTTTTGCATGAAATTGGGTTGGTTCTTATATTATGACTATAAAATCTATTAAATAAATATCAAAAGAATTTTATTGAATATATAACATATATATTTTATTAATAATATTCACTAATTGTAATTTATTTAATTTATTAAGGCAAAACGACTTTAAGATCATAAAAATAAAAATATTTCCTTTATATTCAATTGGTGTATATTTTAATTTATAATTAATTGGTAACCAATGAATTAATCTTATAAACCATATATTTTCATAAGTTTTTTAATAATAGTAGTAAATTATAATTTAAAGGCTAGGTTATATCTTATTATATTAAATAATAATATTTTAATAATATACGTTTTCTCGGTAAAACACAGTCTTGTGTGTAACACAAGATATCGAAAGAACTCGACATTATGTGTAACACAATCCAAGAATAATATTACATATACCAAAATCTAATATAAGTGTTGTGTGTAGTGAAACCTTGACTTGGTGTTTCATATAAGGAAAGATTAACTTGGTTCTTTTATATAAGACAAGTTATATTCAACACCTTCTAAAATGAAAAGTATCGAAAATATTAAATTAACTCAAAAAAATTATTTCACAAAATATTGACGTGTTACATTCTATTCCCCTTAAAATGAATTTCACCATTAAAATTAATCTGGGTTATCAAAGGTTTAATACTTGAAAATTAATTTTATAGAAACACACATCATGAAAATGAATACTAAAAATTTCTTTTAAAAAGGAAAGTTAGAAACATAATGGTTACCCAAAGTCACTCATAACTAGGTTTCCACATAGGACAACATAGGTGGTAAGTGAAAACATGGACAAGGAAGATAAATATAAATACTGTGTTCTGATGGATAGTGATATAGAACATGGTCAGGATAATACTAACAATTAAAAAGGCATAAATCTATTATGATATAAGGGAAAATTTGATTCATCGAAAAAGAAGGTACTAGTATAACATTTTTGGTTTCAAGATACTTTCCCTAGAGTTTAAGAATTTTCATGAGAATAAACACTTACATTATTTTAGGACAACCTCACCCTTTGTTGTGCCTTGATCAATTTTCAAAAAAGTTAAAATTTTCATTCTTGAAGCATTAGTAGATCTTGAGATCCATAAATAGAATTATTAGTAACTACATCTATCTTCATCAAAAAAAAAATTAGAAAAAGTTATCCAATACGAATAAATCCTCATATGATGATATAATAATTTAATCTCTAAAAATTCATCAGAAGTTTAACTTAAACCATTTGAAAAATGGTTTACCTTATAACCATTTAGAAATATGAAAATACAAAACATTAGAATGAAGTTCACTAAATTAGCTTAAAAATTATTCCCCATATATCATAAGGTATCTATTGGTTGTCACATTACAAACATTTTAATACCTTCATTAAGTATTCTTGATACATGGTAATAACCAAATTTACCAAAAATCTTTATTGAAAAATGCATGTTTCCTTATTCTAATGTTTATTGGATATGTTACTTCAGTATAAAAAGTTGTAAACTCCATCCATGATAGAATAAACCACTTTTCAACAAAATATTAATCAGTTTTAAGGAAATATGTACCATCCAATTTACTTATTCATATCAAACATATCTTTATAAAAATATCATTATCTCAACATCATGCACATATTAAGGGTTATCCTTCCCTTAATCATGTGTTTTCCAAAAATATCACCTTATTACCTCAATCAAATTTCATGGTTACTAGTACCATTCAACATATGCTCTTAAATCCATATGAAAAAGCTACAGTGGACTAATACATAGATGATTCATTATTCCATAATACCATAAAAGTATTTCTGAAATATTATTATTTAATTTCATTACATAAATACTCAATCATTCCATAAATTCACTGTCATACTCCACATCTCCAATAGAGATCGCATGATATTTCCATTTTTGTTTGGATTTAAGAGGTTGTTGATGGTGATCGTCATCATTAACCCTTGGATTTGGTAATTGATTAGCATAATTCCCATTTTCCTTACACTTGAAGCATTAAAGCGTGGGAGGGGAATTATGTGCAGCTTCCTCTCCATTCCCATTTTTAACTAACTTCTTCTCATCACTTTGGCAATAAAATGCCTGATGACCTTCCTTTATGCACTTAAATCATTTATTATACCCCTTAAAACAGTTTCCTCCATGCTTCTTCCCACACTTAGATCATAAAGGAAAGATCATCTTCTTTTCTACTTTATTTTTATATTTTCCTTTGAACTATATCTTCCTTTTCTTGTAAAAAACATGAGATTGTTATGTAACTTCAACCTCCATTTCAACCTTGATCGCATAATGAAAAATCACATCATAGATACTAAATTATCTTAGAGAAAATTTACTTATGATACTTGACTTTAATCCACTAAATAATCAATCAACCTTACTTTTAGTTTAGATGATAATGCTAGAATCGTACCTCGAAAATCTTGTAAAATTTCCCTCATAGGTACCAAAAAAGTCATCCTCTTTTTTCTTAATCTAAAGGAATTAATTCTATAGATTTTTTTATAGAATATGAGGGAATTAATTACTAAAAAATATCCCCTTAAACTCTTCCCATTCCATTAATTTAATTTCTCCTTGATCCCTTATGTTCTTAATAATAACCCACCATTGATCGACTTCACCTTCCAAATGATAAACAACCAAAATGAATTTTTCATGTTCTAAACACTAAAGGATGGAAAATATCTCTTCATTGGAACTGATCCATTATTCAAAAACTAGTGGATCAGAAGAACCAATGAAAGAATCTAGACTTTTCCTCATAAATGATTCAATAGAAACTAGTTTCCTCCTCTGGTCATTTGGAAGTTCAGCATGATTTATAGCTTGTGTGAGTATAGCGATAATATTTTTCATTATAGATCCCATAAAATTTGGTTTATAAAAATTAAAATCATTTCATTTCCCATTTCATTAATCATTAACATGGTTCCTTTAGGTTCCATCCAAAAACTAAAATTGAAAAGAATAGTGTGAGCAATCATACTGGTAAAACCTCATATTTAATGAAAATTACTGATAAAATTTTAATATATGACACATTAGGTTAATAATAGGTTATTAATAACCAACTTATATTTAAATCCTTCATGATATTTTATGAAGAGTTTGTGAATTTCCAAATCATATCCCTTGGGAGTGTCAAACTAGGTGTGCAATAATACCTGTTGTCATATACCAGGTTAAGCTCAAGTTAGGCCTGAAACACCTTTTTGGAGTTGTTACCTATAGGTACATCTGTTCTAGAGACAAATACACTTTTATTTTCTAGATAGATATGTATTTCTAAGAAACCACTCACTCCATCCTTTACCAAAATTCTAAGACATTTTCATTATCCTTAGAGTTATCCTTAGACATGTACTTAGGGTTATGACTAAGGTTTTCTCATCCTAGTTTTCATAGGTTAACTAAAATTTTGATCTAATACCAACTATAAATACCCACACTTGAAATAATTTAACATTACATAAATTTTTCAGAACACTTAATACATTATACAAACACATGCCCAAACACCATACTAGTCTAGTGCCTTTAGAAACATAGAAACATAAACACTGGTACATAAGTGATCTAAATTATATCCCAATAGGTTCTTCTCAGATAACAACCTTATTAGACACATAAAACATAATACATATATTTAAAAACTATGATAAAGGAAATATAAAAAGGGATGAGATTAGATGCTTAGTAAGGGTAAACAAGGGAAACATGTAAACATAATCATGAGAATAAGGGTATTAGAACATGATCATGAAAATAGAAGATCATACCCTATGTATCAATGGTCATAAAAAAGATTCATGGAATAAATATAGGAAGTTCATAAGACATAAATCATAATGAAATAAATAATATAATCCATGAAATCATAACATAGAAATAAGACATGGAATTTGTGGCAGACACATAAATATATAAAATGATTGCCATAACAGTCAGTGTTTTGCTACCAAGGACATCTTAGTAGTATGGGTTCACTCCCCATACCATATTGGTAGTCATGTTTTAATCCCATGACCATATTATTAGTCAAATTTTATTCTCAAGACCTTCTTGGTAGTCAAGGTTCACTCCCAATACCATCTTAGTATTCAAGGTTCACTCCCATGACCATCTTAGTGTACAAAGTCCTTTACTGAACCAAGTTCACTCACCGTTCCATCCATGTCTATATCATGTGATATAAATCATTACCCAATACATTAGAGGGATATATAGGTCCCACCAATAATATAATTAAAACCATACATATGTGTGACATATGAATATAAATAATTCATCATATCAGATCCCATGGAATGAAATGGATTTCATAAATATCATTCAATTATAATATAAACCATGAAAAGAAATGGGTTTCATAAATATCATTCAATCATAAACATAAAACAATATTAGAGAGAAAAATAATAAAAACATTGAATCATATCCATAGTAAATAATAAGTAACATAAAATAACATTATCTTAGATGGTTTTTTTGAGATATCTCTTGAAAATAATTCTTGAGGAAAATATCCTCTCTACTATGAAAACATTTTATTTTATTAAAATGAGACACAATTTTAAAATAAAATAGTTTATTTGAAAATAACCTTGTAATATTGTAAATGAGTCTTCTAAATTAAGGCTTCATGATAGTGGAAAATCATTTTCATGCTGTATAAGTTAATAAGAATATCCCTTTTATACTTTTTCCAAAAAATTCACAAATCTCATCGTTTGGAAAATAAAAAAATTATTACTTTCAAATCGTGTAGTAAAAAAATACAAAAAGGCTAAAAATGAATTTAAACACCCATAGGAGAATATTAAAAACATTTTTTAATTTTTTTTAGAAAACATGTTCATGGAAGATAAATATTCCCTAAAGGATATTTAAAATGAAACAATCCCAAATATTAATGTGATTGTGAAATTAATACTCATCACTTTATAATTAGTAAAATCATATATACCATGAAATAAATAAAATTATAAGAATATTAAAATACCATAATCTTATATATAAGACTCATAAAAGATATTAATGGGAAGTATATACACCACATATAATAAGCAAGTAGTGTATAAGGCATGTGTCCTATAGAAATAAAAGTGGCATAAATCCCTTACCTCAAGTCTTGACTTATTTCGCACATGATAAAACCTATTGTATAATAAATATAAGTTTCTTATAAATGTAAAATATAATTTTATTCATATATATATATATATATATTTCATATATGACTTACTTGTGATTTAATATTACCTATTTATTAATAATCCTTGTTAATGTTACACTTCAGGTAATATCCGCTTTGTCTTTCATTCATGTTTTGACTTGTTATCCTTAGTTCTATTACATAGATCATGATTTCATAATATATAAAATGATAATAATGATATAAATATCACATATATATATAATAAGTATAAATTTATTCATAGTGATTCATAAAAGTTATATATAGAAAATAAAATACACTGTTTATGGAGACGGTAGACCATACATACACATGAACACTATTTTCATTTTCTTATCGGTTTAAAAGAAAAGAAATTATATGATATATTATCATTAAAAAATCATTTTTATGTCATATATGACATATATATTCGTTAAATTCATCCTTATTATAATCCATGTGAAATATAAGTAAATAAAAAATCACATCATATCGTGGATATGGTAAGCCATGCGTATGCACGAGCGACATTATATTTTCCCAAAATATTAGATGGTAAAAGGTAGATATAATATTATCATTAAATAAGTATAATTATTTCATAAATATAATATATAAACATTAAAACTATCATAATTATCACACATAAAATATGGTGATGGAAAATGTATTGTATCACCACGTGAAGACAATAAGCCGTACGTACACACGAGCAATACTTTCATTTTCTTTGAAGGGAAAGGGGATGAATAATGGTGTGTTCATAATTATAATAAAATTTCATAATATTTATTATGATAAATTTAATATTTTATAATACATACCATATATTTATAGGAGGTATATAAGAGTAGAAAAATAGAATGATCGGTTAGAGAGATTACCTCTTCTTCAGAATGGCTTCTTTAGATATCCTTTAAAATAATGTAGAGTTTGTCCTTTGGAAATACAAAAAACTAAAGAATATATATATGGAATTAGATAAGGTAAATGGGTAGGTTTTAGTTTATCTATAAGGCTCAAAGTGGTGTGAATAAGTGAGGGAGGAGGTACCATTTTATAATTGGGGTGAGAGTCAATTTTGGAATTTCTATAAAAATTAATTTATAATAAATTTAATCTCAATACAAATACCTCCAAAGGCCTTGTATTTGAATATAATATGAGATAATATTGCAATATCATCAACCAATAAATTTTATATAGGTTTTGATGTAATTTTAAACCTTATCTTTTTTATTAACCCTTAGTTAACCTATTTTTAATCTTAACTATGCTAACAAAGTTTTCAATGCTAAGAGAATATAATTTTTTAAATATAAAGTTTAAATTGGACTATAAATGGTAAATTAAGGATATTTTATACCATATATCACCACTTATTATTATTTAATATTTTTATCATTTTTAAATAATTTAATAACATATTACTTTCAAAAAATATCATTATTGTCAATTTTGATATTATTCATTATTTGTCTTTTTAAAAATATCATAAAAACACGATATCTTCAAAAAAAATATTAAATCATCCCTAACATGTTATATTCATCCATAAAATTAATTTATTACATTAATTATAATAAATTATATTTATTTTAATATTTTTAATATCATTTATTTGGTATTTCCATTAATTAAACAATTACTACATCATCATTATAGAAGACTTTAAGGTATTTATTTATTTTTTAAAAATTAAAAATGAATTACCATGATAAATATTTTTTTTTTATATTTTATATGACTATTGATAATTTAATATATATTTTGTATAAACCAATATTAAAAATGATATCGTTATTGAAAATATGAGTATGACATCTTTAACTTTTATTTAAATAAAATATAATAAATGTCTTACTCTCATTCAAGTGGCTTAAAAAGGTTATAATTTTGGCCCAAGGATAATTTTGGTTGAAAATCACTCATACAATCAAATTAGGACAAATTTTAGGGTAATTTTCTATTATTTATAATATTATTTTTTTACCCTTAATAACCTGATTTACCTTTTACCATGTTAATAAAAAATTACTAAATTTACTATTCATAAAGACAAAAAATAAAAGAAAAATATTTAAATAATTTAGACCCTCTAATTCAAAATATGAAATCCATTTTTAAGAATTAAAAACATAGAGGTTTCAGTAATTAATTGAAAATTAATCATGTAGACAGGGTGATAAAATGAGCTATTAAAGTTAAAACATTCAAAAGATTAAAACATTTTTATATCTAAATTCAATATAAAATTGATGCCAAATACCTAAATTATATTAACTGATAAAAATTTGATCTAATTATACTTTAAAATGAATCAAATATATAATTTATCAATATAAATTATTTCTATGAAAAAGTTGTTTTCAAATAAAATTTAATTTTTTAACTACTCATCAAAACATGAACCTTATAAAAAAACATAAAAACTTCAAACAATGTAAATTTTTATATTCCGTTTTAAAATAAGAAGTTTATTTTTTCAAATAGAATATATAAAAGCGTAAAAAATTGGATTTAAAATGGGGTTTCCATTGAATGGTGATAAAATTACCCTTTTCAAAAATATAGGTTTTTATGCATGAAATTAGGTCAGTTATTGTCTTATACCTACAAATTCTATTGGGTAAATATAAAAAATATTTTATTGATTAAATAACATATATATTTCATCAATACCATTCAATAATTGTAATTTATTTAATATATGAAGACAAAACAACTTTGGGAGCATAAAAATAAAAATATTTCCTTCATATTCAATTGGTGTATATTTTTATTTCTAATTAATTGGTAACCAATGAATCCATCTTATAAACCATATATTTTCATAAGTTTATTAATAATAGTAATAAATTATAATTTAATGGTTATGTTATATATTATTATATTAAATAATAATATTTTAATAATATACAGTTGTTCGATAAAACATGGTCTTGCGTGTAATGCAAGCTATCAAAAGAAATCAACATTGTGTATAAAACAAGATAATCATAGTGTTTTGCATACCATAGGATAATTGTAGTGTTTCGCGTAGTGGAAAATTGACTTGGTGTTCCGTATAAACAAATAATAACTTGGTTCTTTCATATAACACAAGTTATATTCAGTATCATGTGAAATGAAAAGCATCGAAAAGATTAAATTAAACCGAAAAAAATATTTCACAAAATATTAGGGTGTTACATTACAAACCTAATAGTGGTCTCATATTTATCATACGATGCACTATTTGAGAGATATTAATTTATTTTTGAAAATAATATAATAAAAATTATAAAATAACTTATTTTCACAAGCGAACTGTCCAAACGTCCAACGCTTAGAAAATTTATACCCCACCTAGGGTAAACACCGCTTCCCAAACCTAATGATGGTATTGTGTTTCTCATAAGACACATCATTTTGGAGTTACTCAATTATTTTGAAAAAATTGTGTGTGTGTAATATAATATATTTAATATTTTTATTCCTTATTCACCGAGTCTTTATGGTCCTCGAAATCTCACACTAAATAAGTGTCTGGCCCCAAAAATATTCAATTGAGTATTCCACTGTGTTAATAGGGATTTTACCCTTATAAAAATTCTTTCAATATTATTAGGTTATTTTCACTGATAAATCATTTTTTTCCACATATTACACTTATAATATATCAACAAGAAGTATTTTACTATCTTTGTAAAATTTAGTATATTAAAATTCTCCTCCTCTATCGACTTATCATCCCCGAGAAGTATATCTAGTGTTATTTCTCACACAACTCAGGCCACCAAGATTAAACATCAAACTCATATTCCCACGTCTCTTCCTAGATCCGTCCATGCTACCACTGAATTCAGACTAGTGGTGCCATAATTCCTTGAAGCACCTTATTTCTTTGATATATGTTCTGCACCAGACACTCCTCATAAGATGCATCGATATCCATCTCAATGTACTCACAATCAATAAGATGCATAGGGTTGAGTATGTACCTCTAAATATGTGACACATGGAACATGTAGTGCATACCTCAATAGTGATAAGGGAGGTCTAAATGATACACTAATTCCCCTATCTAATCGGTGATCTCAAAGGGTCCAACAAAACATGGTGCTAGCTTCCCCTGCTTCCCCAGACATCTATTCCCCAACCAAGGAGACACTCTCAAGAAAAACCTGATCTCACACATAAAACTCTAAGGGTCTCTTACTATAATTGAGATATGATATCTATCTTCTAAGAACAGTGATAAATCTCTTCCATATTAGCTACACTCTCTCGAAGTTATCCAGTACCATACTTGGTCCAACAACTACTACCTCACCCAGCTTATTCCAACACAATAGTGAGAAACATGGCCTCCCATAGAGAGCCTCATAAGGTTTTATATGAATCTAAGCATGATAAAAATTATTGTATGAAAACTCAATCAAGGATAGGTGATAATACCATTCTCTTACATGATCTATTATACAAAATTAAAACATACCCTCTAATACACATATAGTCCACTTAGACTATCTATTGGTCTAAGGATGGTACGCTGTTCTCAATCTAAGCTGATTCCCTAGGAATTTTTGTAAGACAATCCAAAATAATTATGTAAAATGTGCATATCTATCTAAAACAATGCTCAAAGGTACTCCATGTAGGAACACGATCTCTCAGACATAGATATTTACTAGCTCATTTACTGAGTGAGTCTCTCTGATCAATAAGAAGTGAAAAAACTTCCTTAACCAATCAATAATCACCCAAAAAACGTCATGAATACTTGGGGTCCTAGGTATCCTCATAAAAAAATCCATCATGATGTATTACCACTTTCACATAGGTATCAAGAATGGCTATAACAATCCATGAAGATGTTGGTGTTTTTCCTTCACCCTCTGACAGGTAAGGAATTAGGGGATAAAACTAGGAATGTCTCTCTTCATCACTGGACACTAGAACTATCTCCTAAAGTCATGATACATTTTTTTATACCAGTATTTAATTCCCATACATAGTTATGGTAATCCCTCATCATCTCCTCTTTCATGGAAGCAGGTACTACTACTCTTCCATGAACCAATATCACGTCATCATCATCTATTGACCATCTGGGCATTGAGTCATCACCCGCTAGTTGTTCCCTCATTATAGCACATTTTGAGTCTGAATTCTATTCATATTTTACCCAGTACAAAAGTGATTATTTGACTATAAAGGGATAAAAATTCATAGAAACATGGTCCTATAATTCATCCATCCTCTAATCAGTTAATAAAATCATTAAACACCACTTCTCCTCTGAGGACCTCTCGCCAAGATCATGTTTAGTATGTGTCTTATGGATAAGAGTATCTGAAATTATACTACCTTTTCTAGGTTAATACATAATCTCAAAGTTAAACGTCTATAGATACTCAACCCAATGCCTCTATCTCAAGTTTAGGTCCTCTTGCTTGAAGATATAGAAATGGATCTTATGGTTCATATAAATAACAAATCTCTCATCAAAGTGATAGTGTCACCAATACTTCAAAGTGTGGACCATGAATGCCAGATCAATTTCTAGTATAGGATAGTTACACTCATGGGATCATAATTGATGAGCCCCATAGGCTACTACCTACTCTCTTTACATCAGCACCACTCCCAAGATGATGTTTGATGCAACACAATACACTGTATAACCAATACCAAGCTCAAGGAGTGTTATTACTAGAGTTGTTTTAAATATTCTATTTATCTCAATGAATGACTCTTCACATTATTCTGACCACTGTAATTTCAATGCCTTCTTTTTCAGTGCTATTAAGGGTGTTGATAATCAGAAGAATTTCTGGATAAACTGTCGGTAATTTATTTATAAACCCAAAAATAGCATAATATCAAACATGTAGGGACATGTCCAGGACATGAATTCCTTAACTCTCTATAGGTTTATATATATGGGTCTCTAACACCACATATTTTAGTAACTTCTCCTCCCAAATCCAAAATTCATACTTTGATAGCTTGGCGTAAAGCATGTGTTCTCGAAGCATACTTAGGACAATGTATTGGTGTCTAGAATGTTTCTATGGTGTCATAGAGTAGATGATGATTTAATTTGATGAACACCATAATAAAAAAGTCTAGGTTTGGATGGAGTATATTTTTTTCAAGGTCTATGAATACTGCTGGTGTGTTCATCATCCCAAACGACATTACCAAGTACTCATACAGTCAATACATTCTCCAAAATGTTGTCTTTGAAATATCCTCCTATCTAAATCACAACTAGTGATAAAATGATCGAAGATCAATCTTGGGGAACCACTAGGCTCCCTGTAGCTGATTGAAAAGATCATAGATCAAGGAAAATTGATATCGGTTCCTAACTATCACTTGGTTATACTAATGGTAATCAACACATACCTAAAAACTACTATCCACCTTATTGGAAATCAACATAGGTGAACCCCACAATTAAGTAATAGGTATGATAAACCCCTTTCTCTCTATGTCATCAAGAAGAACCTTGAGTTACTTCATCTCAGTTGGCACCATATGATATGGGGTATCAAAATGTATTCTCTCCCAATGTGAACTCAATCTCAGCTTAACGTGTCAATCCTTTAGAGTCTATACTAGTTAAAATATTCCCAAGAATATTTCAACCTATTATTCAACATCTTGAGAGATTTTGGTGCTCTAGAAAGATGAAGAATGGTGGATTTAAAAATAATGGCATACATGACCATAGTTTTAAAAACCTATTCCTAGGATATGCACTAAGTGAAAGACTTTTGGTAGAAGTGACTTTTCTACCTAAACCACATAAAAGGTGTGGGATAATTATCAACTGTATTCTCCTACACATCCACCAGTAAATCAGAAACATACTCCCTTGAATAAGTATTCTATCTTACTTCCTAAGTTTCCCCATAAGACTATGTTAAGGAAAAATCTCCCGTAACATGAAGTAAATACACTTCATAAAAGAAACATAGTCACTGGGATCAACCTTAATCAGTCTATGGGATCACACAAGGTTTCTATAAACTAGTTTTTGAGATCAAAAAGGTTTTCCTAGAAGTATACTCTTAACCCAAGGTATACCCTCCCTATCATTAACCCTTGTTTCTATCCCTGAATTTTACTCATATTAATCATATATATTCTAACAAAATAGCATGATCAGTTCAAATTATTAAATCCAATAAATATATATCACAAAAACTGGAAACTCAGATATATCATATAAATAAAAACTATCCTAAACATATAAAAACAATCAAGGCATTTAATTAATAAAATACTATGTAACAAAACAATAGGTATATATATGGCATGTGAACCTATTTTCCTAGTCATGATTCATGAATGCACCTGAAATATCATAAATCACATATCAAAATCATCTACATCACCCAAGGTGAGTTTAATCAACTATGATAACAAAAAATAATTCCCCATTAATGGAAACTCAGAGGTCCACTATAAATTACTAGCTAGAAATTAACATAGTTCCCTTACCAGAGTCCCAATGTCCTATCTATTATCTAAATTTTACTAAACCAAACTAAGAGAAAAATAGTTTTGTTAGTATTTACCCTATGATACCATTTTTTAATGTCCCAAACTGAACCACAGGGTCCATACCGGAATACCACATGTCCTCATGCGTGCGTCCCTATACAAAAGAGTTTTCCTACTAGTAGTGAGGTTCTCAAGTGGAAATTTGGAGAGACTATACCCTAAGTGTTAAAGGATCGATATTAAAAAATAAAAAATAAGATAAATAATCAGAGTAAACATACAGAAAGTTAAAGGTGGAATATATTTCATACAATAAATTATCTCCCAAAGTGGTAAGAAAAACCAAAGAAATAATTAGTAGAAAAATAAAAGATAAACCATGGTCCTCTAGAGTAAATCTTGGTCCACGAATAGATCTATTATCCACTGATCAGCCATCCATCATAAGTCCCTTTACCTTCATTGGATCCCTTATAAAGTCTACAAGTGCATCAAAATTCCCAAGTAGGGTGTGAGTGCAAGACTCAGTAGGATACCACCAATGAATCCTTAACATGGTGTGATCAAGTATACAAGTTTATTCCATAATAAAATAAATGCGTAACAAGCATAAACATACAATATAAAAATGAGATGATGTGTGATAAACAAGCCACCAAAAACCTCCAACCATACTTACTTCGGCTCTATGCTGGATGGATAATCAAGGTGTCATAAGAATCAAGGATTATCCATGAGGCTAATGAACCATGATACTCAGCATCATGTGATCGTGCAACTCAGAATCAATGATCATCACTAAAAATTTACTTTTTTTATTATTATCAAAAGTGTATACAAACAAACCCATATTTAAAGGGTACAGAAATGGTGGATCCTAAGTGCACCCCCACCAATAATAAGGTAACAGTTTGAAGGTTAAGAACTAGTACGATGATAAATAGTGACACCTTCACTTGTATTTAATTTTCTGGATAAGGAATCCACCACATAATTACCTTCCCTCCATGTGTGATTCACATTAATACATGGAATAATGAACATTATGAACATTCAAAATAAATAACCCAGATCTCATAGATAGTTGGTTTTTCCACGGAGGATCCCAATAAACATTATTGAATCTAATTCCACCTCTTCCAGAGTAATATTATAAAGCCTGAAAAGTGAAATTCCTATGTTCATGGCTCTAACCTCTACTCCCAATGAACTGGACCGACCATAGTAAGAACTAAATCCTATAATCATCAAACCTCATCTATCTCGCACATGACCTCCCCCTCACGATTTAAAAAAATCTAGATCCATTTACATTCAACTTTAACTCCAAAAAAGGTGGGAGACATTTTACCCATATTCATGGGTTCCCTTTACTCATGTTCCCCATGGCAGAATCAGATATGGGAATAAAAATTATGAGCAGCATCGAAGAATCACCTCTCTTGATTAGAGGCCCCAGTTTCAAAACACAATATTTCACATGAACCTTGAAGAAATGAGACAATCACTTTTTTATTTTTCCCTAGTTATTCCCCACCTTCCATAATACCCAACACACCACAAAAAAGAATATCCCATGGAAATTTCTATCTACACCCTGGTTATCCACCCTAAGAAACCAGTTGGCTATGAATTGAGTAATGGAATCTCCACCTCCCCTTAAGCCCAGTTCTTGCTATAAGAAATTCTAGGTCCTGATTTTCTAATCTCTTTTGAAGAACAAGTTCCAAATGGATAGAGATATAATTATCATCCCATAGTCATTGAGTAACATAATAGGGATACAGAGATAATCAAAATCTCTTATTCATTGAGGTTTATACTAGGGATCAAAAGATAATCAACATCCTTTAGTCATTGAATCATACACTAGGGATCAAGAGATAATAATCACCCATTAGTCATCGAGTGTATTACACGACATCCCTGAGGCATCATCATATCCCTACTTGGTGCATAGGTCCCTCATCGTCAGTGTCACAAGTCATGAAAACTCACCCTCCAAGGAATAATATTTCATAGTGGTATACCTATATTGGGCTCCAAGAAAAATACCACAAAGCATACATAACATGGTAGGATACACGAGCAATCATAAAATATCATCATAAGTAAAGTAGAATAGACAATACATGTGATCAACATAAAAAATAATGAAAATCTACAAATCATTCATGGAATCAAGCATAAAATAAGAATTCTAGGGATACACACACACCCACATGAAATCATAATATAGAATAGTCATCAAATTATGTCATGCATAATGATATTAATGGTAACATGTGTAAAAAAGACAAAAAATGTATGGAACTTTCTACCTTAGAAGTCATCAAAGTAAAAAGGAAGGGATAAACCAGTCAAGAACACCTCTTCATGACTTTATTATCAAAACTTAGACACTCGAGGTTCACTAAGGTTACTTAAAACCAAAACCAACTATTTTATGGGGTCTCAAATTCCTCGAACCATATTTGATCACTACCTACCTCTACATCAACATGCAGCTGAGGCTAGCTTTAGAGGCATCATAATACACTACGTACTCAATTCCCCCCTCTGGTAGTCTAAAAAACTAGATAAATCATTAGCCTTATACTCAAATTATTTAATTCTCTCTAAAACTACTTATTCCTAGTAAAAGACTTACATTTCAATGTCAAATCAGTCAAAGGGGATGAAATCCTAGAGAAGTCCTCCACAAACCTCATGTAGTACCCTTTTAAGCCAAAAAAACTCCACACTTATAACATGCTCTTGGGTGGATCTTAACAAGCAGCACATCTATCTTCATCGGGTCTATCACTATCCCATGATCATAAATGAAATTACCTAGAAAGTGTATGTCATGGATCCATAGTTAGAACTTCAATAGATTACCATAAATCTTGTGCTACTGAAGCAAGTCTAGGACTATCATCAAGTGCTCTTAATGATCCTCCTTTTACACAGAGTAGATGAGTATGTCATCAGTGAAGACAACCAAAAATCAGTCTAAGTATGGCTGATAGATCCAATTCATCAAATCTAAGAACATAATGGGGGTATTAATCACACCAAAAGGAATCATAAAAAATTCATAGTGTTTGTCGAAACATTAGAATGCCATATTCAAAATATCAACATCATGATCCCTAAATTGGTGGTATCTGGACATGAGATCGATCTTCAAGAACCACCTCACTCCTCACAACTGGTCAAAAAGGTTTTAAATCCTTGCTAAGGGGTACTTGTACATTATCATGGATTTATCCATGTTACTATAATCAACACAAATCCACAGTATCCCATCCACTTTTTTTTATAAAAAATATCAGAGATTCTCATGGGGACACACCTAGTATGATAAAACCCTTCTATCAAAGGCCCCCCAATTATACCCTCAGATCTCAGAGCTTAGTAGGGGCCATCTAACATGCCAAAACAGATATTAGAGCGGTATTGGCATGAAAGTCAATGAAAAAATCCATATCCTACCACAATGGTTGTCTTAGAACTTAGTAAAGTAATACATCAATATAATACTCTATAACTAAAGAAATATATATATCTAAAGAGCCCAATATTCCAAGGGATAAACTCACTATCTGATGGGTGATGGGTTGTAACATCCTACTCGCAAGACCTAATCACTCCACTATGAGATCTCTCTCACCCCGAAAGAAGAATATCATCCCATACATTTGAATAAATTTTACTTGTCTATGGTAAAATTAAATCTAGGCTGGAACAGTAAAAAACTAGTCCATTCCAAAGATGACACCATATAGTCTCTTCGTGATGACCAAGAGGTCCCACAAGAAAATAACTCCACTAAGATATAGATTGTAATATCATAAGATAAATGATATAAAAGAAGCATTCCCTATAGGAACCTAAAGGAAAAGTTGTTGGGATAAAGTAACTACTGGGAACCCTAACTCTATAACATGGTATAAGGATATGAAGGAATGAATTGAGCCTATTTATAATAATACTAAATCAAAATTATAATAAACATAGATCATATCTATAATTATCTTGTGAGGTTACATGTCATAATCATCCATATCTTGTAGCTTACCATGGCCCCAACCACCAAATTCTTGAGCTTGATATGGATATCCTAGTGGTAGTGGTGGTGGAAGTAGCTCATAACTTCATCCACCACCAGAAAATCCTCCTTTGGGAGCTACACTTACTCCTATGCCAGCTACACCACCCTAAGGGATGACCTAAACATGCTTGGGAGAACCATGATCATGGTGATATCTCTATTAGGGTGGTCCATCCTCTACCCCCACCCTCCTTAGGATATCAGGTTAGGCAATCACATGGAATGTGACCTCTCCCATCACATGCATATCATCTATCCTCTCTAATTTACCACATTCCTCTATGTGGTCCTTGTTCCATGTGACCACATGCCTGGGTTTGATCACGAGGAGGTATCCTACATTGAGACCACATTGACTGAAACCTTATAGATGATGCAAAAGACTTAGCCCCATGATGCCCACTACCAGATCTAGATACATGGTGTCCCTTGGATAAGATGCCCTCTATCACCAGCGCCCGCTCTAACACTCCAACATATGTGGGAATACATAGGGGAACCACAATAGTAAGAAAGTCTCTGTAGTGACCCTTCTCAAACATTCGTTCCTGAAATTAACCACCCCAAATCATGTCGATGGAGTACCACATAAGGCCAATAAACCTCATAGTATACTCAGAAACTGACATCCCTCCCTGCTGTAGATTTAAAATCTCTAGAGTTATCATAGAGCATAAGTATGAGGGGTAGTACTAATCACAAAAAGTTGTTGGAAGTTGGACCATGAGAGTGTCAACTCATCATGTTTCTGCATGACTAAACTCTACTAGTGCTCAACTGCTCCATGGAAAAGGTTGGCTGCTAGTGCAACCATATGATCATTTAGGGTTCGTAAAATCTGGAAAACTTAAACCACCAACTCAAGACAATCCTCTACTGCCTGGGGATCTGGATAACCATGATACCACATCGACCACTGGTGATGGAACTCATAGAGTGTTCTAATAATATATGCATACTTAGCCTACTATGATATTATAATCTGCTTCTTGACATGCATGGGTGCTTCTAACTTCCCACCTAGAGGAAAGATCTCATGAGATAGACCCTAAAATAAGGCCTCATCACTCATATGGTCATCATCATGATCTTGAACTGGTAAAATGGATGGATATCATCATAGAGGAATTATGAAAATTTAATCAAGACATACCATGGTTAAATGAGTATATATATGAGGATCTGATTCAAGAAGAAAAATCAAAGGGCTCAATCCTATATGATGCACATATGAATGTTCCCTACAACCAATGTATCCTTATGTTGAGTCTACAATCATGTAGTTAGAGTCCTGGTGAATGGATATGTTAGTTTCCACACCAACACTAGGTTTCCTAGCCTAAAATACACACTTGAGACACTTTGACACAATTTAACTAAGTTACCATCCAAACCTCATAAGGGTAAAAAAACCCAAACACCATCCCAAGGTAAAAAAACCTCTGATACCAATATGTCATGACCTGACCCACCAGGGCCTACATAGCTGACAGAAGGCTGAGGCACAACTAAATCAATCTTTCCTCTATATCCTAGGGGATATAAACAAGAACATAAATATACAACTAATATGGGAGGCCATTGCCTAATGTACCTGTATGTACACACCCAAACATCTCCATATAGAAGTACAAAGGAATAATAATAAAGGATATTAACATCTCAAGTAAAAACCATGCATGTAACAATCTATAGGGAATAAAAAATAATGTGACAGAGTAAACCAAAATGAAATATGAAAAATACATTCCCAACCAAAAAAAAAATCCAAACCTTACAATAAATAGAAATATAATGTTGAGAGATCCTAGATCTAGATATCTAAGCCTCAACAACCGTACATGGTCAAATGCACCTGAGTATCCCTATGATTATCTGAAATAACCACTGAACTATCTTTAATTTACATAATACATGACACATAAAGGAAAATCCCACATAGGGGTGAGTTTAAACATACATAGTAGGATACCTTGAAAACTAGAGGGGGAGAAATATGATACACAATAGAATTATTCATCTCAACCCAAAACAAGTGAAAAAAAAACAAAAAAAAACTAATAAAAGAAACTCATATGAGAGATAAAGGGGATCTCCATCTCACAGCCCAACCCAGGATGATGAGTCTGCTAATACTTCCAAAGGTCTATCATCGATGCCCAACATCTCACATGTATATCCGAAGAAGTAATTGTGAGGAGGACCCACACCTCACCACTGTGCCATAAAACCAAGGGGTCACAATTTACAAGTAGAGGACCCATTATCTAGTGCGTCAAGGAGTAAAAATCTATATGTAGAGGAAGCATACCCTAGATTATCAGGGGGTACCACTCATTAGATAGAGGACCCACACCGTAGTCTATCAGGTGGGTAACACTAGGTAGATAGAGGACCCATGCCCTAGTCCATCAGTGGGGTACCACTCAGTAGATAGAGGAACCTCTCCTTATTCTACTAGTAGGGTACCACTCAATAGATAGAGGACCCACACCCTATTCCATCAGGGGTACCACTCAGTAGATAAAGGACCTACGCCCTCATCCTTTAGGGGGTACCACTCCGTAGATTGAAGACCTATGGGATACCAATTTGTAGGTAGAATACCTGCTCCCTAGTGCATCAGGGGGTACCAATCAGTAGATATAGGTGTATGGGGGACCCACACCCTAGTACAATAGGGGGATTTCAAATCCTGGTCTCTTTATGAGGATACTGCATGATCACTACTATAGTTGAGTGCCTCCAGAAGAAGTGTCATGCTCAGAATATCTCGCATCATTTATCAAAGAACACTATAAAGGCCACCATCATGTTCCATGCATAAAAACACTCAAGATATCCTACTATTGGGCCAAAATATCAATCAAAATGAAGGATTTATGAGAGGTAAAAAATTCTCAAGAGTTACACAGCATGTAAGGGGTCCAAAAAACATGTGTCCCCACTCCTATACCTAGAAATGTCCTTTACAACACATGGATCATTGTCTATATAGTACTACATGATGTCTAATGGTACTGTATATCATGTCTCAGCTACTTGAGGCTGACCTGTGTGATCCTATCCATGTCCGTGTACATATCCATGTGCCAGTACATGGAGTGTGCATGCCCATGTTTTTGTACTTGTACTTCTAGAGTACATGTAAGGATATCATTATTAGTTCACATAGTGTATAGGGTTCCCACTTGGTGTGTGAAATTTAACTCACCTAGAAACCCTAGATTCCATGACCAAGGGACTACACATCATGTGTTCTTTAGACTACATGAAGTGTAGTCAGTTTTTTCAAAGAATCTATGGAAATCCTCAAGTGGTTTCCATATCTAGACTTGATGAAAATATTACTACCATTTTACCACCTGTAATTAGTGGAAAATTACTCTGTCCACCAATTCCATCCCTCTGTTGAATGAAAATTAGAATTTGATTCACCCATACGAGGCCCTCTCACCACCTGTCGCTTATGGTGCCTCCCACTACCTCACCAAATCCCCAATCCATGGTGGGATCACCCACATTACAATATCAAACCTTGATCCACTCATAATCTACTAAAACACATGTTTTTTGTGTTATGATAACAAATATGGGGTTCGATCGTGCTTGAACACCCCTAGAAAGGTCAAACTGTGGCCCCGTAGGCCAACAACGAAGAACACGATGAAAAAAGAGGGGAAATAAATAAATAAAATTTAATCCTTCAATGTAAAAGTGTTGTTGCAAAATGATTACAAAAATGGGGTTATAACAATGTAGAAAGGGATTTAACTGGATAAAATAATGAATCCAAAATTTGTAGGGCTCATGCAAATGTTGGAAAATGCTATAAATCAAAACAATTAATCAATCCATGCTTGGTTAATTAAAAAAGGGTGAAAATCCAAAAAAAAATATACCCTACCTCAATTTGGATATATTTTTGGGGAAGAACACATTTTTCAATGATGGAGGGGACCTTTTTTGTTCACTGCACCTCAATTTACCTTAATCTGATTATTGTTCGTCATCTAATCACAATCTTCCAAACAAAGGTCAGAAAGATCCTCCCCTTAATGATCACAAGGTTATGTGTATAAATATGGTTATTAACCATAACTAAAAATTTATTGAGGGAAAATAGGTTATGGGTATTAAATTAATTAATTAAATAAACAAATAAATTAATTCACTTAAAGTACCTGCAAATGGATACCTCATACAAAAATCCGATACTGACCAACTTTAGGTCGTGCCTAGGTTAAAACCACTTTATTTATTCAACCACACTCTCATATTTTTGATTAAGGTCTCCATTCAAGTGATATTCCATTATTTCTGAAAAACCATGCATGTGTGATATAAAATATATTTAATATTTTTATAAAATTGATTATGGGATCACCATACCTTAGAATCGCACTCCGTCTTAGTACCTATCTTAATAAAATATTTCTTAATATATTTAAAATTATTATTAGGGAAAAAATAGTCTCTATAGGAAATGTGCAACTAGCTTGCTCCACATGAAATAATAAACTTAAACAAAAAAGTGATATATTTTGATAAAGTATAAATATATAAGTATAACTATTAAACCCAAACCATTGAATTGGAAAAAAATAGAAGTAAAATATTTATGAAATATTTATATAAATAAAATAAAGGATAATTTTAAAATAAATAAAATGTTATTAACATAACAAAAATGACTAAATATGATCATTTTATACATAGAAATGTATTTTTATAAATATTGACTTTATATGTGTTATGTATTTCTATTTCAAGAAAAAATTGACTGTTGATGATTAAATTAATTTTATATGAATAATTTGTTAATAAATTTTTTATTATTAAATTATAGAAAATATGAATTAGAATGGTTAATATTTTTAAAAATTTATTTTCCTATAAGAATCATTTTTCATTATATCTCATATTTTTTTATTTAAAAGTTAAATTTTTAAAATTTATAATTTTAATTAGAAAAAATAAAATTATTTTTGTATTCTTCATAGTAATAGTTGGTAAATATAAAATTTTGGGACTTTTATAAAAATAATTATTTTTAGGTTAAAATATCATTTTTATAAATAACATAATTTTATGATGTTATTAGTATATAAGTATGAATTTAAAATTCATGAAACATTTTTATAAGACCAAATATTTAATTTAAATGTGAATTTATAATTTTAATTTTTTTTTCTGAATTTATAAAAAAATATTTTATATTTTACAACATAAGTAATATTTTATTAAAAATTATATTTAATACATTATAAAATTTTATTTTAAAATTAATTCTTATATTCTTTATAAATTTATTTAAATGAAAGTGATTTTAATTTTAGAATTAGTGGGTTTAAATAATCTAATAAGGACCACTTTATTTTTAGGCATAAATATTATGATAACTTAGGTAAAAACTAGTTACCGTGATAAAAGATAAATTAGTAAAAGTAATAATTCAAGGTGTGAAGGGCCTGAAACATGATAAAAAATGTCTAGAATTAAGTGGATGAGGTTTACTGAACTTATATCTTCCTGAATCAATTTTTTCAAATTTTTTTGGAGCCACTTGACATGTTTATCATGTACTCTCTTTATATTAAGTTGAAATATTTACAAAAATACCATTCTCACCACTTATAAAAGGGGCCTCTCACCGCCCCTTCAAGGTAATCCTAAAAATCCAGTTCCCTATTAAAACACATATATTTTTCTTCCAAATGAATAATATTTCACTCTCTTGATATTTTTATTAAAATATATTAGCCCATGTGATCCATTTCCAAAGAATCATCCAAGGAAATCACAAATTTCTCAACGTGAGTAATCATTTTTACTCAACATCATTCATTTAAATATTTTTCTTCATTTATAGTTTTCCAATTCTTATGAAATTTAATTAGTATTGGTTATATACTTATTTTTATTATTATATTGGAATAATCACTAGTCACATTTTCCCTTTTCTATGAACAAATATGAAGCTGTAATTCATGAATTGTGTGCACTAGTGCCTCTATAATAAAACAAGTTTTTTCCTTCACCACATTACAAAGATGTTATAAAAGGGGAATTTAATAAATAATTATGATATTTATATCATGTTTATGATTATGAAACAATAAACTATATTACTCCTTTCTCCCATTCTATGGAAAATAAAACCTTCAACCATGCTTATGTGTGGAAAACCACCTCCATGGAACGATTGGTTTTCATTTTTCTTTTCATCATCACCTTATATGGATGTTCATGAAGATGATATTAAATGAAAAATATTTTTTGATGATATCATTAATGTTACTTAATGTTAAATTAGAGAACATATTAATGATATGATTAAAAATTTATTATCATTAATTCAATCGTTTGAAAGGAGAAAACTAAGAGGAAAATGATCTCATCCTTCCAAGTAATAATTTTATTTAAATTATGTTATCTTTATAATTATTTAAGATTATTATATTTAATAAAAATAAATACTAAAAAATATCATTATTCTTTTGGTATAATGATATTTAAACTAATCCACCTCATAATCATAAATTAATCATGGCATGTTCATGTTTTGGTCAGTTTAACCACTTACTTGAACAAAAATATGCATTTATAACATTGATGAATATGATAAATAAATTTATCATATAAATTATATAAATATTTTAATAATAATTTTTTTGGTTATGTAAATTTTATATAAACATTGAATTCATTAATTTTTAAATTACCCTTTATTTGTTATGAATCAATGAAACATGTTTTTCGCTAATTATATATGCATAGATCACAACAAAAAATACCATGAAATGAAATTACAGCTTTGAAAAATATCTTGGAACATCTATTATTTTAACTTATATGATATGAGAGTTTTGTAATTTGAGAAAATAGTATATACCAACACCACTTTTATGAAACTAATTCAAATTGATAAACAATACCTCCACCTGAGGTTGAAAATAAGTAGAAAATAACTACTATATATATGAAATGATTGTAAATAATTATTATATTTGGTTAAATCTATGAATAATTTTCTTAGGTATGGATTTAATGAACTTAAGTTAATTATTCAGGACATTTGACACAAGTTCATAATAAATTAGGATCAAGATAAGGGGTTTTTCACTCAAAATCCTCTTTTGAGTCTATATTTGGTATTACACAAAACAAATTCATTTATTTGATGTATTTAAACCAAATTTTATATATAATATCATTAATTATATTTTAATCATGTTATTTTATATTAAATTACACATCCAATCTCTTAAGGGGTTTTGATTGAAGTGTTACTAAATCTAGAAGAGTTTTCTTGCTCTCAATTCTAATTCTTTGAGGCATGTTAAATGTTATACACCATGTTTTATTAATATAGAGTTATATTGATTTTATATCCCATAGATGTTATATAAATTTTTTCCTTTTAATTAATTGGATAAACTATCCAAATCTTATTCTTTTCTTAAAATGTCTTCAGACTCATGTGTTACCCCAGTCGTAAGAATTTTTGGTAATTCAATTTTCATTCATTGAGTTATAATAATTCACATGAAATTATTTCATATATGTTGGGTAAATTATTCACCTTTATTTTATTATGTGTTATTATCTCATCATTAACATTGTTACCACATAAAAACCTTTTCAAATGTTTTATGCCTATTGGAGTATGTTTCTCGTAATGGATTTTGATAGCTCAAGTCTCATTTCCTTGAGTTATATTATTTTTTCATGGACATATTTCTTCAATTTTTGGGTTCTTCCACCCTAATATTTTATTATATGGTATTTTATAATATTATACATGAAAATGAAGTTTTATTAAAAATGAATGTTTTTTTACCCTTCTTACAATGTGATTTTTGAACAAAGGTATTTTGAAAATAATAAAAAGGTTTTTACTTTCACATTTATATGTATTGTATTCCTCTACTCATTTATTCAAGATAAAAATTATTAATTTTCAAGGATCCATTATTAGAGTTTATTTTTAAAATTATTTTTTTCAACATCTTTCACATCACCTTTTCCAAATTTACCTTTGAAAATGACATGTAAATATTTAATTTAAGTCAATTTTAAAAATGATTCCTAAAAGATATTATAAATTTTAATCTCTAATTCCCATTTTATTTTCAAAATGTTTTAGCCTAATTAGGTTTATGTTTCATGATTTTACCTTTAAAATATATATTATAATTTGGGGTATTGAACTCATGGTATCATACAATTTTATTCTTGATCCTTTCTTCTATGATACCATTTTATGTATTCTTTTTACAAGAATGTTTTTCATTTATTTCATCATCCATTTAATTTTCCTTTGTTACACTAGGATTATTTTATTTTAAATCAATCAACCTTCTTTCTCTATATAGCTTATAATCATGTTATTTTAATATTGACTTAGTCGTATACTCAATTCTCTATATGGTGTGAACATCACATTTTTAAATAATTTATATTTGATGATGTTCACCAAAAATTAAGAAAATTATATTTACATGGGAAAAAGTATTGGAAAACCCTATGTTTTCATTCTAATGTGGATGATTATTGGAATATTAACTATGTATTTCTTGACCATCCTCCTACTTTTTATGGATGTATTATTACCAATTTATCCGTTTTATTAACATAGAGAAATATATTGATATTATTGATGATTATTGACTACCAAAATAGGTTGATTATGTTTTATCAATACAAATTTTTAATTATATGGATCACCATGTTTTATTCAGTAAGAGGTTCCTTAGGGAGCAATATGAAATATTCTTTTTTAACTATTATGGTTAATGCATTTTTCATAAACAATAGAAAAAATAGGTCTTGAATTATATATTACATCAATACATCGGAAGGACTCATGTGACAAAACATTTTGGGTTTTGGTGTATACCTTTGCCCATAATAGGATAGTGTCTTGGAACTTAGCCATGAATACATTTCTTTGATGTCTAACATTATGAATTCTTTTGTATAACATCATTATTATTAATAACCATGTTTTCAAATATTTTCATAGATATAAAATGTTCTAAATTTTGGTTGATTGTGGTTTCAATTTGTTTACTTATTCCCTCTATAATATTCATTCCAAGTTTATGCCATGATTTTCTTAGTTGTATGTTTTCACTTACTGATCATTTGATCTCACCCTTCTTATGTTTCCATTTCCCTAGGTTATAAATAAAGGTATTACACATTAAATTCCTAAAATGATATGTTGTTTAGAGAATTTTTGGGAGATGTTAAAGACTTATTATGGATTAAGAGGTTTCTTATATAATAAAAATTGTCCAGTGATTGAGAAAGAGAAGGGATTATTTAGTTTTCATTATTTTTTAATTATCTAAATCTCTAAACCTAAAATGTATAGGGAATGTTGTATTGTAATATTTTATTTTTTTTAAATTTAATTATGGGATAGTTATGTCTGAGAATTTTTAGTTATTATAAATGATAGTATGTGAAGTATGTGTTTATAACACCAGATCCAGTAGTGCATATTTGGGGAGTCATATAAAGGGGTTTTTATATGGGTTCATTATGGATTGTTGGTTACTAATTTTGTATTTGGGATATGTGATTTCATATCCAACGAATTTTTTGAAGGTTCCCAATCCTTTAAAAGTGTTTCTTATTGAAAATAAAATATTTATACCTATAATTATACATAAATATATAAAAGTGGTAGAGATAGTATAAAAATATTCTTTGAGGGATGATAAAATATTCCATCCTATTTATTTGGTTATATATAAACTATAAAAAATGATCATATGAATAAAAATTTTAGAGAAATTCTTGCATCTTAAACCATTGTGTCTTACAGTTTAAAGTCATATGTTTATGATCTCGAGGTGAATGATTCCTATCGATTTCATGAGAGAAATAATTACATATGACTAGACCTGGTAATTTTCAATAATTGATCTTAACCTAAGTTGGATTCCCTAAAGAATAAATTCTTTATATGAAATAGGATATGATTTTTGGATTACATTGGAATTATATCCAATATATAAAGGATAAACAATGCAAAGTAGGTTGGACCCACATGATGTGGAACAAACTAGAGAAAATTTGTTTTAATTATAAGTAAAGAATCCTGTTAAATATATTTATCTTATGTTTTTGAAGTTATATGAAGAGATTAATGTACTTGAATCCCATGTAAAATTATTGGGTTTTATATAGAGATGACATAATGTGTAAAAGAGAAAATGAGTTACACTTTTTTTTTGTTATCAAAGGATCAAGGAAAAATAATTGGATCATAGAATTATCTTCATCTTGAGGAAGAGTTTTAGCTGCAATGTCAGTGTGGATGACATTATATTAACACTAACATTAAGTAGTCATTATCATCACTACCTAGAGAATATGAAGATTAGTTAACATGAAATTCAAATAAACATAAAATTTGATGTTATGATTCATGAAGACTCATATGCTGAACTTGGAAAGACCATCAAATCTACAAATTGGTTATTGACTTCACCAAAGCATTGCATGGTGGAGAAGGAGAGGGAGTATCCGTTGGATTGATAGTGATTCCATCTAAAACCTTATAAGGGTAGTTCACATTGGAATTGAATTACCATTACCAAAAAATATAAATCCAATGAAAGTGAGTATAATTGATTCTAGTAAACCAGCACATTATCATATATATTCTCCTTGGATTATACCTAATTAATGAACAATGTAAAATACTTTCCTATTATTGTGTTTTACTTTATATATTCATAATTTATATATAATGAGATTTTTGTAAACAAAAATATAGATATTGAACATGTTTCTTCCAATGAGGGAATACGATTAGAACGACATAGAGGACTAAACGAAGGGAAAATGTTTTAATGTAATTTGAACCTTTATTCACCCCCCTCTAAAGGTATATACATTCAGATTGGTCAAAAAATATGTTTTATCATATCTATATTCATAATCAATATTACTAGGAATTATTACATCTTAATATATTTTCAATAAATAGAAAATTCAATATTAATGTATTCCTTTAATCATGTAAATAAATTTATTGTGGCATCCTAGAAAATATTTTATGTTGGTTAACCATATCCAACACTATATATGTTTTTGTGTATAGAATGATGTTTTGTGATATCCAAAGACACTCAAGGTCTCTCAAATTTCATAAAAATATTTCATACATCTCAAACATGATTTTAGTTTCATTATAAATCGTTCCAAACATTTATTTAAGGTTTGTAATAAAATGTTATATGATTACATAAATAATTTTCTCTATTCATGTTCTTTGGTTATTTTTCTCATGATTTCCTCTTTGAGTTTTCAACATTTATAATTTTTTAATAATTAATTGAATCAAAACACCCATGTAATTTAATATATGATTCATAGAAAATTAATTTCATTATTTCATAGGATCTTCATATCATGTGTGATGCCTTAATTCAATCCATATGTGATGTTTAAAAAATTAATATAACAAATACAACATGATACATACATGGGTTCATCCAACTCCCACTTTAATACAAAAAATGAGAGATCCCCACTACTGATCTCCAAGCCTCAACCACCATACGCGGTCAAATGAAACCAAGTATCCCCAAGCTCCGCCAAAAGCCACCACCAATCTAAACATCATCTATAAAATACATGAAACATGTGGGAAAAAGGCCATGAAGGGGTGATTATATACATACCTAGTAAGATGCCCAAAAAACGTAAGAGGGATAAATAGAAAAAACTATAGAAGTAGTCAGATCAACCCAAAGAAAGAGGGAAATGTAACCCAATAATGAAGATATATTATCATATAAGAAAACCAGATGAGAAATAATAGTTATATCCATCTCACAACCCATTACAAGATAATGAGTCTACCTATAGTTCCAAAGGTCCATAATCGATGCCCAATATCTGACATGTCTTTCTAAAGAAGTCATGAGGAGGTCCCACACCTCTCCATTGATCCACATTCTGATGGAGTATAATCTAAAAAATATAGAAGACCCATTCCATGGTATTAAAGGTAAGTACGATCTATATATCTGTGTTTAGAATATGGAGGACCCATTACTTAGTGTAATGGGTAGTACCATCTCCATGGATAGAGTACCTACACCCTGGTGTGATAGGGGAGTGTCGCCTCTGTATCTATATGAGTATTGATTAACTGTACCCTAGTGTGATAGGGGAGTGAAATATTTATGGATAGAGTAATCATGAACTGTTGTGACAAGGGAGTGACACATTTGTATCTATATAATGAATATAAAGGACCATCACCCTGATGCGATAGGGGAGTGCTACTTCTATATCTGTATAATGAGTATAGAGGACCTGTGCCCTAGTGCGACATGGGAGTACCATCTTCATAGATAGAGGACCCATGTACTGGTGAGATAGGGGAGTGAAGCCTCTACATCTATAAAATGAGTATAGAGGATCCATTCCCTAGTGAAATAGGTGAGTACCATCTCTATGAATAGAGAACATGTGCCCTGGTGCAATAGAGGAGTTCCACCTATGTATTAAATCTTTCCAATGATCCTACCCAATAAATTCCATTGTTAAACATCACCTAAGGAAGCATCGCACTTGAAATATCTCACATAATATCTCAAAATACACTATAAAGGAAACCATGGCATTATAAATAGAAAAAAACTCAGGATAGGCTACTCTTGGGCCAAAAATACAAGTCAAAAAAAGGAGATACAAGAGGTAGAAATTTAATAAAGAAGTACATGACATGTAAGGGGGTCCACATGGTGTATAACCTCACATGGAATCCTAGAAATGTCCTCGAAAACACACAAATCACTTTCCATTTAGTTCTACATGGTTTTTAAGGGTATTACACAGTACGTCTTGGACTCTTGGGGTCGAGATGTGTGCTCTTGGTTGTTTTCGTATCCTTCGGTCTATGTTAGTATACTACTATAATACATGAAGTATCCTCCCATGTGGGTTCCTAGGTGTGTGATGATGTAAAATGGCCTGGATACCTGAGGATGGCCACATAGTGTGCAGACCATCCACATGGAATGTGATCCTTATCTTCCTCAAAACCCTAGATGTCATAGTTGGGTGGGGATACACGACACATGTTCATCAGAATACATGACATATAGTTGAGTTTTTTTAATAATATCTAGTTTCTTCATTATTTCACTAGATACAGTTTTTACACCACATTTTATGCTGTTTGACCACCCAAAATAAAAGGGGATCACCTCCAACCATCGATTTTGGACCTTTGATGGATGGAAAATTAGATTTCGTTGATCCATACAAAGATTTTATGCTATCCAACGCACCTCCTGTCACAGACACTTATTCCCAGATCCTAGATACATGGAAGTCATCACCCACATCCCATGATCCATCCTCAAATCACCAATACATTCATCGCACAAGAATATTACATGAATATGAGGGTTCAATCATGCTCAAACTCACCTGTAAAAGTTGAGCCGCGACCCCGTAGGAAAACAAAGAAGAATAAAAAGAATGATGGAAGAAGATCACCATAAAAGGGTGATAAAAATAATTATCCAAGAATTCTTAGCCAACGATTTAAAGAGATGAAAACCAAGGTTATATTGTGGCATAAGAAAAGATAATAAATTGAGTAAACTATTTAATTTGATTAAGGGGGCTCATGTGAAGGATGTACAATTGACAACAAGATATAAGAAGATAAAATTCACGATTTTACAATTTAATCAAGAGGTAAGAAACCATAATTAAATAGTAATACCCAAATATTGGATCAATCGTTGGTGAAGAACACATTCTCCAGTGATGAGGATAATCTGTTGCATTCGCTACCTGTCAATTCAGCTCAATTCAATCACCGATCATCATCTGATATCAATCATCCAATGAAGGTCATCAAAGATCCTCTAAAAAACTATTATGGTTATGAGACTAACCCTGGATAAATTTCATAACAAAATATTTATAGAGGAATAGATTTTGGTCATTTAAATTAAAATAATTAAATAAATCATATATTTTAATTTAAATGCCCCTGCCAATGGATGCCTCATCCGAATGTCCAACGCTAACCAACATTAGGTTGTTTCTAGGGTAAAACCCATGTTCTTGATTCAAATATGGTCTCATATTTTTTATTCGAGACTCTATTCATGATATATTATATTATTTATGAAAAATTGTATGTGTATAATATAAAATATATTTAATATTTTTATAAAATAAAATTTTGGTCTCATCGAGCCTCAGAATCATGCGCCGTCTAAGAACCTAACTCCAATTTTATTCTTAATATATTTCAATGTATTATAAGAAAAAAATAGAGTCTCTAAATTATTCCCTTATTCAAATATTTTCATCCTTTAAAATCACAAACTATGAAAAAGGCGGGGATACTGAGATCTCAATTGGGTCTCCCACTCCCATGATCCCCCTCGATGGTTTTCTGTACTACCATAAAATATGAAACCAATGAAAAAGACATCCCATGAATGGTATTTCTATATTAGTTCTTATAACTAATAACTCCTTGAAAAAAACTCCACTCTCACAACCCATCTTACCCAGGTTGATATCATATAATGAGTTGTGCACATACCTCCTCAGCTAAAACATGTGGAGAACACCATGCAATTAAACTACTATGGTCACGAGGTTAGGTGGTACACAACCTCACTAATCCAACACAGTAGTAGGAAAAATAAAGGGCCTAATAACCTTAGAGATAGCCTATCTCCCTGGCTAAAACTTCACAACCCTTCAACTCCAAAGGTTTTCATCATTTGTTTGTAAATAATGACTTACATTTTCTAGGAAGTCCTTATCCACCCTTGGATGAACTACACCCTTACAACAATCACTAGCACCAAAACTAAGACCCAAGTGATTTCAACCACCAACTCCATCCAATATAATAATGACCTAAAAGGTCCCTAATACATGGCCTCAAAAAGGTGCCACATCGGTGGTGGAGTGGTAGACATTTTGACATGAAAACTCCACTGATGGTAGATGATCCTCCCAAATATGGCCCTAAACCAAAATGCGAACCCAAATCATGTTTACTAAAACCTAAATAGTATACTTTAACTGTCCTTATGATTGAAAAACACTATGATCAACAAAAACCGAGCCCCCAAAGGCTTCCTGAATCCTCTCCAAAATAATTCTGTGAAGTTTGCATCACAATATACAACGATTTTCAAGGGAATTCCACAAAGTCAGACTACCTCCTGTATGCACAAGTGCCCCAATGTCTCCACAAATATCTATTGGTAATCACCCTAAAATAGTAAATAAAACAAGAGTTTATCATGAAAAATTGATGCAAATCCCTTATATTCCCAACCGATGCCAATTGATCCCAATACATTCTCACCTCCACTAGATGGCTGCTAAAAGAAAAAAACCTCTTATGTACCTCCATTCATAGCATGACTGGTGTCACCATCTATCTTCAAACAATTATTATGAGCTTAATTCATTTTTAAAATACATATGAAACATATCCAGTGGATATATAGTCCTAAAAAATATCATAATTTATATCCTTGAGTTGTACATCCCTGGATCTCTGAAAAAATAGAGGGGTAAGAACTATTGACTTGAGGTAAACCACACCATCCTCAGGTGTCTCATGTACTCCAACTCAGATCCCATGCACATGTGAATGACATAAAATATGAATATGGTTAACTGAACCATAAAGGGTTAAGGATCAAGTCCAAAAGTCTTACAACTCTACTATAGATTAAAACACACCGAAGGGTATCACCACGAACTCAAAACATCCACATTGGATTTGGAAAGACACTTTTGGTATATCCTTCTCAAAAATCAAAGAAGGTGATATCCTATCTCAAGGTAAAACTATGAGAACCACTTTTACCCAAACCACTTGTCAAAGAAGTCAATAATTTTCAGAAGTGGTTATTATTACTCACGTCACCTGCTTTACGTGATTCAAATTGACACCCAACCTCAAACACTCATTCTTCACTTAGGTGAACAACTCTGGGATTCCTAGGTGAACACACCGGGTCTTACAAAACCCCTTTATTTGTAAAATCACGAATTCACATTTATCTTACAAATCACAATGGGTTCCATATAATACATTTTTGACAAAATCAGGGGCGATCCTTGGTACTAGTCCTTGTAGAATCCTAAATTTTGATGTGAAGATAAACCCAAAATGCTCATAAGAAAGACATAATCATACTCCACCACAAATAAAAGAAAATAAAATATCATAAAATACACTACTCTAAATGTATTACTAGCTAATTGATAAGAATTCGGTCATAGCCTCCTATATATGAGCTCATCCTGCTCTTCCTGGGATCACTCCTTATAAAAGGAGGAAAACTCCATTCCATACATCTAAAAACACTAACACACTCACTGGTAAAAAAAACTGAGCATGGATGGTAAGAAACTAATTTATACTAAGGAAAACATCATAAGGTCTCACTAGAAATATGAAGAGATTCCACATGAGGCTCTCACTCATCTTAGAGACAAGTCATAGTGCCTATAGAAGCATGTAATGACTGATCCTCTTTGCAGGATCTTCCCATAAAAGGGTTTAGAAAAAGAATCCACTAGTATCACTATGTCTCCAATAGGGGATATACTCAAGGATAAAGGGTATCATCGATCCATGTTAAAACTGCAATTGGGGGAGTGAAGACACACACCATACCTCAAACTTCCCTCAAATCCTCTATGAGCTCATACTTCTTAGATCTCATAAATTTCTTTTCATGACTGTTTACCACAATCATGGATTTCTACAACACCTTATCACATAAAAAGAACATCAAAAACACAATTAAAAGGAACTAATTCACCACACAATGACACTATCTAATTTGGGCAACATTAAATCACCCACACATTTTTTGGATCATGTCTCAAGAAAACGTCTTGGTGGGGAATAATCCCTCTTCCTTTCATATCCGAAGTCATAAAAAACATCACCAGCATAGGTATATACCAACACCCCACATCAACCTAGAAAATACTCAAAGAAAAAAGGAAAAAGAGTAGCTTATACAAATGTCTAACAGTACTACAACACAATTATAAGGAACAAAAATCATACCTTGAAACACTCATGAAGCCTCTAGGTAAAGAACCTTAATTGTCTATGGTTTTACAATATTCTGACCACCAGCTTCATGAATCTAGGGTGTTCCACCTTGGGATGGTGGTGGTAGAATAAAAACCAAGTTCCAGCCACATCCTAATTCTTCCCTAGCTCCTCCATCACATCCGCCGCCCCACGAATATCCTTTCTCTAGCCAATGCCTCTACCTAGGTGATTTTTTGACTGCCACTTGGACTGCAACACAATGGGTAGGAAAATCACACATGATATTTATATAACCATTATATGCGTAACAATATATCAGACTCAGAGAATTGAACTATCCCTGAGGTCACCAAAAAAACCTACATTTTTGTAACTTGTGTCACATGACTACTATCGGTAGGTCCTACTAACTGTTTATCCTAGGTGATTACTACCTTGAAATATCATGATATGCACTCAAACCTTGTACATAATAATCCATGAAAAAAATATCCATACACAACCCAATATGAATTGCTTTATCCACCTAAACAACTAGAGTCTTTCTAGGAACTGATCAATAGTAGAAAGTTCCTCCTACTGACCATCCTAAAGAAAGACCACCTCATGACTAATCCACTTGAGGGAGGACTCATCACTCATCCGATCATACTCTCAAATATAATATGGAAAACTCAATGTATGTCATCATGGAAACATACTTCAAGAGACAAGAAATACCACATTCAATGGGAATATATATGTGGGGATCTGACTCAAGAAGGATAGTGAATGAACTCAATCATATATGATGCATGCACTAATGTTCCCTGTAAACAATTACTTGGTATGTTGAGTTGAAAAAAAGGTATTCATAGTCCTAGTGAATGAATATATTGGCCACCACACCAACATTGGGTTCCATAACATAAAATCTACACTCACTATTGCACTAATTTTCCAACCAAACCACATAAGGGGACCAAAATACAAAATATTTCATGAGTTTGAACCACCTTTGATACCAATCTATCACAACCTGGTCCACTAGGGATTTCCTGTTCAGTAGAGGACCAAGAGACAACTACCTCAAGCGTATCTCTATATGCCAAGGGTTGGGGAAAAGTGCCAATAAGAAATAACTAATAATAGAATCCTTTTCCTAATGTACCTATACATACACACCCAACCATATCCATGAAAAAGTAAATAGAAATAATAACAAAATACAATAAAATCTAGAGTAAAATTAATGCATGTAATAACCCCTAGAGAATGAAAAAGATTATAAAAAATAATCTAAAAAGTAAAGTGAAAAAATACATGCCCAACTAGAAAAGATGTCCCTACTTGACAATAACTGAAAAAGAAATAAAGATGAAGGATCCCAACTCCTGATATCCAAGCCCTGACTGCCATAAGCTATCAAATGCACCCAAGTATCACTAATATCTTCCAAATATACTACTAATATGTCCAACATCTACATAGAAGATGACACATGAAAGAAAATCCCACACAGATGTGAGTATATACATACCTTGTTGGACACCATGAAAACTAAATATGGAGAAATAAAAGACAAGATAGAAGTAGTTATCTCAACCCAAAGAATGAGGGAAAATAAACACAAAAATGAATATATATGTTCATATAAGAAACCCATAAGAGAAATAAAGGGGATATTCATATCATATCCTAGCCTAGGACAATGAGTATACTTGCAGTTATATAGATCCATCATCTATGCCCAACAAATCACATGTCAGTCCAAATAAGTCCTGAGGAGGGACCACAACTAACCACATCTCCATAGCCAAATGGAGTGTGATATCCAAAATATAGAGGACCCAATCCATTTTATGATAAGAAAATACCATCTCTATATCTATGTATATAATATGAAGGAACCACTCCTTGGGGAAACTGGGGAGTATCATCTCCATGGATAGAGGACCCACACCCTGGTGAGATAGGGGAGTGCTGCCTCTGTATTTGTATAATGAGTATGGAGGAACCACACCATATTGAGATAAGGGAGTGCCATATTTTTGTATAGAGTATCCATTCATTTGTGTGATAGGGGAGTGCCAACTTTGTATATGTATAATGATTATAGAGGACCCACACCGTAGTGTGATAAGGGAGTTCCATCTTTGTGAATAGATGACTCGTGCCCTGGTGCGATTGAGGAGTTCCACCTATATATTTATAAAACTAATATAGACTACACATGAACTGGTGTGATAGGGGAAAACATATCTATAGATAGAGGACCCGTGCCCTGGTGAAATAGGGGAGTGACACCTCTGTATTAGTACAATGAGTATGGATAACCTGCACCCTAGTGTGATGGGGGAGTACCATCTACATGTAAAGAGGATCCACACCCTAGTGTGATAGGGTATTATAACCTATCTATATATAAAATGAGTATGCAGGACTCGTACCCTATTATTATAAGGGAGTACAATCTCTATGGATAGAGGTGTTGAACATGTGTTGATTCAACAATCTGGTTAATTTATTTTTTGGTTTTGATTCTCACAAACACCCACATTTGTTTTAATAATGAGTTTATTTTTAAGTTAATTTCAAGAATTTATTATTCATGGAAATAATTATTCTAGACTTATAATCAAGTCATTGATTAATGAGGAATATTCATTAAAGCATTCAGAACGCGTTTTAATATATTCTAGAAACACTGTTCACACTATATGTGGGAAAACATAGAGTAAGGAATTAACCCTATGTTTAGTACAATGCATATGGATCATGAACCCTATGCTACCAGGAAAGTATGGTTCAAGAACCCTACATTTGTATGGATTCTAACGTTTGTAATAAAGGAAAGTATGGATAAAGAACTCTACACAAGTAAGGGACCCTACATTTGAGGAAAAAATCACATGGCACATCAATCATACTTTTGTAAGAAAACCTATGTTTTCAAACCCTACATTTGGAGTTTTTGTCATTTCTTGAAGGAAACCTATGTTTAAATATTAAACATCAGAGATTTTAAATCAGTGATATCATCTGTGATTTATGCAATGGTCTTGATAGTATTTAAGATCTGTTTAAAGTTCATTTATGACTGATTCAAAGGATCATTATTATCGATTTAAAGACTCATATTAAATGGAGTAAATAATTACTATTCTTATATGAAGTTATGAATCTCTTGAATATATTTTGAATTCAAATATTCACGATTAAGTCTACGATATTTATAGACATATTTTTGACCTAAAGCTGCTTGATTAGCAATAAAAATATAAATATCAAGGCACACTTCATAAATATATATATGTGTGTGTGTGTGAGAGAGAGAAATATATAAAGTAGTGATTATAAAAAAAGTGATATATATATATACAGAACTGTGTTTCGTTTATTTCAAAGATACACTTTGGAGATATACATGTTTCGATCTATTGTCTCTTTGTTGTTACTATTTCTGCTGTTATTTTTGTCACTACTACGACACCTCATCATTATATCATCATTTTCATGAATTATGAAACATTTATCAGAGATACACTTTAGTGACATACATGTTTAAACATCTGTTTTGTGTTTTCTCGATTGATATTTAAAGAAAAGCCTATGTGAAGTTGAAGATCTATTTTATGTTGTTCTATATTGAAGATCTAAATACATCTATTAGTTGTTACTGAAACTGTGAAGTGAAACACATATTTTCAACAAAATCAATCTATATTGATTTAGTGGAGGTTTGAATACTTAGAATTAGACATGGTTAAGTGTTATCTTCTTGAACTAAGATGTGGATATCCTATTCCCTATAAAAGAACCATAATGATTTGTTAAGTCTTATTATAAAGGTGTCTACTACTTGCACTCAGTTGAAGATTAAAGGTCTTAAGATAAGAATACCTAATGAAAATCACCAAGCTCATGGATTTGAGTGTTGGTGTAGTGAAATATGTGATCTTTATGACTTGAACCACTATACATCACTATGCCCATTTCCTCTATTTCCACCAATCGATCATCTTTGAGATAAAAGGAATAGTTTTTTTGCTAAATAAGAGAGGCATTATGAATTGTTTAAAATTATTGAAGTACAAAATTCACCCCCTATTGTGTGTTTATCTTCGTCATCACCATCCTGTCCTAATAATTGGTATCAAATGCAAGGCTCTGCTGGTATGTTTTCTTCTTGAATTTTTTAGATATCAAATATTGACATCAATGGAAGTGCTCTTTTTACTATTATTCTATCTGATATATTAAAAAAAGTGGTAGTTGAAGATTATTTTATTTTTTGGCTCTAATAATTCCGAGTTAAGGATTTAGATTATGAAATATACAAATGACTGATTTGAGAGAAGGTATGTTTATGATCAATGCTCTATACTTTAATGGTGATAACTATGGATGTTGGAAAAGCGATATGATTATATACTTGAAAAAATATAGGAATAAGGGTTTACTTGAAGGTATTTAAACCTTATGAAATACCTAAGGAAGATCTGAAAAAATGAATTAATGACCAATAAAGGGAATATGATCTAAATTCAAAAGTTATGAATGCTATTGTGTATGGTTTTGGAATAGATGAATTTAATCGAGTATCTCAATTTCCTACTGTATATGAGATGTGGTGGACTATTACAGTTTCCTATAAAGGAAATGATGGCATTAAACAATTAAGGTACATTAATATGAAATTAAATTTTGATACTTTCAAAATATGTGATGATGAAACCATCACACAAATGAATAGATGATGGAAAAAATAGTCAACGATATTACTGCTTTAGGAAGTAATATTTTAAAATCAGAACAAGAATTAAAATTACTCAGAGTAATACCCTAGATATGGAATAAAATATCCACATATATAGATCAATATAAACCTATAAAAAAATTTCTATGAAGGATTTGATTGGAAATTTAATGATGTATAAATCTGAGATGCAGGACAAACCTAGAAATCATTTCAAACATGAATAAAGTTATCTCAAAATGATTATGAATGAATCATATGATTCAAATCATCTATACTTGGATAAAGATCTATCATATCTTTCTAATAAGTTTAAAAAACTATACATAAAGAAGAATAAATGAACTAATGATAATAGATGTTGTGAATGAAAGGAAAATGCTATTCAAAGGAAAAATTTCCTTTACTAAAAGTGAAGCGTCATCTATAATATCTGCTATTTTTTGGCTAAATAAAATGAAGAGTCATCTATAATATCAATACCTAATGTTTCTTTTTATTCTTAAGAATATTTTTAATAATAAAATCATCTTCTTTAAAATATCTTGTTCAAAATTTTCAAAAAAATTAGGCATAATATGTTGAAGCGTTCAAGCTCTTCAAGTTTAGAAGAAAATTATTCTTACTAAAGTACAAAAGGTAATATTTCTAGTTTATATGTTTCATTTATTAAATATTTGCTTGAAAAGTATTCTGAAATAAATAAGGAAGTTCAAATTCATGATTAACAGGAAGTATAATCTTCTCAATTATCTTATGAAAATATTCTAATCAAAGTTGGCTCTCTGAATGAAGAAAAAGAAAAGTTACGAGCTGAGCTAGAGGAGTTTAAAAAGGTCACATGATGACCTGAAAATATATTCTATATAAAAAGTGGAGTTTTATTCATTACAAAAGTAGTATCATAATATGAGAAATAGTTTGATCTCAAAAGTATATTTTTAAAATTTCAAAGGGGAAATTATAATCCAAATTCAATAGTTCATAAAATAAGCTGCTACAAAGCTAGATCTTGATAATTTAAATCTATTTTTGGTTGAAAAATGTTTATCTTCTTCATATAAAAAATAGAAGATATTCAAAGAAGAATATAACGAATATTAAGAGTCTTATATTCTCTAAGCGATAAATTTTTAAGTTTGGAAAGATCAGATGAACCATCCACTCCTCTCTAACTCTTCTTATTTTCTATTTATTTAAAATTATTGTACTATTTTCAAAAATATATTGTATCACAAAATTATGTGCTAACAGTTTGTTTATAATTTATTTTTTTAATAATCTTACATGCATTTAAATATTTAATTATTCTATCATAAAAATAAATTAATTTAATAGTTTTATTTTATATAATAATTAGTAAAATTTTGAATATCCTTAATGCTAATATTCAAGGGGAGTTTTAATCAAATAATAAATTTATTTTTCTTTTTTATTTCTTATCTATATCATGATTTTAGGGGTAGTTTATTTTAAAGAATCTTTTATTTTTAATTTCACAAAAGGGGGAGAGATTGTAAAAGGTGAGTTTTCTAAATAAATATAGTTGTTATTAATGTTTTATATAAAATTTATTTTTTATCTAAATAAGAAAGGTTATTGGGGGATATAGTAAGAAATTTTTTTTCTTAATACTTTTTTATTTATTTAAAGTTAATTTTTGAAATGGGTTTTGTGGCCATAAAAAATGGGGGGATTATTGAGAATTCATGGATTCAAAAATTTCATTAATTTATTTTTGATTTTGATGCTCACAAACACCCATATTTGTTTTAAAAATGAGTTTATTTTATGTAAATTTAGGAATTTATTATTTATGGAAATATTTATTCTGGACTTATAATGAATACCTTGATCCATGAGGAATATTCATTAAATAATTCAAAATGTGTTTTAATATATTATGTAAATAATGTTTATATCCTATGTGTCTAAGCATAACATAATGAATAAACCCTACGTTCAGAATAATGCATATAGATCATAAACCCTACACTACCAGGAAAGTATAGTTCAAGAACACTACATTTCGGATGGAACCTTATGTTTTTAAGAAAGGAAATTATGGATAAGGAACCCTACGTAAGCAAGGAACCCTATGTTTTAAGAAAAAGATTTATTGCACATCAATCATACTTTTGTAAGAAACCATAGATTTTCAAACCCTACGTTTAGAATTTTTTTTTCTGAAGGAACACTATATTTGACTATTCAACATCGAAGATTTTAAATCTATGATACTATCTGTGATTTATGCAATGACATTGATGGTATTTAAGATGTATTCAAAGCTTATTCACGATCGATTAAAAGGCTCATTATTATCAATTTAAAGACTCATATTCAATAGAGTAAATATTTAATATTATTATAGGAAGTTATAACTCTATTGAATTATTATATTTTTACCCATTAAATTATTTATAACTCATATCTAGATAATTTCAATCACTCTATAATTATGTTTTAATATTAAAGAAAATTTTTGTGGAATTATATCTATGATTCAACATTGTGTATTTCAGAATAATCTAAATAACCATTGTTTTCTAATTTGAAATACCTAAACCCTTATCCCATTATTCTTAATTCATTTTCCTCTCACCCAGATGACCTTAAGGCCATATCATTGATTCTTCTACATAAGAATATTTTTTTAAATCTTCTTCTTCAATATCTAGGAATGGTGAAACACTTTATCTCCACTATTTGTGGGTTATGAAAACTTATAAGGAAAAAATATTAGTTAGGGGATCCTTTATCTTTCTTCCATTATTTGTACATGTTGGGGATCATGAATTTTTTCCTTTAGAGAGATAATATGAATAATAATAATAAAGATATTATTTTTTTAAATGAAATTTAAGGGGGAAGGGAGAAACCTCATTAGTTTTACTTATTTTTATGTTTTTACTGTATTATTTAGAATGGTAGTTTTTATTTTATTGGATTTTATTTTTTTTAGGTTTTTATGTTATTATGGATGTTGGAATTGTTAAAAGTTGTTTTTATTTCTACTTGACTCACCACATATGAAAATGGTTAATAATGTTTATCTAGATAATAAATTTATTACCCATAGAAACTCATATTTTGTGATAATTCCCTTGAGATTATTGAATTTAACATAATTTAAGCATAATGATTAATGTGAAATAAGATATGTGAAAAGTGTGTGCAATTAATATATTGTGTGATGGTTTTATGGTTTGGTGGTTCTGATGTGTGGTGATCATGTTGTACGGTAGAGATGATGTGTGGTAGATGTGATGAAAAGTTGTTATGATGTGCAGCTCTGATTGAGATGAGGTGTGGTTGTGATATGTGATGGTTGAAGGGTGAGTATTTTCAAAATAATGGAAATTAGATGTTTTTTTGTGTTGTGATGTGTTTTATTAGTTTCTAGGTGATGATGGAATAAAAGTATAACGATGAATTGAAATGGTATGGGTTGGAATGTATAATAAATTCTTGAAGTTGAAGTGAGATATTTGGTAAAATTCATTGTTTTTAAACATTAAAAAGTATATTTAGTTAAAATAGTTATTTTTAAACATTAAAAACAATGGGATTAATGAATAAATATGGTTGGTAATTAGGAAATCTTAATGTATATTATCTTGAAAATGACGTGGAATGTGTATTGTGGTTATAAAATTCTTGTGTGATGTTATGACTTTAGAGGTGGTAGAAAAAGTGGTGAACAATGTGCATATTTGTGGTTATGTTATTAGATGTGGGGGTGCTATTATTATGAACCCATAAGTTATGATTTTTTGTAACTATTATATTATATTTTCATTGTCATTTCCATACACACCACACCCATGTCGATAATTATGTACCAACACCCAAATGTTTTGGGGGTGTTTTTACAAAAATCCAAAATTGTGAGGATGGATAGGCCAGGTACCTCACCTTTCCCACTCTCTATTCCATGCGAGGTTCTTACATATATGTTGTGATGGTTTGTAGGCATAGTTCACTTGTTTTTGGACCGATGATATTGATGATGTGGTTCTTAGTGGGGGTTGTACATGGTAGGGGGTGGAATGAGTTTGATGTCCTTCATGATCATGATACATTAATATCATGGATATATTGAAGTTTTCATGAGAGTATTTGGATGCGATAACTAGATTTATGTTGGGTTCTTGGAATAATGTAGTTACCCATGTGTCTTCATGAATAATTATTATACATAAGATATGGGAGCGCTGGGATGTATGATGTTGGGATGTGAGATTAGAAAATCGGTGGTGAAGCAGTGTGGAAAAACCTTTTTATCAATATTATTCATATTGTGTTAATATAATTAGATGAATTATTTGGTGACCATGTCATGGTGAGGATGAGGTCAATTAGTTAACCTATTTTAGTGTTGTTGGTTTTATTGTTTCTCATAGGTGAATTAGTATACCTTTTAACATGTTCACATGAGACTTTGGGTATGATACAAAGGAGTATACATGTTATGCTCACCCCATGTATATAAAAACTATTTCTTAGGTTTCAAGGAGGATTTTAGGGACTGATCTGAACATTACTAACATGGAAATTGGATATGTTGTTAAGTTTCTTCTTTGGTACTTTCTTTTGGGTATTTATTTGGAGTCTCTGTGTATTTTTTATATTATACATGAATTGTGGGATGTCTTTGGTTTTTCCCTTTCTATTTATGTTAGGTTGTTTCATGGTGTTTGATATCTTATCTCTTGATCCTACTTTATCTTTAGAGTGTAGTGCATTCCATATGTGATATTTTTATACCCTCAGTGCTAATCACCAACTTGGAGACTACTCAAGGTGGAACTCAATGGAAATTATCATTCATCCTCCATTATCAGTCTAAGATGGGTACCTTTGGAGGGAGGGGGTTATGACATAGTGGTAATAAAGGGATCTTGAGAGATAGGGTGTAGTTTGGAGATAGGAATGGTTAGGTTTGCATAGATTTGTATGTAAATGTTTCTTGTCAATCTTGGTGCATGTAATTGGATTTGGAGACCATCTAGGACATGGGGTTTTAAGTCCCATCATAATTTGAAGAAAGGAATCCTAGCCTACTAAATAAAAAAGTGATATGGTGCTATGTATAGGGTAGAGACCTAGGGGGGGTACATATATCATGATTTTTTGGGTTCTTATCTAAATTGGGTGATCTGGGTAAGTTAAAATAAATAAATTTAAATAAAATTAATAAACTTCCATGCCACCTAGGTGAGATAATATTTTTTTCTCTTTCATTTTTTGATCTTATAAATCATCCATGTGTATTGCAAGTAGTGAGGTTCAGTATGATGACTCGGTAGACCACTATAATATCAAACCAGTTGAGGAGGATAATCAATGTAGAGGAAATTGTAGGCCTTTTTGAAGAAATATTTGTTGAAGTATAGGAGAAGTTTCTCTGATCTGGACATAGAGTTCTGGTTAGAGGAGATCGATATTACTTTTAGATTTATTTAGGCTTGGGTAGATTACTAGGTCCCATTGGAAATCATCTAGATGAGAGGTACACCACATCATTGGTGGATATTGAATCTCAGGGAGCGATAGGAGGAAGATGTTTCTTGGTAATAATTTCGGAAGGAGATTCAATCAGAGTTACTATCATTGACCATGAATGTAGTAAAGAGGCATGAGTTTCTCTCTCTTCAATAGGGGGAGTATATCATTGAAATATACCAGGATCAAGTTCATGGAACTTCTATTATTTTCCCCAATAATTTCCTAGATGAGTAGTATCATGTGTGGCATCTTGAAGATGAACACTACTATTCTATCTATAATAAAATTACATATTTTATGTTTCTAATGTATTTGGAAGAATAGAAGAAGGTGAAGGTGATTGATTGTATTCACTCATGAGGATTATTACTGAGATAGGGGAACAAACAAGGTTCCTCAAGGAGTAGAGTTTTTGTCAATAGATCATAAGTTCCAGGACCTTCATGGTTTCATCCGGTTGGGATTCAACCCTATAAACTTACTTTTTTTCCTTCTAGGGTAGTTGTTTCTATGATTCTTCTGGTGGATTTGGATTGGTTTGATATTCTTTTCAGGGTCATGGTAATCATGAAAAAATGACCAATGTTTCATAATGCTTAACATGGTGGTGGAGGTGGCTAGGTTGAGTATTAACCTCAGAAGCAGGTGCCAATGATGTCATTTTGGTAGAAGGGGTGGAAAAACTATGCTTTTATGAGTGGATATTGGGAAATTAGGGGATGAAATTTGGATTTCCTTGGCTTTAAGTGTCCTGACCTATGTGTTCCCTTAGAGGTATTAATCAGCAGTGGAGAACCTGATCTGAGTGTGGGTAGTTTTATTCCATGGAGGTGTTATCACCATAGTGGAAAGATATCATCATATATATGATCATCATGTCATATACCCTTGTTTTTTTCTTGTCTGATTCAGGATCCTTACAATACTTTATTTCACCCACTTTAGTATTTTTTACTATGGGACTAGATTTAGAAATCCTTCTCATGACCTTGGTGGTGACTAAACCTATCAGATGCCATAAAAACGTTTTTTATGTGTTTCTGGGGTGTGGAGTGATGATGTAGTAGCATTAGTCATGTGGGGATATATTTTCACTTTAGATACAGCTATAAAATACCATCTTTGTAATTTATTTTTTGTATTCCATGGGTTCAGTTATTGAAATATTCCATAGGAAGGTCGTATTATTGGATGTGGATGGACAATGCGTAGTTTTATTCAATGAATAGGGTTTCTCATTGGTAATTAAACATGTAGAGAGCATTATTTATTTTATGGAATAGTTTTTAGGGAAATCAGTGGGTTCTAGGATAGTGGAGTCTTCTAGGATCATCGAGGAGTTTTAGGATGTTTTCTCTGAGGAGGTTGTGACACTACCCTCATGACATGATATCATGTTCGGAGCAGATTTGCAGCTAAACACTTCATTAATTTCTATGGATCCTTATTATATGGAACCCTATGAGTTGTGGTATTTGAGGATTCAAATAGATTATATAATGTATAAGTTTTTCATCCAGACTAGTGTTTAATCATGGGGTTCTATAGTGTTATTTTCCCATAATACAGATGGTATTATAAGGCTGTTAATTGACTATCGAAGGTTGATTCAAGTTACGATCAAGAATCATTTCCCTCTTCTAATGATATATGATATTTTTGACTATATGGGAAGATATTTATAGTTTTATAAGATTGATCTATGGTTTGGATATCACCACATGACGGTGAAGGAGGAATATATCTCAAATAATACCTTTTGGTGTGGGTGTGGGCACTTTAATTTTATGGTCATGTCCTTCAGTGTCATGAATGTACCAGTCGTGTTCCATGGGATCATTAACTCTATGTTCTATTAGTTTCTAGACTAGTTTTTAATCATTCCCATTGATGGAATATTGATATAATCAAATTCATAGGAGTAAAATTACAATCATCATAGAGAAATAATTAAAGTACTTAAACACAACTTGCTCTATTGAAATTAATCCAAGTTTTAAGTTTTAGAACTGAGAGATATATTTCCTTAGGCATGTGGTTTTTTGAAAGGTTGTATTCATGGACTTGTCAAAGATTTAGGTAGTTATTTATTTGGAAGCACTCAATAATGTTTCATAGTTTTTTTTGTTTCCTAGGTCTCACAAGATATTACCAGAGGCTCATGTATAATTTCTCATTGATTGCAGCCCCATTGATAGCTATGTCTATGAAAGATATGGATTTTATATGAATTAATCTATGTTAGGAAGTATTTGACTACCTAAAGGGGATATTGAACAATTCTTCGATGCACCAATTTATAGAAGGGGTGATGTTTGAGGATTTCTATAATTCTACCTATCTTTGTTTAGGATGCATTTTGATGTAGAAAAGTAAATGATCTCTTTTGTTTCTAGGATGTTACAACCCCGTTAACATAACTATATGACACATGATCTGGAGCTATAAGTGGTTGTTTTTGTTCTGAAGTTGTGGTAGAATTTCCTCATTAGAGAACATTTTGTGGTCTTCTCTAATAACAAGATCTTTAGGTGTATCTTTTATTAACATGACATAAATTTGTGAAAATGGAGGTGGATGGAGTTTCTCCAGGATAATGTCTTTAATATCTCCTACACATCAATAAATGGGAATGTTGTGGATAATTCACTAATAATGAAGTCATGAATGTATCTTGTTCAAGATTTTTTAGATTCTTGTAGAGAGATGGAGGAGTTTGGAACCATCCACTTAGATGCAAGGGTAGTTAATAATAGAGGTTTCTTGTTTCAGATAAAATTATTCATGGATATAATAGGTGGAAGAGTGTAGGGACCATTTTATTCTTTTAATATCTTGAAATATATTATGAAATAGTTTTGGATCAAGGTTTTAAATCGGTGAAATATTTCAAAGGCTGGTGAGCTTGGAAATAATTTAAAAAAATATTAAAAATATTTATATTATACATGCACAATTTTTCAAAAATAATGGAATATCTCCTAAATAAAGTTTCAAATTATAAATCTAAGATAAAATTTGAATATTAAATGTAAGGTTTACACTAGGAATGAACTAAAGTAGGTTGGTGTCAGATGTTCAGATAAGTCGTTGGCAGGTACGTTAATAAGATTAATTAAATTAATTAATTAATTAAATTAATTAATTAATTTCATACCCATAAAATAATTTGCTCTTTAAATAGTCTATTATGGAAATTTTTCAAGGGTTATCTGCATAACCCTTTCTAGATTTAAGAGGAGGAGGAGATCATTATTCATTGGTGGAGCAACATTGAATGAAGAATGATGATCATTTCGGGGTTTATTAACAGAAAAAATACATAGAAGATCATATTCATCACTAGAAAGCATGTTATTCACTAATTAAAAATCCATAATCTATATATGTCTCATCAATTATGGTTTTCACCCTTGATTAAATATTTTATCATGGTTTTAATTAATCTTGTTTTGATCTGTGATTTATCTTTCCTTCGCATGATCCCATTTTTTGGTAAATTAAAAGGTTGATTTTTAATTTATATTATATTCCATTGTAAATCCCTAATTTTGTGATCATTGACCAATAATTATTGGTTAAAGATGATATAACGTTTTTTCTTTCTTTCCCCCACCTTTCCTTTGTGTTACTTATCATTGGACCACAGGGTCACGATTCAACTATTGTTGGGTGGATTAGAGCATGATTGAATCCCCAAATTCATGGTGGATGTGTGGAAAACAACCAAATAAATGTTTTCTAGTTGAATAAGAGTGAAATGATGGTAGAATTGTTAAATTCATGGATCCGAGATCTGAAGTGGTGATGGAAGCGGCACGGGAGGTGTGTAAGATGCGTGATGGACCACCACGAGAGATTTGGATCCAATTTTTTTCCATTAGAGGGCTAGAATCGATGGCTTGAGTATTTTCCCACCAATTTTTGGGGTAAATAGGCATGAATCATGGTATAGGTTGTGAATCTAGAATCTATGTCAAAGATATTATCAAGCTGAGAAAAATTGGATTGTACAGCCTATAGTCTGAAAGAACACACATCGTGTACTCACATAGTTTTGATGGATAGGGTTTCAAAGTGTAGATAAGTATCACATGCTATGTGGCACCCCACATGAATCATAACCTAGTACTGGAGGTGAAACATGTACTACGGGTTTACACGAGCACATACACGACTAGGAAAATGGGCATGGCCAGGTACACGGGGTGGGACATGACCAGGTACTCGAGCTAGGACATGATCCTATACAGGTCCAGGTACATTTCTAGGTACACAAGCATGACCCAAAGGAAGAAAACATTTTCAGGAACACATAGGAATGCCCTAAGTGGCCAAGACACGCATTATATGGTGACATATCCACCAAGCTGTGTCTAGACATGATGCTTTATGGTGGGGTTACACACCGTGTGGACCCTCATACACACCATGTACTTCCCTCTATATCTTCTTTATCTCGTATCACCTTTGTTTGGGATCATATTTTATCTTTCAAGTAACCTACCTTGAAGTTTATTCCACATGAAATATAATGGTTTCCTTATCAGTGGATTTTGATACACAATGTAATATATTTAGAGTAGGACATTTCCTTAGGTGATTCTTGATGATGGAAATGATCGAGGATGATCATCAGAAAGTTCATAACGGGACCATACTCCCGTACCACACCAGGGTTTGGGTCTTCTATACTCTTTGTTCAGGAAGAGGTGGTACTCCCCTATCATACCATGGTGTGATTTTTTAATCCATGGAGATGGTAATCCCCTGTTACACCCGGGCATGGGTCCTCCATTCTCATTATTATCGGAAGAGGCGATACCCCCTATTATACAATAGCGCGGGTCCTCTATCCATGGGGATGATACTCCCCTTTATTATCAGGACATAGTTTACCCATACTCTTTTTATGGATAAAGATGGTACTACCCCATACTAGTGACGATAAAGGTCTTATATCTACTGGAGTGGCAGTCCCCCATATTTTCAAGCTTTAGCAACACACAGGTCCTCTACAGGAGTGTGGCTCCCTCTGTTTTGGTGTGTAGTTGTGGGGTTCTAGCCCCTCCGCCCTTTTCTGGTGATATAAAGGCCCTCCTCATGAATTATTTGGATAGACAAGAGATATATATGGAACTAATTATAGACCATTGGAGTTATATGAAAACTCATCATCTTAGGCTAGTGTGTTTGATGAAGATCCCCTTTCTCTTTCATATGGGTTTCTTATATGAGCATATATATATATATGTATTGATAGGTTTATTTTCCCTCTTAATTTGGGTTTAGATAAATAATTCTCTCCTAAATTTTATTTCACCCTCTTCAGTTTTTGAGGTGTCCTACTATGTATGTATATACTCACCCCTACAAGGGCATTTCATACAAGCATATTTTCTTATACATATGATAAAAAATATGTGTTTATTTTTGGATAGCATAGGGATAATCAAGTGCATAGACTACATACAGTGGTCAATCTTAGAGATCAGTATCTATGATCTCTCAAGTAATTTCTATTCTAGTTATTATCAGGTTGGGATATCTTTTCTGGTTGGGATTTTATTTTCCCTTTACATTTTGGATTGCACTATCACACTCTTCTATATTACCTATAGTTTATTACATGAATGGTTTTTACACTAGTTTTTACTATCTTTATTTATTATTCATGTACAATTTTTCATGGATATTGTTAGGTGAATGCATACATGTACTTTAGGTAAAGTCCTCTCATTTTAGTTGTCTTCTTGACTATTATTGCCAACCTTTATCCAATGTAAGTAGGCTTGGGGTTATAGTGGCATAGTATTCTTATTTCTAGGTGGAAATTATTGGTTTGGGGAATTATGTATTGGTATTATAGTAGTTTTGACATTCAGATGGTGTTTGGAGTTTTTCCCCTTATGAGGTTTGGTTGGGAATTTAGTGCAACAATGTTAAAGTTTCTTGAGTGTGGTTTTCAAGCCAGTGAACCTAGTGTTGGTGAAGTGGTTGAAATATTCATTCACTAGGACTCTGACTAACTTCTTATTAACTCGACATACCAAGAAATTGATTGTAGGGAACATTAGTACTTTCTTCATATAGGATTGAGTCCTTTTACTTCCCTTCTTGAGTCATCTCCCCACACACACAGATATATATATATATATATATATATATATATATATGTGATCATCTGGCCATGGTATGTCTTGATTACTTTCAGGATGCCTCTGTGAAGATATCCAACTAGGTTAACAATTTAGGATCATGATGATGATTTAATGAGCGATGAGGCATCATTTTAGGGGCCATCATGTGATATATTTCTTTCTAGGTAGGAAGGTAGAAATACCCCCACCTTTCCAGTATCATATTATACCAAAATTTCTTGCTAAGGATGTGTGTAGGCTTATCACACTCTATGATGTTTAATGCCATATGACACTAATAATCCACAATGATCCAAATACCTAGGTAGGAGAGGATTATCTTGAGTCAGTAATATGAGTTTTAAAACTTATACGTACCTCAACTAATAAAATGGTTTTGTTGACAATCAATATTTTTCATTAATCATCTAGGAACTAGTGGAGTCTAGTCATATAGATTCATGATGAATTGGAACACTCATGGGTCAACTTCCTATAGCTATTTCATGAAGAGTATTTCCCCTCAAGATTGTACTTAGTTCAGGTTCAAATATTTTAAAGCTAAAACATGGAGTGATAATAGTTACTAAGTATGGAACAAGGTTTATAGATCTTATGCAGTACTCCCTTGACAAGAATAGGGATGGTTAGTTCCAGGAATGGAATTCTGAGTAGGATCTCCATAGAGACATCCATGATAGTATGGTACCCCTGTGTATTCCCAAATATGTTGGAGTATAGGAGTTGGTTCTACTAATATAGATATTTCTATCTGAGGGAATCCACGTGGTTGGTTCTATTAGTAGGCATCCTAGGGTCCAGTCATCTCTAGCGGCTAGCAGATGATAAGTGTTAAGGCACAAGAGGTGTACCCATACTAAGACTCATGAACATGGTCATTAGAATCAAGGATATGACAAGGGACTAGGGAATAATATAGATATTTGATTCAATTCATGTGATGAGTGAGGTCTCATGGCATGCGATCTCCTGAACCAACATTTTGAGGAGGGAAGTCTAATAGAGGATGGTCCACCACAATAGAGGTAGCGCCCTGATCAGGGTTCTCCCAAGCAGGGAAAGGGTGACCCTCAAAAGGTAGAATATGGAATAGTATCATGTGGGGATTTTTTAGGAGGTTAATCTAGTGGAAGTATACATTATTATCTACTTCCACCACCACCATCAGCCATCCCACATCATGTTTATGGACTTGGCGGTTGGGGCCCCAAGTAGATACAGTCTTTGGAGGCTTATGACCATATATCTCATGAGATGATTAAAGGTATGATATATGTTTACTATAAACTTTATTCAGTACTAGTTGATATAGTTTTGAGTCCTTAATTATCTCCTTCCTCCTTGTATAAGAGTTGGAGATCCCATTTGAGACTTTAGCCTAACATATTTTCCTTTATGTTCCTATAAGGAATGATTCTTCAATATCACTTATCTATTGGAATTGCGATATATATCTTAGTCTATAGAGTTTCTCATGGGACCTATAGTCATCATGAAGAGATATTATGACATCATATTGGGTATGGAATAGTTTTCCATGGTCTGATACCAGATTGACTATCACCGTAAACAATTCAGATGCCTACAGAGAGATGAGATGAGATTTTAATATTTAGGTAAGAGAGATCTCATAGAAGATTGAGTGGGTGTTTAAAGTATGATGATGCAACCCATAAACCATTATTTTATGATTTTATCCCTTGTAAAATCAGGATCTTCAGGAATCATAGTCCCTTAAATAATGGAGGATTATATGGATGCCTTCTCTAAGTACATTCTGGGACTACATCTGAGGCAGATGATGAAGTTTTGAATCAAATTTCACCCCAAGAATGATCCAATATATTTTTTGGAATCTCATATGGCCACTAACAAGATCATATAGGTGAGTTTATAGTTTGAGGACCTTTAACAGAAGGTTTTTATCAAACCAAATGTGTCCCTATGGGCTGTTCTGATTTTGTTCGTGAAAAAGGAAGACAAGAGTTTCTGGATTTGTATTGATTATCATCACCTGAACTAGGAAAAAATAAATAACAGATACCCATTTCCCAGAATTTATATCCTCTTTGATTTGTTTTTAGGTGTTATATGGTTCTCAAATATCAATATTATGTTCAACTACCAGCAGTTGAGGGTCCGTAAGGATAATATTCTGAATATGGAATTCTAGTGTTGTTATAAACACTATGACTTCATAAGGATGTATTTTAGTGTGATGAATGACTCTATTGTGTATAAGGATCTGATGAAACACATCTTTCAAACATACTAGGATCTATTTTTGGTTGTCTTTATTGATGACATACTAATATACTCCACATCATAGGTGGATCACACAGATATCTTGAAGATGATCTTAGACTTACTTCAGGATAACTTGCTTTATTGTAATCTCATAAAGTTAAAATTTTGTATCAAAAAGGTTCAATTTGTGGGGAATGTCATTTACAATCATGGATTATCTATCGACCCAACAAATATTTATGTAGTGCTTTCTTGGGAGCCACCCAAGTGTGTGTCATAGGCATACAATTTTCTTGGCTTGGAAAGGTGCTACAAGAGGATTTTTTTGGTCTTATATAGGATTGAAACTACTTTGACCATACTGATGTAGAAAGGGTATATGTTTTCTAAGACTAAGTAGTGTCAGAGATCCTTTGAGGATTTCATGCTAAGATTGACTAGTGCTATTGTTTTGAGACTATCAGAGGAGGGAATAGAGTACATTGTGTATTTTCATGCCTCTGGAGATGGGATTGACTATGTGTTGATGTAGATGTTAGTAATGGTCACATATGGGTCAAGGAAATTGAGACCCCATAAGCTGAACTACACAAATCATGAACTAGAGTGGGCATAAATAGTCTTTCCTCTAAGTATTTAGAGGAATTGTCTTTGGGAAGATTGTTTTGTTGTTTACTCAAACCATCAGGGTCTTAGTTATTCCTTCTTGTAGAGATATCTAAACACAATATAGTGGTGTTGGCTATATTTCCTATAGGAATATGTCTTTGATATAGTCTATTCTCCTAGGAAGGGAAACATGGTGATACATTCCCTTTATAGGAAGTATCGTTCTCATATGGTGGAGGAGGAATCTAAGTAGTTTGATTCTTTATAGTTGACCTAGGTAAAGGTGAGAGTTATATCTTCACTTCTTATCATGGTGTTGAGTCCTCTAATTCTTTATCTTGTGGGAGATTCTTAGTTGGAAGACATCGACTATGCATTCGTACATGATTTGATTTCCTTAGGATATTCACTGGATGGATTCTCTAAAGTAGGTAATAACGTCATCCTTTTCTAGGGACAAGAAATGGTTCTAATCACATTGTGAGAGGAGGTGATGATGGATTTTCATGCTTCTGGTTTGGTTGTATATCTTGATGAAGGGAATATGTAAAGATACCTTCAACATATATTTTAGTGGTATGGATTGAGTCAGAGCATGGATGAGTTCATCCCTTGGTTTCTTACATGTTATCAGGTGAAGAATGAGAACCAGGATCCAACAAGATTTATGAAACCTATTGAGATCCCATAGTGTAAATGGGATGGTATATCCAAGGAAATTGTAATAGGGATTCCATGGATAAAAAAGTTTATAATTCCATTTGGCTGATAGTTGATTGACTTACCAAGTCGACTCACTTCCTTTATATCATTTAAAATAGTTTGATGGAGAGTTTAGGGAAGTTGTACATGTGGGAGATCATCTGTCTTTATGGGGTTCCCTTGATGATTGTCTTCTATTGTGATTCGTGTTTCATGTTATGATTATAGAGAGCCATACATGAGGAAATCATGACCCAGTTGAGTATGATTACATCTTTTCACCCCCAGTTGGATGAGTAGACTGAGCGGACTATCCAGTTGTTAGAAGAAATTCTGAGGGATTACATGTTAGACTATGGATGGGGATTAGAGGTTCACCTGCATTTGGAAGATTTTTTTTATAATAATATCTATCACTCTATTATTGACATGGAACCTTTTAAGTCCCTATATGGGAGACCCTACAGGTCACCCTTATTATGGACTGAGATTAGTGAGTCACCTCTTGTTATACCAGAGATAATAAGAGTGATGATATAGAGTATACAGGCAATCTATGAGTGAATGAGTAAAGGATAGAGAAGATATAAATTTTATGTAGATTAATTTCATGGTCCTTTGTAATTCGAGAAAGAAGACCATGTTTTCCTGGGAGTCTCCCCATGATGAAAATTGTGGAGATTCATCCAAATAAATAATCAATCCCTAAGTTTTATCACAACATTAAATATCTTGTATATGTTTGGAGATATTTCTTATCACCTAGACTTACCCCCATAGTTGTAATGAGTGTAAGACTTCTTCCATGTGTTGTATCTAAGGAGATATGTGTATAATCCTATGCATGTTATTGAATGGGATGATGAAGACATCAATGATGGATCCACCTTCACAAATCATTTAGTGGAGATCAAGTATAATCCAGAGATGATCCTAAAAGGATGTATCATTCCCTTATTTGATGTGTAGTGGTATCATGATATCATGCAAGAGAGATCCTTGGAGCTGGAGATCCATATGAAGGCTAAGTGTCCCAACCTTTTTATTTATTTTATGCTTTTCAAGGATGAAAATAAATGAAGGAGGGGATAATGTAGAGAATTTTTTTCCTTATAATACATTGAAATATATTAATAAATATTTATGGAGGTAGGCTCTAAGATGACAAGAGATTCTAAGTCCCAGTGAAATTGTAATTAATTTTATTAGTATATTAAATATATTTTCATCAAACGATTTTTTTATAAATAATGGAGTCTTGAATCTGAAATATGAGACCAAATTTGAATATAGAGTTTAGGGTTTACCCTAGGCATGACCTAAATTTGTTCGGCATTGGATGTTTGGATATGGCAGTCATTGCCAAGTATGTTAAGGGGATTAATTATTTAATAAATTTAAATTATTCATTTAAAAACCATAAACCAATTTCCTATTTAAATAGACTGTATGTAAATATTCCAAGGGTTAGTCAGATAAACCTTCCTAGATCTAAGTGGATTAGGAGAGAATTATTTGTTGGTGGATTTACATTGAACGAAGAACAATGATTGGATCGAGGTGGATTGATAGACAGTGGATGCATTGGATCATACTTATCATTGGAAAACATGTTATTCACCAAAGATTAATCTAAAATCAATGTATGTATCTTAAATTTTTATTCCTACCATTTATTAAACATTTGATCATGGTTTTTATTAATCTTATTTTGATATATGATTTATCTTCTCTTTGAACGATCCCATTTCTGCTAAACTAAATGGTTCATTTTAATTTTATCTTCTATGCCATTAAATTACCCCTGTAAATCCCTAATTATATTATTGTTGGATAAAAATTCATGGATAATGACAATATCACCTTTTCTATTTTCTCCTTTCCCACCCATGCTTCACGTTCTTTATCATTGAACCACAGGGTCATGATTTGACTATTTCTAGGTGGATTTGAGTGTGATCTACCCCCAGATTCATGGTGGATGTATGCACAATGACTCGATTGGAATTTTTATGTTGAGTTATAGAGGATTTTGGGTAGTAGTGATGGATTTTTGGATCCATGATCTGAAGTGAAGATAGAACTGGCATAGGAGGCGTGTGGGATGCACGATGGACCACTGTGGGAGACCGAGATCTGATTTCTGGCCATCAGAAGGCCAGAATTGATAGTCGTAGGCTTTTACCACCAATTTTTGGTGGTCAATAGGAATGAATCCTAGTAGATACCATGGATATTGAATCCTTGTTATAGATCTTATAATTCTATGAAAAAAACCTAACTACATGACATGTTTTCTAGAAGAAAATGTGACATGAAGTCCCTTAGATGTAGAAACTAGGGTTTCCAGGTGGAGATAAGTATCACACATCATGTTAGACCCTAAATGTTATATAACCAAATGTTGGTGTTCTAGAGTGTAATCCAAGAGTACATGGGCACAAACACTACCATACACATGAACACAACTAGGTACATGGGCTTGGACATGTCTAGGTACCAGGGCTGGGACATGGCCCTATACATAGCCATATACACTGTTAGGTACATGGGTATGACCCGAAGGACATGTAAATGGATAAGAGCGCATGAGAATGCCCCAAGTATCCTAGAAACATCATGTGGTCCCCATGCATTCCATGTATAGTGACATGGCCACTGATATGTGTCTATAGGAGACACGACCATGTGATGAGGCAGGGTCACACATTGTGTAGACCCCATACACAATGTGTACTTCCATCTATAACTTCTTTCTATCATATCTCATTAATTTTGACTCATATTTTGGCCCATTAGTAGACTATACTGAGTGTTTTTTCATGTAAAATTTTATAGAAGCATTCATAGTGTATTTTAAGATACAAATTGATAATTTTAGAGTGGGGTGTTTCCTTAGGTGATGCTTGGTGATGGTAGTGAGAAAAAAGGATAGTCGTAGAGTCCATATAGAGATGGTAAACCCCTATTTCACCAAGGTGTGGGTCCTATATAATATTTCATTAGGTAGATGTGTTACTCCTCTTTCACACTAGGGTGCAGGTACTCTATCCATGGAAATGGTACTCTCCTATCAGACCAGGGTGTGGGTCCTCCATAATCATTATTACAGGTAGAGGCGGTACAAACCTATTACACCAGGGTGTAGGTATTCTATCAACGGGGATCATACTCCACTTTAACATAATTGAATGATACCCCACACTATTTATACAGATATATTTGGTACACCCTCATACAATATAGGGTGAATGTACTCTATCTACAGGAATGGTACTCCACCATCATTTTGAGCTTTGAAAATATATAGGTTCTCCATGGGAGTTTTGGATCCCTTGGATGTGGAGTGTAGTTATGGGTCTCAAGCCCCTCCACCATTTTGTGTAAGGTATAGGCCCTCCTCATGACTTCTTCAGATAAAAAAGAAAGTTGATGGGCATCGATGATAGACCTTTGGCGCTGTAGGAAAACTCATCATCCTTGGTTGCACTATGAGATTAATATCTCCTTTCTCTCTCATTTAGGTTTCATATATGATTATATATATATATATATTGTTGGGTTTTATTTCCTTCTTAATTTGGGTAGATATTAATACCTCTATCATGTATTCTATTTCTCCCTCTTAAGTTTCTATGGTGTCCTAGTAGATATGTATATGCTGACCCATACATGGTCATTTCCCATATGTGTCGTGTCTTATGCCGATGACAGGTAGACTGATGGTTATTTTAAAAGAGCATAGGGATACTCAAGTTCATAGAATATGTATGATGATCATTCTTAGATATCAAGATTTTGTCTCCCTCAGATATTTTATATTCCAGTTGTTTTCATGTTGGGACATCTTTTCTGGTTGGGCATGCATTTTTTCCCTTTACAATTCAGATTTCACTATCACACTCTTTTTTATTCCCTATAGGTTATTACATGAATTTATTTACTCTAGATTTTAATTCATATATTTATTATTTCTCTACACTTATGTATGGATATATTTGGGTGTGTGTATATAGGTACTTTAGGAAAATACATCTCATTTTAGTTATTCCTTCTCTGCACTTTTCATTATCCTCTGGCCTATGGAGGTAAGCTTGGGATTATGGTGGCACAGTCTTCCACCATACAGGTTGGAATCGGTGAATTGGTTCATTACAAAGAGTCTCAGTGGGGGAGACTTATAGGTAGAGGTGATGAATGAATTTTTTTCCATATTGATGCTCTGGTGGGATGGTTGGAGGATTTAATGAACCGGGTATTATTTTAGGGGAGGATTTTCATCTCGTTGGATATGCCTAGGAGAGTCCTCTGTGAGTTTCACATATCATGTTTGGAGGTATAAAAAGTATTTTCTAAGAGTTATTTTAGTATGATGATGCATCTTTGGTGTCTCGTGATGAAATGGGTGGTATAAGAGTTCATGGATCGATGTTTGGGATTCCATCAAGTGATGTAAGAAAGCCGTGTTCCTGGTGGTTTTTTTGCAGACCTTGAATATTATTGAGTGGAAGTGGGATGAAATATCAAAGGTCTTCTTCATGATATTTCTTAATAATCAAGGATTATATTATGTTATTATGGTAATCATGAACCAATTGATGAAGGAAGACCATATCATAGTGATCAAGGATTTAGGAGTCATGGATGATTTGAAGATGAGGTATGTGGATGAGTTTGTATAGATACATAGAATTTTGAGGTCCATTTTCTTAGATTGGGATTCCCATTTTACCTCATGAGTCTATAGAGTATTTCATCATGATTTGGAAATAAGGTTATGCCTCAGTACTTCGTTCCACAATCTGATCGATGGATAGAAAGAGTCAACTATCCAGAAATTGGATGATATGTTGTGGGAATTGATCTTGGACTTTGGGAGAACATGGTATTTTTTTTGACATTGATTAACTTTTATTTTAATATAAGATGTTGCTCATCAATTAGTATGGACTTGTTTGAGGATTTATACATGGGGGATCATGTAATTCACCATTATGTTGGGACAAGGTTGTGGATTAATTAGTTATGGGACCTGATGTAATGTATATCATGATATAGAAGGATCAGGTAGTTCATGGGAGGATAAAGGTGGTAAAGGTCTAGAATATATCTTATGTTAATCATATGAGTAATTCATTGGAGTTCGTAGTGGGATACCATGTTTTATTAAATGTATCGCCTCATCATGGGTAGTAAATTTTTAGTTGGGGGAAGAAGGTGTTGCATGGATGAAAAATCCCGTCAGTTTGTGTTCTCTATAGGCATGGTGTCTTGGAGGAGAGTGAATGGGAGAATGAGACATAGATGTGTTCCTAGTACCCAATTTTTATTTGATTTTTTCCATGTTCAGATTTTATTTAATGATGTGATGTCTAATTCATTCTAGTTATAAAATGTGAATTTTTCTTTATTGATTATATGTGTTATGGATACAGTCATTTAAAGAGGGGAGATCCCTTAACAAATAAATATGTGTTATATTTATGACAAATTTTAAAACGTTGAAGGTGAGTTATTTGTATACAAAGTAGATAAAATCTTCATATGGGAGGTGGATTTACTTGATTTGAGTGCTTATGAAAGTGTTGTCTGATATTGTGGTAGTTGTTAACTTGGGCTAGGTGGAGGTTAGAATGATAGTGTGAAAAGTTATGTGAAAAGGATGTGGCTTGAGGTTGCTGTGAGATTGTGGATGTGTATCAATAGTATTAATATCCCTGATTGGTTTCACATAGGATGGTTTCTCATAACCTTACCTTCCTTTTTTTTCTCTGGGTTCATTTTAATTCTCAAAGATGAGAATTTTTTTAAAGGTTATAGATGTAAAGGGATAAAATATTCCTAATCATTTCTTTTTCATTTTTTGTTTTCTAGTAGATCAAAAAAGATTTAATATTTTAATAATTAGTTTTAAAATAGTTTTTTAAAGTATATAAACAATTTCAAAATTTTAAATTTTTATTTAAGAAATTAATTTATACGTTTTAATTTGATTCTAATATTTTATAAATTTATTTGAGAATTTTGAAATAATAATTGTTTAATGTTTGGTGATTCATTCAAATTATTTAAATTTTTTTAAAAAATTTATAAAATATTTCAGAAACCATTTTATAATTTTTATTTTATTAATAAAACACTTTCCTTAAAATTAATAAGTTTTTTTTGTAGAAAATTTATTTTTTAAGGAAAAAATTACCCTTATGAAAGACTTTACTATTTATATAAGGGAAAGTATGTTCATGTAAATTCTATATAGGGGTAAGATCTAGTTACTCTTACATGAGCCATTATATAGAATTGTGTAATGGTAAAACAAGTTACCCTTATAAAGATCCCCTAACCTACTTTAGGGTCATCTCAAGTTATCCTTACCTGCACCTTTATAAAGTGATGCATAAGGGTTAAAAAATTTACCCTTACACAAACCCCCTAATCTGTGTATGGGGATTATTTTACCATATTTTCTAAAATTCATCATCATCTTCATCTTGTAACCCCCCACCCAGATATCTTTTCAGTGATATTAAAATCCTAAAATCAGGGAATTAATTTATTTTGAAACATTTAAATATTCATAACTCATATTTGGATTATTTTAATCACTACCCAATTAAGTTATAATGTAAAAATGATTTGTTTGTGAAATTAAATTGATAATTCAATGATATTTATTTTTAAAATATTCTGAATAGGCATTACTTCCAAATTTTTAATACCTAAACCCTTATCCCATCATTATTCCTTTATTTTGTTTTTCTCATCAGAATGACCATGAGACCCTCTCTTCGAGTTGACAAACATCTGCAAATTGTATGAATTATTATAATGCAATTTATAAGTGAGTCAAACCATCTCTCTCTTCTATTACTTGGATATAAAAATTTACAATGGGAAATATAAATTAGAGGATACTTTATCTTTCTTCCTTTAGTTTTACATGTGGGGGTCATGCTTTTGTTTTTTACTTTGGGGAGATAGTATGAAATGACTTAATAAAGATAATTAATTATTCAATTGAAATTAAAGGGAGGAGAAATCGTATAATATTTACTCGTTTTTATGTTTTACCTTTTTCCTTGATAATTCTATTTGTTCTTTTCTCAGATTTTGATTTTGTTGATGTTTATTTTACTATTGTGTCAATTGAAATTAATTAAAATCATTCTTCTTATAAACTTGAACTCACCACACATGAAAACATCTAAGAATGTATATCTGGAAAGTAAATTGACTAAACAATGAATTTATTCTTATGGGATAATTCTAATGATATTATTAAATTAAATATTATAGAGAGCCATAAATTAATTTGAAATAAGATATTTGAAAAGTAGGGTGTGGTAAATATTTATTATGGTGGTTGTGTGGTTCACTTGTTGTGATGTGTGGTAGTAATTTTGTGTGGTGGTGATAATTTTTAGTAATTGTAATGAGAATATGTTATGATGTGAAGTTGTGATTGAGATGAGTTGTTGTTGTGATATGTGGTAGTTTAAGAATGGGGGTTTTGACATAAGGGATATGGAATATTTTTTTCTGTTTTTTTGTGTTACATTCCTTGTGGCGATGAAATAAAATGATAATTATTAACATAAATGGTTTGTTTTAGAATGGATATTATATTCTTGAAGTTTAACTGGGATAATTATTAACATAAAATGATAATTATTCCTTGTGTTGTTAAAGTAGTAGATATTAAACATTAAAAATAATGGGATTAAAAAATAAATATAGTTGGTAATCAGGAAATACATAAGTGGTTTAACATGAAAAGGAAGTGGAATATGTCTTGTAGTTGTAGCTTTCATGTTTGATGTTATGAACTTATAGGTGGAATAAAAAGTGGAGGAGGTTGTGATTTTCTGTTTTTATGTTATGATATGTGTCAATGATCTTATTTTGAACCCATAGTTTGGGATTATTTATAACAATTTATTATATTTTCATTTTTGATTTGTATATACAACCCACCTACGTCGAGAGCTATGTGATGACACCCTAATGTTTTGGGTGGTATTTTTCCAATATTAGAGATAGTGAGGATGGATGGATAGATACCCCAATTTCACATTCTTTCTTCTATGTGATGTTATTATGTATGGGCTGTGACAGCTTTTAGACATTTTGAACGTGTGGTTGGGTTAAAGATATTGATGAGGTGGTTCTTAGTGGGGGGGCTGTGCATGGTAGGATGAGGAAATGTGGTTGATGTACATCATGTTCATGAAACCTTACTATCAAGTATTTATGGTATTGGTTATGAGGGGACGTGTATGATACATCTAATTTCACATGGGGTGCATGGAATGATAAATTTTCCCACGTGTATTTAGGAATGATTACTATATGGAATATATGAGAGCACCATGACATAAAATTTTGGGGTATGTGAGCATAAAATCATTGTTAAGTGGTGATAAAACACTTTTTTGATATGATTAATATTATGTTACTATACTTGGATTCATTATTTGGGGATCATGTCATGGTGAGGATGAGGTTGGTTAATTGACCTACTTAGGTGTTGTCTGTTTTGTTGTTTTCTCATAGTTGAATTAGTATTCTATTTTCACATGTTCACAAGAGATATTTGGTATAATCCTATTGATTATTCATATTATTCTCACCCAAAATATATAAAATATTTTTTATTTTTTCTATGATGTCTTCATGGAATTTTCTAATATTTATAATCCTAGACATTGGAGTTTTTTATGAGTCTCTCCCCTAGGAATTTCTCTTTTGTAATTATTTTACATCTCTTTTTATTTTTGTATATGAAACATGCATTATGGGATGGTTTAGGTTTTTAACTTTCTATATATGTTATATGGTTACTAGGTAGTTTATATCCTATCCCCCAATCCCACTTTATCTTTAGAAGGTAACTCCTTCCATATGTGAGTTTTTTTATACCCTCAGTGCTAGTCTCCAACCCGTAGCCTACTGAAGGTGGAACTCGGGGGGGGGGGGGGATTATATAAATTCCTTCATTATGGGGGTAATAGGGGTACCGTTAGAGAGATGGGTCATGATATAGTTGTATCAAAGTGATATTGAGATATAAGGTAGAGTTTGGAGTTAGGCACTGTGAGGATTGAATTTGTTGGTAGGGAAATGTTTACATCCAGTTTTGGTGCGTGAATTCAGCTTGAGAGACAAGCTACAACATGATATTTTAGGGGAATTCATGATATTATGTAAGGAATATTATCCTACTGAATGACCAAGTTATGTGGTATTACATAAATGTTAAATACCTAGGGGAGGTACATATATGGTATTTTATTTTGTTTTTTATCAAAATTAAGTGATATTTGGAAGTTAAAATGAGTAGATTTAAAAATACTTAACAAAATTTCTTTCCAAAAGAATGATGTAGTATTTTTTAACCTTATTTCATAGACCTTGGATAATGTCTGTGTTTATTTAAGGATATTTAGGTTCAACCGGATAACTCAATAGACAAATGGAGGGTTAACCCAATTAAGAATGATGATCAATGATAAAGGAAAATAAATGCCTCTTAGCAGAAAGTTTTGGTGAAGTATAAGGGAATAATCTATAATCTTGAGATAGATAACTAGTTGGATGATATCATGAACACTTTAATTATGATTCATTTATGTCTAGATTACTGGGTCCTTTTGAAATTCCTTTAGATGAAAGGTACAACACATTAGTGGTGGATATAGAATCTTAGGGAGTGGAAAGAGGAAGATGCCTCTTAGAGATAATTCTATAATGAGTTTTGAGAATAGTTACTTTTATGGACCATGAAGGTAGTAAATAGACAGGATATTATATATCCTTAGTAATGAATTATGTCATTATGATATATTTGGATCAAGATTATGGATATTTTATGTTTCTTCTCGAATATTTTCCCTGATGAAGAGTCTCATGTGTGGAATCTTGAGGAGGCACTCTACCTTTCTATTTCGTATATAGTTCCTTATTTTATGGTTCCAAAATATTTTATGGTATAGAAGAACGTAAAGGTGATTGATTATATTCAATCAAGTGGGGTGTTTCCTAGATGGGGGAACTAGTAGGGTTACCCAAGGATAAGTGTTTTTAATATTAAATCTTATTTTCTAGAAACTTATATGTTTCAAACAATGGGGAGTAAATCCTTGAAGATTACTTTTTGGTGTTTTGCTGCTAGTGGTTACTATGAATTTTATAGTGGATTCAGTCCAAATTTATATTCTTTTAGGGTTTATGGGAATCATCAAATTCAATGACCGATGGTTCTCATATGTGAGAATAGTGGTGGAGGTTTTTAGGTTCAACATTAACCTCAACATTTGCTGCCAATGAGGTTGTTTCAATTGCAGGGGCAGAAAGCACATGCTCAATCAAGAGGATTTGGGGAAATTAAGGGAATACCTCAGGATTTCCCTCATCTTTAGGGACCCTAACCTATGTGTGGCCAGTGAGGTGGTCATTAGCAGTGAGGTAGGAGAGCCGGGTGTGGGAATTTTCATTCCATGGAGGTGTTAGCATTTGAGTGACCATAGAACATCATAGTTATGATTAACATGTTGTATATCCATGTTTGTGACTTATTCAATTCACTGTCCTCATAATATTTTAGTGTTCCCTATTTATTTTGTACTCTATGACTGTATGTAGAAAGGCTTTATGTTCCCCTGGTGTTAACTACACCACTGGGAGGCCATACTAGATTTTTTTATGTGTGGATAGGGTGTGGACTAATGATGGGGTAACATCAGTCATGTGGGGATATTTGTCACTTCAGATATAGTTTTATGATATTATCCTTATCATTTATTACTTTTAATTCCATGGGTGATGTTATTGACTACTCTATGAGGAGTTTTTCATTCTCATATGTGGTTGTACAATGTTTTGTTTTCTTTGATGAATGAGGTTGTTCATTTGGTAGTAAAAATATAGTTCCCCTTATTTCCTTAATAGAGTGGTTTTTGGTGAAATCAATGGGTTCTATTATGGTGAATTCTTCCAATTTCATTGAGTATTTTCTCGATGTTTTTTCTTGAAGAAGATTTGATACTGCCCTCTCATCGTTATATCAAGTTTGGGATTGATTTCCAACAAGGATCTTCTCTGATTTTTATGGATTATTATTGTATAGAACCCTATGAGCTGTGGGAGTTGAGAAATCATATAAATTATCTGATGCAAAAGGATTTCATCGTTCTTATTATGTCATAATGGGGTTCTCTAGTGTTGTTTTCCATGAATATAGATATAATTATGGGGATATTTATCGACTATCGAAGGTTGAATCAGGTGACAATCAATAATCATCACCCTCTTCCAAGGATTGATGATATTTTCTGATTACTTGGGAAGATATATTTTATAATAATATCAATATGAAGTTTTGATATCACCAGATTAGGGTAGAGGAAGATATCTTAAAGAATTCCTTCAGGTGAAAGTATAAGAAATTCAAGTTTTTGGTCATGTTGTTCAGTGTCATGAATGAACCAAGTGTATTTTTGGGGCTCATAAACACTGTTTTTGTGAGTTATTTGACTTTTTTTTGTTATTATGTTCAATGAAATGATGATGTACACAAATTCAAATTTGGAACATGATAATCATCTCAAAACTATAATGTAGTTCCTTATATTCCACAAATCTATGAAAAGTTGTCCAATTGTAAGATGTAGACTTGGGAGCGACATTTCTGTGGGAATGTGGTTTCCTGTCATGGTGTAGTAATGGAACATACAAAAATATAGGTATTTTTTTCTTTGGAATCACCCAATAATGTTGCAAAGGTACGTAGTTTCCTTGGTCTCATGACCTATTAACACAGGTTCATGTTTGATTTCTCAAGGATTACATCCCCATTGATAGATCTAACTAGGAAATATTATGATTTTATAGTGTCATTACCATTGTTTAATGATTTTCATGATGCTCCCTTCACTAATACAAAATAGTCATTTAACAAAACTGGTAGTTATCAGTGCTAAATAAAGTGCTGATAAATTTAACCCATTATGAGTGCATTTTTTTAGCACTAATAAAGGGTACCTTTATCAACAATTTATTTTTCTCACTGATAAAGGGTACCCCTTATTAGCACTTTATTTTTAGCACTGATAAAGGGTACCCTTTATCAATGCTTTTTTAGTGTTGATAAAGGTCGATGTAAATAAAATAAAATAATAAAATAAATAAAAAATAAATAAAGAGTTTATTAAAAAAATATTAAAATCTAATTAATTAAATAATTATAGATAAAAATAAATAAATTGATTATTTTATATATAAATTATAAATACTAATAAATAGTATTTATTATATATATTGATATATGCTAAATAAAAACAAAATAAATAAAAATGAAAAATAATTAAATTGAGAAAATATTAAACATTTTATTCGTTAGATGGTTATTTATAATGTTAATAAATAATATATATTAAATATATAGATATATATTAATGTATATAAATATAAATTATATAATAAAATATATTATTTATTCTTTATGTTAAATAATAATATGTTTAGTTAATAATGTTTTATAATTAAAAATACTCACTAATTACATCGTGTAATGGACATAATTGAATGTCTGATTTTTCAATTAATAACATAGATCAAATAAATTATATTTATTTCTCATATACATATTTAATGATTTTTTATACATACATACATACACAATTTTTTTTGGAATTTAATCAATTTATATTATTTAATTTATATATATTTATTTACTATGATTTAATATTTTCAATATGTATTCATCTATATTTCCATATATATCCATTTCTTAATGATTTAAATTAATAAACCTTATTCAAATTTTAAATATTATACTAATTTTTAATTAATCAATTTTACTCATTTTTAACATATATGAACATTAGATTAAATATTCATTAATAATGTTAAAAATAAATTTCTAAAAAATATTTATAAATTTATATTTACTACTTTTATACATTAATAATTATAAATAAATAATATTTTTCTAAAAATTATTTATATAATTTTAAATAAATAACTATAAATTTATAATAAGTTTATTTAAATAATGAATATATTTCCTATGTTTATATATATATAATTATATAAATATATAAGATGATATAAATGTTATTTTTTTAAAAGTATTTATATAATTATAAATAAATAAATAAATAAATATTCATATAATTATAAAATTATTATTTTATAAAAATTATTATTATAAGTATTATAATTACATATAATAATTATACTTTTTTTAAAGTATTATTTAAGAAAAAGTATTATAAGTATTTATCAATGCTTTTTTATCACTGATAAACATAGAGATTTATCAGCTCTAAAAAATAAATGATAAAGATTTATTTTATCAATTCTTATGAACTTAGCACCGATAAAAGTGTCATGGTCTATTTTAAGAACCCTAACCATCGAAAACCAGTTCGTGATATTCATATCTCTTTGTGGAAGAAACCCATTGTTGGCAATCCTTGTTGTAGAATTTAAGCTCAAATCTAGGCTAGAATCAATGATCCAACTATTCCAAGGCTCGAATTCAAGTCTTGAGCGATTCAAGGGTTGAACGCAACCATGACTCGAATGAAGTCCAAGTTTTCTGATATCTTTAATTTCCCTCAATTATACACTAAACCTTCTCATCCCAAATTTATGTATCCCAACAAGTTAATTTTCACTATCCTACAATAAAACAACCCAAAATTCATTTTTTATATATATTGAAGTATTTCCTTCTCAATATCATGTGGGTCTTCTTGGGAAAACATTGGTATTGTGCATCTTGAAATATATCAAACCCAATGTTGGTTCATGTTGTTGTGAGGTATAATAGGATCCCAATACCTTTATTCGATAACATCTACCTCTTTTTAGTGGTCAAATTGTGAAAAAAAATCATTTAAATAGCAGTCGGTGTTGTCATTGGTTTGGAATATTACATTTTTAATCACTTGGATGATGAAATATATGAAATCATTTGGGTCTTATATTATGTCGTGAAATAATTGAAACTGAGATGATTGATTGAGGAGGAACTGAAATATAGGTTTATCTCATTATATTAGAAAGTTAATTCAAGAAGTTGTTTCCAAAAAACTGATGATGAAATATCTGACACATGGGAATAAATATATAATGATTTTTTCATGAAATTTTTTAATAAGATAATGAGCACTAACATATAGTGTAAAATTAATGTATTGATTTAGGATGACTGTGAACTATTTCATGAGTCCTGGGATAAATTTAGTGTTCACCTATAAAATGTAATAATAAAATTATTCTGATGAATCTATAAAATCATATGAGAAAAAAATTATATATGTTTTATTTTTTGTCTTATTTATTTAAATACTTCTTGAGAAAATATAATGTTTTAATTTTTTATTTTTGAAATATTCCAATTTTAATTTAAATAATATGAATTAAATTCTATAAAAATAAAAATAAAATAGGTTTAAGGTTCTACAATCCTTGAGCTAAATTAAATATGAAAAAATAATTTTGAGATAAAATGTAATTGATATTTTGATTTTAGTTATTCAAATATAGTTAGAAAATAAATAATAGGAATATGTCATTTTCTAGGAAAAACCTCAGCATCATGGTTTTTTAAGAAAGAAAATACCAGTTAATTATGCGGTAATAAATAAGAGGTCATTGTTGATAGAATTTATTATTCTCAATACTTTTAGATTGATCAAAATTTTCTAAATTTCATATTATCTTTGAAAAGTAACTTATTTAGTGAGAAAAGTTTTCTATCATTTAAATTTTAATGAATATCTTAAATATTTTAATAATAAATATTATACTACTAGATTTAACTAATTTTGATAAAATAAAATATTAACATTGATTGATGTAAATTTAATAAAAAAAATTAATAGAATCTATTTCTCTAAAATGAAAATTATTTTTCGTGGATAAAATCATTACACCTTTAGAATCCCACTTTAAGCCAACTTTATTATTTTTTATTTAATAATTTAATGACATGTTATGTTCATAGTGGATTCTTAATTATATATATTTTTATGGTTTACTAGCATAAACTAAAATCTATTTTTTATGTCCTTATAGAGGTAACATGATTCCCTACTGATGTGACCATATCAATAACATTACATAATTTTTTTTCATTACAATACATTAACATGACCTTTTATGTTAAGATTTTTATAGAATTAGGAAAAAATTAACTAAAAAACTATTGTATTTTTAAACTAATAGACATTTTTGGGGAAAATACATGAAAAAAATTGATTAATAATAATCCTTCATTGTTATTATTTAGATCAAGATCCTCATGTCGCATTGTTATTATTTTGATTAAGCTCCTCATGCATATATTTTATCCAATTACCATCCTTGTTAACCTCTACAAATGATTTTGGCTCAACTTGGAAAAAATGGGTTTTTTTGTAGTCTTACTCCTTCAAGTTTTCTCTAAAACTTTCCGATCACTAATGAAATTTTATTCATTGATTTATTTCTTCCTTATATTTTTTGTAGTTGATAAAAATATAGTCATATTTGAAATGATAACCCAATCATTAATACTTTTTAAAAATCACTTCATTTCTTTCATCACACATCTAATAAACACTATGTATGTTTTACTTTAATCCATATAAAAAGATATCATTTTTTAATATTTCCTTTTGGTTCCTCCCTTAGGAATATCTGATTACCATCCATGTAATTCTCACAAATGGGAGACATTTTCCTTTGATAATGAATATCTTATGTCTATTTATTTATTTAATATAAAAAATTAATATTTTATGAATTGAATAGGATATCTTTACTTTATCCCAAATGATTCAAAGCTTTGATAAAATGTATCTTATTTTCTCCTCATCCTCCTCACTCATTGAATTATTGTTTGGAGAGATCTATTTGTGTTTCTTTATCATCATTCTTTATTTACTGTTAGCATATCCCTATGGTCAAAAATGTTTTCATAGTAAAATCATTATCTATATAATTAATGTATTGTTTCATATTTATGTTTAATTTATTTATTTTCAGTAATACTCATATAATAATAGTTTTCTTATATAAGTTTATTCTTTTGTTTGAGTTGGGGTAATTTGTTTAAATCTCCTCATACTTGTGAATTATTGGACTTTGAGCCTGCAAATAAGATAATGGCAATAAGAAAATGTGTCAAAAATGCATAAAAACATCAAAAAAGATGAATTCGTACTACTTATTTAATTAATTTTTTCATCATTTATCTACTATTTATAGGTTAATTTTCTTATCATTTTTATCTAGTACTTATTTAGTTTTTTTCAAATATTTTTTGGGAATTCATATTTTTCTTCCAAACATATGTAACAATCCATAAAAGATAAAAAATGATTATTTCTATCAATGTTACCACATTTTTCATTTTTATTTACTCACTTTTTCAAATTGCTAGCACTGCATATTGATTCAATTTTATTAGCTGGAAATATTTTCTCGGTATTGAAATCCTCTTCTCTTCTGACATTTAACAATGAGAAAGGTTTTCCATCATCGATAAAATATGAGGTTTTGTATTTTTTACATAAAATTACAATGTAAATGTGGTAAAATTGGTAGTTAGGATTGTTTTCAAATTTTGGGAAATATAGAAATCAGCCACACCTCAATCCAACACATGGTGTGACTTGTATGACTCAGAGTGCTTCTTTTTATTTAAAATGAACATTAATTTTAGTAAAAAGGAAAACTGACATACTCAAAACCAATAAAACATATTGAGATTGTTTTGATACTTTGGATAAATGATCCATAAGTCATTTGAAATTTTTTGGAATCAGTTGCATGTAAATTCAACGCACAGTGTGACCACTACGACTCAATGTGTCTATTATGAGTTCAAATTTGATAGTTTGGTTCAAAAAATGTCACTCACTAAAAACAAAGAAAACACACTTTTATTTTATTGATAATTTAGGAAATCTATTCATAATTAATTTTTTATGTGTGGTAATTAGTCGCATGTCAAACCAATACACGATGTGATCAGTATATGTCAAAGTGTCTGTCTCTAGTTTAAAATGACATGTTAGTAAAAACAAGTGACATACTCAAAACTGAGAAAACTCATTCAGATTTTTTTGATAATTTATGGAAAAAATTCATAAGTAATTTGAGACATGTAAGAATCATCTATACCTAAATCCAATTCACATTATAACTGGTATGACTCCAAGTGTATCTTTTTATTTAAAAATGACATCAATTTTAATAAAAATGAAAACTGACCAAATAAAAATAAAGAAAACACATTCATATTGTTTTGATACTTTATGGAAGTGATCCATAAGTCATTTGAGATGTGTAGGAATAATCCCTACCTCAAACTGATTCACTGTGTGACTGGTATGATTCTAAGTGTGCATTTTTATTTAAAAATGACATCAATTTTAATAAAAAGGATAACTGAATTACTCAAAACCAATCAAATTCATTTATATTGTTTTTATTCTTTAGGTAAAAAAATAAAAAAGTAATATTTTATGTATATGAATTCTCCACAAATCAATCTGATACATGATGTGTCCCGTATGACTCAATGTTTCTGTTATCAATTTAAAATTAACAGTTTAGTTCAAAAAATTCATTCACTGAAAACTGAGAAAACATTCTTGTATTTTATAGATAATTTTTAAAATTGATTTAGAAGTCATTTTTGGACATGTTGGAATGGGTCTCACATAAAACCCATACATTATGTGATCGATATGAGTGAACGAGCATGTTTTCAGTTAAAAATGACATTTTATTAAAAATTATAGGTGACATACTCAAAACTAAGTAAACACATTATGATTGTTTTGATACTTTATTAAAATGATCCATAATCTATTTGGTACATGTAAGAATTATTCTCACCTCAATATTATGTGTGGTGTGATCGATATGACTCCATATGCATCTTTTTATCTAAAATTGACATCAATTTTAGTAAAAAGGACAAATCACTAACTCAAAACCGGGAAAATGCATTCATATTGTTTTGATACATTAGGTAAACAATCTATAAGTCAGTTTTGATAGGTAGGGATCATTTTAACCTCAATATGATTCATGGTGTGACTAGTATTACTCCAAGTTCATCTTTTTATTTAGAAATGACATCGATTTTAATAAAAAGGACAACTGGCATGATCAAAATTGATAAAACACATTCATATTGTTTTAAAACTTTTTGTAAATAATAAAAAACTCATTTTTTACATGTAATAATTATTTTCACCTCAATATGATACATTATGTTCTCGGTATGAATCAATGTTTCTGTTATGATTTTAAAATCTGTAGTTTATTTTAAAAAATTTTAACTCACTCAAAAACCAAGTAAAATCACTCTTATATTCTTGATAATTTAGAGGTTTTTTAATAAGTCATTTTTGATATATAGGAATTATTATCATGTCAAATAGACACATGATGTGATTGGTATGAGTTAATGTGCATTTTTCTAGTTTAAAATGACATTTTAGTAAAAAAGTCAAGAGATATACTCAAAACTGGGTAAACGTATTCATATTGTTTTGATAATTTATGAAGATTATCTATAAGACATTTTGGGTTTTCATGAATTATATGAACCTCAATTTGATGTATGGTGTGACCAATATGTCTTCAATTGAATCTTTTTATTTTAAATTGATGTCAATTTTAGTTAAAAGGAGAACTCACCTACTCAAAACCAAGAAAACACATTCAGATTGTTTTGATACTTTATAAAAATAATCCATAAGTCATTTTTATGTGTATAAATTATAAATACCTATATATGATACCTGATGTGTCTGATATGACTCAATGTTTCCGTTTTTAGTTTAAAGTCAACAGTTTAGTTCAAAAAGTATCACTCAAAGAAAACCAATAAAATGCGGTTGAATTGTATTTATAATTTAGGAAAATAATTCATAAGTTATTTTTGATGTGTAGAAATTAATATCATGTTAAAGCGACGTATGGTGTTATCAGTATGAGTCAAAGTTCATATTTCTAGTTTAAAAATACATTTTAGTAAAAAATACAAGCAACATACTCAAAACTAAGAAAACACATTTGGATTATTTTGATAATTTAGGAAAACAATGAAAAAGTCATTTGAGATGTGTTAGAATCATACACACCTAAATTCGATGCACAGTCTGATCGGTATGACTCCAAGGGAGATTTTTCAATATATAAGTATCATTATAGTTTAAAATTTGTATCACATCACCAAAACAGAGAAAACGAGACTATATTCTCTTCACTTCATTTAAATTTTTTATTTTAAAATTATTTTTATGATTTCAGGGTGTTTTTTGTGATGCAGTGTGTTGTTACAACAGACTACACTGGTGTTTTAGTGTGCTATTATAGTACACTGTAGTATGACCCTTTATCCATGCTTTTAAAAGTGATGATAAATGGATCCTTTATCAAAACTTATAAAATCACTTATAAATGGATCCTTTATTAGTTCTTTTATAAGTGCTAATAAATGGTATTTTATCGATGATTTTTTAATCACTAATAAAGGATTCCTTTATTAGCAATTCTAAAAGTGTTGATAAAGGAAACCTTTATTAGCGCTTTTATATGTGCTGAAAAAAGACTCGGGCATTTAATATTACTCCAGTAGTCAGTGCTTCTTTAGATCTGATAACAGATGTTTTTAACACTGTTAAGGACCTATTTTATAGTAGTCATTTTTGGGCATGGGATGCATCATGATGAGGAAAATTGCAATGATCTCTTACTAGTCTAGGATGTTATGTCCCCAAGAACATAGCTATACCACCCATGATTTGGATCTCGAAGTGGTTGTGTTTATGTTAATATTTTGGTATAATTACCTCATTATAAAATTTTTTATGGTCTTATCCAATAAAAAGAGATTTAGGAATATCTTTTCTCAGTATAACTTGAATCTGCAACAATGGAGGTGGGTGGAGTTTCTCTAGGAAAATTAATTTAAGATCTCTTATACCTTTAGAATAGGGAATTTTGTGGCTGATGTATTGATAAGGAAGCTATAGAGGTATTCTTTTCATTATTTAATGTATTCATAGAGGGATATGGTATAAGTTAGAAATCCTGCACTTAGATTCAAGGGTATTTTATGAAATTGGTTTCTTATTTCAGATGAAAATGTAGTCTTTTATGATGCAGTGGGTGGAAGAGTCTCAATGGGGAGACTCAAAGGCAGAGGTGATGCATAATTGGGTTGGCCATGGTGATTATTGGGAGGGATAGTTGAAGGAGACTCAATGGAGTATTTACATCTCATTAGATATTCATGGGAGATTTCAACCATGATATTTATATCTCACCTTTGGTGGTACAACCTGAAGTATTAATTATGTATTGTATTACGAGGAAACATATTTGATGGCCAAGGATGAAATGGATTGTATCGGAGTTCATTATTCAATTATGTCCTTCCATATGTTTAAGGAATAACATCATGTTCTTGTTGGTTTGTTTCAGCCCTTAAATTCTCCTAATATGAAGTGTGATGCAATCTCTAAGGAAATCATCCTGAGATTACTCTGTACTCAAGGAGGATATTATGATATCAATTTAATCATGGATCAATTGATGAAGTTATGTCATATCCTATAGATCAAGGAGTCAGGTTTCATGGATTTTTTAGTGATCATGTATGTGGACAAGATTATGTGGTTGCATAGAGTTTTGAGGTCCATTGTCTCAGATTGGGATGATATACTTACCTCATGAGTCTGAAGAGGATTGTATCATGGTTTTGGAACATAGTTATACCTCATCACTACATTCCAACATCATATAGATGTATAGACAAAGTAAAAAATTCTAACACTAGAGGATATGTTGTGTGAATTGATCTTGTACTTCAATGGAGCTTAGGAAAAAAACACAGCTTTGGTTGAGTTTACTTATAAAAACAGATTCCACTCATCCATTGGCATATTCCCATTAATGTATTTGAACAATATGATATTTGATTAACCATTGTGTTGGTTCAAGGTTGTCTATTCATTAGTTCTAGGCCCCGGTGTAGTGAAGATCATGAAAAAGAAGGTTCAAGTGGTTCATGAAAGGATAAAGGTAGTACAAAACTGGCAGAAGTCTTATTTTTATCACAAGAGAAATCCCTTCGAGTTTCAATAGGATTATATGGTTTCTTGAAGATATATACTCATCACATGTAGGGAAGTTTTGTTAAAGGGAGTAATATTACACCCTATTTTTTGGACCCTTTGAGGTGTTAGATTATGTTGGCCTAGGGATGTATCGGTTGGAACTTCCACATTAGATGGAAATAATCCATGACATCTTTTATGTGCGTCAACTCCATTGGTATCTTCATGATGACTCACATATCATTGAATAGAGAGAGTTGTATGTAAATAAAGATATGAAACTTTTGGAGCATCTAATTGAGATTCAAAATCATCTAAAGAATATTTTTCATGGATTAACCATACCTTTGGTTTGGGTGATCTCGTGGAATGGTGGATTATAGGAGAACACTTGGGAACATGAGACATAGATGTGTGCCCAGTACCTAGATTTTTTTTGAGTTTTTCCTTGTTCTATTTTTCTTTAATGATTAGATGTTTAAATCTTCCTAGTAATGAAATGTTCCTTTTTTCCTTGATGATGGTATGTATTATGGATTCTAGAATATAAATAGGTGAGATCCCCTTCCAAATCAAGATATGTTATATTTATGATATATTTTAAAATCATGTGGGTGAGTTAGTGCCACTCAATATGGATAATATATTTATATGGGAGGAGGATTTTCATGATTTTAGTTTTTAAGGTTGTGCTATATGATAGATTATTAGTTGTTGACATTGAGTATGTAGAGGTTAGAATGGTAGTGATAAATGTTTTGTGAAAAGCATGTGTTTTGAGGTTGGTGTGAGATAGTTTTTGTTTTTCAGTAGCAACAAGATCCCCGTGAGGTATCTCATGGGTGGATTTTATAGACTATTCCCTACCTTTTTGTTCTCTGCATTCGTGTTAATTCCCAAAGATAATAAATTTTTAATAGGTATATGATATAATGGTCCGGAATATTTATAATAATTCCTTTTTTATTCTTATTTTTATGGTAGTTAACAAAAGTTATTACTGTTTAAAGTAGTTTTAAAATGGGTTTTCAAATTATAGAAGTAATTTAATAATTTTAAATGTTTATTTGAAAAATTAATTTATATTTTTTAAGTGATTATAATTTATTATTTTTTTGGGGGGAATTTGGAAATAATAAGTGTTTAATGATCAGATATTTATTTATAGGGTTTAAAATGTTTTAAAATAGTTATAATATATTTTGGAATGTTGTTTATAATTTTTGTTTTATTAATAAACTCTTTTCCTTAAAATTAATAGTTTTATATTGTAGAAAAATTATTTTTATGGAAAATCATACCCTTATGAAGGACCTACTATCTACATAAGGGTATGGATATTTTTTAAATGTAATGTAAGGGTGAGATCAAGTCACCCTTACATGAGCCTTTGTATAACACCGTCTAATGGTAAAACAAGTTACCCTTATTCATAACCTCTAACCTATGTAAGGGTCATCTCAAGATACCCTTATATGAGCCTTTCTAAAGTACTATATAAATGTAAAAACACATTACCCCTACGTAGGACCACTAATCCATGTATGGGCAGTGATTTTACCCTATTTTTTCAGATTTTCTCATCTTCTTTATCTTGTAACCCATCTATATGCCTTTTCAATGATCTCAAATCCTAAAATCATGGAATTGTTTTCTTTAGACTCATATAATGATTCATAAATCATATTTGGAATATTTTAATCACTTTTTAATTAAGTATAAATGTTAATACAAAGCATTGGTGAATTCAATTGATAAATCAATGCTATGTATTTAGGAATATTCCTAATATGCATTGCTTCCAAATTTTTAATACTTGAACCCTTCTCTCATCATTATTCCTCAATTATTCCTCTCATATGAATGACCTTGAGACCCTTTATTCAATTCCTAAAGATTCAACATGTTATATAAATTTATCCACTACAATTTATAGGTGAGTCACAACCCTATATCTCCTCTATTAGTTGGCTATAACAACTTACATGGGTAAAATACAAGGTATTGGATCCTTTACCTTTCTTCCTTTATTTTTATACATGGGGGTCATGCATATTTTTTTGGGAGTTGGTATAGACTTGATTAATAAAGATAATTAGTCATTTAATTGAAATGAAATGGGGAGGGATAAATTTTATAAGGTTTAATTGTTATTATGTTTTTCCTATATGCTTGAGTATGCTAGATTTTCTTTTCTCAGTATTATCTTTTGTTGTGGTTCATTATATTTTTTTTTCTATTGAAACAGATAAACCTTATTCTTCTTGTTTCTTGAACTCACCATGCATAAAAACTTTTAAGAACATATATCTAATTAAAAAATTGATTACACATGGAAACATAGATGGTGTAATAATTCCCTTGAGATTATTAAATTAAATATTATGGAGCTTGTGGATCATGTTTTGATTCAAAAAATTTGTTAATTTATTTTTGGTTTTGATGCTAAAAAACACCCACATTTGTGTTACTAATGAATTATCTTTTAAGTTAATTTCAAGAAATTATTATTTGTTAGAATATTCATTTTGGAATTATATTCAATTATTTGATTAGATAGGAACATTTTTAAAGTATTTGAGATGTGTTTTAATATATTTTGGAAACACTATTCATTCCCTATATGTGCAAGAGTAAAGTATGGAATGAACCCTACATTTGGAATAGCACATATGTATCATATACCCTATGTTGTCAGGAAAGTATGGTTAAGAAACCATACAATAGTATACAACCCTATGTTTGAGGAAATTAATGTATGGTACATAAACCCTACTTATTTTATCAAAACTATGTTTTGTGTTTTTTCATCATATGAAGGAACCCTATGATTGACTATTCAATGAAAGAGTTTTAAATAAATGATATTATCTAAGATTTATACAACAGTATCAATATATATAAATATCTATTTAAAGATATTTTGAGACTAATTAAAAGTCTTGTTATGATTGTTTTAAAGGTTTGTATGCAATGGATTATATCATTTCTATTTATAAGGGAGGTTCTAATGCTTCTGATTGATTTTGAATTCAAATATTCATGATTTATTGTGTGATATTTATGGATCCAGTTTGAGCTAGAGTTATTCGACCTACTATATAAATATTGAGACACTCTTCATCAGAGTATACAAAATATACAACATAATACAATATTCATAGAAAGGTATATATAAAAATATATGTGTCATTTTTATCAGTACTACACTATTAATACATTTATGTTTTGATATATAGTCTCACAATTTTTTTTGTTGGTACTATATCATTTTATTATTAAATTATCTTCTTCAAGAACGAAGAAGCATCTTATATATATACAATTTTGAGACATTAATGTTTAAACATTTGTCTTGTGTTTTCTCTATTGTCATTTAAATAAATATTGTGTGATGATAAAGATCTATTTTTTGTTGTGCATTATTGAATACTTGAATACATCTATCAGTTGTTTAAAAAATTGTGAAGTTTAAATTGTATCCTCATCAAATTCAATCTATGTTGATTTGGTGGAGTTTCAACTACTTGGAGTCAATCATGGTTAAGTTTCATATTGCATAATTCCATGGATTTACAGTTCCTTATAAAAGAACCATAACTATCTATAAAGTCTTATTGTAAAAGTTTATACTTTATGAACTCAGTTGTTATTTAAAGGTCTTTGAATAAGAGGAACTAGTGAACATCACCAAGCACATGGAGTTCAGCATTGGTGGAGTGAACTAAGGGATATTTGTTCCTGGAACCATTAAACATCATTTTGTTCATTTCCATTATTTATTTCCACTTCTCACTCAACATTAGGAGAAAAAGAAAGACTAACTACATAATAAGAGAGGTGTTCTGAATTTTTTAAATTTTTGAAAACCACAATTTACTCCATCTCGTGTCTTTGTATTTTTTATTATCATTTTGACCTACCAATTGGTATTAGAAGAAGAGATCTACTAGTATGATTTATTTGTGAAAATTAGTTTTCTATATGATATCAACAAGGGTTATTAGAAAGATCCACTAAAAATTTATTAGCTCTAAAAATCTAGGTATAAACATTTAGATAGAGATATTTTGAAATGACTGATTCTAGAGAAGGTGTGTCGATGATCTATGCTCCTTATTTTAATCATGATAATTATGGTTGCTGGAAATCCCGTATGATTATTTATTTAAAAGATCATAGAATAAGGGTTTATTTGAAGGCTATAAAACCTTATGAGATTCCTAAGGAAGATTTGAATAATGAATAGGAATGGGAATATGATCTCAATTCAAATTCTATGAATGCTATTACGTTTGGTTTAGGAACTGATGACTTTAACTGAGTATTTCAATGTCTTTCAACATTAGAAATGTGGAAAAATATTACTTCTTCATGTGAAGGAAATAAAAATATCAGATAATTAAGGAACAATTTTATAAAACTAATGTTTGTATATTCAGAATGTATGAAGAAGAAACAATCACTCAAATGAATGGAAAATTGATAGAGACTTTCAACAATGTTTATGCTTTTGGAAATACAATTTAAAAATCACCACAAGTGTTAAAATTACTTAGAGAACTACCCTCTAAGTGGAATTGATTATCTTCATCTATACGTTATTCTACACCAGTGAAAAAGTCATCTATGAAGGAGTTTATTGAAACTTTATTTATGTATGAACTTGACATGTAGGATAAAGTTTAAAATCATATACAACATGAATATTTTTCTTTCAAAACTACTATGGATGAATCATCTGATTCATGTCATCCATATTTAGACAATTAATTATCATATATTACTAGAAATATTTAAAAAACTATACAAAAAGAAGAAGAAAGGGGAAAAAAAGAATAGATGTTGTGAGTGAAAAGAAAAAGTTCATACAAAGTAAAATTGTCCTTTAATCAGGGATCAAAGGAAATCAAATTACAAGAGAAAAGAAAATAAATTTGTTAAGGATACCTAGAGTAATACTTTTGGTTCACACAATGAATATTCTACAAATTATGAGGCTAATCATAAAAGATAAATTGTATGTCTTATGACTCATACTGATCATGAGGTACAATCATCTTACTATCAAAATTCTAGTTGTGGAAAATTTTATTATGATTAATTAAATAAATATTACATTATGATATATGATAAATATGAATCCTTAAATAAAGATCATAGAAAAATTATAAAATATTATGACACGGTTTTATTAGATAAAGTAAATTTATCAAAAATAGATTATATTTTTAATGTATAATGATCCTAAAATTTCCTATGATTTTCATGATATTGTGATTAAAGAATTATTGGATAAAGTTAAGGATTTAAAACAAGATTTTAGTATTCTGATAAAATTATAGAAATACTTAAATCAAATACTTCGAAAAAATAAAATACCAAAAGAAAAACTTATATTATGAAGCAATGGTGAAATACTATAAATATACAAGATTTACTTTGTTTCTAGTTTAAATTGAAAAAACATATCTACTATTAAATTTTTTATTATGGTATTAATGTAAATTATTAGAATGATTGCTTCTTTAGATAACTTCAAATTGACAGTGTTAAAAATTTCCATTTCTCAACATAATTATTTGGATTTAATAGTAAAATTCATACAAAAAATAAACATGTTTGGTTGCCTAAAAATTTAATTATTAACACTTCTGTACCCAAAATCATATAGGTACTAAAAATCACTTTAATCTGATGTTTTGTAGGAATACAACACTAAGATATATTGTTAAATTGTTTAGTGGTTGATCAATGGGTACGTGAAATTCTCTACCAAATAAGTGAACGACTCTAAAGTAGTTCTTTATCAAAAAAATCCTCAGTAATAAAATTAATAATCCAGGAATTATATCATTGTCATATTTATATGCTTCTTATGTACTAACTGTTTTATACTGGGGGAAAGATATCTCTCAAAATTTGATAATGACTCTTCTTTCCTTTTTAAATCATGTTTTAATCTATTTTGATTATATATCTAATTTGTTAAATTTCCATAATATTTCTAATTTTTTTCTTAATTACTAAACAATATAATATATATTTTATTTTAGGGAAAAATTATATTTTAAAATCTATTGAAATCTTTATATTTTATAATTTCATTTATTTACAAAAACTGTAATACTTACTTAAATTATATGTAATGGGTGTTCTACTAAGGAAACTAAAACACCATATACAGTATTTCACAACCTAATGATTCAGCTTCCTCTTAAAATTTTAAATTATGAAATTTTATTCCTTAAAATATCTTATCTAAAAGTTTTTCTAAATAATGGACACATAAACATTAATCGGTCAAGTACTTCAAGTTCAGAAGAAAATATTTCTCATAAAAGGATGAAAGGTGATCCTTATTGTTTGTTAAAAGAATAGTTTGTTTCATATATATAAGATTCACTTGAAAAGTGTAATGACCCAAACTATTATAAATAAAATTCCCCTTATTATTTAATTAAATGTATTTTTATGTAATATGGTTATAGAAAATGAATTCACTTATTTGGTTTTATTATATCCTTTCATAATTAAAATACCATTAAGCATAATTACCTTTGATAATATATATTTTGAACTGTTATCACATGATCAGTATAAATATAGGGTTTTAACAAATCTAGTTTACTCTAAAAATGGAACAGATGGCCTCAATTAGTAGGATCATACCATATGAATCTCATTTATCTGATCTTTTGAGCGAGATAGCATCATTGGGATTTTCCCTTGAACAATGCCAAGTTGAAATCCAATAACTTAAGCATGATCGAAACCATTTACAGGATAAGTACAAGCTCATTGAGATCATGGCTCAAACCATGTACGCGCGAACCACCTAATGAAAGTATCACTATCGTGAACCTTACTCATAGGGAATTTTTGGGTGTATGAAATGGATATGTATCAAGATGCTAGTGATATTATTATGAAAATTATTTTTTAATTAATATATTTTCATTATATTATTGTTACTTTATAAATGATTTTTATTTTGATATAATAAATCACAAATTATATTTTTGGGTAATATTTAAATTCAATTAAGGAATTTATTTTGATGAATTAATAGTGTTTTTTAAATAAATAATATTTTAATAAAATAATTTTATTAATTATAAATTATTATAATTTTTTTATGAAGTCAAATGAAATTTTTTATAAGGGTTTGAAAATTGTAAATGTAAAAAAACCCATCATTTCTGAATAAATGTATAATTTATTTTCAAAGTTAAAATTCAAATATTTATAAAATTACTTGTATCAAATGAATATTATTTTTGGAATCATAAAATCAAAATTATCTAATGGGTAATTTTTTATAATTTTCTGAGAGAGTTGAATTTGGGGGGGGGGGAATTAAATACCATATAAATATATGATGTGTATTATGACATCATAATGACCTAAAAGTGATGTAACAAATACTATAATTGGTATACATGAACAAATATTTGTTTTAACTTTAAAATAATGTATTTTATGTTTATTTTATTAAATTTATAAAGTGTTTACAAATCCTCCAAACCCATTAACATATTTTATGGTTTTAAAATCAATTCTATATGAGTATGACTCACCTCCACATAAGAAATTATATTATTTTATTAATTTCAGACCTTGGCCTTATAAAATAATTTAAATGATTCCTATTTTTCAATAACCATGTTAAAACCCATGGAAAGGTTTGTTCCTTTGGTTTTTTTATATAGAGTCCAAAAACAATGTTTGAGAAATATTAAAGAAAAACCCTGTCTTTTTCTATATAAACCCGCCCATGAACTCAATTATCTTCACTAAAAATCCTTGGATCATGTTATTTATCTTCCCTCTTCTCTATAGATTCCTCCAAATGTTCCCCCATACTCTCAATAATCTCCTCTGAAGCATTTATATTCACACTCTTAAGTAAGGAATCCTCACCTTCTTTTCTTTATTCAAGTTTCGTTATTATCTTACACCTTATATTTCCAATTAATAATGTTGGGATATCTCTTTTAATATCACTATTACTATAAATTTTATTTCAAAATTATGAGATACCACTTTATCTCTCATAAAATCATTTTTATGAATTTTAAAGTGATGTCATTATGTTGCCGAAATTGCACCACGATTTTCCATGCCAAAACAATAGTATAGTGAATACCATACCCATTTCCAATCAAAGGTATTAAAATTTATAAACTTATACCACTTTGACAAGGTAATTAGATGTATTTTTTTAACACTCTATGATCTGGTAATAAAAGTTTAGGATAAATTATTTCATGTTTTATTATCTATGTGGCACACTTAAGCATGAGAATGAAATGAATGTGATGGGTGTTCCAAGAACTATATAGAAGTATAACATATTAGGTAATGTTTTGTATCATGCGACTTTATATTAGGATATATAGTGAACCTAATTCATTTATTTGACTTTTTCCATCATGATTCCTTGGTATTTATCTTTGACCTATTTTTCTGATGCAATGTTTTAAGTTGTTTCCACATTCCCATGTTATGATTATCACGCTATATCAAGCCTTATTATACATGTTTATGACTATAAAATATTTTATTTTCCATTTATATTTCCATTTTCTAACACATATCACCATATTTGATGTTCATTCCCTTACTGGTATTTATATCTCACCCCTTTCTTATGTATGTCCCATGGTTATCCCATTCATTTTTAAAAGCCATGGAATTTTAGAAGCATGTTAAGGAAGTTTTGAACAATATTGTTGTATCCCATGTTCAAGTGGTTATAATATATAATTAATTACCAAAAAAACTATAACTATCGATCTTATGGGTTGTATTATGTGTCATTTTATGTAAAAATCATGTGTTAATGTGTAATAAAGAACAATATTGTTATAGTCAATATCAGAGGAAAAGTTTAGTTATTTTTTGGATTAGGATTAGAAAACCCTAGAGAAAGCCTTATGGATAGACTATGTATAAGAAAAAATACCTAAATTTTGGCCAGTATCATTTAAGTGGATAATGAAAAAAACAAATTCTTTTATGAATAATACAAGTGTTCATGGTTCTGGCACAGATGTACCTAGGGGTAAAAACTCTAACAATGTGTGTCGGGCCGGACCCAGTGTAACCTGGTACATGAAAATATGCCTTAATTCACACCTGGTTTGACACTCTTGGGGGATATTCTTTTCTAAAATCACATGATCATTAAAACCATTATTTAGGGAACAAAAAAATCCCATAATATTATATGTTAAGAAATAGATCATAGATAACATAGATTGAAGCCTAGAAATTCATAAGTTAAGAAAATAAATATAAGTTATAATTTAACCCTTTAATTTCATTAAATTACCATTTATGTGTTTAATGGTCTTAAAATAATCATCCCTAATTTTCCCTTTATTGTATCCAATGTCCATATATATGATGAATTGTATAAATAATCAATGTGATGAGAAATGTGATGAATTCCCCCAATGAGATTCTCAATCTAATGAGAGCGAGATTCTCAAAATTAGTGATTATACACTCTTATCTAACTCAAGTTCTAAATAGAATCCTTGATCAGGAGGAATACCAAAATCCCCCTAAGAAAGAACATGCTGCAATTGATAATATTATGTGACAAAGGTCTTTTACTTTCAATGGATCACATTATTCTTTAATCGCATAACAATGGATCAACTACATTGATATGATCTTCTTCATCCTTCAACATTCATAATAAGAAAAGGTTCTAATAGTTGTTGATTATATAAAGGGAGAAGCTTATTAGTAGCGGAAATTGATCAATAATATGAATCCTAAGGAAGAGATAAATGCAATGAGGTGGAAGGAATTCTTGAAAAAGGTTTTTGATAAATATTTTCCTCATACTCTCCAACTTAAAATGGAAAGGGAATTCTTTTCCCTCAAGAAAAAAATACAAAAAATATATCAGGTCATATGAGGGAAACATTACAAGAATTCCACAATACACATTAATCTTTTTCATTACCCCCAAATGAAAGATTTATTGCTTATTTGGTGTGTTAAACCCTAGTCTATGAAAATCCCTGGCGGTCCAAGAATTTGATAGCTATGAGGAAATCTTTTAATGTTCTCTAAAAGTAGAAATGGAGATTAGTGAACCTCAAGGGTATCCTAGGGATAATAATAGGAATGTGAAGTTTAATTCTGGTATTCTCATGGAGAAATAAAATGGTGCTAATAAATTTCAACATACCACTTTCCAAATATTCAGAAAGAAGAACCCCTGAAATTTCCTGGGGGTGGGGGGTGAGGAAATACTTTAGGTGTGGGAAAGACACCTAGCTAATGTTTATCGATATAAGAAATACACTATTGCGATGGGGGAAAGGAATTACCTGATAAACACTCAAAACATTATTCATTTCTATAACTATAAGTAAACTCGACATTTTGTAAACTAATGCACTAAGATAAGGGTTTTTGAAGACAACCAACAACATCCAACGTAGCAAGATAGATCTTTTTTTCCATCAGAACAATTGAGGTGTATCCTAACAAAAAATGGGTGACAAGTATGCTAGTTATTCATTAATTAATAGATAATTTATTTTTTTATTCTTATTTTAACCATTCCATCATATCATAAAAGATTAGTAAAACTATTCAAACACCACCGCAAATCATGGAAGTAGAGATATATGTGAAAATGAAGAATGGGAAAATTATTTAATCCCAAGTATATAACTCCCCCCTATCATAATTTATGGGATTAACATCTTAGAGAAATTTTTCATAATGTTTTGGTGGAATTTTATGAAATTCTAGGATTGTATTGTCTTTCCCTATATAGAGTGAACTTAAATTCCATTGAGAAGGAAATGACTCTCCATATTGTGAATTGACCACAAGTTCTGTACAAGTGCAAGTAGGAGGATGAATATTATTTATCAAAAACATCATAATCATGGATATTCTTTCCCAATGAGCAAGCGTATATAGCTCTAATGAACGATTCTAAGGAAAGAATCGACCTCAAAGACATGAAAGTTTTGAGGGAATACACTGATATGTTTCCCTAGGAATTGTCTGGTATTCCTCATAGGTGAGAAGTTGAATTTTCAATAGATCTTGTACCTTGGGAGTTACCATTATCTAAGAATATATATTGAATGATGTTGTGGAACTTGAGGAGCTGAAGAAATAACTACCGGAGAATCTGGATAAAGGGTTTATACGCTCAAGTGTTTCACTATGTGGTGCACCAATCCTCTTCATCAAAAATAATGATAGTTCAATGAGACTTTGCGCTGATTATCTTGAGCTCAAAAATATCATGATAAAAAACATGGATCCTCTACCTTAGATTGATGAATTTTGTGATCAGCTACATGAATCACAATACTTCTCCAAGGTGATATGAGACTGGGATATTACCAAGTTAAGGTGAAGAAGGAGGATATTATTAAGCCTCTTTTTCATATGAGGTAAGGAAAATATGAGTTTATATTGATGCTTTTAAATCTAAATAATGCTCCAACAATTTTCACGGACTTGATGAATAGATTCTTTAGAGATTACCTCAACAAACACTACTAAAAAAATAGGTTTATCCAATGATAGGGCTCTAACAACTTTAGCCAAAAGCACTGTTAAAGACCCCCTTTTTTAGTTCTAGAAAAATAGTTGATAAATGGCACCTTTTAAAAACTCTTTTTTTAGCGTTGTTAAAGGGGATCTTTAATCGTGCTAAGAAAATCACTGAAAAAAGCCCCTTTTTATCACCGCTTGTAAAAAACACTGACAAAGGGGGAATTTATCAACACTTTTTTATTAGTTCTCATATAGGATATATTTAAAAAAATTATATTTCATAAAAAATAATATATTAATATATTAATATATTTTTATTGATATAAATATAATATATATATTTTAAAATATGTTTTAGATAAGGTAAATAGACATTTAAACTTAATATAAAATATATTTAGTAAAAATGGATTATAAATTAATTTAAAAAATATTTTTAATCAATAATTTTCTAATTAATATGGAGTAATATTTATTTAATATCAATTGGAAGGTAAAAAAATCCAAAAAATTATTAAAAGATCTAAAATAATTTGAAAACATAACTCGAACATCAAACGACCGTAACTTTTGATCTGGGTGTCTGTTTGGGATCTACCACATATCAAATCAAAGTCTGTGACAATCTCTCTGTCCCTAGTGAAATAGGTAAACCTTTGTCACAATTTTCGGGGCCTAAAAAGGACTAAAAGGCCTCTAAATCTACTATTTTTTCAAGATACCTCAATTTTTTAACATTCAATGAAATTCCATCCTCATTTAAGTGGGTCTTTTACCCATTTTTTGTGAGGACTGAATTTATTTACAATGATTACATTTATATTGATGTTATTATTTTTAATTTTTATCATTTTTCCTAATTTAGTTTTATTTATAATTAGATATATTCATTTTTTAATATTTACTTATAATAAACCACTTTTATAAATTAACATATAAAAATATTTATGTAGAAATTTATTTTTAAATATATAACATAAATATTTATTATTAATTTTATTTAAATTAAAAAATTATCCATTTTATTTACCATATTAAAATGTATTCATATGTATATATATATTTTATATATACATATTTTTTCATATTAATAAACACACACACACAGATATATATATATATATATATTATATAAATGTATATTAGTATATAATATATTTAAATAAATATAATATAGTATATATATATAACAAATATTTCAAAATATGTATAAATAAATAAAAAATTCTTCAAATAAACAACAAAATACACATGGCATGGTGGTAAAGAGCATTAATTTGCATAAGGGAGGCCCTGGGATAAAATCCAAGCATGCACAATTATTCGATGTATCCTTACAGTGTTGAGAAAGGGAGATGGGGTGCATGATGGAAGATGAGTACTGGAAAGCACTTAGAAAGGGGTCATTAAACACTGATAAAGGGGGTTGGGGTCTATGAAAACTTATTTTTTTCCATATTTTTTAGTATCATTTTTTATCATTTTTAAAAGAAACTCTTTAATAATGTTAAAAAATGGGATGTCAAACACAAATTTTAATAGTTCTAAAAAATCTATTAAATGAATCCTTTAACAGTTCAAAAAATTACTAATAAAGGCTTCCTTTTATAGTGCTTTTTTAGCAATGTTAAATACCCCCTAACATCGCTTGTAATATTAGTGCTTTTTAAGCACTGATAAAACCCTTTAAAATCGATGTTAAAGCCTTAATTTTCAGTAATAAAATTTGTGGTATTATTTATTGATGATATTATTATATACTCCAAAACCAAGGAGGAGCATGAGGATAATCTGATCATTTTGCTAAAGACCTTGATAAAGGATAAGATTTATGTAAAGTACAAAAAATGTGAGTTCTTTTTGAACGAATTTTAATTATTTAGAATATCATCACAAGTAATGGGATATCTATTGACCTTTCAATGAAAGAAGTAGTCGATGGATGGTTGAGGCCAACATATATGATAGATATCCATAGTTTCATTGAATTATCTTAATATTATTATCAAATTTTTATAAATTTCTTGCGATTGTCAGACCCTCTAACCATGCTAACTTAGAAATTACTAAAGTTTTCTTACAATGATGAATGTGAAGAGAGATTAAAGGAGATGAAAAAGGATCATCATTTCACATGTGATTACACTAACCGTAAGTATATAACTTTTAAAAGTATTAAAATATGCTTTAAATAAGGTCTTGGGTTGTGTTCTAATGAAAAATGATAAAGGCATAGCATATGCTTCAAGGCAATTGAAAGTTAATAAACAGAACTACCCAATCCATGATCTAGAGTTCGCTATAGTGATATTCACTTTGAAATTATAACGAAATTATCTCTTTGTAGTGAAGTGTGACATATGTACAGATCAAAAAATCCTCAATAATATATTCACACCAAATAGGTGAATATGTTATAATGAATATGGTTAGAGCTGATCAAGGACTATGACTGGTTCATCCACTGCCATCCTAGAAAAGTGAATAAAGTGGTACATGATCAAAGTATAAAAGATTCATCAATAATATCATTGATGATAATTAATAATTATCTAGTCTTCTTAGAGTTGAATAGAATGTACATGGGAATTATAATGTAAGGAATATCATAAACACATTCATAAATGATTTCTCAATCTTCTCTTCTCAAGAAGATAAAATATTCTCAAATAGATGATGTGGGAATTCAAAAGAATGTGGAAGCTATGAGAAAAGGTAAATCCTCATAGTTAAATTTTAATGAAAAAAAATTAGTGAGATTTTATCCATGACTATATATACCATAAAATACTAAGTTAAAGAAGGATTTATGAGATGATTCACATAGATCAACCTTCTCTATCGACCCAGGAAGCCCGAAGATGTATCAAGATCTCTAAGAACACTATTGGCAGGACAATATGAATAAGAAGATCATAGAATATACATTAATATATCTTACATGTTAGAAAGTTATAGAGAAAAGGAAAAAATACAAGGGGATGATGAAAACATTACCCATAACTACATAGAAATGGGAAGAATCACCATGTACTGTCATTGGTCTTCCAATGATATCAAGATGTAATAATGCTATATGGGTTGTGTTGCATCATCTTACAAATATTACACACTTCATTACGATTAAAGAGGATTTCTAACTCAATAAAATTTAAATTATATTCATTAGATAAGTGTTGAGGCTACATGGAAAACCATTTTCGATTGTATCTGATTGAGATCCAATATTCACCTCTAAGTACTAGAAGAGTCTCCAATAAGATCTAGAAATTGATTTGAACATTATCATGGATTATCACCCTCAAAATGATGGAAAATATGATAAAACTATACAGGAACTTGAGGACATTTTGAGAGAATGCTCAGTTTACTTAAAAGAAGGATGGGACCTATATCTTTTTCTGGACGATTTATCTTACAAAAATATTTTCCACTAGAGGATCCGAATGGTTCCCTATGACACCCTTTATGGGAAGGGGTGTAGAAAAACTTCATGTTGGGATGAAGTTGGGTAAATAAAACTTATAGGTCCTGAAATGGTTAAGGAATTGGTGGAAAAAGTTAAGACCATTCAGTAGCACATCAAGGTTGATCAGAGTTGACAGAATATCTATGATGGAAATCAATGAAGAGACCTAGAGTTTGATGTTGCATACATGGTATTCATCCACTTCTCTCTATGGAATAAAGTGATGAGATTATGGATGAATGAAATGATTATCCCAATATATATCATCACCTTTGAGATCCATGATCACATCAGAGTAGTGCCCTACCAACTTTCACTCACACCTAACCTATCTCAAGTACATGATGTATTCCATGTATCCATCTTTAGAAAAGTATATACCATATCCATCACATGTACCCAATCCATAAGTTTAACTATTCGAGATTTATCTCTCATATGAGAAGCAACGGGTGATGATCTTAGATCATAGAGAAAAAGTTATGTAAAATAAGATAATTCACCTGGTCAAAGTGTTGTGGAGAATCACAATGTTTGAAGAAGTTTTATGGGAACTAGAGTAAGTGATGAAATAGAGTTAACCTCATATTTTTTATTGTGGGAAATGAAAATTTCTTGGGGGGGGGGTTGTAAAAATCTAGATTCATATAAATAAAATTCCCCTTGTGATTTAATTAAGTTTTTTGTTATGTAATATGGTTATAAAAAACACATTCAATTAATTTGTTTTATTATATATTATCATATTTAAAATATTGTTAAGAATCATTCTTATTGATAATTTATCCATTGAATAGTGATCACATGATTAGTATACATATAGGGTTTTCACAAATCCAATTGACTCAGACAAAGGAAGTGATAGCCTAAACCAGTAGGATCATACCCTATGAATCCCATTTATTGAATCTTCTGAGGGAGATAGTATCATTGGAATTTTACCTTGAAAAATATCAAGATAATAACCAACTACTTAAGCATGAGCGAAACTGTTTATAGAAGAAGTTCATGCTCATCAAGATCACAACCCAAACTATATACGTCGAACCAACCCATGAAAGTCTCATCGCCGTGCACCATACCCATAGAGAGTTTTCAGGTGTATTAAGGGGTTTTTTAATGATAAACTAACAATATGAGTATATAAATTAGTTTGAAATGGATATATTTTCATCTAATTATCATTACTTTATAAATGATTTTTTTTATAAAATAAAACACAAATAGGATGTTTGGGTAATATTCAAATTCCATTAAAGAATTTATTTGGATAAATTAATGGATTTTTTGAAATAAATAATATTTTTATAAATTATTATTATTAAATAATGTTTATTAAATAAAAATCATCATATAATTTTTATGAATTCAAATGTAATTTTTTATAAGGGTTCAAAAACTGTTATTGTCAACAAAACCCAACATTTCTTAATAAATATTGATTTTATTTTGAAAGTGAAAATTCACATATTTAGGAAATTATTTTGATAAAATTAATATTAATTTTTGAATCAAAATTTTAAAATTATCCATCAGTTAATTTTTCTTAATTTTTTGAGATAGTTGAATTTTCAGGTAAAACTTAAATATCGCATAAATATACTATGTGTATTATGACATAATAATGACTCAAAAGTAAAGTAATAAATACTATAAAGGGTATACATGACCAAATATATGTTTTCCTTTAAAATAATTTGATTTTATGTTTATTTTATTAAATTTATAAATCATTTATGAATCGTCCAAAACCATTAATATATTTTATGGTATTAAAATCATTTATTTAAGAGTATGACTCACCTCCACATAAGAAATAGTAATATTTTATTAATTTAGTCCCTTTTCCATATAATTTTTTTAAAATCACTCTCATTTGGGATAAACCATGGTAAAAACCCATGGGATGGTTTGTGGGTTTTGTTATTTTATTATATAGAGTCCAAAACCTTTGTTTGAGAAATATTAAATAAATCCCCTATATTTTTTATATAAAACCACCCAAGATCTCATTAATCCTAATTGAAAATCCTTATATCACATTATTAATCAGAACTTACCTCTATATATTCCTCTCAAGGTGGCCCAATCTCTCAAGAAGATTCTCAAAAGCATTTGGAGTCACACACTCAAGTAAGAGATCCTCACCTTCTCTTCTTTATTCAAATTTTTTTATTAAATTATTCCTTATATTCCCAATTCCTAATGTTGGGATATGTATTTACTTATACATATTACTTACCATTTTATTTTTAAATTATGGGGGACCTCTTTCTCTCGCATCAAATCATTTTTATGAATTTTTATTTGATGTCGATATGCTACCAAAATTTCACAGAAATTTTTCATGCCAAAATAATTGTGTAGTGAATACCATGTCCATTTCCTATCAAATATGTTCACATTTATACACTTATACCTCTTTTACATGGATCTTACATGTATTTATTCTACACTCAATGTTCATGGAATAAAATATGATGATAAATGATTCCATGTTTTATGATCTATGTGGCACACTGAAGCATGATAATGAAATGAATTTGATGGGTGTACCCAGAATTATATAGCACTCCAATGCATTGGGTAATATCTAGTCTCATGAGACATCATGTTGGGACAACGAGTGAACCTAATTCCTTTATGAAACTTTTTCAATCTTGATTTCATGGAATTTATCCTTGACCAATGTTTATGATGCAGTGTTTTAAATTATTTTCACATTTCCCATGTTAGGATTATCATGTTATATCTTGTCTTATTACTCTTATTTATGATTCTCACACATTTTGTTCCTAGTTGATATATCTATTGTCTAACATTTATCACCTTATGTATTTTTTATTCACTTACTGGGATTTCTATCTCACCCATTTATTATGTATATCCCAAGGTTATACCATACAGTTTTTAAAAGCCATGGAATTGTAGAAGCATGTTAAGGAATTTTTCAATAATGTTATTGTATCTCATGCTAAAGATGTTATTATATGTACCTAATTCTGAAATACAATGGACTTATCAATATTTCAAGTTGTATTATGTGTACTTAAATATAATAAATCAAGTGTTTTTGTGGAATAAAGAACATAGTTTTTATAAAAATTCTTCTAAAATATATAAATAAGTTTATATTCATGAAGAACAGGAAGTCTCTTCTTCTCAAAAATATTATGAAAGGATTATATTAAAATTCATCACTTTGAATAAAGAAAAAGTGAAACTATAATCTGATCTGTATGTGTCTAAAAATTTGTATAATGATTTATAGAAATAATCAATATCGAAAATGGTTTTTGATTAGATACAAAAAGAGTGTTATAATATGAAAGATAATTCAATATCAAAAGTAGTCTTTAAATATTTCAAGTTAGAAATGCTATGTAAAATGGATTTGCTCAGAAGAAAAGTTGCTACTAAGCTAGATCTTGATAAGTTGATTTTTTTCTACTTGAGAAGTGTTTTTCTTCTTCATATCAAAGAAAAATATTTGTTCAAAACATATTAGAAGAATTGTCAAGAGTTTTATCTTATTTAAATGAAAATTTTTGAATATTGGATTGTTCAGATAAACCATCCTTTTCTATATAACCATTTGATTATATATTATTTTTTATATATTTATTTTAATATAATTGTTTCTATTTATTTGTTTCATAATCTATTTTTAGTTATCTTACATAAGCATGTACTTCCATCCAATGGCCCAAAGGCCTTCAAATATTTTTTATTATTGATAAATCCCCCTTTTTAAGGGAAGAAGAGGGAAACCCAAAAGACTTCATAGACTTAGGACAATCACACCTGAAGGAAAAAAAAGAGTGAAAAATATATTGAAAACTAGATCCGCCCCTCCCCAGCATAAAAACATGTTGAAGCACTCCAATGTTGCAAGGAAAATCGACAAGCCAATATCCCGTGACAAGCACTGGGCCGATCCAATGGAAAACTCGTACCCTACCAAAAAAATGAGTCTGAAAAGCACTACAATGAAGAATCACCAGCTCTGAAACCTCCTGTAGACCTAATCCAAGTGATCGAGTATGGATGCACAAACTTCCTACCTCCAGGATCAAACAAAATAAACAAAACTACTACCACATAACACATCAAAATACTTAACACATCACTAAATCAAAGCATCAGCCACCATCTCTAGAAATAAACCATTCCAACATGACCAAATAAACCATTATAACTTAACCAAATCAACCGCAAGAGATCCAGGGATCTATAGCACTAGTAGTGGAATAAAAACTCGACACCATAATACCTTCACCTGCAGAAAACACAAAGAAAGAAAACCCAAAGCCCCCCCCCCTTCGAGGCACTGTAGATCAAACCCATAGACCCCTGAAAACCCATCAGAGCCCTCACCTATACTCATCGGACAAACCGAGAATCCAGATCCTCTCATTCAACGCTGAAAATACCAACGGAGGCAACTTGTATTTGACGAAGAGCCAATCAGAGAAACCGAAGATGCCGGAAAGATGGGACGCATCGAACCAAAACCCTTTAAAATTGATCCTCCACCACAGAACTGCTCCAGGCCACATCATCTCAAAGCATGTCGATCTGAAGCACTAGAGCAGAACATCGTTGCTGGGATGGGAGACAACGTCGAATACCGTCAGATATCGTTGCACCACACTAGAGCAAGGTTTGAGCCAAGACCAGAAGGAGCTACTGCGACCGATCTAGGCCGAAGAGGGAAGGAGAAAGAAAAGAGATGGAAAACCCTATACACCTCATGAGAGAGAGTGGATTTCACTCAGAGGCCTCAAAATTCACACAATCATGTACTTAATATTTAATTATTTTAAAAATTAGTTTTTATTGAAATTAATAAGAATAGTTTTTATTACTTTTACAGAAAAAATTGTTTTAAATGTTTTAATTCATTGAATATATTATATACTTTTATTCAAGGGAATATTTAAGAAAATCACTATTTTATTCATTAATATAATCTATTATGCTCCTTTATTACTTATCTATACCTTTTAAAAACATGAATTTAGGGAAGGTTTATTTCAAATAATCTCTACTCTTATATTTTTTATGTCACAAAAGGGGGAAGAAGTTTATAGTTTTATTGAGGGAGAAGTTTATAGTTTTAAAGGTAGAGAATTTTATAGTATTAATATCATAAGAGGGGATTTTTTTATTACTTATAATAAGAGTGATGTTTTATGAAAAAGAAAAATTATATAATGGGATAATGGGGAAAAATTTTCCTTTATATAAGAAATGTTATATTATCAAAAAAGGGAGATATTTATTGTTTTTAAAATTTTATTTTTGATATGGGGTTTTTTAATATCAAAATGGGTGAGATTTTTTAGTATGTGTTGATTCAAAAATTTAGTTAATTTCTTTTTTGTTTTGATGTTCACAAAAACACACATTTTTGTTACTAATGAATTATATTTTAAGTGAATTTTAGGAAATTATTATTCATCATAATATTAACTCTTGAATTATATTCTAGTATTTGATTTACTAGTAATATTTTTTAAAGTATTTGGGATGTGTTTTAACATATTTTGGAAACACTTTTTGTACCATACATGTTCAAGTGTAACGTAAGGAATCAGGCCTAAGTTTGAAATAGCATGTATGGATCATATACCCTACACTATCAAGAATTAATGGTTAAGAAACCTTATGTTGGTATGAAACCCTATTTTTGAGGAAAAAAAGGTATTTTATAACAACCCTACTTTTGTGATCAACCATATGTTGTCAACCATACATTTTGTGTTTTGTCTTCACATGAAGGAACCCTATGTTTGACTATTCAATGATGAAGTTTTAAATCTACGATATTTTTAGAGATTTCTGCAATGATATATTTAGAATTAAATATATAATAAAATAATTTTTATGAAAAATCCATAGGCTCATTATTATTGTTTCAAAGTATGATATTAAATGGATTAAATCTTTTCTATTCTTATTGGGAGTTATGATGCTCCTGATTGAGTTTGAATTCAAATATTCATGATTTATTGTGTGATATTTCTGGATAGGGGTTGAACTAGAGTTGTTTGAACTATAGTATAAATATTTAAACTCTATTCTTTGTAATATAAAGTATATACAACAAAATACAATATACATAGAAAATGAGATATACCAAGTTGTGGGTCGTTATATTTAGTGCTACACTTTGGAGATATACATTTTTTGATATATCATTTCACTACTTTTGTTGTCTCTAATACTATAGTTTATTGTTATATCATCTTATCCAAGAATAAAGAAGAATTTTTTAGAGATACACTTTATAGAAAATCATGTTTAAACATCTATCTAGTGTTTTATATATCATTGCTTAAAGAAATACTAAACTATGTTGAAGATCTATTTATTGTTGTGAATTATTGAATTATTTAATACATCTATCATTTGTTTCTATGACTATGAAGTTCTACCTATATCCTAAAAAAATAAATATTTATTGATTTGGTGGAGTTTCAACTACTCGGAATCAGTTGTGGTTAAGTGTCAGCTTCTTTCAATAAGCTGTGGATTCACAGTTCCTTGTAAAAGAACCATAAGGTTTTTTAAATCTTTATTGTAAATTTTTCAACTGTCTGCACTCATTTTTTAATGGTCTCCTAATAAGAGGAGCTATTCAAAACACTATGATCATGTAGTTGAGTTTTGTTGGTGTGTACTAAAGGATATTTGTTCCCTAAACCAATATTCATCAAATTTATTCATTTATTTTATTTATATTCATTGTTCACTCAACTTTAAAAGAAAAAATAAAGTTTAACTACATAAAATGAAAGGTGTTTTGAATCTATCAATTTTTTGAAAATCACAATTTACCCCCCTCTTGTTTATTTTTCTTCTTCCTTATCATTCTAACCTAAAATTGTCCACTAGATTAATTTGAAATAATATATTTTAATTGTTTAGTGTGGTGAATATGTTTTATAGTGATTTTTTGTTGTGTTTTTTTATGTGTGGTGATTCTATTTTGTGGTAGTGATTATGTGTAATAATTGTGATGGGAAGTGGTTGTGATGTGGGATTGTGATTGATATGAGGTGTGGTTGTGATATGTGGTGGTTGATGCATGGGTATTTTTGTGTTGTGTTTTTTTGTGTTGTGTTGTGTTTTGTTATGATGTGTTGTGTTGTGTTGTGTTGTGTTGTGTTGTGTTGGGTTTTGTTGTGTTGTGTTGTGTTGTGTTGTTTTGTGTTGTGTTGTGTTGTATTGTGCTGTGCTGTGCTCTTCTGTGCTGTGCTATGCTGGGCTGTGTTGTGTTGTGTTGTGTTGTGTTGTGTTGTGTTTTTTTGTGTTTTATTTTGCTGTGTTGTGTTGTGGTGTGTTGTGTTGTGTTGTTTTGTATTGTGTTGTGTTGTGTTGTGTTGTGTTTTGTTTTGTTGTGTTGTGTTGTGTTGTATTGTTTTGTGTTGTGTTGTTTTGTGTTGTTTTTTGTTGTGTGGTGTGGTGTGGTGTGGTGTGGTCTGCGGTGGTGTGGTGTGGTGTGGTGTGGTGTGGTGTGGTGTGGTGTGGGATGGTGTGGTGTGGTGTGGTGTGGTGTGGGATGGTGTGGTGTTGTGTTTTGTTGTGTTTTTTTAGTTTCCTAGTGGTGATGGAATTAAATTCTAATGATGAATTGAAATGGTTTGGGCTATAATGGATAATAAATTATTGATGTTAAAGTTGTATGTGTGGTTAAAATAGTAGTTGTTAAAAATTAAAAATAATGGTATTCATAAATTAAGATGATTGGTAATCAGAAAATCAATAAGGGAAATAACTTGTAATGGTAGTGTAATGTGTATTATGGTTGTTCCTTAATTGTGTGGTGTTATTCATTTAGATATTGAATCAAAAGTGGGAAGGGTTGTGATTCTTTATGGTGATGTAATGAGTTGTGTCAATGATTTTTCTATGAACCCATAGGTTGGGATTCTGTGTAGCTGTTATACTATATTTTCATTATGAATTCCCTACACAACCCACATACATCGAGTACTTTATGCTGACACCCAAATGTTTTGGGGGTATTTTTTAAAATATCCCAGATGGTGAGGATGTATGGATAGCTACCCACGCTTTCCCACTCTCTCTTCTATTTGAGGTTCTTATACATGAGCTATGATGGCTTGTAAACATAATTAACTTATGGTTGGGCTAAATATATTGATCAGGTGGTTCTTAGAGGGTGTCATTCATATTAGAAGTAGGTAATGGGGTTTTTTTCTTTCATGTTCATGATACCTTACTATCCTGGATATATATAAGTGGTTATGATAGGATATGGATGATATGGCCAGTTAAACATGGGGTGTATGGCATGATATAGATTCTCCGGTGTCTTCAGGAAGGATTAATATATGGAAGATATGGGACCACCATGATATTTGTTGTTGGGGTGTGATAGTGGAAAATTAGTGGGTATGGTTTTGTTTTTTTCTTTTTTATTAATATTAAATAGTTTCTAGGTGGTTTGATATCTTATATCCCAATTATAAATTATACTTAGAGGTAAATTCCTTCTATATGTGAGATTTTTATACTCTCAGTGCTAGTTACCCACCTAGGACCTACTGAAGGTGGGTCTCGGTGTTCATCATGTCTCTTCCTTCATTACTAACCCAATAGGGGTACCTTTGGAGGGAACAACTTGTGACATGGTCTGTACACCCGTGACTAATTTGATACTCCCATCCATAGGAGTATCTTTATCATCTCCTAATATAAAAAAAACTTTGGATCTCCATAGTCTACCTCTCATCTATTACATCATGTAATGATGGGAAGTGATTACTCTACTCACACCTAAGTTCAAAAAATGAAAAACCAATCACCAGGTTCCAATAATGTACTCAACCGCATGCATCAATCACAAACATCAAAGTGTCAGTAATTGATTTTTTTTCAAGGATAATAATTCTATAAGCTATAAAACCCGATTACCAATGGTTGATTCTAAAATTTTTTTATTCCCACCATAGGATTCTATCATATAAAACACAACTTTTGAAGTCAAAATCATAAAAACCAACAAAAAACGCACCAAACAGTCAAACCCATGAATTAATCAAATATGTATGAAGGGGTCCAATCCCTGAACCATTTAAATAACATTTAAATACTTGATACTAATGTCAAACATCAATCCCATGAGAAATCCATTGAAATATCTCTAGAAACATCCACTATATACCCAAAAAGCACACAAGACAACACACGGGGTCATCTTAATTCATCACTGAAAACCAATAAATTCTTCTACAGAGGCACCAATTGATTTTCTCATCATATTGAAAAAATAGGTCCAACCCCACCAATCATTCTTTCGGGTTCCCAATAAAAAATGGTATACTATAAGAACACACAAATTAAGAAATTGGGTCACTCTTATCCAACACACAAAATTTTAGTAACCTAATTTACATGATACTAGTAGAATATTTCCAAAACTAGTTCAAATCATTTTACACATGCCAAATTTTACCTGAGTTTTAAAAAATATCCCTTTGAATCCAATGGTTTTCACTAAAAACTGAACTGGAAAAATCCCCTACATAGTATATTCCTTTCCCAAAAACCACTTACCCTTTCAAATACAATTCAAAATTCAATTACAAAAACCATTTTTCTCGAAGGTTCTCAAAACCAAAAAATAAAAACCTATTTAAAAATCATTGGTTTCATGATCTATTTCAAATAAAAACTACTTACCAAAACATTTCATGTATACCTTTTTCCATCATGCACATTTTATTTTCAAAACATTGTTTTCTTCTTGAAACATATATTTTCTCAAAATCCACATATCCTAAAAATAATTTCCTTATGGATGTAGAACAATCACAATCATAATCAATCAAATGAACCCCTAAAATCCATATTAATCTAATAAACCCTTATTATATATGTGAGAAAATGTAATTTATATTATATGATTCTTCAATTAATAAGTTATTTTTAATGAGACAATAGGTTAAACAACACTACCCATAGGCCTACATATTATTCCCTAAGAATGCCATTTTCATGATGTATAGTTAACTCATTGGATCCTGGACCATCCGTATGACTTGTCCCATGTCTCTTCTATCCCATTTTGGTATTCTTGGTCAAATAAAATACCTCAATTATCTGAGATTTTCTAGTCCTGAAACTAGATATCCCCTAGAAACTTGAATTTCAACCAAAGCCATATTGGTCAGGGATGCGCTCAATCAACCTCCAAAGTTCCAACATTTTGAATCCATCTCTATATAAAACTTTCTCATCCCAAAAAATATTCTAATACCACTCTATAATTCCTCTTCTTAGATCACCAGAATAATACCTGGGTGGGGTGGATTCCACGCGACTTAAGGTGTGCCTCCTCATACGCTGGAGGTAACCAACTTGTGGCGAGGGAATATCATAGTAGTTGAGATACTATGACCTAAAAATAAACCCCAATTTCATTCCCAAGTTCTACAAAAAAATTATACATAAACCATATATATATCAAACATCCCAAAAAATACCTTTACATATAAAATAAGGTCCCCCATAGAACCCACAGTCAAGAAAAAAAGTAGTAAATATAACGACATGATATGAAAATACATAATAGAGTAATATAAAATAAAAATGGAATGATATGGATCATATATAATAAATGGGACACTATCCAATATATATTGAGAAATAATAAATCAATAAATACATAATCTTTTGACCTAACTCACACGATCATCCTTCCATATCCACAGCCTCCATAACATATTGACTGAACCACGTCTCTAGCTCTAAGTGATACATGGGTCCTGAAGAAAAAAAGGAAGATTTATCCATTTCATGCCATGTATGCAGGTAGTGGGTGAGTCAAATAACCTATTATGAATCCCCAATCCCATAACCAAATTTAGTTTTGTTGTGATCAATTGGATGTTCATGAAATACATACATAACATGTTGTTATGCCTATGAAACACACCCACCCTGAAACATAACATGTAATTCACATACACACATGCATGTCAAGTATTCATGTGATAACCAAGCTACCAAAAAACCTGATCATACCTACTTTAGCTCAATTCTTGAAAGAAATCAACACATACTATAGTCTTGATCCATACCCAATGATGTTGGATTGGGAATCTAACCAATTTAGAATCCCATCCTCAAGGATGTAGGGTAGGGTGTCAAACCATAGATCATACTATACCTAAAGAATCTGGGTATGGATCTCTACCACATTCAATCTAAAACCAAGAATTTGACTATCCTTTCTCACTCAAGTGAGTCTACATCACAAACTAGACACTACTTTCTCACTTGAGCTAGGATAATCAATCCATAAATAACAAAACATCACAAATAGGTCCCCATTTCACTCATTGTGGTCTCACCATCTGATCTTGAACTTCAATCTAGTCATATCACTAATTATTGATAAAATATCGATTTATCAACCCAAATCTTCTCACTCAAGGCTTTTTCAACCAATACATTTCACTGAAGTCTTGGTCAACCAATCCATTTCACTCAATCCTTGGACGCTGTGACATTCTATTTGATGTCATAAGACACAAAGTATATTTACACAGTATTTAATTTTTACCAAAAAAATTGATTGTCTTAGAAAATTATGAAAAATTCATTGTTGGATATTCTCTGATTCCAAAAATAATATTCATTTTATCTAAATAATTTTCTAAAAATGCGAATTTTCAATTTCAAAATTAAATCAACATTTATTAAGTAATGTTGGGTTTTTTTTACAATAAAAGTTTTCCAAAAATTATAAAAATTACATTTGATTATATGATCATTTATATTTGATAAAAATATTTAATAAAAATATTTTATTTAAATATTATTTATTTCAAAAATCAATTAATTTCATAAATTCATTAATTGAATTTGAATATTAAACAAAAATAAAATTTGTACTTTATTATATCAAAATAAAAATAATTTACAAAGTAAAAACAATAGGATGAATAAATATTCATTATTCTACAAAAAATAATGTATATATTACTATTTATATGGTCTTGATACATATCCCTTTAATACTCTAGCATACACCTTAAGAGTAAGGTGTGAAATTGTGGTACTTTCACGGGACAGTGCGACAAACATGGTTTGGGTCGTGATCTCGATAAACTTGAACTTCTCCTGTAAATGGTTTCTCTCATGCTTAAGTTGTCCGACCTCATCTTAGGCTTGGTCAAGGAAAAATACCATATATGTTATCTCCATTGTAATATCTAATAAATGAGATTCATAGGGTATGATCATACTACTTGGGGCCATCACTTATTTTGTCTATATCAATTGGATTGTTAAAACCCCATATTTATACTAACCATGTGATCAATATTCAATTGATATATTATTAATGGGTAAAGATACTTAAATATATTTTAAATCTAATTGGATATAATAAAACAAAATAATTTCATGTTTTTTCTATAACCATGTTACTTAATAATATATTTAATTAAATCAAAAATGGAATTTTATTTATAATAGTTCGAGTCATTAAAGTCTTCCCCCATTAAAAAACATCACCCTAAAAATTTACTCTTTTCATATTAAAATATATGAGGGTAGCTTTGTTTCATCACCTTCTCTAGTTCCCACATTGATTCTTCGCATTTTTTATTTCTCCAAAACACCTTGACAAGGTGCATTGTCTTATTTCATATAACATTTTCTCTGCGGTCTAATATCTTCACTGAATTCTCCTCATAGAAAAGATCATTCTATAAAGGTACCAAATTTGGATTGAGTACATGTGAGGGGTATGGTATGTACTTTCTTAAGAGGGATACATGGAATATATCATGTACTTGAGATAGGTTCTGTGGGAGTCCATGTTGATAGGCCACCGCTCTGATGTGATGATGGATCTCAAAATGGCTGATGTAACTTGGACTAAGCTTTCCCTTCTTCCCAAATCTCATCACTTTCTTATATAGAGATATGCGGGGGAATACCATGTCTCTAACATCAAAATCTAGGTCTTGTTGATGATTTACATCATATATCTTTTTTGAACTTTGAGCATCCTTGATGTGATAGTAAATATTCATAACATTTTCCCTTATTTCCTCAACCATTTTAAGACCTAGTAGATTGTATTCCCCAAAATGTAGAGGATCTGAACCTCCTCCCATAATTAGCTTCATAAGGATCCATTTGGATTCCTGAGTGGAAAATTTTGTTTTAATAGAACTTTTCTAAAGGAATATGTCAGTATCATCCTCCTTTAAATTCAATTCAGAATGATCTCAACATATCTTCAAGTGTTTGGATATTCTTATCAGATTAACTATGAATTTAACGGTGAAAATTTGTAATGAAGTTCTTCTCAGTGTTTAGAGAATGCTGGATACTTTTCCAAAACATATAGGTGAATCTTGGATCTTGATCAGACACAAAATATAGTGATACTACATAAAGACTTACAAATTATTTGATGTGTATCCATGTAAGTTGATCCAGTGAAAAATCCTCTTGAATTACAATGAAGTGTGAATTCCTTATGAGACTATCCACAATAACCAAGATATCATTATTTCCTTTAGATGTATTTGGAATTCTAGTGACAAAGTCCAAGGTTATTTTCCCCATTCCCATGTTGGTATGGGTAATGGTTGCATCATCCCCTTAGAATTCTATCTTTCATCCTTCACTTGCTGACATACCAGAAACATTGATGTATATTTAGTGATATCCTTCTTCATGTTGTCCCACTAATAGTTCTCTCATAGATCTCGATACATGTTCTTGTTTCTTAGTTGAATGGAGAAATCTGATCTATGTGTGTCATCCAATAGTTCCTTCTTTAACTTAGGATTTGTAGGAACACGTAGTCTTGAACCAAATCTCATAATTCCTTATTCATTACCATTGAAATCTAAGGATTTATCTTTTATTATAGTTTTCAATTTCTTTTTAATTCCCACATTATATTTTTTATCATCCTTTAACCTTTCAAGAAGAAAAAGTTGAGAGATCATTTGTGAAAGGATTGATTAAGCTCATTACTTTATTATTCCCATAGCCATCCTCTTCAATTCTAAGAATATTTGATCCTAATCAATTCTCATCAATGATAAAATTACTAGAACCTTTATACTTAGATAATATGTCACTTTATTCACTTTAGCGTGATGGTAGTGAATTGAGCATTCATAGTCCTTGATCATATATAATCATCTTTGGTGGTTCATATTATGCTCTTTCTATTTGAATATATATTTGAATTTTTTTGATCCGTATAAACTTCACACTTATCCCCAAAGAGATAATGTAGTCATATTTTCAAATAAAAGATCATTGTATCCAACTTCAGATTATGAGTTGGAAATTTTTGTTTGTGAACTTTCAACTTCCTTGAAGCATAGTCTATGACATTATAATTCTCTATCAACACACAACACAATCCCTTCTTCTAATAATCTCTTAAAACAATGAAAAGTTCTCTTGTGGGTAGTGTGAGCATAGAGGTAGTGATAAGACTTCTTTTTAACTCATTTAATTTTTCTTCACATTCATCATTCCAAGAAAACATGACTACCTTATGAGTTATCATTGTAATTGGATTTTATAATCATCATAAATTTCTAAAAAATTGGAGATAATATCTAACTAACCCAAAGAAAATATGGATATCTATCATGGATGTTGGCCTCATCAATCCTTAAATTTATTTTATCATTTAAGGATACCTTGTTATATGATTTGTTTTGATGATATTCCCCAATATTGATACTTCCTTGAACAAGAAATCAAACTTTCTATAATTTGTATAAAACATATCCTTTCACAAGGTCTTTATAACAGTACTCATATGCCCCTCATGCTTCTACTTGGTGTTGGATTATATTATAATATCATCTATGAATACTACCAAAAAATTTTAAATTTAATATATAAAGACTCAATTCCTCAAGTCCATGAATATTTCCGGAGCAATAGTGATTATTAATGGAATTACTATGAACTCGTAGTGCCCGTACCTTGTACAAAAAGTAGTCTGGGGATATCTTAATTCATTACCTTAACTTGGTAATATCCAGACCACAAATCCACCTTAGATAAGTATTGTGATTCAAATAGTTTATCAAACAAGTCATCAATCCATGGAAAAGGATACATATTATTTATCATGATCTTGTTGATATCATGATAATCAATGCAAAATCACATTGACCCATTCTTCTTCTTGATGAAGTGGAATGGTTCACCCCATGGTGAAGCACTTGGGTGTATAAACCATTTATCTAGATTATCCTATAGTTTTTTCTTGACTCCTAAAGTTCCATAATAACCATCTTATAAAGATTCCTTGATATTAGAAACACCTTAGGTATAATATTGATTAAAAATTAAACCACTCGACTAGGAGGAAGACCAGACATTTCCTTGGAAAGAACATCATCATATTCCATCACAATAGTCATGTCTTTAAGGATAATCCTTTCTTTAGACTCAATCATTTTAGATAGATACATTTTATCGTAGGGAAATACTATCCATTCTTGAGATGATAGTGCTAAATAATATTCATCCTCCTCCATACACTTGTACAAAATTAGGGTTTGATTCTCCATACAGAGAGTAGTTTCCTACTAATAGAAATTTATGTTGGCTCTATTTATGGAAAAATAGTTCATGCCTAGAATTGCATCAAATTCCACAAAAGGTAGTAAAAAAATAATCTATGGGAATTTCAACCCACAAATTGTGACATGGTAAGAGTTATATACTTGGGATGCAATAATTTCCCCATTTTTAGTTTTGACTGATATCTGTACTTTCAAGATTTGTAGTGGTGTTTGAATATTTCTAATAAACATTCATGATATGAAGTAATATGTAGAAATAGATTCAAAAATTACATTCACTATTCTTTAATGAATAACTAGTGTACCTATCACCACTTCATTATTGGGATCCACTTCAACAGTTGTGATGGAAAAATCCCACCCTAGCTTCCTCAAATGTTATTGGTTGTCTCCAAAACCCCTTAGAATATGGAATTGATTGGCAAAGTGCCTTAGTTCCTTGTAGATGAATAAATGAACAATGTGTTGAGGATTTATTGGAGCATTACTTTCATTTATCTCATTAATGGGTTTCTATTATATAAAAACGTTTTCTAGGTGTCCTTTCTTCCCATATCTAAAGCATTTATTCATTCTATTTAGTCAATTTTAGGGTGCTTCATTCCACACCTTTTACAAGTGGGATGTTGGAATTTCTTGGCACTATTAGATTTCTCCATAAGACTTCCAGAATTAAAGTCCACTCTATGACTCTTATACCCATGATACCCTTGAGATTTGTTTATCTCTATCTTAACTTTAAGGGAACATCAAACAATTTACACATAGCTATCAAAGTCACAGATCATAAAGGATTTTTGTAGACTAGGTTATATCCCACCAAAGAAGTGTTCAACCTTATATTCAGGGGTAATGGAAAAACATCATGTGTATCATACCACTCGTGTGATGTTTTCCTCGTATGACCAAATAGATTCATCAACTTTTTTCTTGAGTGAAAGGAAATGTATTTCCATTTTAATATGGAGAGTAGGAGAAAAATATTTATCAAAAAACGTTTTTTTAGAATTCCATCCACCTCATTGCTTCGATATCTTACTTAGGATTCATATTCTTTATCTATGTCCACCAATGATACATTTCTCCTTCCATATGATAAACATCTAGAAGAACCTTCTCTTCATCTGAATATTAAAGGATGAAGAACATCTTCTCAATGGAATTGATCCACCATTTCACGATTAAGGGATAAACTGTTCCATTGAAATTATGAGGCCTCTATAATATGAAGATCTCGATTGGATATTATTCTCTCTTAGGGGTTTTGGATGCTCCTCCTAATCTAGGTTTCTATTCATAACATGAGTTAGTTGAGAGAGTATCATTATGAAGTTCATGATTCCTGCTCCCATCGAGTTTGGAATCTCATTAAGGCAGTAATCACATTTCCCATCACATTCATTGTTTACCCATTCCCCCAATTTCTGGCCATTGTCTAGAATAAAAGGAAAACTGGGGTTGATTATTTTTAAACTATTAAACTCATAAAAGTTAATATGATGACATTAAAGAAATAACTTATAAATTAAATTTATTTACTTAAATTATAAATTTCTAGTCTTCAATCTTTGCTATCCATGATCAATTTCCTAACTTGTATTCTTATGGGAATTTTTTCCATTAATAATGGTTCGTAATGAGATTATGAATTTACCAATTCATATCCCCTAGGAGTGTCAAACTAGGGGAATAGTAAGGCCTATTGTTATGCACTAGGTTACCCCAAGTATGTCCCAAAACACCTTATCAGAGTTGTTACTCCTAGGTATATCTTTTCTAGAACCACATACACTTCTATCAACTAGACATGGATGTATTTTCTTAATAAATCACTTACTCTATACTCACCAAAATTTATGGTTGTTTCCTTATAATTAGTCTTATCGATAAGAATTTTATCTACATTTTTCTAATCCTAATCCCAAAATTAACTAAAATTTTTCTCTGATACCAACAATAAAAATACTTCTCTTTATAACACATTAATACATGATTAATTACATAAGACTATACTTAATACAACCCAAAAGATCAATAATCTACTATATTTTGGAATTGGGTACATTACATAACAACTTCAAATATGAAATAAATTGTCTTTATTTAAAACCTCCTCAACATTTTCATAATATTCCTCCGTACTTAAAACTGCATGGGATAACCTGGGGACCAACATAAGAAAAGGGTGATCTATAAAGCCGAGTAAGGGAATAAACATGGAATAACATGAAGATTATAATACATGTTAAACAATAGGAATGTAAATGAGGCATAAAAAGTGTAGTAATCATAAAAATAAAAAAACAGACATGATATTTCATGATAATCATAACATGGAAAATGTGGTAACAAATTAAAACACTACATAATAACCATATGCCAAGGATAATCAGAGAAGTCACCATGGTGGAAAAATTACCATAAAAGAATCAGGTTTACTCCCTATCCCAACATGATATATCATGATATTAAACATTACCCAATTCATTGGAGCACTATCTAGGCACACCCATCTTATTCATGTCATACTGATGCTTAAGTGTGTAGCATAGATCATACAACATGATCCATTCATCATAATGATTTATTCCATGATCATGGAGTGTAGAATACCTATATGAAAGTCCCCAATCAAAAATTATATGTTCATAAATGTGAATACCCTTGATAGAAAAAGGGTATGGTATTCACTATACAATTGTTTTGGCATAGAAAATTGCGGTGATATTTTGAAAGCATAATAACGTCACATAATAATTCATAAAATGGGTTGATGATAGATAAATTAATCTCTCATAATTTATAAATGAAATTTAAAGTAATAGGTATATGTAAATATATCTCCCAAAATGAGAAATTGGAAATATAAGGAATACCATATTGAAGAATCTTTAGTAATGAAAAGAAAGGAAAGAACCCTGATAAAATTTTATATGGTAACGGGTGTACATAAGGGTTAATAGGAGGGAAAAATGAGAGTTAAATGGGATAAAATCATTTATAAATCAAATTTGAAGTAAGGGATATATATAAGAACATATCCCAACATATGAAAATTTGAATTAAAAGTCATAACATAAAAGGAGTGCTTAATAAAAGAGGAGAGTGGAGGATCCCTTACTTGAGTGTGTGACTCAAAAGGATTGGGAGGGGATTATTGAGAGATTTGAGGTGACTTGGGATGAATATATGGAGTGTATGTAAAGTTTTTTTATACTGCAAGGATTTTGAGTGAATATAAATGGTTGATTGGGTGGATTTATATAGGAAAAGAGGTGGATTTCTTTATTATTTAGTTTTTGGACTCTACAAAATAAAATATCCAAAATCACAAACATTCCCATGGTTTTGCCCATTTTTTCTACCAAATGTGAGTGGTTTTTATTATTTTAAAATTAAAAGGTATGAACTTATTAAAACAATTCCCTTTCCTGTCTGGAGGTGAGTGATTCTCTTAAAGAAAAGATTTTAAAACCTTAAAATATATTATAGGTTTTTGAGAATTCATAATGGATTTAAAAATTAAATCAAATAAAGTTAAAATAAAATGATTTTAACTGGAAATTTTTATTTTTTTTCATGGATCCCATTTATATTAATTATTGCATCACTTTTGGTTTATTATGATGTCATAAAACACAAAGTGTTTTTATATAGCATTTAATTTTTATCTAAAAATCCGAATATATTAGAATATTAGGAAAAAATCATCGTTAGGTAATTTCAATGCTCTTATTCCAAAAATAATATTCATTTTATTTAAATAATTTTCTAAATATATGAATTTTTAGTTTTAAAATAAAATTGAAATTTATTAAAAAATGTTGGAGTTTTTTAAATTAACAGTTTTCCGACACATATAAAAATGAAATTTTATTATATGATCATTTATATTTGGTAAAATTATTTAATAATAATATTTTATTAAAATATTATTTATTTCAAAAATACACTAATTTCATAAATTCATTAATTAAATTTGAATATTAACCAAAAATACAATTTGTGATTTATTGTATAAAAATAAAAACCATTTACAAAGTAACAATAATAGGATAAAAATATATTCATTTTTCTATAAAAAATAATTTACATATTTCTATTTCTAGGGTCTTGATACATGTCTCTTAAGTTGGTGTACACCCTAAGATTTAGGTACATGATGATGGGACTTTCTTGGGGTGGTTTGGAGAACAAGGTTTGGGTCATGATCTTGATGATCTTGAACTTCTACCATAAATAGTTTCTCACATGCTTAGGTTGTCGGATATCATATTGGTTTTGGTCAAGGGAAAATCCTAAAGATTTAATCTCCCTTGGAAGCTATGATAAATGGACTTCATAGGGTATGATCCAAATGGTTTAGGCCATCACTTCTTTTTAATGTTTCTATTTGATTGTTAAAACCCTATATTTATGCTAACCACATGATCACTGTTATATGTCTATATAATCAAGGGTAAAGATACTTAAAAATCTTTTAAATCCAATTTTATATAATAAAACAAAATAAGTTCATGTTTTTTCTATAAATATATTACTTAATAATACATTTAATTAAATCAAAACAGAAATTTTATTTATAACAGATTAGGTCATTACATAAAATTAAGTTTATTTTTTCATAATAAATTTATAAAATTTCAAAAAATTAGATTTAAAATAGTTACTACATTAAAAGGATGTAAAATTTAATTTTTAGAAAAAATACAAATTTTAAGCATAAAACGGGATTTATTCTTATCTTATTCCTATCAAATCTATTGAATTAATATCAAAAATATTTTATTGAATATAAAACATAAATATTTAATTAATATCATTCAATAATTTTTATTAATTTAATTTATTATGATAAAACACCTTTGTGAGAATAAAAACATTTTAGTTATATTCAATTGGTTTTTATATTCATTTCTAATTAATTGGTATCCTATGAATTCAATTTATATTTTTATAAACCATATATTTTCATAAGTTAGTAAATAGTATTAATAACATTGAATTTAATGTATATCTTATATCTTATTATATTAAATTATAATGTATTATTAAAATATTGTTTTTTTGGTAAAACTCAATCTTCCGTGTAATGCAAGTCATAAAACAAAGTCGTTGTTGTGTGTAACATAGCTAACTCAGTATTTTTTTCATTGCATCTATATCATAGATTGAATTTATTTAAAATATTAAATATATTATAAAGTATTGGGATATTATATTCCCCTGCATTGTTGGTGTTTCATGTCATACATGTTATTTAATACAATGTTCATACTTTATAATTTTGGGGTGTAACATTTTCCCCACCTTAATAAAATTATGGCCTCACAATTTAAACATTACCTTGGTAATAAATTATTTGGTATTTTCTATTTTTAAATCCCACATTATGAGAAATGATTGTAAAAAATCACTATAAAATAGATAATGGGAAGTACAAAGGTCTTGTGAAATTACATATAACTAGGTATCTAAGTAGGAGAACAAAAGTAGAAAGTGGAGATACGTACAAATAAGAAAAGAAAAAATATTTATAGGGAGTGATTGAGGTCATAAATCACAAACAAGTGAATTCTCAATGGAAATTTGAGTGCCTAAAATCCATAAATCTACAATGATTTAAAATACCACGAGTTTAAAAACATAAGGTATTATGACAACATTTTTGTTTTAAGATACCTTTCATAATTTTTAAGAATTTTTTATTGACTAGGAATATAAGGAAATATACTTAATGCATATAGTTATATAAAGACAATTTCATTATTTGGTTGTGATTTGATCAATTTCTAATTTATCTATTAATTTAGGAAATGGATATCCAAAAAATCAACTTTGATGCTTGAAGCACCAAAAGACAATTTTAATAGATCATAAGTCCCATAAAAGAGTGACAAGTCCAAAAATTTGTATCTAACTATTTTCCAAAACCAATATGGTTAATAAATTAATCTCTAAACCTAAAAGTAACACTACTGGTTCATCATTAATATTTATTCATCAAATTTTTTAACTAAAAACAATTAAATATTAACCAGAATATTGTGTAGGTCAGTGGTTGGTATTAAAAACTTATCATCCTTTGGGCATGGGTTCAAGTATCACAGCTATTCCATACATGATGGGTTGTCACCTAACATATAGTTCATTCATTTTCTAAAACCATATTAATATAATTTCCAAAATAAATATGATGTAAATCCTTGAACTAAGTTTAATCACTAAAAAGACTTTTAACTAAGGTTTTCAATACAACTTCAAAACATAAATATATAATAGGTCCTTCCTTGGTCTAAGAATTATCCTAGGTCATTCATTTTCATTTTCTATTAAATCCTTAATAATGGTTTGTAAAGAAAATATGAATTATCCTAAGTGAAACCCTTGCTATTTTCAAACCATGTGCATAGTAAGGCCCATTTTCATATACCAGGTTACACTTGAGTCAAGCCAGATGCACCTTATTGGAGTTGTTACACCTAGGTACATCTGTTCCAGAACCACTTCCACTTATAGTATCAAGATATGTATATATTTCTATTAAGACCCACACAATCTCTACCTTACCAAAATTCTAGGATATTATTCCATACATATCCTCAAAGTCTATCTTAGGGTTATGTTCTCTAATCTATGTTTTCTAAATATAGTTTCTAAGGTTGATACTAAACTTCCTCAGATACTAAATGTAGTGTCCAGACCTCATAAATCTAGATCCAATGTCTACTACTACTACATTGGCATGATTACAAATAATTAAATCTCAAAGGACCGAAGAGTTTAGTAGTCTGGGTAAACCAAATACATACATGAGTCATGTATTAAAAATAAATACATTAATTACAACATATTTTTTTTATTTTCAAGATAACATAACTCCATCTGTGATATCTTTTCATATCTTTCTTAACACTTCCCAGATTCCTGAAGAAATAAAAATAATAAGGTGAGATCAAATGCTCAGTATGGGTCAAGTATATTAGAAGCAATAATGAATCAATAAGAATATTCAATATGGAAAGTTAATAATTGAACACTCATGCCATGTAATCAATAAATTGAATGGATAAACAATATGTAATGGTAATAAAAAAAACAAATTCCATTCAAATAACTATATAAGGAATAATCAATATGGAAAGGTAAATAACTAAAACACTTTCCATTTAATCAATAAACTAGGAAAGAAATGCATCCATACATATGTACACCAAAAATATCATGAATTAATAATAACTGCATCAAAAAAGAGGAAATTATTAATTATTTCATGCCATGTTTTTCTTGTTATTTGTACCTTTACCATCAATATCTATTCTTAAGACAATTTAAATTTATGGGTAGAAACCCATATTCTACTTGGAAACAAACTCAATGGGTTTATCACCAACTGATTTAATTTAATGAGAATACTAATGCATCCGAGGGATAACTATAATTATCCCCACCCGTGTAATAACTTTACAAAAAATCCCTCATATATCGAATAATAAATTTAATTCAAGAACAATGTGCCTTATCCAATATCTGTATTAGGTAAAAGGTGAGGATTTATCAATATTTCCCATGATAATAAATAACTATAAAAGTAAAACCCATATATAAAAATGATATATGGTTTAGGAAATAAATATATCCATGAAAAATTATTTGGATAATTATTTGAAATTCAATGTTCAATGATTATAGGAAATTGAATATTTCAAGGGGACTAAAAGGAATCAATATAGTGAATTTCAATACTATCCTTGTTCAAAGGAATCATAAACCATCTAGAGGAATAATAAGTATAGAATCAATACAATATATCCCAAGTGGATTAAAAAAAGGGTTTTTATAATTGATGAATGTAAATACAATAAAAATGAATTTTAAAAACATTCTTGAGGAAAGTGAGCTTTTAATTTTGAAAAAAATTGAAATTAAATTTCTTTGAAAATAAATTTCCGAAAAAATTTATTTAAAAAATAAAATTTTCAACATGAAAAGGAATATTCTAAGAAATGTCAGCTGTTAAATCCATACATGTATTACATGGTAAAAATAACATTCATTTTTTCACAGTAAAAGGTTTAGAAAAATGACTTGTTTGGAAAGATACAAGAGTATTCCTTTAAAAAAACTTGTAAAAGAAAAAAGGGATAAAAATTTCTTTAATAAATAATTTTTAAAAGTTTAAAAATATTATTGAAGGAATTTTAATAAAACATGGGTTTTATAAGAAAATAGGTTCTCTGACTAAAGATATAAATGAAGTTGGGTTTTCTTAAAAACATTTTCTAGAAAATTTTGAATAACAAAGAGTGTGAAATGGTAATAATACTTGAAAAGGTCATGAATAAATATATAAGAATAAAATTAAAGGGTTTATTTAATAATGGTCATATAATTTCTTCAAATTGAAATTCAAGTGTAAACAATCCCGAATAAAATGTGATAGTGAAGTAAACCCTTGAAAAGACAATAAAATTGAAGTGAGGCTCATCCAATGAATATATTATGTGTGTTAAATGTAAATACAAATAAAAAATTTGGATATAAAAAAATACTTATTAAAAATCTACTACACACATAATCTTATAATATTAATGACAACGAATAAGTAATATAACCCAATAAAAAGGAATCGGGTTATGAAATTATTTTCCACTTGGTAGCTTTTAATTAAAATGAAATTAGAATAAATAATTAAAATTTAACCTAAAAATACCCTAAATATAAAATAACTCATGATATAATATATAAAAATGGTCATTATATACACCACACAAAATAAATAAGTGGTGATTATGATGTATGCCTCATGAAAGTAAAATGTGCAACAAGAATCCCTTACCTTGGGTTTCCTTTCTGGTAAACATCCTTTAACCTCATATATAATGATTTTAAATATGTTAATAACTTATAATAGAACCATAATAATATTTATAATATCATATATAAACTTTTTATAATATTTTTTACCCATTTTTTAATAATATTTTATCATTTTTACTATTTTGGGTGCTAATTTCCCAGTTTGTCAGGTATGTTTTAACTTGTTAGTTTTGTTCCGACTACTTTAATAATGATTTAATCATCTCAAGAATGTAAAAAATGATGATAATATCATATATATATATATATATATACAGTATACATTTATTTATAATAATCCATAAAGTTTGGAGATAATAAATTAAATTCACCATTCATGGAGACGGTAGGTCGTACGTACGCATGAATACCACTTCCATTTATTTCTTGTATTTTAAAAGAATAAAAAGTAAATGATATATATATATATATATCTGTGTGTGTGTGAATATTATAATTAAATTATCATATTTATATCATATATTTCACCTTATTTTGTTAAAACAATTCTCTAATACATTCTATGTATAGAGTCAATGAATCACATCGCTTTGAGGAGGCGGTAGTCCACACATCCATAAACGATGTTATCGTTTCCACAAAAATGAAACTCATGATGGTCTGTGTTATATAATAATTATGGAAGTATAAATAAATTATAAATATCATATATATCATATATAAATAGCTTTTCTATCATAATTTTAATCATGATAGGTGGTAAAGGAAGAATGAGCAATCATCATTTCGTGAGGTGATATTTTTTCATACACATAAATGGTAAGTTTGTTACCCATTATATGGAAGTGTGTATAAGTTTAGGTCTGAAAAATTGATTAAAAAAATATAATTATATTTTGGGTACTTATTTTATTATTTAATAATGGAACAATTATATTTGAGGGGTGGATAATGAAAATAGAACAAATGATCGTGAGGAAAGATGTTACCTCTTTTTCAGGTAAATCCTTTTGGGTTATACTAAAGGGATTACTTGGATATATTTTTGATCAATATGAGTCTTATAATTTTAGATTAGGGGTTTTGAGAGCTTATTTGAGAAGATTTTCAGTGATCAAAAGGGATTTAATTATGTGATGAAGTGGGAGGGTGTGTGCCTTTTTATAGCGGAGGAGGGAGTGGCATTTTTGTAAATTTTTACAAGAGGGAATTCCACCCAAATTTTTCCTATGAAAATTGGATCCAATAATGGATAAAAGTTTATCCAAGGGAGGATAGGTTCTAAATATGTCCATAAAATTTATTTTTTATAAGTTTCTATATCATTTTGACTATAAAGTTTAATGTTTAGTCACTTGTAAAGCTATTTTTCCTCTTAATTGGTGTAATTAATTTTAATTACTTTCACTAATATTTTTGGTCGAAAACTTAGTTCAAATTATTATAAATTAATTATTATTATTCAAAAAATTTAATCCATTTTTACAAATTTTAATCACAGAAGTGATAGAAATTAATTTAAATTTAATCTCACTGATAGGACGATAGAGTTTGTTTTTAAAGTAAAAAAGTTCAAAAATTTGCTTTGTTTTTATATTCAATTTCAAATTTAAATTGATTCTAATGAAATATATTGGATTAATTAATTTAAAATTAATATAATTAAACATTAAAACCAACCAAAAATATAATCTACCCTTATAAATCAATAAGATGAAAAGGTAGTTTTGAATTGAAATTTAGTATTTTTCACTATTCATCAAAAAATGAAACCTTTCAGAAAAATACCAAAAAAACCTTAATTTTTTTATGTTTATATTTAAAATATGAATTTTATTTTTTCATAATAAATTTATAAAATTTCCAAAAATTATATTTAAAAAAGGTATGCTGTTAAAAGGAGGTAAAATTTCATTTTTAAAAAAATATCATTTTTAAACATACTATAAGATGTATTCTTATATTATGCCTATAAAATATATTGGATAAATATAAAAATATTTTATTGAATGTATAATGTATATATTTCATTAATATAATCCATAAAATTTTATTAATTTCATTTATTTGGATAAAAAACATTTTTGAGCATAAAAGGATTTCTTTTATATTCAATGGGTTTTATATTCATTTCTAATTAATTGGTAACGTATAAATTAATTTTATATTTTTATTAAAAATATATTTTCATAAGTTAGTTATTACTATTAATTACTATTAATTTAATGGTTAGGTTATTTATTTTTATATTAAGTAATAATATTTTATTAATATATTTTTGTTTGGTAAAACTCGGTATTGCATGTAATGCAAGTCATCAAAGAAAGTCATTGTTGCATGCTACATAAGCTAACTTTGAATTCCGTGAATTTTAAGCTATATCATAGATTTAATTTATTTAAAATATTAAATATATTATAAAGTATCAGGATATTATATTCCATTACACGCTTGGTGTTGTGTGTCATACATGCTACTGAATACAATGTTCTTACTTTATAATTTTAGGGTGTTACAACCAAATTATGTATGATTTTATGTTATATAATTTGACAAATAGTGGTAATTATTTTTGATTTTGATCATCATAATCAAAGTTGGATTTATATAATTTCCCTACATTTAATTGATTTAAAATCATGTTTGGTTTAAATTTTCAAATTTAGGTTTTCTTTTTTATTTTAATTAGCACATTGGAATAAGGATTCATCAATATTATAATATCAGTTTTGTTAGTAGTTGTTTGATTTTTATTTTGAGTATGATTTTATCATTGTTTTAATGTTTATAATTTTATATATTTAGTTGATATTGAGTTTATATGTGATGTTATATGGAATATATCATGCTTTGTTCAGAAATATTCACTCTTTTATCTTAATAAATTATTTTTTACTATGTTTTAATCTAATTCCATTTGGTTTTTTAGGGTTTTAGTTTCTACATATTTTATTTTTTAATAGAAATATATATTGTTGGTTTAAACCGCCACTATATATGGTCAAACAATTAATGGTTCTTCAAACTACCACAAAACCAACTACAGTTTTGAGAAGGAAAACCGCCACTAAAAATTGAAATAACTACTGTTAAAAAATGTTTTGGGATACTTCCCAAAAAATTTCCCTAAATGGGTGAAAATTATTCAAGTTATATTCCAATTCAAACTTTATTGGTGGTTTTATAAAAACCATCATGGAATCATTTGGTGGAAATTTAAACCACCATTAGTCCTCTATTTTGTTGTAGTGATGAACAATGGTTTCATTTCCTATTATTATAAGAGAAGATGGATATTGGTTATTCTAATAAAATAATTACATCTCAGTATATGGAAGATTGTTTTATTATTATTACATTATATTTTAATAATATTTTAAGTTGGTAGAAGAATATATGAAATGAAAACACTTGGTTAAGAACTATACCTCTTCTTCATACAACCTCTTAAGGTTTACAACAAAATCATTCCTATGATGGTTTTATGATCAAACCAAGGCCTCTAAGATGTGGGGAGGGATTTAAGAAATGTATTTGGGTAGGGATTTTCCAAACCAAAAGGCTTATTATGTGTTAATAAAATAGATTAGGATGTGACATTTTATATATCAAGGGAGGGGAATTTTTTGAATTTCCTAAAATATTAAATTAATATAAATTATTTATCATGAAAAAATTTCTCCAAATTGATAATATTTGATTATAGGATTATAATGAGTCAAAATAATCCCATAAAATAAAATTTATACAAGTTTATATTATTATTATTAACCTAATTTATTTGTTTTAAACCTCTATAACAAATTCTAAAATTACCTTGATATTAAAGTTTTTTACTCTTTAGGGGTCAAGATGGTTACTATAAAAGGAAAATTGGAACATAAATGGACCATGGTTGATATTTTATACCATATCCCAATCAATTTGATAAAAATAATATTTTTTTTGGAATTTTAAATCATTTAATAAAACATTATTTATTATAAAATAACATTAATGTCAATTTTGACACTATTCATTTAACTGGACATTAAAAGCATCAAGAAAAATATGGAATTTAAATATATTCCATTAAAACCTATGAAAAATTATATATTTATATAAAAAAATCAAAACACAAAAAATAATTCAAATTATATTACTTTTTATATTTTAAAATTTATTTACTTTATTTAATTATTAATTAAATAGTTACATTGTAAGAATTGTGTGTGCTCTTACAGTAATTATATAATTACTAAAAATTAAAAATAAAATTCCATAATGAAAATAATTTTATTATTATCAAAATAAACATCAATATTTTTTCACAACTTCGATTTATCCCTATGCAAACATGTAATTGAAATTTAAAATCAAGGGTGTGAGATTTTATCTTTTTCCTTAAATAAATTTTTATATTGGTCACTTTTATGGAAAAATGTCCCATAAAAAATATCAATACTAATGTGACAAGGGTATAAATACATTCATCAAATAATATTAAAGATAAAAAATGATGCCTTATTAGTTAGTTTTAAACTAAGTTAACCTAAATTTCCTTTTTACCGTGGTCACAATTTTTTTTATTTTTATTATTAATCATGAACAAAAAATTAATTTAAACTTATTAAATGATACTAATTTTACTGATTCCAAATGTGGAATATATTTTTTTGGTCAGAGTAGGACACTCAAGAGGGGGTGAATTAATTTCCTATAAAAATTTCTGTTAAAAACAATATTTGAAGATCCCCCAATGAAAAAAAACAATCCAGCTATTCAATGTAGTAAATTTATAACAGTATAACTGCTCAAATAATTTCTTAGAAGATTGATTATTTTTCAGTTATAAAAATATGAGATATTTATATAACCATTGAACCTAATTTAATAAATCAAATTAGTTATAAATACTATACAAGACTAACTATCAAAGTGAAACTTAAATTTCAAAAATAAAAGTTAAAAATAGAGAAAACTAAATTTGAAAAATATAGTGGATTAAAAAAAGTGGTTCAGTATCAAGATGAGACCTAATCCACTCAACTTGGTGATCACATACCACCAAGAAAAATATATTATTATTCTTTTATCCACACCTTAGATCAGAGTTAACACAATAGTACAAAAGACTCTCCATATCACTTGACCTCTACCACAATTCTATGTGGAAATATATAACATCCAGGTCAAACAAGACCACTTCCATAGTTATATGTGGGTGAAAAAAATGTGTAAAATGATATTTGTGTGAGGATATCTTGTATCCTCCAGTTTAGTGTAGGAGAGAGAGTGTGTTGAATAAAAAGATGCACACACTGCTCTAAAGATTAATAAAATAGTACAAAACAAAGAAGAATATAATAATAAGGGATTAGAAATTCTCTAAGTGCTATTATATAAAATTATAGGCTTTTTGGATGTTGCATATTTGAAGTTCAAGTCCTCTTCTGATAGAAGACTCATAAATAGAGTTTCATGAGTTCTGTGTTCTGATTTCTAGTGATTTATTGTGTTCCTCTTCATAGCACTTCTTCTTCTTTGAGTTGGTGCTACAAGGATGTTATGAGGATTGTACATAGAAAGCAGTATAAATTATCTTTTTTCTTCTATATTTTATTTCCTGCATGTATGTTCACTCTAACTTCTCTTTCTTGTCACTGCCACCACATTTTCAGCTCGTCTGCTGCCTTGTATTTAATCTTCAAGTGATTATGTTATGGCCAATAAGAAGCACAATATCTACACCTCATACCTCATACTATCTGGTTTCATGTATACGAAAGGTCATTAATTATTTTAGTGTCATTAAATGAATCAAATATGACTGTTAGAATCAAATTTTTAATTTTTTTTGAAACATACACAAAAATAGTTAAGGAACGATGTCACAGTTGCGGTGAGTCAGGAACAATGCCACAATAATTGTGAATCAAAAATGGTTCCACAGTCATGTTGAGTCAGGAACGGTGACATGGGACTGTATCATGTTATGGTGTTTTGTTATGGTGTCATAGAAATGGTATATTGTACTTTTTCAAAAATATGAACGGTGTCTCATTACGATGTCTGGTCCATTGTTAATTCTTGAACTGGTAGCATGGTTTTGGTGTCAGGTCCTTTGAGAATTATAGAACCAGTAGCACGGTTAAGGTTTCCAGTTCTTTGTAAATTATGGAACTGATAGCATGGTTACAGTGTCCATCCCTTTGTGAATTTTGGAACCGGTAGCACAATTACGATGTTAGGTAAACGGTGTCATAGACTTTACTAATTTCCAAACTAAACGGTGAGACAGTTTGGGTAGGGAAACAATGTCTCATACTAAGTCAAATATCTTCCATATATCTGGAGAAGTAATACTCATAGAATAGATTAATGTTAAACATAATCATAATAAAACCTAGTAGAAAAAGAGTAATCATAATTTATAAGATCTAAATATGATTTATAGTATTTACATGATTTACATGATTTACATGATTTTTTATCATTAAAACAAGTGGATTCCAACAATATCCCCATTTTTTATGATAAAAAATCGTATAATTTACAAGCCATAAAATTTTCTTATCATATCAAGGTATTAGAGTATATATTTAAAACATAGCATAAATGTAAACTCTTATTTCTCCTCCTTTTGGGATTATAAAAAATAAAATAAAAAAACAAATACTAAATTAAACCAACAAGTTAATAAAAGGGAGAGATCACTTTTCATTGAATATAGAAACATAGTTGATTTACAATCACAAAAAGAGAATACATTATCAGCCTATCAAAAAGTATCCTTCACTTATCTTTACATTATACAGGATTTGTAGTGCCTTTGTTAGAGGAATTAAGAGTAGAAGAAATATGTGCAGATGTAGAGGTGGTAGAAGTAGTAGTAAGGGAAGGTAATGGAACTTATTCAATGATATAATGGGAAAGGGTTGGTTTGTTGGAAGACTGAGTCAATGGTTGTTCAACAATAACAAGTCTAGTCTAGATCATAGCCTAATCAATAGACATTATATCATGGGAAAATGAAGTGGAGGTAGAAGGATAGGTGGAAGGAGGTTGGCCAATCCTCAAAGGAGCCACTACAGGAACCATGATGGCTATGCTCTGAACATGTAAATAAGGATTAAAAAATTTGATAAAATATATGACGATTTCACCACCATATTGCATGTATTTTTCAATGTCATCTTTATTATCCATGAATTTCTCCAAAGTAGGTGTGAAGTCCTGAAGCTAATGTACTTGATTTTTGAAATATTGAGTTATAAAAGGCAACTTCAGATTCTCCACAAGATACTTGAAATGGTTATTCAACTCATGCTTGGAATAAATCATCTTGAATTATTAATCCACTTTCTTAGAGATTTATTCTTGAGCATCAGTGGAAATTTTTGAGTGAACTCTTACCAAGTCAAGCACATGATCATTGTTTTTATTTATTGTAGAGAGACACCCTTGATTAGTACCACTCAACAAAGACTGAAGTTATTCTCTAAATATTGATCTGATAATTTAAATTTCTAAAGGTTGAGATGGTTGAACATAAGTTGATGGAGTAGAAACAACTAATGTGAGATCTTTAAGATGATTTAGAACTATCTATAAACATCCTTTATTATCGGATGTCATATTATTAATTATAGAGACAATACCACACATCTCATTTTCTATTTTGGTGTTGTTCTTAACAACCTTTTCATACTTAGTAATAAAGTTGGGTTGAATCAGAGATACAACCTTCTATGGTATCTTATTAGCATCATCCTCACTGAGATGAGAAATAGGGGCTTGAGAAAATTGCAAGCCTTTATTAATTTCTTCAACTTTATATTTTAAATATTTTACTTTATCACTCAACTACTTGTTCTCAATCTTAAATTCCTGAATTTCATGAATCATATGGGGTTGGAGGTGCAATATTATTTTCTACATAAGCAATATAGTATCCCTTTCATTGAGATTGTTTATAAGAGCAAGTTGAGACTTCATGCAGTTCTCAAAACCAGACAACAAATTGTCTCAAAAAACTTTTAGATCTAGTTGACTTACATAAATAAGAGTTTTATAACCAGGTTCATTAGAAAGAACAAAGATAAGTTATGGCTCCTTAGCAGACATTACTCCAGAGGTTGGTTTTAGCTAAAACACTATTTAAAGATCCAATCGCGGAACTGAGATTCCTTTTGACTCATCAACAACAAAATACCTTGGAAACATGTACCAAGTATCTACAAAACTTGAATCCATAGGGTTTTTCACTTCAATCCTTTACAAGATGGGGTTTTTCTCCTCCTAAACAAATGCATCTCTTGTAGGACTAAGAGACTCAATATCTTGACTAGTTTCCACACTCTCTGCTCTATCAGATATATCCACATCTCTAGATAATTGAAATGCATGGTCTATTATTTATTCAGTAGATAAAATCACTTTTGATTCTACATGTTCTTCTTTTATCTGTTCCTCAGTGGAAGAATGTTCTTCCACAACATCATTTCCTTCTTTATATTCAGTAACTCTACTTTTATCAATAGTTTCACTTACTTTTCCAGCATCTACATCACCTTTAGAGAGAGGATATTCTCTAGAGGGAACATTTGGAGGTTCTTGGGATTCTTCCATAATTTCTTCACCTTCATCAGCATCTTTTTATCCTTTAGTTCAATCGATATCTATTCCTTCATATGAGTATTCCACAAGCTCATTTGACTCTAAACCAGGGTCGGTGACATTGTTAGGTCTTGGAGATTTATCAACAGGGTTAAAATCCTCATACAACCTCTCATTGTCTTCAACCCATGATCTCTTCCATGAATTCCAACTGATATTCATTCATCTGCATGTATCCTTAGATATATGGAAATTATAATCTTCAACCAATTATTCATTCTTACCAACCACACCTTTGGATAGTAGCATAGAAGGGATGAACCTTGAATAGAAAGGAGAATTTTACTTTGATTTTTTCTTGAGTATGTCACATATGTGAAGGATAATGTACATTAATAGATTTATTTTGTGATTATTCATCAGAAGATATATCAAAAACACATATTTAAACTTTATAGTGGAAAAGTATCCTTTCCTTAGAAAAATTATATTTTGAATAAACATAAACAATAACCTAGTCTCTTCATTCAATTTAGTAGCAATAGGCCTTCTCTTCTTTATATTTTCAGTCAACTCACCCAAATCCTCTTCTAAGCTAAACAAATCACTTGGAGGATGAGGACCTCTTTGATATTCCTAAAAAAATACCTAATGTGGCATTACTAAACAGGAAGCCCAAAACCTTGAAGAAAAGGTGCATCTCTGTCCAGTCACCTATCTTCTAACCACAAAATCATCTTTAGAGTTGAAGGAGAACTGAACATACTGATAAAATTCAAAAACCAGATTCAGATAGATTGGTATTTTCTCTTTTGTAAACCACTCTAACCATCCCTATTATTCCAAGATAATTAAAATAAGGGATTTACTTGATAGGATAACTTCACACATATTTCTTTCATTGGAATGACTGTTCGATCCTCAAGACCTGGGTTTAGATATTTCTTAGGCATGGAAATCAAAACCTTTTTTTGTTTCTTTAAAGACTGGTGCTTTCTAGAAGATTATTAAGATGGATGCTTCATTTTTCAAATTCAATGTGGGATCAATAAATAATATAAGTTTTATAGAAAAGATATTGTCTTTGGGAGTAGAGAGTGCGAGTGAATAGAGAAGTGAAAAGGAATGTTTTTATCATTTAGGGAGTTCAAATGTCGAAATACACAAAAACACAGTATAAAATAAATAAAATAATCAATACAGTGATATGAGAAACACATTTTAAAAAAAATGAATTATGATTCATAATGATAAGACTAAAACTAGAAGCCATAATTTCATCATAACAGTGCGATTTTAAACGGTGTGATCGTAACTGGTGAGACAAAAAATATGAGATAATAAACATGAGACAGTAAATATGAGATAGTAACTACAAGACAATCAATTTGTCACTCAAGAATGATCATTCCTAATTCATGTATTATGTAACTCATACTTTCAAAATTTAAAGTCTTAGTGAAAATATCAGTAAGCTGATGTTTAGTACAAATTAATTCTAAAGTAATGTCATCCTTTTAATAATTATCTCTCAAAAAGTGATGTCTTACATCAATTTGTTTTTTTCTTGAATGAGAAACATGATTCTTAGAGATGTTAATAACAATTATGTTATCATAATTTAAAATTTAATGTCTATATTGATATCCATAATCTAGCAAAGTGTGTTTTATCCACAAAATCTGAGCACAAAAACTACCAGCAACTATGTATTCAGCTTCAGAAGTAGATAATGAAATATAATTTTTCTTTTTACTACACCATGATACTAGTGACTTTCGCAAAAATTGACATGTTTCATAGGATCCATTTCTATCTAACCTACATCTTCTAAAATCAGTATCTGAATAGCTAACTAAGTGAAATGATTTTCCTTTAGGATAAAATAGCCCAAAGTTGGTAATATGTTTGAGATATTTAAAAATACTTTTAATAGTAAGAAGATGTGAATATTTAGGATTTTATTGAAAACAAGCACACATACACACACTTAACATAATATTAGGCCTACTACCAATTAATTAGAGAAAACTCCCAACCATTCCTCTGTAAGTAGTTTGATCAACAGATTTACCATTCTCATCAAGATCCAACATACAGGTGGTACTCATTGGAGTTTCACTACTTTTAGTACTATCCACACCAAAACATTTTAGAAAATCTTTAGTATATTTACATTGATTCAAAATAATACATTTCTTATTTTGAATGATTTTAAATCTAAGAAATAATTTTAGTTCACCCATAAAACTCATTTAAAATTCATTTTGTATCATCTTTGAAAAATAAACACATAAGGAATTTTTTGATGATCAAAAAATAATATCATCAACATAGATTTTAAAAACTAAAACATATTTAGGAATTATTTTTATAAAGAGAGTGGGATCAGCTATACCTTTTTCAAAACCTTTAGAAATAAGAAAACTACTTAGTCTATCATACCAAGCTCTTGGAGCTTGTTTTAAACCATATAAAGCTTTTGTTAATTTAAAAACATGATTTGGAAAATGAGGGTTTGTAAAACCAGAGGGTTATTCAAAAAAACATCACCAACTATATACCCATTTAGGAATGCACTCTTAACATCCATTTGATGTATTTTGAAATTTGTATGTGCAGCATATGCAAGATTCTAATGGCTTCAAGTCTAGAAAAAAGTGATAAAGTTTCTTCATAGTATATCCATTCTTCTAGAATATAAAATTGTGCAAATAATCTAGATTTATTTCTTATAATATTACCAACTTCATCTACTTTATTCTTGAATACCCATTTAGTTCCTATAGTCAATTTGTCTTTAGGTCTATCCACTAGTTTCTAGACTTTATTTATTTCAAACATATTTAACTCTTCTTGCATATCCATCACTAAAAATTCATCACTGATTGCCTCATTTATGTTCTTAGGATCAATATGTGATAAGAAAGCTTGATGTTCAATGTGGTTTCTTAGAGAATCTCTATTCTGAGTTCTTTTATTTAAGCTCCTACTATAGCATCTAAATGATATTTCTTAAGGGTTATAATAGATTTATAAAAACAAGGGCTAACGATTTAAGCTTCTTCAACATATTTTCATTCAACATGACTAGAATATGAAGAATTTATAGAACATGATGATTTTATAGATTTATAAACATCAGGATCAAAATATTTTTCATTTATGTCCATATTTGAAAAATCATTCTCAAGGTTTTCTAGGGAGTTCTTAGGTTCATGTGGATATGTTTCATCAAATATGACATGTACAGATTATTCAACACATTTGGTTCTTTTTTTAAAGACTCTATAGGATTTTCTAAAGATTGAGTAACGTAGGAAAATTCCTTCATCAATTTTGGATGAATATTTTTCAATATTTTTCTTTTATAGAGAATATAAAGTTTTTAACTAAAAACATTGAAGTAATTAACTTCATGTTTTCTATTGTTCCACAACTCATAGAGAGCTTTCTTAAGAATTGTTCTAATTAAGACTCTATTAATAATATAAAAAGTTGTATTAATAACTTCATCCCAAAAGTAGATAGGTAGGTCATATTCATTAAGCATGTTTCTTGATATTTATTATAAGATTCTATTTCTTCTTTCTACAACACAATTTTGTTGATTTTTCTTATGGGAAGAGAAGTTATGACTATATCTATTTTGTGAGAAAAAAGATTCAAAATCTTGGTTTTCAAACTCACAGCCATGGTCACTTCTTAGGGTTTTAATTTTAAGACTACATTGGTTTTCTACTATTCTATCATACTTGGTGAAATGAGAACAAGCTTCACTTTTGTGAGCTAAGAAAAAGGTCCAAGTATATCTAGAATAGTCATTTACAATAACATAGACATAGTGCTTCCCATTAAGACTTGAAACTCTAGATGGTCCAAACAAGTCCATGTGAACCAACTTTAGGGGATGATAAGTTAAAACTTCTTTCTTTGGTTTGAAAGATATTTTGTGTTGTTTACCCTTTTGACAAGGATTAAAGACTTTGTCATTTTGAAAATCATGTTTGGGTAGATTTTTGACTAATACTTTTCTAGTAATATTTATAAGGGAGTGTATATTACAGTGTCCTAGTCTTCTATACCAAATCCAAGACTCTTTGTGAAAGAAAGTAAAACAAGAAACATTTTGAGAAACTAAAGAATCTAAGTTAACCACATAAACCTTCTCATTAATAAAAGAAGAAAAATACTAAATCATTTGTATAATTAAAAATATTGAAAGAATCATTTTCAATTTTATCATGAAAAACACCATCACATAATTGTGAAATACTAAGCAGATTGTATTTTAATCCATCAACAAAAACTACTTTAGAAATTAAAACAGAGTTAGAGTTACCAATTTGGGTAAGGAAAATTATTTTTCCTTTATCATTTTCACCAAAAGTGACATGTCCACCATCAATATTTATCATATTTTTGAATCATGAATAATATCCGATCATGTTTCTTGAACATCCAATGTGAAAGTACCATAGAAATCTACAAGATCTCTTTAAACATCATTCCTACATAATAATCAAGTAAGAGGAAATTTTGGTACCCATATTTTTTTTGGGTCCAGTAACATTAGTAATAATATCTTTAGGAACCCATACTTTCTTCATGGGTTTCCTATAAACAGTTTGTAAAGTATTGGAAAAGTAAAAATTGTTTGGTCCTAAAAAACTAGAAGTTGTGAATTACTTCCCAGTGCTAGAACTATCATATTTTTCAGTTCTAGATATGAAAATAGATTTTCCATATTTTTTTATAAAATGAGTTTTATCTATGTTTCTCTGCCCAGGATGGTATCCTATACCAATAGTGTACCGAGGAGCTACTTGTTTACCAAGAATTTGTGTTAGAGTATTATTTCCATTGGTAAAATTTTCTAAGTTCTTTTTTATTGATCATTAGATAATTTAATTTCATTATTCAACTTAAATAATTGAGAATTATTATCCATTTATATATTAATATCATATTTAACAGCAAAAGTAAGAGCATGGTATTAATTTAGAGCTTTATATTTATCCTAAAATTCATTGATATATCTTCAATCATTTGGAATTATTCAATAATTTCTTCACTATTCATATTTTCCAAATCACTTTAATCTCCAAAATAATAGGAATTTTTTATAGGAGACTCAAGAGTTACCTCTAATGCATTTGTCATGAAGCACATATATTATTTTTCAACCATTTCATCCTGTGAAGATTCTGAGTCACTTGAGTTTCTCAGAATCAATCTATGTTTCTTTAATTTACTTTTTATACTTTCTATATTTTTCCTCATACTTCTTTTTTTAATTTAGATTGGGATAGTCAGCCGTTATATGTCCTTTTCTATTACATTCATAAAAGATTATTTCATTTGAGTTCTCATTCCTTTTCTAGTTCTTCATCCAATTTCCCTTATGATCATAATTTCCTTTGTAGTTGGACATACTAAAGAATTTATTCCTTCTATAAAACTTATTAAACCTTTTATCTAATTGATTCATTTACTCATTACTATCTTATAGTAATTCATCATTAATTGTATGGTCATGATGAGTTTGTATCCTTCCCATTTATTTATGTTTAGAAGTAGTGGTTTTTAAATACACTAACATTCTCTTAATTTCATCCTCTTCTTATTTGTTTACCTTTAACTATTCCTCATACATCATTAATTTATCTTTCAACTGCTTTACTAGAAACTTGCTAATGTCACATGATTCTCTAATTAATATTGAGGTTCCTCTCCATTTTTCTAGTAAACATTTGAGTAGCCGCATGATTTGGTCTTTAGAACCCACTGAATTTATAAGGGATCTCATTGAATTGACTATTTTATTAAACCTGAGATACATATCATAAATGGGTTCATCATGCTTGATTCTAAATTTATTATACTTTTTATTATATGTCAAGAACCAGCCCGAGTTGACCCTGAACCGGTCACCCAGTCCAGCCCGCGATAAGTCCCGAGAGGCATTTCTGATCCTCCTAGGATGGAGACAAGCACCAAGGGCATCAATAGAGTACACAAGGGAATGATTTATCCAATATATAAACAATAAAACAAATAGCATAAATAAATGGACAACCCAAAATGAATTTATATAAAAATTGAACTAAATATTTTTTGTACAAGAAATTAAAAGTAGAAAAAAACCAAAAACTCAATTGAACAAACATGATAATGAACTAACTCCATGTGACACCACTGGTAACTCTCCAACACAATGATAAAACATCTACCAAGGCAATCGATCTCAACCTAAAACCTGCATAAGGGATAAAAAAAGAAAAAGAATATAGGCGTGAGTATTAAAACTTAGTAGGTTAGACCGATATTCTATTCCCAATGAACTTACTTTAAAATAAAATAAACATCAATTTCATGTTTTAAATACAAGATATAAAAGTATGTTTTTCAAATGAGTTTCCATGCTATAATAGTTATCAGACAAAAACCATCATGTTTTATAAACAAAAATGCAAGTAACAATTTTTCAAAGAGGTGCAACTTCAAAATGAAAATTGTTTTAATGAGGGCTGATTTAAAAATTGTAAACATTTAAATAAATAACACACACTACTTAATTTATCAACCAAGCACACCATATGCTGACGGTGAGTACAAAATATCCAATGAGCACAACTCACAGGAACACCCCTAGGTACTAGTTAGTTGTGAGACCTAGGTACCTTGTATCTCAGTGAAAGTAACCATAATAAATATCTATTCTCGTGCACACGATCCACTATTAGAGATCATACCCATAACCTAGTGGTCCCCCAACATCATCATCATCATAGTTTAGTTAGTGTTGTCTTCGTCAAACTTGCTACGTGAAACAGGGGCCAAACCCTACAGAATCACTCGCATACTAGTACACGTCCGCCCACCTAGATACCCAAGATTCCCTTTAGTGCTCAATAAAGTTACACATATTATAAAATAAACATTTCACATCCAAATTTAATTCACAAACCATAAAAACACAAACAACCCATAAAATTTCTTCACATTTCTTTCATGGATCAATAAACCACTACAAATTTTTGTAAATCAATTTCAAGGAGTGTATTGAGGCTTTGCACATAAAACTCATTCAAAAACACTATTTGAATTATAAACACACAACAAGACCATAACCAACCATATTTGGAATCCCAAAAAACATTTAAGAGAATCATTTCATGGATGATAAAACAATCCCAATTAACACAACATTGCATATACAAGTAAAACTCTCATTCTTCATTTTTAGGAAAGGCCAAATAGGCCATTAAAATATTTCCCAAAAATAACATTTGAAAAATTTAATGCATTCCAATTTTTTTTAAATAGGTGTATACATACCATATACAACATCAAACCACATTCATAAATCCCATAAAACACTCAGGTTACATATTCAAAACACAACTATTTTCTTAAGAATGTGAAACATGCCATTTTCCGACAACTCATGCCAAAACATGTTGTAAACCAAAACCCATTTATTTAAAAAAAAAATCGGAAATCTATAAAAGGATCCCAAAATAATTTTTTACATGCTACCAATGTATATATAGATCCAAAAAAATCATTTTAAATTGCACTAGACACATAAAATCCAACCAGACAATTTATCGAACACGTGACATGCACTCTTTAACAAAACAACTTATGTTAAGAACATAAAAAAGGATAAAATACCATTTTCATGCCATAAAGTTATTCAAGATACTGAAACATATTCAAAATACCATAAACCAAGTGCGGAAGCTCATGGAATAATTTATCAAACAAGAGGAGTGCACATTTATACCAAAACAACTATATTTTTAACAAAATTAGTCATAAAACATAATTTTCACACAAAACCTTTAAAACCAAGGTTTAAAAGCAGCACATATCATATAAATAAAGTTATAACAGTATGATAATGATTACAATTAAATGATAAAGGCTTGTTCAAGGTACATCCTACCTCAAATCCTTGGCGAAATGGAAACACACACACGAAATCACCATTCGAGGGTTTACAAACCCTAAACCTATGACGACCAGACCCAAATGAATAAAATCCCCATAAAAAATCCTGGAATAATATAACCCTAAGACAAATAGTACTAGGGGAGATTATAAAACCAAGAAATAATGAAAGGAGGAAGAAGATGGAGGATAAAGGAGAAGGAATCTCACCTTTTCATCTTAAAAAATCTTCATATTTCACTATACCTGCACCCTTAGATAAAAGGGAATGGCTTGAAAATTCATGGAAATACTCCTAATGTTTGGAAGAACTAGGGAAAGAATATTGGTGGCCAAAATATTACGAATTAATTGATTTATGAATGATACAATTTACCTTGTCAATTCTAGATGATTTGAGAGACATTGAGAATGTTTCCCCATTCAGAGACTATTATGAGCTCCAAAAAGGTCAAATAGATATTGTGGGTGAGATTAGGGATATTAGATTAAGGTGGGAGGTGGAATCAATGAAAAATATAAAATATTTAATTAGATATAAAATAATAAAATTATTTTTTTAAAACTGGAAATGGGCCCATGGGCTTGCCCAATGCCTAAATAAGTAACCCCAATTCACCATGATTATGAATTATTAAGGTGTAAAAAAGGATATGGTTGTTTGAATATATCATTTTAGGCCATGTGGGAAGTGTAGTGGGTTAAAAAGGTTGAAAAACAAAGGAGTTATAAAACAAACAAATTTGGTTTTTAAAACTGAAAATGGGCTCACGGTTGGCCCAAATCATGAAGTAACCACCCTTTCTCCAAAAACTCCTAAAAAAGCAATGAGGAACCAAAATTAGGGTGATTAGACATAGATGAAACTTAAAAAATCAAAATTAATCGCACAAAATACCCAATAAAAGTATCGGGATTTCAAATGACCCGGATCAAAACAAAGACATGAAAAACCCGGTGTGACAATTCTCCCCACCATTAAAGCTTTCCACCCCCAGAAAGCCATAACACTTTCAGCTGAAAGATAAACACCTAAGGATTTCTTATTAATATGATCAAACCTATAAATCTAGTTAAATATTATTTTCGGTCAACATAACTAAATCCCCTTTCCCAAAAAAAAACACCAACTCACAACCACTTTGTGAAAATCAATTGAAATATCAAGCCACCACCACCACAACCAAGACAAGAACCCGATTGTTGGGCTTTGTCCCAATGAACCCAACAATCACCCAAAATAAAGATCACTCAAGAAAACAAAATACTCCAGGGTAGTATATAATGGACTCCCCACCCTTAATAAACAACTATCACTAGACAAGTTCTTAGGAAGAAAAATCAACGAGATCTGTGGTGGGTCTCCCCACCATTAGAGCCCAACTAAAAATGAGAAAAAGAAATCAAAATGAACAAGAATTGGGACTCACCTAAACATGACCACCAAAACTCTGCCACAAAAACCTACAAACCCAAGTTGAGAGGAACAAAAAATGAACATTTAAGCCACCCACTCTCGAATAGAGGTGGAAAGAACTGGGCCAACACTCTCTGCATGGATCCAAACCCCCACCAATTAGGGACGGGAGGGAAGAGGACCCAATCATTGGGACATTGAAACCACAAAATAAACAATGGAACTACTTCAAAGAAGTGGTATAGGTATGATCTTAGCAATACTACCCACAATCCTAGGACTCCTGACTATGCACTAGCTTCACTCTGAAACCTATGGCTGGAGCTCTAATGGATGAAGCATCTCTTACCTCGCAGCCAGGATTTGATAATCCCTAACATATACTCCATCCCTTAGTTCCACACAGTACCACATAACACTCCCAGTAAGAAACAACATATCAAGAGACACCATGGAACTCTCTTCCTCAACAACACATTTTTACACAAACAAGAACATAGAGATACACAACACTATTTTCTCTCACTCCGAACATGGATCAGAATGAACAAGGCACAAAAAAACACCCACTAAACATCATCGAGTACAACTACTACAACTGAGAGAATCACCATAAAGGGAAGGCACTTTAAATCGATCCCAAACAGCTCTCTATTTAAACTGACAGGATGGGGATTTATTTTTGGAGGTGGATATATCTTGTGAAACATGAGAAATAATCCTTAGGTTTATCAATTGGAAATATTTCAAGCATATAACTATCTGTGGCCACATCACAACACCCAAAACATCTTTAGAAACCCACCGAACATTAATCGAATCCCGAGCCACCAACGAGATCCCTTCTCAATATGAAACAAGAGTATGAATTATAGATCATAAGGGAGAATAATGAATAGAAAACTCTAATAAGACATAGGATAAACCATCCACATAACCATTGGTTCAAAATAAACACCACAATTTTTCACCTAAAAACACTTTCGAAAAAAAACAAACTTGGTAGATTTTCACATTCACCAATGGTGTTTCATCAAGTCTCACTCACCCGAACATTTACGTGCCACCCAAGGCACTAAAAAACCATGACATATAGTCCATCCTTCAAGATATTAATAAAAACATGCATTTGAGAACCCATGAAAACACCAAAGGATAAAACAAAATAAAATCATTCCAAAAATCATGTACCGTGAAAAGGAACACCAACCACCAAGTCAAAAATACATTTCATATTACACAAAAAAACCACACTTCATCAAGAAACATTTGATTAGAAAAAAATCATTTTCATCTAAAATAATGTACAAAAACAACCATTCTATTCCAAATAGCCATTTCCCATTTGTTAAAAAAAATCAACAAGGTCTCTTTTCATAATCTGACAACCACAAAATCCAAAACCCCTTTCCAGAAAAACACCAGCCATCCAAAACCAAATTTCCAAAAACTATTCATCAGATTAAACCAATTTTCAACAGCCCAAAACACCCCATTTAAAACAAAGTTTCAGAATTAATTTAAAATTATTCACACTTTCAAAACATTTTATTTCAAAAAACCACAAGTTTAGATTTGAGAAAATCTAATCCCGTTAAATCATTTCCACTTCCTCCCCAAAATTTGTTTAAACAAAACACAACCTTTCCAAAACCATTATTATATTTAATTTTTAAAAACCAATTTTATACATTTCCATATCCAATCCTTCCTTTAAAACCCATTTACATAATTCTCACACAATGATTTTCAAAACAAAAATTCAGAATTCATGAAAGGTCTAAGAAACCCAGAAAAGGAAACTAGTGTCGGTGGGTGACTTAACCATATGGTTGGCGGACATATGTCAAACACAAAACCAACACAAAGAGACTTATTAGGACCATGAACCTTCTCCACATGGCTTGACAGGCCCTGCAAGCTCACAGATTCCATTAGTCAGACTCCCCTTGTCATATCCCAACACCAAACAATCAACAAGAGAAAAGAACACTAATAAAACCAGACTTCACATGGAAACCCGAGGATCAGAACGAGAAAGAGTTCGCGACGATCTTCTCGCACTTACCACTCATGTACCAAAAATCCTACTCCATCTACCTTGACATCCCTAAATAACAAGGGTGATTTAAAAATAATGGTCTGCTAAGAGCTGACCACCTCTGATACCATTTTTTCACGAACCAGCCCGAGTCGACCTTGAACTGGTCACCCAGTCCAGCCGGCGACAAGTCCCGAGAGGCATTCCCAATCCTATCAGGATGGAGATAATCACAAAGGGAATCAATAGAGTACACAAGGGAACTATTTCTACCATATATAAACAATCAAACAAATAGCGAAAATAAATGGACATCCCAAAATGCGTTTATATAAAAATTGAACTAAACATTATTTGTACAAGAAACTAAAAGTAGAAAAAAACCAACAACTCAACTGAACAAACCCGATAACCAACTAAATCCATGTGACACCACTGTTCACTCTCCAACACAATGATCAAATGTTGCCCAAGGTGATCAAACTCAAGCTGAAACCTGCACACAGGCTAAAAAAAGAAGACTATAGGCGTGGGTATTAAAACTCAGTAGGTTAGCCTGATACTCTATTCCCAATGCACTTACTTTAAAATAAAAGAAACATCAATTTCATGTTTTAAATAAATATATAAAAGTATGTTTTTCAAATGAGGTTCCATGCTATAATAGTTATCAGACAAAAACTTTCATGTTTTTTAAACAAAAATTCAAGTAACAATTTTTCAAAGAGGTGCAACTTCAAAATGAAAATTGTTTTAATGAGTGCTACTTTAAAGATTGTACAATTTTAAATAAATAATACACACTACTGAATTTACCAACCAAACTCACCATATGATGATGGTGAGTAAAAAATAGCCAATGAGCACAACTCACGAGAACACCCCTAGGCACTAGTTAGTTGTGAGCCATAGGTACCTCATATCTCGGTGAAAGTAACCATAATAAATATCCATTCTCGTGCACACGAGCCACTAGTAGGGATCATACCCATAACCTAGTGGTCCCCCAACACCATCATCATCATAGTTTAGTTAGTGTTGTCTACGTCAAAATTGATACATGAAACAGGGGCCAAACCCCACAAAATCACTAGCACACTAGTACACGTCCACCCACCTAGATACCCAAGATTCCCTTTAGTGCGCAATCAAGTTACACATATTATCAAATAAACATTTCACATCCAAATTCCATTACCAAACCATAAAAACACAAACATCGCATAAAATTTCTTCACATTTCTTTCATGAATCAACAAACCTCTAAAAATTTTCGTAAAACAATCTCAAGGAGTATATTGAGGCTTTGCACATAAAACTCATTCAAAAACACTATTTGAATTATAAAAACACAACCAGACCATACCCAACAATATTTTCCAGCCCAAAAAACATTTAAGAAAATCATTTCATGGATGATAAAACAATCCCAGTTGACACAACATGGTATATACAAGTAAAACACCCATTCTTCATTTTTAGGAAAGGGCAAATAGGCCTTTAAACACTTTCCCAAAACTAACATTTGAAAAAGTTATGAATTCCAATTTTTTTTAAAGAGGTGTATACAAACCATATAGAGCATCAAAACACATTCATAAATCCTATAAAACACTCAAGTTACATATTCAAAACACAACCATTTTCATAAGAATGTGAAACATTCCATTTTCCGGCAACTCGTTCCAAAACATGTTGTAAACCAAAACCCATTTATTTTTAAAACAAAATACAAATTGGAAATCCATAAAAGGATCCCAAAATAATTTTTTACATGATTCCAATTTATGTATAGATCTAAAAAAATCATTTTAAATTACACTAGACACATAAAAGCCAACCGGGCAATTTACCGAACACATGGAATGCACTCTTTAACAAAACAACTTATGTTAAGAAAATAAAAGGGATAAAATACCATTTTAATGCCATAAAGTTATTAAATATACTGAAAAATATTCAAAATACCATAAACCAAGTGCGAAAGCTCATGGAATAATTTATCAAACAAGAGGAGTGCACATTTATACCAAAACAACTATATTTTTAACAAAATAAGTCATAAAACATAATTTGCACACAAAACCTTTAAAAACAAAGTTTCACAGCAGAAAATATCATATAAATAAAGTTATAACAGTATGATAATGATGAAAAGTAAATGATAAAAGCTTGTTCAAGGGAAATCCTACCTCAAATCCTTGGCGAAATGGAAACGCACACACGAAATCACCATCCGAGGGTTTACAAACCCTAAACCTATGATGACCAGACCCAAATGATTAAAAAAACCATAAAAAATCATGTAATAATAGAATGATATGTCTAACAATACTATGATAGATTATAAAACCAAGAAATAATTAAAGGAGGAAGAAGATAGAGGATAAAGGAGAAGGAATCTCACCTTTTCAACATAAAAAATATTCGTATTCCACTAGATATGAACCCTTATATAAAAGATAATGGTTTGAAACTTATTAGGGAGACTCATAATGTCTTTAATAACCAAATAAAGAATATTGGTGGCCAAAAGAGTATGAATTGATTGATTTATGAATGATACAATTTACCTTGTCAATTTTGGATGGTTTGAGAGACATTGAGAATATTTACCCATTCCGAGACTATTCTGAGATTTAAATAGGAAAAATAGATATTGGGGGTGATATTAGGGATATTGGATTTCGAGTGGGAGGTGGAATCACCAAAAAATATAAAATATTGAATTAGATATAGAATAAACAAATAATGTTTTTAAAACTGGAAATGGGCCCATGAGCTGGCCCAATGCCTAAATAAGTAACCCCAATTCACCATGATTATGAATTCTTAAGGGGTCCAAAAGGATATGATAGTTTTAATATATCAGTTTAGGCCATGTGGTAAGTTGAATGGGTGAAATAGGTTGAAAATAGAGTTATAAAAGAAACAAATTTGGTTTTTAAAACTGGAAATAGGCTCATGGTTGGCCCAAATCGTGAAGTAACCACAATTTCTACAAAAACTCCTAAACAAGCAATGGGGAACCCAATTTTGGGTGATTAGACATAGATGAAACTTAAAAAATCAACATTAATCTCACACAAGACCCAATAAAAGTATCAGTATTTTAAATGAACCGGATCAAAACAAAGACATGAAAAATCGGGTGTGACAGTATAGGTATTAAGTCTTATTTATTTAACACGAGTAGTTCCTTCATGTGAAAAAGATAAGGTGTCCCAAATTTCATAGGTGGATATACTAGAATCTAGAATATTAAATTATTCATCCTTTAAATCACAAAACAATACATTAATTTCATTATAACTATTATTGTAAGCAGCTTTCTTAGCTTCAATCCATGTAGTTCATGGAGTTTCTGGTATTTTATATTTATCTTCTATTACTGTCCAAATATCAAAGCCCATACTTTCTAATTGCATTTTAATTTTAATTTTTCACTGAGCATAATTTTTTACATTAAAGTAGGGAGGTCTATTGGTAGTATCACCTTTCTATCTATTATCCATAACCAAGAATAAAGGCTATATTTTAAAGAGATAGAAATTTATAACTAACAAAAATTTAGATATCTTTAAAAAAACAACTAAATCACAGTTGAAAAGATTTGAAAAAAAATTAAACCTTTGAAAATATTAGTTTTAAAAACAACCACTGATACCAAATGTTGGTCAGAGTAGGATACTCAAGAGGGGGGTGAATTGAGTTCCTATAAAAAAATCTGTTAAAAAATTTATTTGAATATCCCCCAATTAAAAACAAAAGAGGCCAGTTAATCAAAGTGATAAATTTATAATAGTCTGATTGTTCAATTAATTTCTCAGAAGATTGATTATTTCTCAGCTATAATAATATGAGATATTTATATAACCGTTGAAACTAATTTACTAAATTAAATCAGTTATAAATACTATCCAAGACTAAATATCAAAGTGAAGCTTAGTTTTCTGAAATATAAGTCAAAAATAGAGTAAAATAAATTTGAAAAACACAGCGGATTAAAAAAAGTAGTTCAGTATCAAGAAGATACCTAATCCACTCCACCTGGTGATCACCTTCCACTAAGAATAATATATTAATAGTCTTTGATCCACACCCAGGATCGGGGTTTACACAATAGTACACAAGACTATCCAGGTCACTTGACCTCTACTATAGTTCTACGTGGGAAAATATAACATCCATGTCACACATGACCTCTTCCACAATTATATGTGGGTGAAAAAAAGGTGTAAAATGATATTTGTATGAGGATATCTTGTATCCTCTAGTTCAGTGCAGGATACAGTGTGTGTTAAATAGGCAGATGCACACACTATTCGAAAGATTAACAAAACAGTGCACAATAGAGCATAATATAAAAATAAGGGATTAGAAATGATCTGAGTGTTATTATATGTAGTTCTGTACTTCTAGGATGTAGCATATTAGAAGTTCATGTTCTCTTCTGATAGCAGACATAGAAACAGAGTGTCGTGAGTTTTTTGTTCTAATTTCCAATTAGTTATTGTGTAACTCTTTGTAGCACTTATTATTCTTCGATTTGGTGATACAAGGATGTTCAAAGGATGGTACACATCAAGAATTATGTATTATTGTTTTTGTTATGTATGTTATTTCGTGCATAAATGTTTGCTAAAACATCTCTTTTTTTTCACTACCACCATTTTTTCAGCTCACGTGCGACCTTGTATTTAATTTTCCGGTGTTTGTGTTATGGATAACAAGGAGCATGATCTACACACCTAGTACCTCGTACTATCTGGTTTCATGTCTAAAAAATATCATTAATTATGTCATTGTCATTAAATAACTCAAATATTACATTATAATCAAATTTAAAATTAATTGAAAAATATAAAAAAATAGTTAAGTAAGGAATGATGTCATAGTTGCGTTGAGTTAGGAATGGTGCCACAAACATTATGAATTAGAAATGGGTCCACAATCATGGTGATTTAGGAATGGTGAATTGGAACTATGTCTTGTTATAGTGTCTTGTTATGGTGTCATAGAAATGGTATCTTATCCTTTTTCAAAAATCTGAATTGTGTCTTGTTACGATGTCTGGTCCTTTGTGAATTCTGGAACTGATAGCACGGTTACGATGTCAGGTACATTAAGAATTATAGAACTAGTAGCATGGTTAAGGTGTATGGTCATTTGTGAATTTTTGAACAGGTAGCACATTTACGGTGTTTGGTCCTTTGAAAATTCTGGAACTGATAGCACGGTTACAATGTCAGGGAAACAGTGTCACTGAATTTTCTGATTTCTAGACTAAACAGTGAGACTGTTTGGGTAGAGAAATGGTGTCTCATATAAAGTCAAATATATTCCATTTGTCTTAAGAATTAATACTCCCAAAATGTATTAAGGTTAAACATAAACAAAATAAAACACAACAGAACAAGAGTAATCATGATTTATTAGATCTAAACATGATTTACATGATTTATAGGATTTACATGATTTACATGATTTAATAGCATTAAAACTAGAGGATTCCAACACGTTTTAAAAAATTAAATTCATGGAGGATTCAGAATTAAATTTGAAATTAAACCCATGAATGAGACAAAACCACTTTTCTAGAAAATGCCTTTTAAGTATAAAATGTATTTATACTATATAAAACTATATAATTCACTCAAAAGACTATAATTTAATTATTTTTAATAAAAAGGAACAAATTAAATTTTAAAAATAATCCAAAATATAATTTTTATTTTTAAATAAATTAAAAACAGTATTTTTTAATAAAAATTAAAATTTTCACTATTTAATGAAAAATAAATATTTTTAGAAAATTCTCAAAAAATTATCCTTAAATAATTTTTACATGATGAATTTAAAACTAAAATTAAAATTTTCAAATTAAAATTCTATAATAAGGAAATCAATCTTTTAAATAAATCTATATATTTCCTAAAACCCATTTTGGTTAGAAATAATTTTTCCCCTTTTAAAATGAAAAATTATCAAATATTTATATAGTGAATATGACTAAATTAAATCCAATTAATAAAAATATGAAAATGAGTTATCTTCATATTTTCTAAACTGTTAATTTCTTCCCCCTTTTTTAAAATTTCACCCTTTAAATTTAATTCAATTATTAACAAAGTGGGGATATCTTTCTCTCGTAAATTTTTTATATTTCCATGTTGATGTTTCAAAAATATATTTTTAATAGAAAAATATTTCATGATAAATTACCTTGTTATGTAATACTTTATCTCTATGGTCAAGAATTTGAATAGGATGTTCCTCATAATAAATTTTATCTTCCAACTGAACTACCTCAGATCTCAAAACATTAGTTTCATCCAACCCATGTTTTCCTAACAATCAAACATGAAATACATCATGTACCTGATATAAAATAATAGTAAATGATACTTAGTTGGAAACTAATTTAACTTTCTCCAAGATTTAATATGGTCCAATGAACTGTGGGGTTATCTATCCCTTTTTACCAAAACACATAACACTTTTCCATGTATATACTTTAAGAAAAACATGATCACATATATTAAAAGAAATACCTTTCCTTCAGTTTTATGCATAACTTTTCTTATTGATTTGAGTCTTCCTCATGTAATGTTAAATCATCTTCTCTTTATTAGTCATTTCATCTACTAATTCTAGTCCAAACAATTTTCTTTACATCACTTCATCCCAAAAAGATTGATTCTGACACCATATACCATATAATGCATCAAAGGGTTCCATATTTATATTATAATTAAAAGTGTTATTATAAGAAAACTCAACCAGAGTTAAATGTTGATCACCACTCCCTAGATAATCCATATAATAAGATAAAATAATATCCTCTAAATTCTGATTGTTCACTCTGAGTGTCCATGAGACTGAGGATGAAAACTTTTGATGATGTTTAATTTAGTACCCAACTACTTCTATAGTCCATTAAAAAAATTACAGGTGAATCTAGGATCATGATTAGATACAATGGAAAGAGGGACTCCATGTTATCTAATTATCACTTTAACATAAATTTGATAAAGTTGAACCAAATACATATTATCTCAAATGGTAAGAAAATGAGTATACCAAGTTAATCAATCAATAATTAGAAAATTCACATTAGTTTATCAAGATTTCTTTGGAAATACCATAAATAAATACATGGATATATTTTCCCACTTCCATTTTGGCACTGAAAATTGTTAAATCACCATCTTGGGTAATTTTCATTTATATTTTACATATTTAAAAGTTAAACATTCTATAGTAAAATAAGAAGTATATTTATTTATTCCTTTCCACAAAAAAAGTTATTTTAAGGTCTCTATACATTTTTTTGCTACTGGGATGAATAGAAAACACTAAATAATGAGCCAAACTCAAAATTTATTTCTTTAAAAAGTAGTCACATGACACGCATAACCATTTTCTGAATCATGAGACACCATATTTTTCAATATTAAATTCATGAAAATTACTATTATTAACCAATCTTACCTTCTATTGTAACTCATGGTCTTCCTTCTGAGCCTAATTAATTCTATATAGAAAATTATACTACACTGAGACCTAAAATAAAACATAGAAAGTTCCAAAATACATAATTTCTAGTCCATAATTCATCAAATCATTAACCAAAGGGTCATTTTCCAATTGTAACATGGTTAATGTAACATTATTTTTTTTGGATCAGAGCATTAGATACTTTGTTTTCTTTTCTAGGTCGGTAATGAATCATGCAATTACAATCTCTTTTAAATTCCAAATATCTTTGATATCTCATGTTAAACTCTTTCTGAGTGAATATATAATTCAATTTTTTTTTTGATTAATATATATTCCACACTTTATTCCTTATAAATGATGCCTCTAAATTTTTAAATAAAACACTATAGTAGTTAATTCCAAATCATGTGTAGTATAATCTAACTCATAAGGTTTCAAGTGTCGTGATTCATAAGAAATTACCTAATAATTTTACTTTATGAAACAACAAAATCCTTTTAAAGAAACATCACTTTAGATGAAAAATTCACTATTTCTAGAGGGAAGAGACAAAACCGGTGCATTGAGTAATATTGTTTTCAATTATTTTAAAAATTCATCACATTAAATTTTTCATATGAAATTATATCCTTAAGGTTTTAACTTGGTTTGTGTACTATATAATTGTGAAAAAAATTTAATGAACCGCTGGTAGTAACCTTCTAATACAAGAAAAATAAAAGAAATTGTGACATTTTTAGGACTTTTCCATTATTCAAAAATTTTATTTTTAATATTTTAAACATTTATTCCATATTTAGAAATAGTATGCTCGAGGAAAGAGATTTTCTTCAAAAAAATAAAACTTACTAAATTTTATATATATTTTATTTTCTTTTAAGGTTTGGAAAAAAATCCTTAGGTGTCTTTCATGATCTTCATGAATTTTAGAATATACCAATATATCATCAAAAATCACAACCATAAAATTATCCAATAACTCATTGAGAACATTATCCATAAAATCTATGAATATATCCAGTGCATTAGACACCCCGATGATAATAAATTCAAACTCATAATGCATGTATCAAGTCCAAAACATTATATTAAAATTATCTTCTCCCTTCAACATCAACAAATGGTAACCTGACCTAAGATCAATCTTTAAAAAACATTTCACTCCCTGGATCTGATTAAAAAAATCATCAATATTAGCGAAAGGATACTTTTTCTTAATAGTGATGTTACTCAAGTCTCTATAATCAATTCAAAGTCTCATTAAACCATCATTATTTTTAATAAATAAAATAGTATCACCCCATGGTAAAGTTATAGGATGAATGAAACCTTTATCTATTGATTCTTGTAATTTATTTTTCAATTCCATGAGTTCTACTTGGGTAATTTGATAATGGGGTTTTGAAAAAATAATTGTATTAGGAAATAAGTGAACAATAAACTCAACCTCTTGATTAGGAATAACACTAGGTAAGTTATCAAGAAATACATCCATATATTCATTCACTAATGGAACATCAATAATTTTAAAATTTTATTTCTTCTCAATAACATGATCTTGGTAACTTTCAATTCCATCTCTAATCAATTTATCAACTTCTTAGTATCTTATCAAAGGTATGAAATCATTGAATATATGTTTCTTAACTTTAAAATCAATTTTATCATGATAAATAAAAATGTAATCCATAACCAAAATAGTATCAAAATTTAGCTTGGGTAGTTCAAAAAAAATTCCAAAAAAGAACATCCCACTAATAACAATAGGAAGATTCCTATAAATCTTGGCTTCTTTAATATTCCCACTTGTAGTTTTCAACAAAACATATATCTTATTTTCATGAGGTGATATTTAAAATTTCATGAAAATTTATTAGAAATGGAGGAATTTGAAGATCCAAAGTCAAAAAAGGCATGTTAATAATTGGAATAAACAAGTAAAATACCTATAAAAAATCATTAAATAGACCATCAGAAACCATAGTAGTAAAAAATAACTTTTTCATACCTTTTTAAATTTGATCTTGATGATTTTAACCTTGAGTGAATAACTTCAAACACATGTTAGCATAATTACCTAACTGATTTGAATTAAAGCATCTCACCATTATATAGATGACTATTTTACTAATCTTGGATTATTGAGGACTAATTTATTTTTAGTCATGGGACATATAACCAAGATTAACACATCATAAAAACATCCTATATTTTTAATACATTATCCTGAATGCTTTTTACTTCACTTTTCACAAGAAGGGAACTATATTTTCTTACCTCTAGATTTCTTTGAGGGATACTTCCCAATTTCCTATCATTTGTACATTTTATTATACTTTTATTCATAAGATATAGAATCATTTATAAACTATATTTCCACCTTATCATCTCATTGAATAAGTTTATTATAACTTTTGAATTCATGATAATCCAATTTCCTATGATATATTGGAATAAAACTTGAGTAAACTTGAATAATTTTGTTATAAATAACCCAGATAAATTTGATGTGTACCTTGCCAATTAGGTGAAATTTGATTCATAAAAAACCATTGAATCTTCCTCATTTTATCTTAATTCTTGGAATTTTTTTTTCTATCCTAAGTCAAATAGCCTTAGGAAAATATTTCTCAAAGAAAATAATCTTAAATTCATCCCATTAAAATGTATAAATATCTTTTATTTATCTAGTTCTGTTAACCATTAACCATTACGGGTTGGATTATACTTCAAAATAATAAACAAAAAGTGTTTCTTTTTTGTTCTCAATGAAACCCATGACTTAGAATATCTTTTACAGGGCTTTAATCCATCCCTCAACTACCAAAAGGTCAGATTATCCACTAAATGATGGGGTATATTATCTCTTAAAAGTATTCACAATTGACATGTTCCTCTATAGTAGATCTAAATTATCCCTTTCATAGATTACACCACCATTTATATCCTATTTCAATTGATCCATTATGAAAATAAGTTTCTTAGTTCTAACTCTAACCATTACAGGATGTAGATTTGGATGGATATTTTCCTCTGGATACCTTCCTACTTCACCTTCCTGATTTCTTCTATAGAAAATCATTCTGAAAATAAATATATTAGAAAAAGAAACATGGTAATCTTATAATTATATTTCATTTAAACTTAACCATATAGTATAATCTATAAAGGTTGTTATATCAACATAAAACAAAACTATAATTTTATCTAAACCTTTCCTCTGATACAAAATGTAAGGACCAAACCTTAAACATTACATACTATAGGGTATTTAGAATAGAATTCACATTATTACAATCCCAAGGAATATTATAGTTCAGTGTTTTAGATAATTATACCATAAATCATACATATCAAACCCATATATTACAAAGTAAACACTTCTTATGAATGTCTATTTTTTCCAAAATATAATTTTTTTAAAAAGAAACATGTTTTATTTTCATGAAAAACATAATGAATTTCAACATGAATTCTTATTTTTTCTTAACCATCCATAAAACATATGAAAAAACTAAAAATTATGTTGAACACAAAAAATCCAGTAAGGTATATATAGAAATAAAGAAAGAAACTTATTTTTCCATGAATATATATAAAAATTTTTGGTTATAAAATAAATATTGAGATCAAAATAAACATTTTCATACCGAATAAATATAATTCTCTTCTAGAATATTTTCATAAAAATTTTCAAAAGTTTTATTTATCTAATATAAAACTCATATAGGTTTCTTTTCAACCATGAAAACTCATGAAGTCTTCTTCACAATGTTGTACTTTTCAACCATAAGTAGTAGCAAACACTTTATTTTAGGCATATGTTCAATATCTTACCTTGTGAAATCATGGGATTTCTCTAAAAAACTTATAAAGAATAAATAAATAATATAGGTCACATGTTAATTCATATTCCATATCACTCTTACAAATGGAATAACCAATATGGTTTACTTCCATCTCCGGAGAACCCAATGCATTAGATGGGTATAACGGACCCACCAGTCCTTAGTTTTTAATGTAACCACCCATCCTTGGTTTATAATAGAACCACCCATCCTTGATTTATAAAAAAATATCCCATAATTATAAATAATTTCCAAGAACCATAATATATTCATAAAACAATTAATCTTTCATTTCATCATCACAATCCAAAAATCAATTTTTTCACCCATAAGAAAAACATTTTCGGATATTGAAATATTCATTTAATTTAAAATAATTTATGAAAATCACCAGAATATAGGGAAGGATTTTTTTCTTAGAATAAAACATGGAACCTTATAAAGAAATCCAAACATAAAATAACTATTATACCTATGGAAAAAACCATTTATGTCCTATATGTTAAAATAGTATATTCCTTTTGTATTTTTTTTGTCAAAACGTTCTGCATAAAATACATAAAAATATTTTTTAAAAAAAAATTTAAGAAATTTAAAGAGATATAAAATGTAAATTATAATTAATTTATGTTCATATTAACACATCCAAAAAATAATTTAAAAAAAATTTGTGCTTGGAAGTACAATATTTATAAAATAAATCGTTAAATTTTTTTGAATAAGGTTTTTAAATAAAATTTCCCTCTATCTAGAGTATAAAACATTACATACATTCTATATATTATATAATAATTAATTTATGTCAATTTTTTATAGGATTAATTACCATTTTAAATTTTATTATTCCTATTATTTTATTTAATACCATCTTATATTCAATTACTTAATCAATTAAGGTCATTTCTGAATTTTCGATGATATTCAGTTCATATATCCAAAATGGATTTGGAATATTGAATATGAATGAAGTGTTCATTAATTAATCATATACAGAATAAAAATCATGACATAATTTAATTGTTATACATAAATTATAATTTTTAAAACCAATCATGAAATTTTGTTATAAAAATGAACTATGTTATGATCATGGAGATAATAAACCGTACATAGGCATGAGTAATGTTTTTTTATGATCATTATGGAAAGAAGGTATACATTTTTTACCTTTAAAAATGATAATTATAACATAAGTATCATATTATTTCTTTAAATACAATTGTATACATTATCCATGTGATGTGGTGATGAAAAACGAATCACATTGCTTCATTGAGGTGGTATTCCATACATACGCGTGAACAATGTTATTATTTTTCATTGAATAGAAAGGTAAGAAAATATATTTTATATTAATTTTATAGAATGATAAATATGTAAATAATATCATATAGATATATTAACTCCATCATCATAGATATCTGTCATAGGTTATGATGAAACATGAATTATATCATTTCGTGAGGCGGTAGTTCACTGTACACGTGAAAGATGGTTTTGTTTCCCATTTGATGAAAGAGGATATGGATATATATTATTACATTAACATAATATCATATTAGTATATTAAAGATAATTTTTCATTATTACATCATGGTTGAAGAAGATTTAAATGAGGTATAAGAATAAATAAAAAAATTCTTTGTTAATAAATATTCCTATCATTTGAAAAGCCCCTTAATGTTTACACCAAAATCCTTCTTATGATGGTTTTATATTCAAATTAGGACCTCTAGGATATGGGTAGAGATTCAAGGAATATATTTAAGTAGGTATTTCTGAACTAAAAGTATTTCAAAGTATAAATAACAGAGGAGATGAGGTTCCCTGTCATAAATGGATTTTGGTTTATATTTTATCCTATATCTAAATCACATGTCCAAATTTAATATTTTTAATAATTTTAAATCATTTAATAAAAAATTATTTATTATAAAATGTCATTAACGGTAATTTTGACACTATTAGTTTATTTTTTAATTTAAAAATATCATGAAAATGATGATATTCAAATATATTCTATTAACAACTATCTAACATTTAATATTTAAAAAAAATGTGTTAGACAATAATTTATTCAAATTATACTACATATAATTTTTTTAAATTCATTTATTTTATTTTTTTATTAATTAAATTCTTAATATGTTAGTGTTCTATATCTTATTAAGGTAATTATATAATGAATAAATATTATAAATAAATTACCATCATGAAAATAATTTAATTATTCAGAAAATAACCATCAAAATTCCTTCAAAACATTTTTTTCCTTATGTGAACACATAAATGAAATTTTAAAGCAAGAGGGTAAAATTTTGTCTTTTTCTTTACATAAATTATTCTATAGGTCACATTCATGGAAAAACGTCTCATAAACAAATAAATATTACTATTATAGTGATAAGGGTATAAATACCTTTATCTAATAATATTGGAGATTAAAAATGGTGGCCTTATAACTTATTTTTAACCTAAGTTAACCTGAATTACCCTTTTACTATGGTCACAATTTTTTACTATTTTTACTATTTATTATAAAAAAATTAAGTTTAATTTTTTAAATATTATAAATTGTGATGATTCCAAATGTGGAATCAATTTTACCAAATTCAATTAATTTAGGTGATATAATTTAATTTAGAATTAAAATTGAAAATGCGATAAAAATTTGTATTCTATAAAAACACCTTTTAAGTTAAAAATGTTCTTATGTTATATCCATGTATAAAATTCATTCCAAAGACTATAATTGGATTATTTTTAATAAAAATTAAGAATTTAAATTTTAAAAATAATCCTAAATATAATTTTACTTTGTAAATATTTGAAATGAAAATAGATTTTCAATAAAAAACATTATTTTTTAATATTCATTGAAAATCAGTCTATTCAAAGAATTCTAAAAAATCATCCTAACATAATTTTGACATGCTTAATTTAAAAACGAAATTAATTTTTTCAAATATAAATTATATAATTTCAAAATCATTCTTTCAAATTTATCCATATAATTCATGAAACCCCATTTTGGTTGGAAATAATCTATTTTCTATATTGAATGAAAATTTATCTAATATTCATATTATGCATATAATCCTATAAAATGTAATTAATGAAATTATTAAAATGATTTATCCTAATATTAAATAGGTTGTTACACCAATGAATAATTATCAAAGCTTTATCATTTACGCCAAAGAGGTGGAGATTCTTCTTTATTCCTAAATCACTCTTCAAGTTTATTTCTCTCATGATATATTTTATTATCCAAGAATTTCCATTTTGAATATGATGAAATTTTATAATGATAATTATATGGATATTTTAGATAATTATACTTGAATAATTTTTTAATTCTTCCATGATAATAAATTTTATTTCACATTAAAATTTGGTTTTACATTACAAATAATTTCATTGTGCATTTTGGAATATTTTTTGAATAATATTGAAATAAATATATTAAAAGATTTAATGATAATGGTTTAAATAGTAAAATAATATTTGATTATTTTAGAAAATAGGATTATTTTCATTTTTTAAAAATATTAAAATGGGTCGTTAAATAATTTTATAAATTATTTTATGAATAATTTGTTAATAATTTTTTCATCAAATAAGATACTAATTCATTGAATTTAATTTCTCTAGAAAATTATATTTGAAAATAATCTTAAAGGTTCCAAGTGTAGTGGAATCACCAATGGTAGCTTTCTCAACTCAGTATTTTATAATCATCAATGATTAATCTGACATGTACATCGATGAAGAATGTCAAGAATAATAGAATTAAATCAAAGATTAATTAACATGATAATGCTGGAATGAAACACTAGATCATCACATAATAATTTATAATTAATTTAAGTAGTTAAATAATTATCTTATGATGGATTATTTCTTTATTGATTAACCAAATGGAATATATACATCATACCATCATTGTGTCATATTAATAAAGTGTAGATTCCCTCTAGTGGTGATACACATGTGTACCATGAACATCTGAGCATCACCATAATAATTACTGAGTGCTATCATGGTAGATCCTAATGTTTTCATCATTCATAATTGATCACTGTGAGAATCATTTCCAAGAAGGATTCATATTGATCTCTCTATAATCGATAGGTGTGGTGGAGGAGGATCACTCTCCATTCTTGATATAATTTATAGAGAGGTACTCTACAAGACTTAAGGGAAGTCTTTAGAGTTTTTGTTCAAAACTTACACAATGGATAACATTTGGTTTAGAAATAATATAATTTGATTTAAATGATATTAGGGATAGAAAATAATAATTTCACACATACCTTTATTATTTTCATAATACCCACAAAACCCCATTTATATAATAATATTATTGTTTATAATATTTCTTGATACTTAAAAAACTATCAAATTAATTAAATTTTATATCATGAATAAATTGTTTAAAATTTATTCAAAAAATATTTAATTTATATTATTTCTCACCAGACCATTAAACTCGATCCTTCGTTACTACACATTATTTATCAAGCCTTGAATAATGACTATTTATTTAATAAATAAATGTTACCACATTATTTTCTAATAAAGAAGTAAATATTATATCTAATAAACAGAAAATATATATTTATTAAATATTTTCTATCAAAATTTATTATCTAGAATAACTAGTTACTGAATATTTGTGATCAATATAATAAGAATAATTATTAAAACATGTATACAAAAAATATTTATTCATCATGTTAAACAATATATATTATTATTATTTAACTAAGGTTCTATATACACTTAATGTGTGACCCTATCACTTTCTCTGTGGTATTAGGAAGAGACATCCAAAGTCCAAGGTTAGCATCTAGCAACACACTAAGGTCCCCATAGATTATGAAATTAATTTCAAAATGATATAAAACCACATATGAACACTTATTGTGTTATATAATCCTTTTTCTTTGAAATCTCTAATCAAGAAGGTTTTATTCTAGTGTCATCAACCTATGTGCTCTATGTGTCTTTCTTTTTCTTTAGGAAATATATTTTCCCATAGAAAAATGTGGTCATGGATTTATTTTGGATGTTTTATTTATATTAAAGGGCTTGAGATATCTACTTCCATTAAATAATAGAAGGGAAAAACCTTTCTTGAATTATTAATTAATGCGATGTTACTAGTGATGCATCCAATGCATCCTATCGCACCAAGAACATATGTCATCATGGTTTTCATCAATACATAAAAGTGTGAAAATAATAATATCCATTAATAATAATATTAAATTCTAAATATCAATACACATGTATATAGATAGAAACATTCGATGAAACATATAAATGTAGATTTCCAACTGGAAGGTTGTGTTCTCACAATCTCACAAACTAGAAATTACTAAGGGTGTACAACCTGGGAAGTTTCTTCAATGTATTATGATTCTACACCCTTGATATACTATATAATTTGTGTCCCATCAAATTATATCATCTAGATATAGAATATATACTTAACAATACTACCATGACACATCTGGGTGCTCATCATAGTGAGGAACTATTATTACCTTTCAGTATGATAGTTGCTCTTATGAAATTATCATATACTATGTCACATAAAACAATAATCATTAAGTGATAATATTTTTATTAAATATTAAAAATAACAAATACAGGTGATCATTTTGTACATAGAAGTTTGTTCTTCGGAACCAACTCCAACTGACTTTCACTTGAACTAGAGTTAGCTGCTAACAGCCTTAAGTCTGATAATTCTCACATAATACACATGATTATAATAATATATGGATTTTATCAAGGGGTTAAACACATTTTATTCCATAAAACTCTCCTTACTACAAATTTATCCCTCTTAGAAAAATACAGTAATAAGTAATACTTCTAAAGTATTTTTTTCCATTGATTGGACATTGGATCCTATGAGAGAGCCACCGCTATAGTATTATCACTATATAATATGATATGTTATTACCTACTTAATGACACATCAATATCTTAGATAAATTTTCATATTTAAATAGATTCTTCAGTTTTATCAAAAGTTTCTAAATACTCAAACTCTACTATATAATCATCTAAAAATAGCTTCTTTAAACTCTTCCAGCTCATAGCTCTTCTGTTTAGACTGAATCCATATCAAGATTACCACTTCATCTCATTATGATCTATTTGAATGTATTAATTAGTATAACCCATGATGGTCACCTACGAATATCCACCATATACCAAGATTATAACCTTAATTATTCTTATATACTTAAATATAGCCTTAACATCATACCAATGTTGTTCAATTAGATCATCTTGTTATCTTCTCACCATGCTCAAGATGTAGGCAACATTAATCCTAGTGAATAACACATAATTAATTATTAATCCTATTAAAAAATTGTTTGATATCATACTCATTATCTTTTTATCCTCTTGTGTCTAAGGACACATTTTCTTGGAAATATCTATACCATTTGACACTAAAACCAATCATATATTGGATTGTTCCATACTAAATAAATTTAGTATATGTTCAGTGTATGTACCTTGACTTAGTCTAACAATCTATTTATATATATCCAAAATGGTCATGATCACTAAATTTTAGGCTACTTCACATATGTCCTTAATAGAGAAGAAATTGTTTAACTAGTCCTTCACTAACTATAAGATGAGTATTTCATTACTAATAAGTAATATTTCATTGAAATATACAACTAAAACAATGACTTAACTCCCACTAAACCCCTTATAAACACATGTATTACATTTATTGTTAATGAGACCAAATTATTTTACAGCTTCAGCAAAGTGAATATCCCATTACCTTGAGGATTTAATTAATCCATAAATGTATATTTTCAAATTAAAAACCTTTTTGAAATTATTTGTATTCAAAAACCATTTTTTTGTGTCATATATATATCTTTCTAAAGGTTACCATTAATGAAAGTTGTTTTGAAATCCATCTTCCAAATTTCATAGTCATTGTATGCTTATATATGAAGTATAATTTTGATGGATTTAAACATGAAAAATAGAGAAATGGTTCCATTATAGTCAATAAATTGAAATTGTGAAAACTCTTTATCCACCAGCCCTGCTTTATAGGTACTTACATTACCTTCGATGTCTGGTTTTCTCTTGACTACTCATTTACACCAAATGTTTTTTACATTAACAGGAAGATCAACAAAAACCCAAAATAGGTTCTTATATATATAATCTGTCTCTTAATTCATATCTTATTTCCTTATAATATATTAATATATCTCTACTTTCTATTTGTATGAGATAGGTTCATTATTTTCAACAAATGATGAGTCACCATATTCGGTGACTAGAAAGTCATATCTTTATGGTTCTCTTACCTATCTATTTCTCATATATTGTACATATGTTTCAGTAAAAAATTATTATTTGGGGACCAATAGAATTTGTTTATATACTAATTCTTTTGTATCTTGAGAATCAACTACATCGAAGTCAATATTACTCCCACTATCCTTCTTGAGGATGTACTCCCTCTCAATAAATATGGCTTATTATGAAACAATCATTTTCTTTCTTGAGGGTTTATATAGATAATATCCCTTGGTTTCCTTAGGATATGATATAAATACACACTTCATGCCTTGGGTTTCTTGTTTGTTTCCAAATGTTGACTTAATAGATGCCTCAAATCCCCATACACATGTATGTGACAAAATGGGTTTCATTACACTCCATAACTCAATGGAAATTCTATTTTATACTTTATTTGGTACTCAATTTATTGTGTATGCTGTATTTTTTAATGCATATCCCCATAAGTATAATGGAAAATCTACACAACTCATCACTAACTTTACTATATTAAGCATGGTATAGTTCCTCCATTAACTAAAAACAATACACTGTGGTGTATATGGTGGAGTTAGTTTAGTTATAATCCATAACTCCAATTAAAATTCAATAAACTATTGGTTAATATATTCACCACGTAGATTATATTTAATATTATTTATTTTCATACCAATTTGATTCTCTACTTAATTCTTGAATTTGTCAAATTTCTCAAAGGTATTATACATAAACCTCATCAAGTAGACATTTCCACATATACTCAAGTCATCATTAAAAGTGTTGAAATAAGAATATCTACCTATATATTCTACTAGAATGGGTTTACACACATTAGTGTGTTCCAATCCTAAAATATCAGTGTCCATTTAACCATGTCCATCAAATGGTTGTTTGGTCATTTTTCTTTATAAAAAATATTGAAATATTTCAAGTGTTGTTAGCACAAAATAGTATAAATAACCATCTTGATTGATATTTATTATACAGTTCATGTTTACAAGGAAAATATGGTGATTCTATGTGTGGTTGGTATATGATTCAAGAAAACATGATTCGTTTTCTATTAGTAATAATTATTTTTCATAATTTAATACATAAACCCCGTTATTTAGTTGGGTTATAAATAAAAAATGTTGTCTCTGTAAAAGTGGCATTAACTATTTTGAAATTAAAATATAAAACCATCCATGTAAAGTTAATAAACATAAATTAAGTTTTTAGTAACACTTTTCATGATATAACAGTTCTTTAAAATCAAAAACATTCTAGTTTGAAATAGAAGGTAGTAGTCTCCTGTAACAATGGTAGTTAGTCTTTCTCTATTAGATGCTCGAGATCCAACTCTCCTCTATAAATCTTATGAAATATACATGGTTCCTTAATTTTGATATACAGGTGAATAATTTTTTTTTATCTAATACCCAATGTGTAGATATAGAAATATTACCATCGATAACAAATTCTCCTTTAGTTTCCCCTTTCTTCTAGTTGCAGTTCCTCTTCCAGTGGCCTGGATTTCCAAATTCATAACATATTTCTTCCTTCCCTATAACTTTCCTTTAGATATTCTTCTTTATGGATGGATGTTGTTTGGAATATTTAGACTTTGAGTTATTCTTGGTCCCCTTTTCCTTATTCTTACCTTTCTTATTCACCATAACGACTATAGGTTTATAACACCCCATGTCCTTGTCAACTTTGAGAATGATAGTAAGAAGTTTCGAAAGAGTCTTCTCACCACTTTTTATGGTGTAATTCAAAATCAAACTGGTGAAAGATTTAGGTAGTGAGTAAAGGATGAGATATATTCATGTCTCATTTGGGAATATAGTGTCTATGATATTTAATCACTCTATGTACCCAATAATCTAGACTATTAAGGCCCAATTAGTGCTAACTCTCTAAGATTTATCATGAAAAGGGAATTGTAGATCTCCTATCTCTCTTATCGTTCCTTCTATTTATATAGATCATAGAGCTAATACATCATTTAATATTAATCCATATAATAATGTTTCTTTATAATATCATTGAACATGGGAGATAACATTAAACATTAGACAGTTGTGGTATCATCCAAATGTTTCCCTTATAGGTATAATTCTTCCTACTAGCTTCTTTCCCAGGGGATACAAGAATTGGGTTTCCAAGCACATATATCTTCCTTTTATAGTATAGAATAATTCACATGTGCCATATACATTATTGGAAATTATTATCGGTGATAATTTTATCCTTATTAAGTATGATTCATAGTGATATGGTTGAAATCTTAGATTCTATTTCTATAATTAAGAAGAGAAGATCTGACAAAATTTTATAATAAATATTTAAATTTATTAATCTTCCACTATTTTATCAAAATAAAATATCCCTCTCCATTTTATTAAAATCATTATCTTTCTTGGACATTCTAATTCCAAGGACCCATATTTCCCTTCTTATAACCCATAATTTGGACTAATAAGTTATTTTAAGGGTTTTATGTAGGAATAATATTGTCTACAATATTAAATCATGGTTCCTTGATCTGTTGAGTGGAATTCCCTATACTATAATCCTTAATTTTGATTCCCTTAACACTTTCCTCTCAGTTACACAAAGTCCATCTTTTGCATTCAACCCTTTATGATAACTATATTAAGTCGACCTATAGCTGAATTTAGAATTCCCTGATAATTGAAAGCACCATGAATTTGGTTAGTCAAGAACTTTGAACTATGGTTGGATTTTAACTTAAGTAGTGGAAATCAATACTGACTTAATATATACTATTAATGGAATTTTTATCTTTATGAAAAATATTCCCCATTATATCTTTATTTCATTCTTATTAATATTATATGGATTTACTTAAGATATTAACCATGTATTGGAAAAAAATTACACATAATATAGTTTATATTTATTCTATCTTATATGATTGTTAATTCATTAATTCATGTGATCACGAAAAAAAATCCATAATGAAATTAACTATACAACTTGACAAAAATAAAATAATAAAAGTGGTATGATCATGATATTTTTCTAACAGTTTGTTTATCTAGTGAATGATAAATTAATCATTGTCCTAGGGAAAAACACCTTAAACCATGAATTTTTTCATGTTCTAGCTTTCTATATGTCCACCTATGTGTCACTAAGATTATTTTAACCTCATCTCAAAACATGAAATGCCTCCACTCATCTGGGATCCCCGTCTATTACATGAGCTTTTACTTACACATAGGTGAGTAGAACCAAATGATTGGTTGTGGAGTTTACATAAAATGATATCATGGGAACACATTACCTTACATAATTAGAGGAGGGATGATAAACATACCATAAATTTAATTTAATAATAAATTAAAATAAATCCAATCACATATCAAGTTCTGGTCTATGATCATGCTAATGCACATACATGCAATGAATTATGCATTTAATAAAATATCATTCAATGAAAATTGTGAAAAAATAAATATATTATATTTTTTATTAATAAATTGTTTTATATTAATTCTCATCTAAACATTATTGAGATTCTAATCCATCATAATTTTAAATAATTTAAATAAATTTAATTAAAAATTGACTATGTACAAAACATATACCTTGGAGGCAACATGACGAGTGCCAATCAAAACTTCCCAACATGTATTATATTCATATATTTTTACTCATGTGGCATGTAGCATTCATATATTATCATGTAATTTCAAGAAATGAATGATTCAACTGAATTACATAAAAAACACCTGTTATTTATGTAACATGTTATCTTTTAATGAATGATAAGTAATCATTGTATTACGACTTACACATGAAATATAGTTATGAATATTACACAAAAATTATTTATACATTTAATATTTATAAAAAACATCACATGGAATGTATGAATCAACTAAATGAAAATAGAAACACATACTGCTAAGGGATAAAAGTAATGATGAATTAATTGTTAATTTTTTTATATACAGGTAATATATATAGTTTTTACTATAAAACTACACATCATGTATAATTATTCATCATTTATCCATGAGACACACCTAGGGACTGGGCATGTTGTATTACCATGTAAATTAATGGAGTACACAATGTGTATGTGCGATAAATGTTTTGTGTTCTTTGATTTACAAAGTCACTAGTCATGTATCTTGTGTAATAAAATACATGACCTATCTTTGACTAATGAAGTACACATTGGATATTAAATTCACATGTCATGTAGTCTATCTAACTATTCTCTATGCTACCTAGTAAACACTTAGTGTATTAAATTCACACCATGTGTAATAAATAGAAATATTCTGAATTAATTTTGAACTAATCCATTAGTTGTATTGGTGTATTAATCATGGGTACATGGATGGTACCAATGGGATACATGTTGTGTACATTTGTGTTATCCAGATAGAATCCTTGGAACCTCTAGATGAGTTCTTTAAATTTTATTCATTCATAATTAACCTATTTTGATTATATTTGTAAGAAAAAATATGAGGAAAATTGATCTCACATTTTGGATTTATAGAATGACTAAACTAGAATTGAAAACTAATGATAAATACGTAATTAAATCAACAATATTTAAATAATTGTGTGACCCTTTGATACCGCTTGAATGTTTTGGGAACTTAAAAATCATCGATTAGAACATGACCAACTTATCTTATTGTCAACATTGATGATTAATTTGATATGAACATCAATAAAAAACATAATGACCAATAGAATTAAATCAAAGATTAATTCACTTGAGAACACTAGAACCAATTTTGATTTCATCACATAATGATTTAAAATTAATTTAAATAATTAAATAATTACCTTGAAATGAATTATTTCATATTTGATGAATATAATGATGTATTTACATCTTAACATCATTTTTATGCATTAATAAAGTGTATATTCCCACTATTGGTGTTCCATGCATTCGCCATAAACCTCCAATCATCGTCGTTGGAATCTTCATGAGCTAGCACAGTAGATCCTAATGATTACGTTTTTCATCCTTGATTGCCCCAAGAATCATTTCCAACATTGATTCTTATTTATCTCTTTAAGAATGAGAGGGTTGGTAGAGGAATATCACTCTTTATTATTGAGAACATTCTTAGAGAGGTGATCTCTAGGGATTGAAAGGATTATCCAGTGTAATTTTTATAACCAATAAAATGGTAAGCATTTGATTTGGAAATAATATAATTGGGTTTAAATAGTGTTAGGGTTAGAAAATTATAATTACACATGTCTCATTATTTCCTTAATCCCCAAATAACCCCATTTATATATTAACAATATTATTATTATTATTATTTGACATGCCGAAAAAAGGGAAAATAATTAAATTTTATTTATTTAATAAATTACTTATATTTTACTCAAATATTATTTAATATATATTATTTCTCACCAAATCACAAAACTCTATCCTCCATTACTCTACACTTTTTATCAAGCCTTTTAATAGTGAAATTTTTTTAATAGATAAATTTCACTATATTGTTCTCTAAAAAATAAATAAATATTATATTCACTAAGTATAAATTAAATATTTATTAAATATTTTAGTCATAAAATATTCTTTCAAATAATTTGTGACTGAGTATATTTTATCAATAAAACATGACTAACTATTAAACCATATAAAGAAATAATATTTATTCAACCTAAAAAATAAAAAATATTATTATTATTAACTGACGTTTGAATTAAACTTAGTGTGTAAACCTATAGACATATTTGTAAGTGTAATTAGGTAGACCTACCCAAATTCTAAGGTTATAATCTATAAATATTCCATGAAACCCATATGAAATGTTTTAATGTCATAATGACATAAAAACTCATATGAATGCTTACTATGTAGTGTAATCCTTTTATTACAATATCTATAATCAAGTAGGTTGAATTATAGTGTCATCAACCGATGTGCTTGATGTTTCTTTCTTTGACATTTTGGAAATATAAATTCCCATAGAACACCATGACCTTGAATTTATTTTAATATTTTTTATTCTATTAAAGGTCCTAAAATATCAAGTTTTGATAATTAATAGAAGGGAAAAATACTTTCTCACATTACCCATTAATGAAATATTACTCATAACACACCCAAATTATCCTAAATTACCAAGAACATATGTCATCACGGTTTTAATCAATACATCATAGTGTGAAACTAATAATATAAATTAACAATAATATTAAAGTCTAAGTATCAGTACACAATTTTGTATACAGAAACATCCAATGTCACTTTTAAATGAGGATTTCCTACTAGTGCTTCGTATTATCATAATCTCTTACACTGGAAATTAATTAGGGTGTACACCATGAGAATTTCATAAACATACCTTGTGTCTTCACCCTTGATAGACTATATCATTTTTTCCATCAAATGACATCATCCATCTATAGAATAAATATTCAAGAACTTGTTTATGGAACATTTGGGTTCTCATCATAACAGGGAACTACTGTGACCTTTCAGTGTGAAGGTTACTCTTAGAATATTATAATAAATAATATCACATATAAGAACGATCATGAGGTTATAATATTTTTATTAAATATTCAAAACAATTAATACAAATTATCATAAAGTATATAAAAGTTTTTTCTTGCGAACCAACTCCAACTAAATCTCCCGTGCACTATAGCCAAATACTAACATCCCAAAATTTGATATCTCTAACATGATACTCATTCTTCTACTGATATAATGATTTACTCAATGGGTGTTATGTTGTTTCTTTGTTGAAACTATAATTCCTACAACTTCACCCCTCTAAGGAAAATCTTTCAAGAGGTGATAACTCTAGAGTATATGATTTGTCATTGATGTGACATCAGATACTTTGAGAGAGTCATCTCTTTTTTATTATAAAAATAAAATATGATAGGATCTTTACTATTAAGAAACAAATCAAGTTCATATAAAAGGTTGTGTATCCAAATGGAATATTTGCTACATTAAAATATATTATATACCCAGACTCTACTATATAATCAATGATAATTGGCTGCATTGAACTCTACTACCTCATTGCTCCTCCATTGAGACTAAATACATATCTTGAATGTGACTTCAGATCATTTTGATATATTTTAAAGAAATAACTTTTATAAACCTTTATTATTAACTCCTAATATATTTTATACACTAGGAATATATCCTTAGTTATTTCAAAATATGTAAGGATATCCCTAACAACATTCCAATATTTTCACCTGGATTAGTTTGATATATGTCAACCATACTCATGGGTATGAAACATAAGGACTAGTACATAACATGGAATACATGATTAATATTATCACATAAGAATATGGGATCGTACACATTATCTCATTTTCCTCTTATGTTTGAGGTCACATTTTCTTGGAAAGATATATATCATGTGACATTAGAACCAATCCTCTCTTTTATTGTTCCATAATAAATATCTTTAGTATCTAGTTAATGTATATTACATGACTTATTCAAAGAAACCACATTGATCTATCATGAATAATATTGATCCCTAAAATTTAGGCTTCTTAACCTATGTCCTTTATATAGAAGGGCTTGTTTAACCAATCCTTAACTGATTATAATACTTGTATTTCATTTCCAATTAGTAATATTTCATCGATGTATACTATAAATATAACAACCACAATACCACTCAACCGATTGTAACCATATAGGTCACATTCATTTTTAATGACACCAAAATATTTTAAAGCTTCATCGAATAAAATATTCTTAGACCTGGATTCTTTCTTTAATCCATAAATGGATCTATACAAATTTCAAACCTTTTTGTATTTTTTTTGAGTCACAACCCTTATGTTTTTATCTTATAGGAATCTCCCTAAATGTTCCCATTACGGAAATCTATTTTTTACATCTATCTTCCAAATTTTATATTCATGGTAATCTCTTATAGAAAGTATAATTATGATATATTTAAACAAAAAAATTGAAGAAAACCTTTCATCATATTCAATGCATTGATTTTGTTTAAAACCTTTATCCACTAGATTTTATTTATAGTTACTTATTTTACCTTCTTTGTCAATTTTTCTCTTTAATATAATATTTCAACCAAGAGGTTTTATATAAACTGGAAGATTTTCACGACCCCCTCCCCACAAAGTGTACCCCTCCTGGGCCGGCAATGTGAAAAGGGAGATAATGACCCCCGAGTCCCGCCTCCAGTAGGCCCCGTGTTGGCGACTAGCACCGAGGGTATAATAACGTACAAATGGGAGGCATTACCCTCTAAGAGAACACAAGCAGAAGGGAGAGATAGAATAGACTCCAATCAACTCCAACTCAGAACTGAAATATAAAAAGGAAACCAAGTACATATATGAAATGTCATGCAAAAGTACTACAACTGAAAGGGAAAACTAAAAGTACCCAAAAGAAAGAAAAACGGCAGCGACCACAAGCCCGAACAGCTCCTCCTCTAACCGCAAGCTAGTAGTAACCAGCTTGATCTCCAACCTGCTCCAAGTGACCTGAAAAACAGTTTATATGTACATAGGGTGAGTATAACAGTATACTCAGTAGGATCCTCCCCAAGACTCTCGTGCAAAAGTAAAGAAAGCATGCTAAAACCCAGTGAACAACAAGTGAAACTAACTCGTTATCTAAACAGGTATACTATGTTCCCAACCTCACCATGGATACTCTAACCAAGTAACGCATACAAGCATATAGTAAATAATATCAAGGGTACCCCGCTACTACTTCCCCACTGGTTTTCCGCTTTTCCCCAACGACATACGTCCTGTGCATCTCTCTCCAAAGGCTTGCCCACAGACACCTGGGCTAAGCTCCACAATCTGCACCTCGTGCACCACAAAGGATTGCCCGCAGACACCTGGGCGAAGCACCACACCGTCCTCACAACCAAAGTAACCAGGTAGTTTCCGGGAGCCACCATATCTTGTATAACGTGTATCATACGTCGAGTATTATTCCTCAAACCATCACAGCCCATACGCCGAGTAAGGATCCTCAAGCCATCACAGCCTATACACGTTACACCTATAGTATTCCATAGGATACTATATCCAGAGTATATGTGTGTGAAATAACCACAAGCCATTACAGCCCTCTACACACATATATGGGTAAAACTAACCACTGTGCCTACCAGCACAAGGATCTACCAAGAGAAGAGAGCGGGGCCAAAGGGGGTAGTCAGCCATTCAACCTCCCATCAGAATGTTGGGGAAAACACCCCCCCAGGGCTCAGAATCCCCAGGGTGTCAGTTGCCCTTACCGACAGGGTGGAGTAGCGTATAGAAACACAAAAAGTACAGAATATATAAGTAACTCACATCCACACTATGGGCATTACCTAGTCTTAGATACAACTGCAGCTAACGTCTCTCAGACTCCAGGCTGCTACTTCTAAGACTAGGTATCCTATAAGCACACAAACAATGAAGAGCTTTATTAGATTACTCCATTCTCATTTATCAGTTCCACTGTACATTAATTAATTCTTTAAACATTAATTAAGAATGAAGAATTCCACATTAAACTGAAATGGCATCACTTTCAAAAACAACTGCTCCTTTTTAAGATTCACATCACCTTTAAATTCTAGCATCTCCATCCCCATGGATTTTCACCATTTAATCAAAAATTCATTACAGAATTACTTTTCCACATTCCCAGGCATTCTAGAAAAACATCCTATGCTTTTAAACACAAAGGAGGCTCAACACGGTGAGTAGATATACTACCCGTCGAGTCTTTGCCGCCTATAGAAAGAGCATAGACCCATCCTCCATCGAGAGGCTAAACACGGAAATCACGTGGCATACCCCGCGTCTCTTCGCCTCCTTCGGAAAGAGGGTAAGAAAAACCAGCTGCCTTGAGCAGTGGGGAAAAGTAAAGCAGATAAACAATCAAACCACCAACATCAAACCATCACATTCATCTCATACCATCATCCTTGGTTTCCTCCCCGACACCCACATACATAAACCGATGTATCTCTCCACACTAGGCGTCATCCGCTGCCACAACCACAAGTCTCCATGCCTCCACATATCACAACAGCCATCCAGGCTCACATCACAGCACAAGCAGCAGGAAAACAAACATCACAAAGTGGGCTCTCAGCCCTTTAACAAACAAGAGGGTAACTCAGAACCCCTTTAGAAATTCCCACATAATCTGTTCTCTAATCCATATTGAATTAACAGACTTGTTATTCATAGGTTCCAATCATGGATACCTAATCAGTAAGCTATCACAATTTAAATAACCATGCTTACTTCCCTAATTTGATTATCCTCAAATTAGAACAACTACAACAACGACAATAACCAGATTAATTTACATGCCTCTTATCTTTAGCCAATTAATTAACAATTAATTCCGGCTTTACGTTCATTATCAATTTCTGTCATGAACGAACAACAAATCAAAGAAAACATAGATATCACTATATCTAGGAAAACATGAGGCAACCCGTTATCACGGTATAAAGCAACAGCATGCGATCAACCGATTCTTTTAATCCGGTTCAATTATTTAATTAGGTCAATTTCATTGTGATCCAAAGAGATAAATCATGCTAATTCTACGATTGCACATATACAATTAGAGAAGCCATGAATCCCCTACCTCGAAGAGTTCTTGACGTCCTTTATCCACACAACGGGTCACAGTTCTCTTCTCCTCACGACAGCTGCATCCACCGGAGGATGCCACGGTACGACAATACCAACCAACCTCAAGAAAACCCATTATAACCATGGAGATTACATGCTAATATGGAAGGAAGAACAAGAGAAGGTGATCCCCAAAGGAACGATGATAAAACATACCTTATATCGAAGAATGATCGACACAACTTGGTTGCATCAACAGAGCGGAACTGATCTGAGTAACGTTTGATTGTGAAACTCCTACGAGAATGATTGCAAGGTTCTAGCATCTCATAGATGAGAACCAGGAGGAAGAACAACGAAGAATGATATCTCGTTCCTTTTTAAAAAAAATAGAGAGGCGACAGTTTAAGATCCGGTTTATTCTCCATTAAAAACGGATCGCATTAACCCACGCGGTTTGACCAAGTAAAAACATCCCGACCTTAGGAATAATTAATATAGGATTTATGGCCTTTGAATCGGCCTTAAAGTCCTTAAAATAAGGTTTTAAAAGTATTTCACGTCAAAGAAAACGTCAAATTTGCGAAGCTGGAAACACTGTTCACATACTCAAAATTTGGCAAAGTATGGAATCGGTAGCTCTTATGGAGTCTGGAAACACTGTTCATTCGTGAAATTTGGCAAAGTATGGAATCGGTAGCTCTTATGAAGTCTGGAAACACTGTTCATTCGTGAAATTTGGCAAAGTATGGAATCAGTAGCTCTTATGAAGTCTGGAAACACTGTTCATTCGTGAAAATTGGAAAAGTATGGAATCGGTAGCTCTTATGAAGTCTGGAAACACTGTTCACAGAACTAAAAAAATTGGCAAAGGAAAGAAAAGCTCACCGATAGAGCCTTACCGATAGAAACACAAGTCTACTGATAGATCCTCACTGATAGAAGTTCACCGATAGGACCTCACCGATAGAAACACTGTTCACTGAACCTCACCGATAGAAGTCCACCGATAGGACCTCACCGATAGAAACACCGTTCACTGAACCTCACTGATAGAAGTCCACCGATAGAACCTCACCGATAGAAACACTGTTCACAGAACTAGAAATTTGGCAAAGTGTTAGCCGAGCTACTGCTGGACTGCGGCTACCAGTATACCGAGCTATCAGTATGTCGTGGCTACCGGTAAACCCAGCTACCGGTAGGATGCGGCTACCGGTAGACCGAGCTACCGGTAATCAGCAGCTACCGGTAGACCGAGCTACCGGTAATCAGCAGCTACCGGTAGACCGAGCTACCGGTAATCAGCAGCTATCGGTAGACCGAGCTACCGGTAATCAGCAGCTGGGGGATAAGTCACCTTGTCCTCCCAGAACACCTCCAACACCACATTTTCACAAAGTAATGGACCAGGGAGGTCCGGGCCATTACATTAGATACCTCTCAAAACATTCTCGTCCTCGAGAATTAAAAACCAACCCAGAAGAAAAGAGGGGTCTGAACAACCACCCCATAAGATACCTCTCAGGGGAAAACCACCATGAGTTGTTCAAAAGCTGGAACAAAACTACGACATCCGAGAGTATGGAAACAAATAATCCATAACCAAACAATTCAAACATAACATCACATCAACGGTACATAAATAAAACATGAAAGGTCTAACCATAAAGGAAACGTCATTACATGGAAAGAGTTAAACATTAAACAACTCTGGGTACTGAGCACGTATCTGTGACTCACGCTCCCAGGTACTCTCCTCCATCCCACCGTGTCACCACAGGACACGAACTAAGGGGATAGAACGCCCACGCAACACCTTCTCCTTGTGGTCTTGGATCTCCACAGGTCGCTCCTCGAAGGTTGCATCATCGTCAATATCGATCTCTCCCCAATCGATAACATGAGATTCATCATGAAGATAACGCCGGAGCTGTGATACATGGAAAACATCATGTATCCGACTCATCTGAGGGGGAAGTGCTACTCGATACGCCACAGATCCAACACGAGCTAACACCTCGAAAGGCCCAACAAACCGGGGAGAAAGCTTACTTCCACGACCAAACCTTCGCTGCCCACGACGGGGAGTCACCTTTAGAAACACATGATCCCCAACATTAAACTCTAATGGTCTCCTTCTTTGATCAGCATATGATTTCTGACGATCCTGTGCTGTCTTCATCCTCTCACGAATCACCTGAACCATCTCTGTTGTATTCTGCACTAGTTCTGGTCCGAGGATTGCTGACTCTCCGACCCCAGTCCAGCACAACGGAGAACGGCATGGCCGGCCATACAAGGCTTCAAACGGTGCCATACCGATGGTAGAGTGAAAACTATTATTGTAAGATAATTCTACCAAGGGTAAGTGCTTCACCCATGAACCTCAAAAATCAAGAACACAAGAGCGCAACATGTCTTCAAGAGTCTGGATGGTTCGCTCTGTCTGACCATCCGTTTGAGGATGAAAAGTAGTGCTAAGGCATAGTTGAGATCCAAAAGCATGTTGGAGACCTCTCCACACCCTAGAGGTAAAACGAGGATCTCGATCAGAAATGATCGTCCTAGGTACTCCGTGAAGCCTCACCACCTCCTCCAGATACTGCCTCGACAAAACCTCCACTGAGCTCGACTCCTTGATTGCTATGAAGTGGGCCGATTTAGTTAAACGATCCACTACCACCCATATAGCATCATGTCCTCCCGGAGCTCGAGGTAAACCTGTAACAAAGTCCATTGAGATGTCCTCCCACTTCCACTGAGGAATCTCTAAGTGCTGGAGAAGACCACCAGGAACACGGTGTTCGGCCTTCACCTTCTGGCAGACTAAACATCGAGACACATATTCTGCAACTGAACGCTTCAGCCCAGGCCACCAAAACTGACTCCTCAAGGATCGGTACATCTTCGTCACACCAGGATGTACCGCCAAGGGTGAACTATGGAACTCTCGGAGAACGGTCTCGCGCATCGCCAAGGGAACAAAAAGCCTGCCATGATACAACACTTGGTGTTGTTCATCCTCCGACCAACCATCAGGGGCCTCACCACATACAACTCTGTCTCTCCAAACTTCCACCTCTAGATCACCCAACTGAGACTCTTCCACCTTCTGCATCAGGGATGACTGCACCGTCATCTGGAAAAGACAACCTCTTCCCCCAACTTCTCCTATATCAAGATGTAAAGATGATAGCTCTTCCATCACTCTTCAAGAATCAACAGATTCACGCAAAACATCACTACGTGACTTTCGGCTCAGTGCATCCGCAACAACATTTCCCTTCCCAGGTGTATACGATATTTTGAAGTCGTATTCCTGCAAGAACTCCATCCACCGACGCTGCCTCAAGTTCAAGTCCCGCTGAGAGAAAACATACCTCAAACTCTTATGATCGGTGAAAACCACAAAGCGCTCTCCAATGAGGTAATGTCTCCACAACTTTAGATCAAACACCACGGCTGCCAACTCAAGATCATGGGTGGCATAGTTGCGTTCATGGGGATGCAACTGCCGAGACCCAAAAGAAACAACGGACCTCTGCTGCATGAGAACACAGCCTAGCCCCAGATGTGAAGCATCACAGAAAACATCAAACTGGACTCCCTCCGCTGGAAGACAAAGGACTGGAGCACTTACCAACTTCTCCTTTAGATACTCGAAAGCTGTCTGACACTGATCAGTCCATATGAACGCTTGATCCTTCCTAGTCAAAGCTGTCAGAGGAGTTGCAACTCGGGAGAAATTAGCCACAAACCTCCTGTAATAGCCTGCGAGACCAAGGAAACTTCGCACCTCTGACACGGTCTTGGGGGCTGGCCAAGACACCACTGCTTCTATCTTCGAAGGATCCACAGCTACTCCCTGTTGGGACACAACATGTCCCAAGAAACGAACTTCTTGAGCCCAGAACTCACACTTGGACAACTTCCCAAACAACCGATGTTGGAGAAGAACTCCCAAAACGGCTTGTAGATGCTCTGCATGCTCCTCTTCAGATGTGGAGTACACAAGGATGTCGTCGATGAAAACCACAACAAACTTGTCCAGGAATTCACGGAACACAGCATTCATCAACCCCATGAAAACAGCTGGAGCATTCGTCACGCCGAATGGCATTACAACAAACTCATAATGCCCATGACGACAACGGAAAACAGTCTTCGGGATATCATCATCCTTTACACGCATCTGGTGATATCCTGACCGCAAGTCTATCTTTGAAAACCAACTTGCACCCTTCAGTTGATCGAATAGGTCATCAATCCACGGGAGAGGATAACGGTTCTTTATTGTCACTTTGTTTAAGCGACGATAATCGACGCACAACCGCAAACTGCCATCAGCCTTTTTCACAAACAAAACTGGTGCACCCCACGGTGACACACTTGGCCGAACAAAACCACACTGCAACAGACCGTCGAGCTGAATACGTAGCTCTCGTAACTCAGAAGGGTCCATCCTGTACGGAGACATAGAGATAGGAGACGCTCCTGGCTGTAGCTCGATCCCAAACTCGATCTCTCGTCGAGGGGGTAAGGATAAAACCTCTTCTGGAAAGACATCAGGGTACTCCTCTACGACCCTAGGAAACGCCAACTGTTGAACCTCTGAAGAACTCAGCATCATCCCAGCCATCATGGATGATAAGGATGAAACTCGTCTATGACTCATCCGAGGATCTCTCTCACCAACAAACACTACTTCCTCTCCGTCTTCATCAAAGAAAACGACTTTCTTCCTGTAGCAATCCACAATAGCCTGCACTGAATACAACCAATCCATGCCGAGGATGACATCATATGGTTGTATTCGTAAACATAGGAAATCTCCCCAAGAGCGGTGCTGCCCCAACACTAGCTCACAGTCTCTACATACTTCAAACAAGCTAGCTCGACCTCCAACTGGCGTAGTCAACGCCAAGGGCACTGGAAGCCTATCTACCTCAAGTCCCAAAGCGTGGACAAGGGTAGGGGATATAAAGGAGTGTGTCGCTCCTGAATCAAACAAGGCATACACCAAGGTAGAAAACAAGCAAAGGGTACCTCGGACGACGTCTGGATCGCCTGGGGCTGGCAATGCTAGAGCATGAAGCTGACCACGACCACTTCCACGGCCTTTCTGACCCTGATGACGACCACCACCACGGCCGCGCTCTGCTCTCTGAGGACAGGGAGCATCATGGGGCTGCCCTCTGCCTGCTCCATCTACCCTCGGGTGATCTAAAGCTGGTGCAACCTGCTGCTGCTGCCTCGGCTGGAACTGCCTCAACGGAGGAACCTGGATTGGAGCGCCTAGTGCACGATGACTGCTCTGAAAAGTTGGGCACTCCCGCTGCTGATGACCACGTCCACCACAAGAAAAACAAGTTCCTGATCCCTTGGCATAGGTCTGAGAGTTGCTACCTCCGGAGAAACGAGATGGGAAGGGCTGGGACCTACCCCCAGGTGAATGTAAACTCTTCTGCCCTGAAAACTGGGAACCCCGGACCACAGCTCTGCTTCGTGAGGAATCATGACGATTCCCCTCTCGTGACGATCCGGTCCTGGTCAAAGTCCTCTCAACAACCTCTGCCCTCGCCAGCACCTCAAGATATGTCTTCAGCATAAATGGGGTGACCTGGCGCTGGATCTCTGGACGCAAAGCCTCCTCGAAATGCCTCGCCCTGGCCTCATCATCTGGTAACAGGTCTGAAGCATATCGTAGAAGGTTCCTGAAACGGATTCCAAACTCTCGAACACTGGAGCTCCCCTGTCGAAGGGTAAGAAGCTCCTGGCGACTGGACGCCTTTGCAGTCGATGAAAGAAACTCGACTCTAAACCTGTCTCGAAACTCCTCCCACGAGATCGCTGACTCCTCACGATCCCCGAGGAACAAGAACCACCACTGTCTCGCTGCTCCACGCAACATCGTCACAACCAAGGACACCCAGTGTTCCTTCCGAGCACGAATCGAACTGAAGCCTATCTCGACCTCCTCCAACCAGTCTTCTGTGACTGGATCTGAAACGGAGCCCTCGTACTTCTGTAGACTCTGGCGCTGAAACTCTCGGAGTGTCTTCCTCCAAGTGTCATCGTCGTCAACCTCTACCCGGCGGCGATCTGCTGGAACAGCCTACTGGGCACCTTCTGCGCAAACCTGACGAGGACGTCGACCTGGAGCCATACCTGTAAAATAACAACTGTTAGAGCTCCTAAGCCTGGAATATGGAAGACTCAACATTAATTAATTAATTATTTTGTTTTATTAATTTTTTGGTTACCTATCCCAAGGTCTACCCATTCAAACACAGGCGCAAAGAATAATGATGCATGATCCTTTCCTAGGTCTCTACCCTGTAACCAGTATCACTTTGTTTAGTAGCCATCGTAAACTTAAAGGTCCGTGCAACAGATCATAGGGGGCCCTGAACGCCTATGTCTCTGCCAGTCTCCAGTGTTTACCCCACTTTCTAAACATGAATGACACCGTTGCCCTACCATCCCATGCATCCTCACCTGTGCCTAACTCCAAACTCCATCCTATCCCTCAACCAGACCTCTGATACCACTCTGTCACGACCCCCTCCCCACAAAGTGTACCCCTCCTGGGCCGGTAATGTGAAAAGGGAGATAATGACCCCCGAGTCCCGCCTCCAGTAGGCCCCGGGTTGGCGACTAGCACCGAGGGTATAATAACGTACAAATGGGAGGCATTACCCTCTAAGAGAACACAAGCAGAAGGGAGAGATAGAATAGACTCCAATCAACTCCAACTCAGAACTTAAATATAAAAAGGAAACCAAGTACATATATGAAATTTCATGCAAAAGTACTACAACTGAAAGGGAAAACTAAAAGTACCCAAAAGAAAGAAAAACGGCAGTGACCACAAGCCCGAACAGCTCCTCCTCCAACCGTAAGCTAGTAGTAACCAGCTTGATCTCCAACCTGCTCCAAGTGACCTGAAAAACAGTTTATATGTACATAGGGTGAGTATAACAGTATACTCAGTAGGATCCTCCCCAAGACTCTCGTGCAAAAGTAAAGAAAGCATGCTAAAGCCCAGTGAACAACAAGTGAAACTAACTCGTTATCTAAACAGGTATACTATGTTCCCAACCTCACCATGGCTACTCTCACCAAGTAACGCATACAAGCATATAGTAAATAATATCAAGGGTACCCCGCTACTACTTCCCACTGGTTTGCCGCTTTGCCCCAACGACATACGTCCTGTGCATCTCTCTCTAAAGGCTTTCCCGCAGACACCTGGGCTAAGCTCCACAATCTGCACCTCGTGCACCACAAAGGATTGCCCGCAGACACCTGAGCGAAGCACCACACCGTCCTCACAACCAAAGTAACCAGGTAGTTTCCGGGAGCCACCATAGCTCGTATAACGTGTATCATACGTCGAGTATTATTCCTCAAGCCATCACAGCCCATACGCCGAGTAAGGATCCTCAAGCCATCACAGCCTATACACGTTACACCTATAGTATTCCATAGAATACTATATCCAGAGTATATGTGTGTGAAATAACCACAATCCATTACAGCCCTCTACACACATATATGGGTAAAACTAACCACTGTGCCTACCAGCACAAGGATCTAACAAGAGAAGAGAGCGGGGCCAAAGGGGGTAGTCAGCCATTCAACCTCCCATCAGAATGTTGGGGAAAACACCCCCCAGGGCTCAGAATCCCCGTGGTGTCAGTTGCCCTTACCGACAGGGTGGAGTAGCGTATAGAAACACAAAAAGTACAGAATATATAAGTAACTCACATCCACACTATGGGCATTACCTATTCTTAGATACAACTGCAGCTAACGTCTCTCAGACTCCAGGCTGCTACTTCTAAGACTAGGTATCCTATAAGCACACAAACAATGAAGAGATTTATTAGATTACTCCATTCTCATTTATCAGTTCCACTGTACATTAATTAATTCTTTAAACATTAATTAAGAATGAAGAATTACACATTAAACTGAAATGGCATCACTTTCAAAAACAACTGCTCCTTTTAAGATTCACATCACCTTTAAATTCCAGCATCTCCATCCCCGTGGATTTTCACCATTTAATCAAACATTCATTACAGAATTACTTTTCCACATTCCCAGGCATTCTAGAAAAACATCCTATGCTTCTAAACACAAAGGAGGCTCAACACGGTGAGTAGATATACTACCCGTCGAGTCTTTTCCGCCTATAGAAAGAGCATAGACCCTTCCTCCATCGAGAGGCTAAACACGGAAAGCACGTGGCATACCTCGCGTGTCTTCGCCTCCTTCGGAAAGAGGGTAAGCAAAACCAGCTGCCTTGAGCAGTGTGGAAAAGTAAAGAAGATAAACAATCAAACCACCAACATCAAACCATCACATTCATCTCATACCATCATCCTTGGTGTCCTCCCCGACACCCACATGCATAAACCGATGTATCTCGCCACACTAGGCGTCATCTGATGCAACAACCACAAGTCTCCATGCCTCCACATATCACAACAGCCATCCAGGATCACATCACAGCACAAGCAGCAGGAAAAAAACATCACAAAGTGGGCTCTCGGCCCTTTAACAAACAAGAGGGTAACTTAGAACCCCTTTAGAAATTCCCACATAATCTGTTCTCTAATCCATATTGAATTAACAGACTTGTTATTCATAGGTTCCAATCATGGATACCTAATCAGTAAGCTATCACAATTTAAATAACCATGCTTACTTCCCTAATTTGATTATCCTCAAATTAGAACAACTACAACAACGACAATAACCAGATTAATTTACATGCCTCTTTATCTTTAGCCAATTAATTAACAATTAATTCCGGCTTTACGTTCATTATCAATTTCTATCATGAACGAACAACAAATCAAAGAAAACATAGATATCACTATATCTAGGAAAACATGAGGCAAACCGTTATCACGGTATAAAGCAACAGCATGCGATCAACCGATTCTTTTAATCCGGTTCAAGTATTTAATTAGGTCAATTTCATTGTGATCCAAAGAGATAAATCATGCTAATTCTACGATTTCACATATACAATTAGAGAAGCCATGAATCCCCTACCTCGAAGAGTTCTTGACGTCCTTTATCCACACAACGGGTCACTGTCCTCTTCTCCTCACGACAGCTGCATCCATCGGTGGATGCCACGGTACGACAATACCAACCAACCCCAAGAAAACCCATTAGAACCATGGAGATTACATGCTAATATGGAAGGAAGAACAAGAGAAGGTGATCCCTGAAGGAACGATGATAAAACATACCTTATATCGAAGAACGATCGACACAACTTGGTTGCATCAACAGAGAGGAACTGATCTGAGTAACGTTTGATTGTGAAACTCCTACGAGAATGATTGCAAGGTTCTAGCGTCTCGTAGATGAGAACCAGGAGGAAGAACAACGGAGAATGATATCTCATTCCTTTTTTAAAAAAATAGAGAGGTGACAGTTTAAGATCCGGTTTATTCTCCATTAAAAACGGATCGCATTAACCCACGCGGTTTGACCAAGTAAAAACATCCCGGCCTTAGGAATAATTAATATAGGATTTATGGCCTTTGAATCGGCCTTAAAGTCCTTAAAATAAGGTTTTAAAAGTACTTCACGTCAAAGAAAACGTCAAATTTGCGAAGCTGGAAACACTGTTCACATACTCAAAATTTGGCAAAGTATGGAATCGGTAGCTCTTATGGAGTTTGGAAACACTGTTCATTCGTGAAATTTGGAAAAGTATGGAATCGGTAGCTCTTATGAAGTCTGAAAACACTGTTCATTCGTGAAATTTGGCAAAGTATGGAATCGGTAGCTCTTATGAAGTCTGGAAACACTGTTCATTCGTGAAAATTGACAAAGTATGGAATCGGTAGCTCTTATGAAGTCTGGAAACACTGTTCACAGAACTAAAAAAAATTGGCAAAGGAAAGAAAAGCTCACCGATAGAGCCTTACCGATAGAAACACAAGTCTACTGATAGATCCTCACTGATAGAAGTTCACCGATAAGACCTCACCGATAGAAACACTGTTCACTGAACCTCACCGATAGAAGTCCACCGATAGGACCTCACCGATAGAAACACTGTTCAATGAACCTCACCGATATAAGTCCACCGATAGAACCTCACCGATAGAAACACTGTTCACAGAACTAGAAATTTGACAAAGTGTTAGCCGAGCTACTGCTGGACTGCGGCTACCAGTATATCGAGCTATCAGTATGTCGTGGCTACCGGTAAACCCAGCTACCGGTAGGATGCGGCTACCGGTAGACCGAGCTACCGGTAATCAGCAGCTACCTGTAGACCGAGCTACCGGTAATCAGCAGCTACCGGTAGACCGAGCTACCGGTAATCAGCAGCTACCGGTAGACCGAGCTACTGGTAATCAGCAGCTACTGGTAGACCGAGCTACCGGTAATCAGCAGCTGGGGGATAAGTCACCTTGTCCTCCCGGAACACCTCCAACACCACATTTTCACAAAGTAATGGACCAGGGAGGTCCGGGCCATTACAAAGATAAAATTAAACCCAAACTTACTTTTTATATATAGAATCCATCTCAAAATTCATGTTTTTCTCTATCTTGTTGTTTTTAATCTATCTGTTACCTCTTTATAGAAGATAGTATCATTATTGTCAACCAATAATGAGTCACCACATTTGGTAACTATAAAAATACATCATTTTGGTTCTATCATATAAGGCCCCAGCCTTAAACCTTACTTAATATTGAATTAAATGAGTAATTCACATTGAGGATCTTTTCAGGTTTAGAGTTTTAGAGAATTAGGACATAACTATTACATCTCAAAAGATTACAAAGTAGTCGCTTCTACTAAATTTCCATAAAATAAAAACTCTTAAAAAGAAACATGTATAGTTCCATGTTTTAGGTAGCAGGCCTTTCCCTTGATCCCATCCTTGACCCTATTCCATGCTAAGTCCTGTGAAAAACATTTCAAAAACTTGGGATGAGCATAAGAAGCTCAGTAAGGGATACACAAAGAATGAAAACTGTTAGTTTTTCAAAACAACAATTAAACCATGAATACTTTATCAATGTAATACTTTTCACCTTCATGAAGTAGTAAAAACTCTTCACTGAAAAAAAAGTATCATTACTTACCTTTTTGTAACCAAAGGATTACCATAAAACCCATATAAAGAACACATAACATATATAAAGGTAACTTGGGACATAAACATACTTAATTGGAATAACCATACGGTCGACTTCCACACATATCACTTAATGGAATAGCCATACGGCCAATTTCCATACATACTTAATGGAATAGCCATACGGCCGACTTCCATACCCAATGCATTGGAGGTTATAACGTAACCACCCGTCTTGGTATTCACGGCACCACCCGTCATATGGTTTATAACGTAACCACCCGTTAAAATGTCCAAGTACCAATATAAAATCATAAAACATAAAACCAATATAAAGTAATGATAACATTTCCACATCACAATATATCATAATAGAATCCTTTATCAAAACCATTTTCAAAACCATTTAAAACATTTAATAAAGAGATTTTTGAATCAAAGTGTCTCATACCACCTTAAAGCTTAAAATTTTAAACCATTAATATCCATATAAATAAATCCTTAAAAACATTTTCAAAACATGGATATTAATAAGAACAAATAATTAAAACATTTAAAATGAGATTTTGGTTAAAGGGGTTTTACCAAAATTAGATACACTTGAATACAATAATTGAGGAATAAAATTTAGTCAGAACTTTATAATATCATGAGAATAAATGGATTCATGATATAATATTCCAAAAAACAGTATATACACCATATAAGAGTGAATTGGTTCATAACAACAATGAACCCTCAATAGAAATGTCAAATGTGATGAAATCCCTTATAAAGAAGGTATCCTTAAATTAAGGACAAATCAATATCAAAAATATGTGTGACAAATATAAATACACCCAATATAAGTGGATATTAAGTGTAAAACAATAAAAGGTCATTCACACATATTCAATGGATGACATATTCAATGACTACAAGTTGAACCCAAAGAAATCGAAATTGGGTTAAAAAGTTCCCTTGACAGCCTAACATCATCACATCAAAATGAGTTGATGAGAGATAAAAAGTGTATCTCATCACTTGGACAAAAAATTTACATCAATAAGGATATATGAGAACATATCCCAACATAACAATATGTACATTAAAAGACCCAACAAAAGAAGTCTTTTAAAAAGAGGAGGGTGAAAGGTTCCCTTACCGACATGGGTATCTTTCGAGACATACGCCCCGTGAAAGAAGGACAATAAATCATTGATGTAAATAATCATAAATGAAAGAATATTACACAATTAGTAAAATAATGGTCAGTACATACACCACTCAAAGGAAATTGTGGCAAATGTATCATAAATCTCACGGGAATAAAAGTGAGATGAAAAATCCCTTATGAAAACTCGGCAACCTAACGACGCCACTTAAAACATCCAAAATAGATTGATGAGATCAAATAGGGTATCTAATCACATAAAATGTACATAAAGGGGAATATAAAAGAACAAACCCAACATTACAAAGAGGATCTTAAAAGAAGTGACATAAAGGAGAGTACTTAAAAAGAAAGAGGGGAGTAGGATCCCTTACCTCGGGTCCGACTTGACTCGATCGTTCTTTAACGTCCTGAATAATAAACTTGAGTTAATTTCTATTTTCTTAAGAACCTTTTTAAAGTTCATTATTCCTTTTATATCACTTATTTCCATGTTATAAACATTATGTAATCATTTAAGTTAATAATGTTTGTTTTGTCAATATTTGGTTCTTAAGTCGAAAGTGGACTTCTTACAATTACATGTTGTTCGTGTGGCCAAATGTTTATTATATCCATAATTGTATTCATGATGTAGATATCATATATTTCATATATATCCAGTACATGCATGCATTTATAACAATACATAATCATTTAGAGGTAAGAAATGAAATGCATCGTTCATGGAGACGGTAAGCCGTACGTACGCATGAACGCTACTTTCATTTCTTTGTCATATTAATGGAATTAAAACTAAATGAGAGGTATGTATATTTTAATTAAAGAATTATATTCATCATTTATATGGATCATTCATCATATATATCCATTATATACATGTACTTATAATAGTACATTACATTTGGGGATAAGAAATGAAATGCACCGTTCATGGAGACGGTAAGCCGTACGTACGCATGAACGCTACTTTCATTTCTATATCATACTTTAATGGAAAGAAATAATAATTATATAGAGGTATATAATAATTCCAGTATAAAATCATATATAATAACATTAAATCCATCCTTTATACGTCCCACGTATGGCATTAACGAATCACATCACTTTGAGGGGGCGGTAGTCCGCACTTCCAAAAATGAAGATATCGCGTATACCCATAATGGAAGCCATAAAGGTAAGACAAAAATGAAAAATACAGAAGAATAAGTAAAACATAAACATATTATATATCATATATATAAATAGTGACATCATAATGGCCACCTTTGAAGGTGTTAAATGAGTATTGAACAATCATCGTTTCGGGAGGCAGAATTTCGCCATCCACAGAAACCGTATGTTCTTTAACCATTTGATGTAGTTGTGTGAGAGTGTAGCTCGAATAAATCTTATAAAAACATCCAAGTATATTGAATATACTGGTGTTGTTACAAAATAAGTAATTAAAAAGAGTTTAGGGGGTTGGAGAAGCAAAATAAAACAAATGAACATGAGAGAATGGATTACCTTTAAAAGTGTAACTCCTTTTGATTTGAGCCTAAAGGCTTCATTTGAAAGGATTCTGCCCGAAGGGAATCCTCTAGGATGAGGATAGGGATGTGGAGAGAGTAAATGGGCAGGGGTTGGCCGAGCCAAAGGCTTTAGGAGTGTGTGAAATGAGGTAGAGGTGGGGGCCTTTTATAAGAGGAGAGGAGGGGCACTTTTGGAAAGTAAGAAATATTACTTTATTTGAAAAATGTGTTTCGGTTTTAAAAGGTCCCACATTGATATAATTCGTGGATAAGGTGATACGACTTCGAAATCCACTCATCCAATAAGTTTTGGACATGTGTAGTTCATAGATTTTACATTATCTTTCCATTTTATTTAAATCGTCAGATAATGGTGTCATCGCTGCATCATTATGATGTCATAAATAATTTAATTTATCTAATGTCTAAAAATTATAAAAAAATTACTATGATGTAGGAAATCTATTTATCTTTCCAATGACTATTTATAACAAAAAATCTGACTTGTATAACCCCACTTAAAAAATGTTTTAATAAAACATATCATGTTTGTGTCATTTTTACTTTTACATTAAATAAAAAGTTATTTATGTCATTTCCCAACCAAAGTGGCTCCATGGGGTCCCCAAGTTGACCCATGGCTTGTCTTGGTCGGCCATGAGACAACCAATGAGGTTAAGACATGTTCAAAGCTCATATCATTTTATTAAACCATTATTTTTACCTTAAACTACACTAATTACCACTAATCGCGATTAAAAACTTAATAAGTTACTATTCACCAAAAAATTATTTTAATCTCATTGAACCACATTTTAATTCTTAATGACAACCATGTATGTCAGATTTTTTAAAATCAAAACACAATGATGGAAAAATTTCATTTAAACTGAAAATCAGTTTTTATAAGTACCACATAGTGGTTTCACTATTCATCAAAAATTGAAGTTTTTCAGAAGAATCCCAAAAATTCACCCTAAGCTATATTTGATATTCTGAATTCAAAAATGAAGTCCGTTTTACAAAATTCAAAACATATAAGTCACATTAATTAATTTAATAATTAATTCCCGCTGTCATGACAAATAGCGTGTTTTTATGAAACAATAAGTATCAAAAGATTGACACTAGTTTAAGTCCGATTTCAAAGTGAAATTAATTCCAACAACCACTATTGGATTTAATGGTAAAAATATTTTCTAATTTCACTTTAAAACCAATTCAAAAGATAATCTAATCATATAAATAAATTAGATTAAAAATTGGTTTTGAATTAAAATACAACATTTTACACTATTCATTAAAAAAATGAACTTTATCGGAAAGATACCAAAAATTTAAACAAAGTAAATTTTGATGCCCCGATTCTTAATAAGAGTTTTATTTGGTCCAAAAGTATGTTTAAGAGTGAACAAAACTATATTTAATGATGGTTCAACATTAAAATGTGATAAGTGAACCTTTAGTGAAAACTAGGGCATATACGCCTAAAATTGAATTCTTTCCGTATTTTAATCCTCTATCCTTTATTGGATAAATGTAAAAACATTTAAAAACATATATAATCATATTTTAGTTATTTCTATCCATTCCCTCCATTACAACGGCTACATGTTAACTACCATTTAAAATAATATTATTTTATTATTAGAGTGCAACATAAGATTCCCAAGAAACTCGTTGTTGCGTGTTGGGTACGCCATCGAGCATAGCGTCCCCTTTAAAGTCATATCAATATTTTATTCACAAATATGGATAAATATGAAAATGTCATATTCTTTATTTAACTAGGGTGTTACATCCTTCCCCCCTTTTGGGAATTGCGTCCTCACAATTTTTAAATTTGAGCTTGGAAACATCCTTGAAAGTCCCACATCGGAACAAGAGTCGGTAAAACAATCACTTTAAAATAATGAAAGATAAGTACAAAGGTCACCCGAGTTAACCCATAATAGGATTCCGTGTAGGAAAACATGGACATGGAAGAAAAAGAAAAGGGTCACGTTCTGATGGAGAGTGATAGTAAACATGTCTAGGAGAAAGTTAACAATGAAAAAATCACAAACTTGTGATGGGTTAAACGGTATTCGATTCCCCAGTAGGAAAAGCTAATAGACAACATTTTCGTGTTAAGTTACTTTATATTGAGGAATTTATTCATAAGGAAACATAATCACTTATCATGTTGACTTTCAACTTTTACTAGATTCCTTAATCAAACTCATATTTTTTCCAAAAGACGAGTATTTAGGGAGACTTGTTCACATTAAGAGTACTATAATCAACTTCTAGAGAATCACCTAATCCACCAAAGAGAACTATATAAATCCCATGTCTTTATGATTTAACCAAAACCAAAACCAAAAAGGTTAGTACAAGGTCAGATAATCCAGAAAAGTATAACCCTTTATAAAAAGAAAATCTATTCTTAACCTCCAAAATTTTTCCAACAAAACCCAAAGTTCAACAAGGACCATTAGTTAAACAATTTTTCCATAAAAGTCTTCAAAGTAAACCAATCTAAGATTGAAACCCAAATATTTAAAGTATTTAGTCACATAGTCTTCCAAGTTAAATCGTAACATTTATCTCCAATCAACATCAGTTGCTTCTAAAGTCTCGTATTGAAAAGTAATTAACCTAATCACATATCCTCCATGATAGGTTAATCATTTTCATAAATAACCCAAAATAAACTTACTCTTAATTCATAAAATCATATAACTAAAAAGAATCAGTCAAACTAACCAGGGACTTCACGTAGTCCAGTGGTAGGTGATAAATACCATTCGCACTTTGGTTGTGGGTTCGATTCCCGCAGCTTTGTCCGACGCAACGGGTTGTCACACGGTCTGCGTGTTGTCCTTTTTCCAAAACTATATAAGTCTTAAATCATTCCCCAAAAAGAGGTAAAATCATCAAAAATGATCATAACATATTTTAACCTCAAGTTTATCTCATGCCTTTCATTTTCCAGCATATCATATAATAACCCATAATTACCTCAAAAGTAAGGATCATATAAACTTTAATGGTTACCTTTACAATTATTACCTGAACTTCCACATGGATTGGTCATCTCGTACATGATGCATTAAATATCATACCAAGGTTCAAGTGGTTGATCATGACTCCTTGATATTTGTTTTAGAACAACCACGAGTTTCCTCATTGAATCCTCCATTTTATCTAGTATCTTAATCAGAGAACCACCATAGTTTCCTTCAAACCCATTGTCACTTTGGTGCCTGCTAGATCCAGCCATTTACTAAAACCAAAAAGGTCAGTGTGAGTATATCAACATAACCATCATGTACTAATGAGGAATATAAACACTAAGATATACTTACTCATTCACTTTATCTAAAACTAGGACTCTTTCTGAAATCCTAACCATTATGGTAATGTCACTTATGCTTAGAGAATATCCTAACCTCTAAAGTTATATAAACTGACCTCTGATACCAACTATAAGGCCCCAGCCTTAAACCTTACTTAATATTGAATTAAATTAGTAATTCACATTGAGGATCTTTTCAGGTTTAGAGTTTTAGAGAATTAGGACATAACTATTACATCTCAAAAGATTACAAAGTAGTCGCTTCTACTAAATTTCTATAAAATAAAAACTCTTATAAAGAAACATGTATAGTTCCATGTTTTAGGTAGCAGGCCTTTCCCTTGATCCCATCATTGACCCTATTCCACGCTAAGTCCTGTGAAAAACATTTCAAAAACTTGGGATGAGCATAAGAAGCTCAGTAAGGGATACACAAAGAATGAAAACTGTTATTTTTTCAAAACAATAAGTAAACCATGAATACTTTATCAATGTAATACTTTTCACCTTCATGAAGTAGTAAAAACTCTTCACTGAAAAAAAAGTATCATTACTTACCTTTTTGTAACCAAAGGATTACCATATAACCCATATAAAGAACACATAACATATATAAAGGTAACTTGGGACATAAACATACTTAAGTGGAATAACCATACGGTCGACTTCCACACATATCACTTAATGGAATAGCCATACGGCCAATTTCCATACATACTTAATGGAATAGCCATACGGACGACTTCCATACCCAATGCATTGGAGGTTATAATGTAACCACCCGTCTTGGTATTCACGGCACCACCCGTCATATGGTTTATAACATAACCACCCGTTAAAATGTCCAAGTACCAATATAAAATCATAAAACATAAAACCAATATAAAGTAATGATAACATTTCCACATCACAATATATCATAATAGAATCCTTTATCAAAACCATTTTCAAAACCATTTAAAACATTTAATAAAGATATTTTTGAATCAAAGTGTCTCATACCACCTTAAAGCTTAAAATTTTAAACCATTAATATCCATATAAATAAATCCTTAAAAACATTTTCAAAACATGGATATTAATAAGAACAAATAATTAAAACATTTAAAATGAGATTTTGGTTAAATGGGTTTTACCAAAATTAGAGACACTTGAATACAATAATTGAGGAATAACATTTAGTCAGAACTTTATAATATCATGAGAATAAATGGATTCATGATATAATATTCCAAAAAACAGTATATACACCATATAATAGTGAATTGGTGCATAACAACAATGAACCCTCAATAGAAATGTCAAATGTGATGAAATCCCTTATAAAGAAGGTATCCTTAAATTAAGGACAAATCAATCTCAAAAATATGTGTGAAAAATATAAATACACCAAATATAAGTGGATATTAAGTGTAAAACGATAAAAGGTCATTCACACATATTCAATGGATGACATATTCAATTACTACAAGTTGAACCCAAAGAAATCGAAATTGGGTTAAAAAGTTCCCTTGACAGCCTAACGGCATCACATCAAAATGAGTTGATGAGAGATAAAAAGTGTATCTCATCACTTGGACATAAAATTTACATCAATAAGGATATATGATAACATATTCCAACATAACAATATGTACATTAAAAGACCCAACAAAAGAAGTCTTTTAAAAAGAGGAGGGTGAAAGGTTCCCTTACCGACATGGGTATCTTTCGAAACATGTGCCCCGTGAAAGAAGGACAATACATCATTGATGTAAATACTCATAAATTAAAGAATTTTACACAATGAGTAAAAAAATGGTCAGTACATACACCACTCAAAGGAAATTGTGGCAAATGTATCATAAATCTCACGGGAATAAAAGTGAGATGAAAAATCCCTTATGAAAACTCGGCAGCCTAACGACGCCACTTAAAACATCAAAAATAGATTGATGAGATCAAATAGGGTATCTAATCACATAAAATGTACAGAAAGGGGAATATAAATGAATAAACCCAACATTACAAAGAGTATCTTAAAAGAAGTGACATAAAGGAGAGTACTTAAAAAGAAAGAGAGGAGTAGGATCCCTTACCTCGAGTCCGACTTGACTCGATCGTTCTTTAACGTCCTGAATAATAAACTTGAGTTAATTTCTATTTGCTTAAGAACCTTTTTCAAGTTCATTATTCCTTTTATATCACTTATTTCCATGTTATAAACATTATGTAATCATTTAAGTTAATAATGTTTGTTTTGTAAATATTTGGTTCTTAAGTCGAAAGTGGACTTCTTACAATTACATGTTGTTCGTGTGGCCAAATTTTTATTATATCCAGAATTGTATTCATGATTTAGATATCATATATGTCATATATATCCAGTAAATTCATGCATTTATAACATTACATAATCATTTAGAGGTAAGAAATGAAATGCATCGTTCATGGAGACGATAAGCCGTATGTACGCATGAACGCTACTTTCATTTCTTTGTCATATTAATGGAATTAAAACTAAATGAGAGGTATGTATATTTTAATTAGAGAATTATATTCATCATTTATATGGATCATTAATCATATATATCCATTATATACATGTACTTATAATAGTACATTACATTTGGGGATAAGAAATGAAATGCACCGTTCATGGAGACGGTAAGCTGTACGTATGCATGAACGCTACTTTCATTTCTATCTCATACTTTAATGGAAATAAATAATAATTATATAGAGGTATATAATAATTCTAGTATAAAATCATATATAATAACATTAAATCCATCCTTTATACATCCCGCGTATGGAATTAACGAATCACATCACTTTGAGGGGGCGGTAGTCCGCACTTCCAAAAATGAAGATATCGCGTATACCCATAATGGAAGCCATAAAGGTAAGAAACAAATGAAAAATAAAGAAGCATAAGTAAAACATAAACATATTATATATCATATATATAAATAGTGACATCATAATGTCCACCTTTGAAGGTGTTAAATGAGTATTGAACAATCATCGTTTCGGGAGGCAGAATTTCACCATCCACAGAAACCGTATGTTCTTTAGCCATTTGATGTAGTTGTGTGAGAGTGTAGCTCGAATAAATCTTATAACAACATCCTAGTATTTTGAATATACTGGTGTTGTTACAAAAGAAGTAATTAAAAAGAGTTTAGGGGGTTGGAGAAGCAAAATAAAACAAATGAACATGAGAGAATGAATTACCTTTAAAAGTGTAACTCCTTTTGATTTGAGCCTAAAGGATTCCTCTGAAAGGATTATTCCCAAAGGTAATCCTCTAGGATGAGGATAGTGATGTGGAGAGAGTAAATGGTCAGGGGTTGGCTGAGACAAAGGCTTGAGGAGTGTGTGAAATGAGGTAGAGGTGGGGGCCTTTTATAAGAGGAGAGGAGGGGAACTTTTGGAAAGTAAGAAATATTACTTTATTTGAAAAATTTGTTTCGGTTTTAAAAGGTCCCACATTGATATAATTCGTGGATAAGGTGATAAGGCTTCGAAATCCACTCATACAATAAGTTTTGGACATGTGTAGTTCATAGATTTTACATTATCTTTCCATTTTATTTAAATCGTCAGATAATGATGTCATCGCTGCATCATTATGATGTCATAAATAATTTAATTTATTTAATGTCTAAAAATTATAAAAAAATTACTATGATGTAGGAAATCTATTTATCTTTCCAATGACTATTTATAACAAAAAATCTGACTTGTATAACCCCACTTAAAAATGTTTTAGTAAAACATATCATGTTTGTGTCATTTTTACTTTTACATTAAATAAAACGTTATTTATGTCATTTCCCAACCAAAGTGGCTCCATGGGGTCCCCAAGTTGACACATGGTTTGTCTTGTTCGGCCATGACACAAACAATGAGGGTAAGAAATGTTCCAAGCTCATCTCATTTTATTAAAGCATTATTTTTACCTTAAACTACACTAATTACCACTAATTGCGATTAAAAACTTAATAAGTTACTATTCACCAAAAAATTATTTTAATCTCATTGAACCACATTTTACTTCTTAATGACAACCATGTATGTCAGATTTTTGAAAATCAAAACACAATGATGGCAAAATTTCATTTAAACGGAAAATTAGTTTTTATAAGTACCACATAGTGGTTTCACTATTCATCAAAAATTGAAGTTTTTCAGAAGAATCCCAAAAATTCACCCGAAGCTATATTTGATATTCTGAATTCAAAAATGAAGTCCGTTTTACAAAATTCAAAACATATAATTCACATTAATTAATTTAATAATTAATTCTCGTTGTCATGACAAATAGCGTGTTTTTATGAAACAATAAGTATCAAAAGATTGACACTAGTTTAAGTCCGATTTCAAAGTGAAATTAATTCCAACGAACACTATTGGATTTAATGGTAAAAATATTTTCTAATTTCACTTTAAAACCAATTAAAAAGATAATCTAATCATATAAATAAATTAGATTAAAAAGTGGTTTTGAATTAAAATACAACATTTTACACTATTCATTAAAAAAAATGAACTTTATCGGAAAGATACCAAAAATTTACACAAAGTAAATTTTGATGTCCCGATTCTTAATAAGAGTTTTATTTGGTCCAAAAGAATTTTTAAGAGTGAACAAAACTATATTTAATGATGGTTCAACATCAAAAGGTGATAAGTGAACCTTTAGTGAAAACTAGGGCATATACGCCTAAAATTGAATTCTTTTCGTATTTTAATCCTCTATCCTTTATTGGATAAATGTAAAAACATTTAAAAACATATATAATCATATTTTAGTTATTTCTATCCATTCCCGCCATTACAACGGCTACATGTTAACTACCATTTAAAATAATATTATTTTATTATTAGAGTGCAACGTAAGATTCCCAAGAAACTCGTTGTTGCGTGTTGGGTACGACATCGAGCATAGCGTACCCTTTAAAGTCATATCAATATTTTATTCACAAATATGGATAAATATGAAAATTTCATATTCTTTATTTACCTGGGGTGTTACATATCACCTATCTATTGATCATAAATAGTACTTGTGTTTTAGGAACAAATTCTTCAATAGAGACCTATAAAAAAATTTATTATACAAACTCTTGTGTATCTTGAGATTCAACTTCATAGAAGTCAATATTTCTCCCACTATCCTTATTGAGGATGTTCTTCTTATTAATAAATATGGGTTGTCTTATGAAATAAAATTCTTTAGGGGTTATATAGATAATAACCTTTGTCTTCTATGGGATATGATATAAATAGAAACTTCATTCCTTAAGGTGTTATTTTGTTTCCACTGATGGAATTAAAAATTCCAAAAATACCCATGAATATTTATGTAAAAAAATGGGTTTCTTCCCACTCCATAACTAAATAGGAATTCTATTTTATTCTTTATATGGTAGTAGATTAAGTGTGTGTGTCATAGTTTTTAGTTCATATCCCCAAAAGGATAATGGAAGACCTAAATGACTCTTCATCAACCTTACCATGTCATGAAAGGTATAATTTATCCTTTCAATTACACCAATCATCTAGGGTGTATAATGTGGAGTGAGTTGGGATTGAATTCCAAACCCTCATAGAAAGAAAATAAACTCTTGGTTAAGATATTCACCACCTTGATCCGGTCAAAGATTATGTATCTTCTGAAGAAGTTTATTCTCTATTTCATTCATAAATTTTTTGAATTTTTCAAGGGCCTCAGACTTATACCTCATCAAGTAAACATATCCATATGTACTCAGATCATTAGTATAAGTTATGAATTAAGGATTTCCACCCCTATATGTTATTGGAAATGGTCAACACAAATCAGTCTATAGAAATCCTAAAAGATTAGTGGCCCTTTCACCCTATCCACTTAACTGTGGTTTCATCATTTTTTATTTTAAATAAGCATGAAATCATTCAAGTGGCCTTAGCTCAAATTATTCTAAATAACCTTATTTATAGAGATTTTTTAAATTCTTATAGTTTATATGACTAACATGATGATACCGTAACAAGGTGTTATATAAGTCATGTGAACATGATCCACTATCTATTTCCAATATATGGTTTTCATAATCTAATATATAAATACAATTATTTAGTTGTTAAATACCATAATAAATGTTTTCTTTTTAAAAGAGGCATTATTTACTTTTAAATTTTAAAATAAAACCATTAATTTCAATGAAATAAATATACATGATGTTCATTGTAAAACATGGAACAAAATAATATTTCTCTAAAACCCAAATCATTCTAGTTGGAAATGATAGGTGGTCATCTTTTATATCCAATGCAGAGAGTCTCACTCCATTGGATTCATGAAGAACCACCTATCCTCTGGTAATCTTATAAAATCTAAGGGGTTCCTACATTTGGATATAGATGTGTCTAAGGCCCCAGCCTTAAACCTTACATAATATTGAGTTATTACAAGATTACACATTGAGGATCTTTTTAGGTTTAGAGTTTTAGAGAATTAGATCATAAAACTTGCATTACATTCCACATTTAAACAAATTGGTTACATAAAAGATAGTATTCATTTTTCCCATCAACGGAAACATATTTAAAATAAAACATGGATTCTTTCTTGACACTTACTTGACACTATCATCATATCATGTACCCTTCCCTTGACCTGTGGAAAACATTTCAAAAACTTCGGATGAGCATAAAAAGCTCAGTAAGGGATATAAAAATATGGAAAGGAAACATGAGTACATGTATACATAAGAATGAAATCATACTTTACCAATAAAACATAATCACTTTAACATACCTCATAAAATCATGAATAAATCATAGAAATCATAAGACATAAAGGTAACTTGAGGCATTCATAACATTCTTACGTAGGGAGTAACCCTCTTGGTTACGTTTGGAATACCCATCACAGTATATTCCCTAAATATCTTCGGAGAAACCTTAACGTTTAACCCCTTCGCATTACCCAATGAATTGGAGAGCTATATTGGGCCCACCCGCCCTTATTTTATCACGGAACCACCCGTCTTCATAATAATTCCCAAGAACCATAACATAATCGTATCACATAAAACATGCATAAAGGAAACATAACATTTCCACTTTTCAATCACAAGATATCAATACAACACATTGATATAAAAACATTATGAAAACCATTTTTAATACCAAAATAAAGAAAAAGTAAAACATGGTATTTATTTTTTTCTTTTAAAAAAGAGGTATGGCTTGTAGAGGAAGCCTAATCTCAAATAATGGTCACGGCGGTGGAGAAGTCGTTGTCGCCGCATACGTACGACAAAAACATTCCCTTTTGTCGTTTAGTAAAATTCATTGTATAAAAAAATATTCCTTTCGGATAAACTTAAAAGTCAAAGGGGTTTATACACCGTATAAAATAAGGTTGTGTATAAAACAAAATATGCATCAATGAAAAGAGATTGAGACGAAGTCCCATACAAAGACGGTATCCTTGGATTAAGGATAAATCAATTACATAATTATGTGTGACAAACTAATACACCAAATATAAGTGGATATTAAGTGTAAAACAATTAGAGGTTATTCAAACATATTCATAGAACAACATATTCAAGGAGTACAAGCTTATCCCAAATAATCAAAATTGGGTTAAGAAGTTCCCTTGCAAAAATTTGACAACCTAACGGCGTCACTACAAAATTCAGAAAATGAGTTGATGAGAGATAAAAAGGGTATCTCATCACTTGGACATAAAATTTAAATCACTAATGATATATAAGAACATATCCCAACATAATGTTATGTGAATTAAAAGACATAACAAAAGAAGTCTTTTAAAAAGAGGAGGGTGAAAGGTTCCCTTACCAACATGGGTATCTTTCGAAACATACACCCCGTGAAAGAAGGACAATACAACATTAATGTAAATACTCATAAATGAAAGTATATTACACAACGAGTAAAATAATGGGAAGTACATACACCACTCAAAGTAAATTGTGGCAAATGTAGCATAAATATCACGGGAATAAAAGTGAGATGAAAAATACCTTATGAAAACTCGGAAGCCTAACAGCGCCACTTAAAACTTCCAAAAATGGATTTATGAGATCAAATAGGGTCTCTCATCATATTAAAATAAAATGTACAGAAATATGAATATAAAATAACATCCCCCATCATAAAAAAGAGGAGCTTAAAAGAAGTGACATAAAGGAGAGTACTTAAAAATAAAGAGAGAGGTTAGATCTCTTACGAAAATTCGGCAGCCTAACGACGCCACTCAAAACTTCCAAAATGGATTGATGAGAGAGAATAGGGTCTCTCATCATATGAACATAAAAATTAAAGTAATAATAATATAAAATAACATCCCAATCACAAGAAATATGAGCTTAAAATGAATGACATAAAAGAGTGTATTTAAAAAGAAAGAGAGGAGTAGGATCCCTTACCTCGGGTCCGACTTGACTCGATCGTTCTTTAATGTCCTGAATAATAAACTTGAGTTAATTTATACTTTCTTAAGAAACTTTTTAAAGTTCATTATTCCTTTTATATCACTTATTTCCATGTTATAAACATTATGTAATCATTTAAGTCAATAATGTTTGTTTTGTCGATATTTGGTTCTTAAGTCGAAAGTGGACTTCTTACAATTACATGTTGTTCATGTGGTCAAAGGTTCATTATATCCAGAATGATATTAATGATTTGGATATAATATATATCATATATATCCAGAATATACATGTATTTATAATATTACATAATCATTTAGAGGTAAGAAATGAAATGCACCGTTCATGGAGACGGTAAGCCGTACGTACGCATGAACGCTACTTTCATTTCTATGTCATATTAATGGAATTAAAACTAAATGAGAGGTATGTATATTTTAATTCTAGAATTATATTCATAATTTATAAGTAAAATACATCATATATAATAACTTTAAATACATCCTTTATACATCCCACATATGGCATTAACGAATCAAATCACTTTGAGGGGGCGGTAGTCCGCACTTCCTAAAATGAAATTATCCTGTTTACCCACAATGAAAACCATAAAGGTATACCACAAAAGAAAAATACAGAAGATTAAGTAAAAAATAAACATATTATATATCATATATAAATACAGTGACATCTTAATGGCCACCTTTGAAGGTGTTATATGAGTGTTGAACAATCATCGTTTCGTGAGGCAGAAATTCGCCATCCACAGAAACAGTATGTTCTTTAACCATTAGATGTAGGTGTGTGTAAGTGTAGCTCGAATTATTGTTATAAAAAATCCTAGTATATTGAAGATACTGGAGTTGTTACAAAAGAAATTAATAAAAAGATTTTAGGGGGTTGGAGAAGCAAAATAATACAAAAGGACTCAAGTGAAGACATTACCTTAAAATCGGGTAACTCCCTTTGGTTTGAGCTCAAAGGCATCCTTGGGAAGAATTCTGACCAAAGTGAGGCTTATAAGAGTTATAGAGGGATGTGTAGAGACAAAATGGGCAGGGGTTGGCCGAGAAAAAGGCTTTGGAAGTGTGGTTAAGGAGGTAGAGGTGGGGGCCTTTTATAAGAGGAGAGGAGGGACACTCTTGGAAAGTAAAGAAATGTTACTTTATTTTAAAATGAGTTTCAGATTTAAAAGGTCCCACATTGATGTATTTAGAGGATAAGGTGGTAAGGGTTCAAAATATACTCATCCAATAAGTTTTTGACAAGTTTAAGTTATATTTTTAACATTATCTTTTCATTTTATTTAAATCCTTTATTAATGAGGTAATCGCTGCATTATCATGATGTCATAAATAATTTAATTTATTTAATGTATAAAAATTATAAAACAAATTTCATGATTTAGTAAATCTTTTTATATTTCTAATGAATATTTATAGTAAAAAATATGAGTTGTATAACCCCATTTAAAAATTGTTTTAGTGAAACATCTCATGCTTGTGACATTTTTATTTTAACTTTAAATAAAAAGTTATTTATGTCATTTTCCAACCAAAGTAGCTCCATGGGGTCCCCAAGTTGACCCATGGTTTGTCTTGGTCGGCCATGACACATAAAATAAGGGTAAGAGATGTGTCAAGCTCATCTCATATTATTAAAACATTATTTTTACCTTAAACTACACTAATTACCTCTAATCGCGATTAAGAACATAAAAGTTACTATTCACCAAAAATTATTTTAATCCCATTGAATCAAATTTTACTTTCTAATGACAACCATGTATGTCAGATTTTTCAAATTCAAAACACAGAGGTGGCAAAGTTTCATTTAAACAAAAAATCAGTTTCTTTAACTACCTCTTAGTGGTTTCACTATTCATCAAAAATTGAAGTTTTTCTGAAAAATACCAAAAATTCACCCTAAGATATATTTGATATTACGAATTCAAAAATGAAGTCTATTTTACAAAATTCAAAAAATATAAGTTTCATTAATTAATTTAATAATTAATTCCCGCTGTCAAAACTAATAGCGCGTTTTTAAGAAACAATAAGTATCAAAAGATTGACTCTAGTTTAAGTCCACTTTCAAGATGAAATTAATTCCAACAACCACTATTGGATTAAATGGTAAAAATATATTCTAATTTAACTTTAAAACCAATTAAAAATATAATATAATCATATAAATAAATTATATTAAAAAGAGGTTTTGAATTAAAATACAACATTTTCACTGTTCATTAAAAAATTAACTTTATCGGAAAAATACCAAAAATTTACACAATATAAATTTTGATGTCCCAATTATAAAGAAGAATTTTATTTTGTCAAATATAACACATAAATTTTTTAAAAAGTGGATTTAAAAGAGGTTCGCCATCGAAAGGCGGTTAATCGACCTTTTAAAGAATATTAGAATATTTATGCTTAAAAATTGGATTCATTCGCATTTTTAATCCTCTAACATTTATTGTAAAAATTAAAAATATTTGACAAACATATATAATCATTTTATAGTTATTTTTGTTCATTCCCGCCATTAAAACGGTTAGGCGTTAACTACCATTTAAAATAATATTATCTTATTATTAGAGTGCAACGTAAGATTCCCAAGAAACTCGTTGTTGCATATTGGGTACGCCATCGAGAATAGCGTTCCATTTAAAACATTATTTTTTTCACAAATAGGGATTAATATAAAAATTTCATATTATTTATTTACCTGGGGTGTTACATCCTTCCCCTCTTTTGGGAATTGCGTCCTCGCAATTTTTAAAATTGGGCTCGGAAACTTCATTGAAAATCCCACATCGGAACAAGAGTCAGTAAAACTATCACTTTAAAATAAAGAAAGTGAATTAAAAGGGTCACCCGAGTTAACCCATACTAGGATTCCTTGTAGGAAAACATGGACATGGAAGAAAAAACAAAGGGTCATGTTCTGAGGGAGAGTGACAGTAAACATGTCTAGGAGAAAGTTAACCATAAGAAAATCACAAACTTGTGGTGGGTTAAATGGTATTCGATTCCCGAGTAGGAAAATTTAATAGAAAACATTTTTGTTTTAAGTTACTTTTCATTGAGTAATTTATTTTTTATCTTAAGGAAACACACTTACTTGTCATTTTAACTTTCAAATTTTACTAAATTTCTTACACAAACTCATACATTCCCCAAATGATGAGTATTTAGGAAAACTTGTTCACATTAAGAGTACTATAATCAACTTCTAGAGAATCACCTAATCCACCAAAAGAGAACTATATATTTCCCATGTCTTTAGGCGTTAACCAAAACCAAAATTGTTAGAACAATATCAGATAATCCACAAATGGATAATCCTTTATAAAAAAGAAAATCTATTCTTAATCTCCAAAATATTTCCAACAAAACCCAAAGTTCAACGAAGACCATTCAATAAACAATTTGTCTATAAAATTATTCAAAGTAAACCAAACTAAGATTGAAACCCAAATATTTTAAGGATTTAGTCACATAGTCTTCCAAGGTATAAATTAACTTTTATCTCCAAATAACATCAGTTGCTCTTAAATTCTCATATTGAAAAATAATTAACCTAATCACATATCCTCGATGATAGGTTAATCATTTCCATAGATAACCCAAAATAAACTTACTCTTGAATCCTAAAATCATCTAACTAAAAATAATTAGTCAAACTAATCAGGGACTTCACGTAGTCCAGTGGTAGGTGATAAATACCAGTCGCACTTTGGTTGTGGGTTCGATTCCCGCAGCTTTGTCCGACGCGACGGGTTGTCACACGGTCTGCGTGTTGTCCTTTTTACAAAACTATATAATTATTAAAACATTCCCCAAAACGAGATAAAATATTTAAAAAATAATCATAACATATTTTAACCTCAAGTTTATCTCATGCCATTCATTTTCCATCATAACACATAATTACCCATAATTACCTCAAAAGTAAGGATAATATAAACTCGAATGGTTACCTTTATAATTATTACCTGAACTTCCACATCGATTGGTCATCTCGTACATGATTCATTACAGATCATACCAAGGTTCAAGTGGTTGATCATGAATCCTTGATAGTTGGTTTAGAACCACCACGAGTTTCCTCATTGAATACCCCATTTTATCTAATATCTTAATCAGAGAACCACCACAGTTTCCTTCAAACCTGTTGTCTCTTTGGTGCCTGCTAGATCCATCCATTCACTAAAAACAGAAATGTCAGTGTGAGTATATCAACAAAACCATCATGTACTAATGAGGAAGGTAAACACTAAGGTATACTTACTCATTCACTTTATCTAAAACTATGACTCTTTCTGAAATCCTAACCATTATGGTAATGTCACTTATGCTTAGAGAATACCCTAACCTCTAAAGTTATCTAAACCGAACTTTGATACCAACTATAAGGCCCCATCCTTAAAACTTACTTAATCTTGAGTTATTACAAGATTACACATTGAGGATATTTTTAGGTTTAGAGTTTTAGAGAATTAGATCATAAAACTTGCATTACATTCCACATTTAAACAAAGTGGTTACATAAAAGATAGTATTCATTTTTCCCATCAACGGAAACATATTTAAAATAAAACATGGATTCTTTCTTGACACTTCCTTTACACTATCATCATATCATGTACCCTTCCCTTGACCTATGAAAAACATTTCAAAAACTTGGGATGAGCATAAAAAGCTCAGTAAGGGATATAAAAATATGGAAAGGAAACATGACTACATGTATACATAAGAATGAAATCATAATTTACCCATAAAACATAAGCACTTTAACATACCTCATAAAATCATGAATAAATCATAGAAATCATAAGACATAAAGGTAACTTGAGGCATTCATAACATTCTTACGTAGGGAGTAACCCTCTTGGTTACGTTTGGAATACCCATCATAGTATATTCCATAAATCTCTTCGGATAAACCTTAACATTTAATCCCTTCGCATTAACCAATGCATTGGAGATCTATATCGGTCTCACCTGCCCTTAGTTTATCACGAAACCACCCGTCTTCATAATAATTCCCAAGAACCATAACATAATCGTATCACATAAAACATGCATAAAAGAAACATAACATTTCCACTTTTCAATCACAAGATATCAATACAACACATTGATATAAAAACATTATGAAAACCATATTTAATACCAAAATAAAGGAAAATTAAAACATGGTATTTATTTTTTTTCTTTTAAAAAAAAGGTATGGATTGTAGAGGAATCCGAATCTCAAATAATGGTCACGGCGGTGGAGAAGTCATTGTCGCCGTATACGTACGACAAAAACATTCCCTTTTGTCATTTAGTAAAACTCTTTGTATAAAAAAATATTCCTTTCGGATAAACGTAAAAGTCAAAGGGGTTTATACAACGTATAAAATAAGGTTGTGTATAAAAAAAATATGCCTCAATGAAAAGAGATTGAGACAAAGTCCCATAAAAAGACGATATCCTTGGATTAAGGATAAATCAATTACATAATTATGTGTGACAAACTAATACTCCAAATATAAGTGGATATTAAGTGTAAAACAATCAGAGGTTATTCACACATATTCATAGAACGACATATTCAAGGAGTACAAGCTTATCCCAAAGAATCAAAATTAGGTTAAGAAGTTCCCTTGCAAAAATTTGACAGTCTAACGGCGTCACTAAAAAAATCAGAAAATGAGTTGAGGAGAGATAAAAAGGGTATCTCATCACTTGGAAATAAAATTTAAATCACTAAGGATATAGAAGAACATATCCCAACATAATGTTATGTAAATTAAAATACATAACAAAAGCAGTGTTTTAAAAAGAGGAGGGTGAAAGGTTCCCTTACCGACATGGGTATCTTTCGAAACATACACCTCGTGAAAGAAGGAAAATACAACATTGATGTAAATACTCATAAATGAAAGTATATTACACAATGAGTAAAATAATGGGCAGTACATACACCACTCAAAGTAAATTGTGGCAAATGTAGCATAAATCTCACGAGAATAAAATTGAGATGAAAAATCCCTTACGAAAACTCGGCAGCCTAACGGCGCCACTTAAAACTTCCAAAAATGGATTGATGAGATCAAATAGGGTATCTCATCATATTACAATAAAATTTAAATAAAGAGTAATATAAAATAAAATCCCCCATCATAACAAAGAGGAGCTTAAAATAAGTGACATAAAAGAGAGTACTTAAAAATAAAGAGAGAGGTTAGATCTCTTATGAAAATTCAGTAGCCTAACGACGCCACTCAAAAATTCCAAAATGGATTGATGAGAGAGAATATGGTCTCTCATCATATGAACATAAAAATTATAGTAAGAGTAATATAAAATAACATCCCAATCATAAGAAATATGAGCTTAAAAGTAATGACATAAAAGAGTGTACTTAAAAAGAAAGAGAGGAGTAGGATCCCTTACCTCGGTTCCGACTTGACTCGATCGTTCTTTAACGTCCTGAATAATAAATTTGTGTTAATTTATACTTTATTAAGAACCTTTTTAAAGTTCATTATTCCTTTTATATCACTTATTTCCATGTTATAAACATTATGTAATCATTTAAGTTAATAATGTTTGTTTTGTCGATATTTGGTTCTTAAGTCGAAAGTAGACTTCTTATAATTACATGTTGTTCGTGTGGTCAAAGGTTAATTATATCCACAATGATATTCATGATTTGGATGTCATATATATCATATATATCCAGAATATACATGTATTTATAATATTACATAATCATTTAGAGGTAAGAAATGAAATGCACCGTTCATGGAGACGGTAAGCCGTACGTACGCATGAACGCTACTTTCATTTCTATATCATATTAATGGAATTAAAACTAAACGAGAGGTATGTATATTTTAATTCAATAATTATATTCATAATTTATATTTAACATACATCATATATAATAACTTTAAATACATCCTTTATACATCCCACATATGGCATTAACGAATCAAATCACGTTGAGGGGGCAGTAGTCCGCACTTCCTAAAATGAAATTATCGTGTTTACCCACAATGGAAACCATAAAGGTATGCCACAAAAGAAAAATACAGAAGCTTAAGTAAAACATAAACATATTATATATCATATATAAATATAGTGAAATCTTAATGGACACCTTTTAAGGTGTTATATGAGTGTTGAACAATCATCGTTTCGTGAGGAAGAAATTCGACATCCACAAAAACAGTATGTTCTTTAACCATTAGATGTAGGTGTGTGTAAGTGTAGCTCGAATGATTCTTATAACAACATCATAGTATATTTAAGATACTGGAGTTGTTACAAAAGAAATGAATAGAAAGATTTTAGGGGGTTGGAGAAGCAAAATAATACAAAAGGACTCAAGTGAAGACATTACCTTAAAATCGGGTAACTCCCTTTGGTTTGAGCTCAAAGGCTTCCTCGGGAAGACTTCTGCCCAAAGTGAGGCTTTTAAGAGTTATATAGGGATTTTTAGAGACAAAATGGGCAGGGGTTGGCCGAGACAAAGGCTTTTTAAGTGTGGGTAAGGAGGTAGAGGTGGGGGTCTTTTATAAGAGGAGAGGAGGGGCACTCTTCGAAAGTAAAGAAATGTTAATTTATTTGAAAATGATTTTCGAATTTAAAAGGTCCAAAATCGATGTATTTATAGGATAAGGTGGTAAGGGTTATAAATATACTCATCCAATAGGTTTTTGACAATTTTAAGTTATAGTTTTGACATTATCTTTTCATTTTATTTAAATCCTTTATTAATGAGGTAATCGCTGCATCATCATGATGTCATAAATAATTTAATTTATTTAAATTATAAAAATTATAAAACAAATATCATGATGTAGGAAATCTTTTTATCTTTCTAATGAATATTTATAGTCAAAAATATGACGTGTATAATCCCATTTAAAAATTGTTTTAGTGAAACATCTCATGCTTGTGACATTTTTATTTTAACTTTAAATAAAAGGTTATTTATGTCATTTTCCAACCAAAGTGGCTCCATGGGGTCCCCAAGTTGACCCATAGATTTTATTGGTCGGACATGACACATACAATAAGGGTAGGACATGTGTCAAGCTCATCTCATATTTTTAAAACATTATTTTTACCTTAAACTACACTAATTACCTCTAATCGCGATTAAGAACATAAAAGTTACTATTCACCAAAAAATTATTTTAATCCCATTGAACCACATTTTAATTCATAATGACAACCATGTATGTTTGATTTTTGAAATTCAAAACACAGAGGTGGAAAAGTTTCATTTAAACAAAAAATCAGTTTCTTTAACTACCACTTAGTGGTTTCACTATTCATCAAAATTTGATGTTTTTCAGAAAAATGCCAAAAATTCACCCTAAGCTATATTTGATATTAAGAATTCAAAAATGAATTCTATTTTAAAAAAATCAAAACATATAAGTTGAATTAATTAATTTAATAATTAATTCCCGCTGTCAAAACAAATAGCGCGTTTTTAAGAAACAATAAGTATCAAAGGATTGACTCTAGTTTAAGTCCAATTTCAAGATGAAATTAATTCCAACGACCACTATTGGATTAAATGGTAAAAATATATTATAATTGAACTTTAAAACCAATTCAAAATATAATCTAATCATATAAATAAATTATATTAAAAATAGGTTTTGAATTAAAATACAACATTTTCACTGTTCATTAAAAAATGAACTTTATCGGAAAAATACAAAAAAAATACACAATGTAAATTTTGATGTCCCGATTCTAAAGAAGAATTTTATTTTGTCAAATATAACACATAAATTTTTTAAAAAGTGGATTTAAAAGTGGTTCGCCATCAAAAGGCGGTTAATCGACCTTTTAAAGAATATTAAAATGTTTATGATTAAAAATTGGATTCATTCGCATTTTTAATCCTCTAACCTTTATTGTAAAAAGTAAAAATATTTGACAAACATATATAATCATTTTGTAGTTAGTTCTGTTCATTCCCTCCATTACAACGACTAGGCGTTAACTGCCATTTAAAATAATATTATCTTATTGTTAGAGTGCAACATAAGATTCCCAAGAAACTCGTTGTTGTGTATTGGGTACGCCATCAAGCATAGTGTTCCCTTTAAAACATTATTTTTTTTCACAAATAGGGATAAATATAAAATTTTCATATTCTTTATTTACCTATGGTGTTACAATGTGAGCACCAAAGGCTATATCTAATACCCATTGGGTTGATATATAATGATTTCAATCAATAACAATGTCACCTTTTATTACCCCTTTCTTTTGTGTAGTTATTCTTCCAGTGGCTAAGCTTTCCACATGAAAAAAATGTTACTTATTTTTATTTTTATTTTCTTTAGATATTATTATTTTTGAAAGGATGATTCTTGGGATATTTATACTTATAATGATTCTTTTTCGCATTTCCTTATTATTCCATTCATTATTCACCATAAGGAATACAGGTTTATCACACCCCATGTCCTTGTCAACTTGGTGATTGAGAATACAAAGTTCTAAAAGAGTCTTCCAACCACTGTTCATGTTGTAATTCACAATGAAATTGGAGATATATTTTAGTAGTGATTAATGTATGAGATCTAGGTGAATCTCATTAGTAAAGGTGGAGGTTTGTTTTATTGTTGTAGGTACTAGGGAGGGGTAGCTTCAAATAGTCTTGATTTTAATGTCTTTTACATTTTATTGGTGTTATTTGGTTGTAATAGTTTGGGTTCACACTTACCTTTAAAAGTGTCATTTGAAAATACCAAAAAAATGGATTGTATAGATAAGGTTCAAATAGTATAATAAATTAAGTTTAAATTATATATAAAAGGGTAATATACACCATCTGTACTATCCAGATACATTTCATGTATGATTCTATATCATCTATCTATGGAACACTTCTCGGGACTGGGCATGTTTTCTTACCATGTAAATTAATATAGTATATAGCATGTACATGTTATACATGGTGTGTTCTCTTTGAGTTACACAATAACATGATATGTAGGCCATGAAAGAAAAAATAATAATCTTTGAGTAATATAATACACTTTATAAACATATGTTACATACTATGAAGTCAAGTTAATCATGTGGTAATCTGGATTGTCCAACACATGGTGTATTAAATACACAATTCTTTTTATAAATGTATATTCTCTGAAGTAATTCGGAATTAGTTTGTAAGTTTTCTTAGTGAATTAAACATGGATACACAGTTTTCACCTATGAGATTCACATAATGTACTCTTGTGTTATCTTTCCAAAATACTTGTAACATTTGGATGATTTCTTAAAATGTTATTCATTTTTAATTAATTCATTTTATTATATTTTTGAGAATTAAGTGAATTAAGAAGAGATATTGTAATTTAGATTTAAATAATTATTAAATTAGAATTATAAACTAATGATAAATTCATAAATAACTCAATAATATTTAAATAATTATAAATAATTTAGTGACCCTTTGAGACAACTTGATGGTTCTGGGAATAATGGAAGCAATGGTGGGAACATACCCAACTTGGGTTTTCTATCAAAATTGATTCTTATTATAATATGTACATCTGTGAGGAAAGTTGTGACCATTTTTTAAATAAAAAATTAATTGGTATGTGAATTATAGAACCAAAAGGATGATAATTACAAAATGATTTATAATTAATTTAAGTAGATAAATAATTACCTTGTGATGAATTTTGTCTTTGCTGATGAATATAAAAATATCTCATCAGCATATCATTGTTTCATTATAAGAATCAAGTGTATATTACCACTAATGGTGGTCCAAATCTATACCATGAATCTCTAATAATTTTTATAAGAATCCTTGAGTGATATCATGGAAGATCTTAACACTTAATTCATCCATCCTTGATCACCATGGAAATTTATTTGATAAAGGAGTCTTCTAGATCTCTCTTGAATCGAGTGTTGTCGTGGAGGAGGATATCTCTCTGTTCTTGAGATAATTATTGGAGAGGTGATATCTAGGATTTTATAGTATTCCCTAAAGTCATTATACACAACCAACACAATGGATAGAATTAGGTTTGAATATAATATAATTGGATTTTAATAGTGCTAGGGTTAGAAAAAAATAATTGCACATGTTCCCTGATTATTTCCATAATCCCTGTAGAACCCATGTCTGTAATAATAATAGTATTATTATTATTTCTTGGTATGTGTAAAATCATTAAATTAATTAAATATTATTTCTTGAATATATTGTTTAAAATTTATTCAAATAATATTTAATAAATATTATTTCTCATTGAACTATTATACAGGTCTGTCATTCCTCTTCAATATTTATCAAGCTTTGAATAATGACTATTTATTTAATAAATAAATTTCACTATATTATTCTAAAATAAATAAATAAATATTATATTCCTTAGATATAAAATAAATATTTATTAAATATTTTTCTCACAAAATATTCTCTTGAATAACAAGTGATAAAATATTTTAAAAAATAAACATTAATAATTTTTAAACAACATACATGAATAATATTTATTAAATATGTTAAATAATAAATAATATTATTATTTTCTCATATTATGGATACAATTAGTGTGTGACAATCTAGGCCTCTTTCTCAGTGTCATTAGAATAATCCACCCAAATTTCGTGGTAAGCATCTAGAAACTCACCAAGGATCTCAAAGATAAATATGTTAATGTATCATTTATGTAAAACCTTATACGAACACATACTATGTAATATAATCTCTTTATCATGATATCTATAATAAATAAGGTTAAATGTTAGTGTCATCTACCTATGTTCTTTATCTTTATTTATTTAACTTTTCAAAAATAAAATTTATCATAGAACACTAAGTCCATTGATTTGTTTAGGATATTTTATTTCCATAAAAGGGACTAAGATATAAAAATTCATTAAATAACCATAGGGATAAATTCTTTCCAAATTATTCACTAATGAAATATTAATCATGAATAACCCGATGTATCAAACCTCATCGAGAACATATTCCATCATGATTTTTGTAAGTACATCAAAGTACATGACTAATGATATCAATTAATAATAATCTTGAAGTGTAAGGATAAATAAACACATTCATAGATAGTAAAATCCAATGACACATATAAATATAGATTTTCTATCGGTGGGTCATGTTCTCATTATCTTCTACACTAGAAATTATCAAGGGTGCACACCATAGAAGGTAGTTCAAAGTCTTATGAATCTACACCCATATGATAGCCTGTATCATTTGTGTCCCATTAAATAATATCATCCAACTTTAGAATATCTATTTAATAATACTATCATATAAATTTTGGGTTCATATCATAAATAGGAACTGTTATGGCACTTTAGTATGACAGTTACTCTTAGGAAATTGTCACATACTATGTCACACTGAAAAAAATCATGATGTGATAATATATCTATTAAATATTTAAAACAATGAATACAGGTTTCTATAAAGTACATAGAAGTTGGTTTTATGGAACAAACTCTAACAAATATTTAACATGGATAGATCATAGAATGAATATTTGGAACCCTTCTTAGAAATCCTTATTTTTTATGATTTATTCAATTATATTTTGCTAATGATTTTATTTAAGATTTAGGTTTCACTGATATGTTTTGAATTCACCTTAATACCTTTTATAAAAATCCAAGGAATACAGTATGTGAAATCCCTCATGTGTACATACCATACACACTAAGTATCCATATGGATCTATACACTCTGTTTTTATTTTATATGTAGTATAAAACTAGAAATATGACTCAGTGTGTATCTAGAGTACACACTGACTATCCCATGTAGTTTAACACTTAGTGTTTTAAAATTATATGGCATGTATCCTAGCATATGACTCATAATATATAGGTGATACACACTAATAAGAATCAGGGAGTACAGTGTCATAAATATAAATCATGTTTGGAGTTCTGTTTTAATTTTATCAAAAGTAGATAATGTAGAAGATGCTCAACTATAGGGTTTAGGTAGTGATAGAAAAAAATATCCAGTAGAAAAAAGCTTATCAAAATAATATTTCTTTGTATTATGTGCAGTATTAAATTCTTTGAAAAGTGTTCAATGGAATTTAGGGTAAATTCTACCCTATTGGTTTTTCCATTAAAGGGTTGGGGTAAAATTTCAATGTTCAGTAAATGATGTAGTTAAACTAATGTTGCTATAGGCGATCATCAGTCATTGAGGAAAAATGTGGGGCTTATAAAAATATAAGAAGTCATTATAAATTGATGACTGGTTAGGGACTACTATTAAGGTAGGTTGGGACCATTTATAAATTTCATTATAAATTCAATTAATAAGAATATATGATATCAGTAATCACTGATCGTTATTTTAATTCCTTGAATCATCATATTGTAATAGAAAGGTGGAAGTTTTTCTCCCATTCATATAGAACTCGAATCCAAAACACATTAACCAAAGTGTTTATGATTCCTTTTCTTGTTAAATTTATTCCTTTCCTGGATATTTTGTTTTACTAATGGGAGTTTTCTTGAGTTTATGTGAGATCAAATTGATTTGGTGAGTAGGGTTTTAGGTCTTCCAATATTTCAATACATCAACTTTAAGGAAGAAATTCCAGATGATCATTTTCCACTACATGTTATGAGTAAGAGGATAACTTCTAGTTATCAAAATTTGGAAGAATCCCAATAAGTGGCATAAAAGTATGTGGTTCTCTTAACTTAATTTCAATACATTCATAAGTATCTTAAGTAACACTCAATCTCATACCATGATGTTATTTTGATTTTGGTGGGATTTTACAATCATCAAAAGTTAATACATTATAATATGTTAAAGTTAAAATAGAGAAGTTTGATAGAATTGATTTTAGTTCTATAGTACTGTTTTATTTAGAAGGATTTGGAAGTTATTTTTTTAGATGTAAAAATGAATAAAATGGATCAATTAGAATAATAAATATTGGACTTTAAAGATATTTGGTTAGTTAGGATGTCATTTTTCTCAAACATTAGTTTTAACATCAGTGAATTGAAGACTATGGTGGAGTTAATGAATTCCCAAATAGACATATATGATAAGTAGAAAAAACATAAAAAATTATTTATAATATAGAGATTTTCCAGTGTGAGGATATCAAAATGTGGGACTATGGTAGGTCATAAGAACGACATACACATGATCCAAGGATACATTGAATCTGTTATGGTGAAATTTTTAGATGATTTTTAGGTGCTTCTTTAATTTCATCACTTCCAGAGTCATGGGATTTATGTTAAAGGTTTTTTTTTAATTTCTTATGGAAAATATGACTAGATTTTTAAGGATTTTAGGAACATAATATTAAATAAATAAGTTAGAAAGAAATATTTCAAAAAACCTTATGTAACTATGCTTAATTTATAGTAAATGGGTAACTCACCTCAATAAAGATGTAGTAGATCATCAAAATATACATCGTAAGAGAGTATCCAAGTAAATTCAGTTGGTCCTTGTACTCTATTTTGGTAGTGTTGGAAGACATTACATTTAAAGAAGGTCTGAAAATGTCCCAATGAATCTATAGAAATTGTATCTTCTAAAATTTAAAATTATGTTAATGTAATTCAAATAAGTAATAGTGTAAAACTGAGTGTCAACATTCCAGTGGTGTCATGGGTCATTTTATGAGGAGCATAATTACACTCAATATCAGAGTAGGGATAATTTTTTAATTATGTATCAAGGAAATTCTATAAGGTGCATTTGGGAAATGATGAGGATCTAGAAATCATATGTAATTTTTTTTAATATTTACATGATGAATATAATATTTTTTTAGACAAAATAAGTGAGACATATACCAATTCTACGGAAGAACCTAATTACCATAGGAAATCTTGATGAGGTGGGATATGGTACAAGAGTTGGAAATGGATTTTAGATGATGATTCAAGGATCCACAGTGGTGTACCATGGTGTTAATCATATAACCTTATATTTGACAGAAATATCAAATATAATGGTAATTAATAAAGAGAAAGCTTTTAAAAGTCAAAAGTTATGGAGATTTCAACTCGTAAAACTGAGTAAGAAGAATATTAAACTTCAATTGAAAAAACAATCCTGCTAAAACTAAATAATAATAAGTTATAAAATTGTGATATTTCCATTCCTGGGATGATAAAGAGGGTGTTATTAAACCTTTATGGATGGAACCATTGGGAAAAAATATGTCAAGGTAACTTTCTAGTGTTTTTAAGTTGATTTTGTTTGTTGAAAAAGCTAGTTGACAAAGTTAGTTGTTAATTTCCAATGTGGTTTTTGAAAATTTATGTTAACAAAGCTCAAAGATATTGGATAATTGTATGAGTTTTAAGCATCTATATAGAGATATGGGTTGAAGTTACCTAAAAAAGAGGAGCATTACTGTATAGAAACTCTAGAAGGTGTTTTAGAATTTACGTGTATAAGATTGAAGTATTTCCTAGTGTTATCCAAAATATTGGGGTCCAAATTTTAGAGGAGGGAGAAAGTTTTTTTAATAAAATAAAATATTTTTGTACAAGTGAAGAATTTACGCAACCATTTGAAATACTTTTTCATGGCCATGAAAAAGTGAACATTTGATATTTCCTCATAAAAATATAAAAATTGAAAATGTTTCATGACGTTTTTGTAGTTTCATGAAATTTAGAGTTTCATCATGCTAAAAGAGTTACATTAACTCATTAAATAAATATGAATGTTTTTTAATGGTAGTGATTTTCAATGTAAATATAATGTCAAATCATTCTAGTTTTGTGAAACAAAAAAGTTGTGCACAAGATCAATGGTGTGAATGAAAGTTGTGTAAAGATTCATCCACATCCATAAATAAGTCACTCCCCTTCCTCATTTGGATTTTTCAAACCATATAGAATATTATGGATCTAAAATCAACTAAGAGTAGCATTAATATATTTATTTCACGAAGTAGTTAATAAAACATCATTTGTGTGAAGAAAAGGGACTTGTGTATATATTACCAAGTGAGTTCTTCAATAAAACAAATTTCATGTTAAAATTGGGATTTCCATGAAAAACCAAAAGATTAACAAAATTTGGGAGTTCCACAATAAAATAAAAAATTCATGAAATTTGGGAGTTCTACAACAAACTAGAAAGTTTTGTTAATGTTTTTGGATTTTTGGAAAGTTGTGGAAAGATTTCACAAAATTTAAAGTTTCACAAACTAGAAGGAATTTCCTAGAAATTCTATGGTAAAGATATATTCCTCATGTTGATTAATATTAAGCCTTCTGATGCACTAAATCGGTCATAAACAGAATTTATTCAGGATATAAATAGAAGAATATTCTAGAGGAGTAGTGAGAACACTTCAGTTGAGGGAACATTGAGATTTCAAAGTGTGAATGGTACTAAACCAGGATGGACAGTGAGTCCACTTTCAACATTATAATAGCGGTGCAACATAGTGAATTTGACACATCAGTATATTACCTTTCTATGATCCATGGACTATCCTAGTTAATGATAGACCAAGTAAAATTGATGTATCTCATGCATGTTTTAGTTTCTTCACATAAATTGATATGGCAAGGAGAGAGAAGAGTTTTGTTTTACAAAAAAAAATAGATCCAAACAGGCAAGTGTTTTAATTTTTCATACACTGATTCACCCACCCACCCCCAAGGTGTTAAACCTAGCAGGGATAACAATTGGTATTTGATAAAAGGATAAAGAGCATGCTTCTCTATAATTTAAATGAATGGAAACCATCAATAAAAAAATTATTCCCATATTTTAAAGAAATAATTTTTAACTATAAAAGTATTAGATGTAATAGTACTTCTAATATTTAAGTATGGATGTGTATATAGTTTTGATATAGGTTATCTTAGTCGGTATGGATACAAAGGATTTATCAAAAGATGAACAAAGAAAACAAAATGTGGATGCTGGAGGAAACAATTATTTAGGGGGATTCATATCTAACACAATCTATAAAAAATTAATGTAATGTAAATACTCATATTCCATGTGGTAAAAGTATTTAAATACCTTAAAATTTGAATCATAAGTTTATGATGCTAATTTTCAAGTTCTGTGGAATAAATATGAGGAACTACAGATACACCCTAATGAATCAATTTATGCATTCTTTGATCGAGTGAATGTGATTGTAGAGGACATGTATGGTCCAAGAGAAATACTCGATTACATAAATATTGTAAAGTGCATCATGAAAATATTGACACCCAAAATAAATATGAAAGTATTTGTTCTTGAGGATAAAGATCCAAAGGAGATGACAATGGATAGTTTTCATTATACTCTTTTGACATATGAGATGAAAAATTATTATAGTAAGGATGAGAGAAATGGGATTCTAAGAATGTGGTATTCAAGTCTATAAAGAGTCTCACTATAGATGATAGTCATGAAGACGGAGAAGTAGATGAGGTCGTGCCATTCCTATACTCAAATATGTATAGAGAAAATGAAATTTTAAATTAAAACTTTCACTCACATGAATTTTATTTGGAATAGTTGTAAACCTTATAGAAAATTTTCACAAGAAGATTCAAGATTATTAGGAGGATGATAATGAAATTACTAGGAATATGTTTCCAGTTATTGTGAAAGGTTAGAAAAGTACTAAGTGAAATTTTATAAATAAAAATAATCTACTTTAATAATAAAATGATAGTTTAAAAGAAACTAAGGAATAATAAAGTGAAAAATAAAAATACCATAGAGAAATTTATATAGTGTAAATTATAGGAAATTCCCATAAAAGTAAAGAGAGTGACAATGATGAAGGAGAAGTGGAAGGAGGATTTGAATTATAGGTTAAATTAGAAGCCTCTCTTGAAGAGATTGATGTTTCGAGAACAAAAATAAAGAAATCCAATATAGTGTTTTATGATATCAAATACTATATACAATATCAAGAAGAAGATAATTCCAAGATAAATGAATAAAATTAAAATCTCAAATGTGAAAAACCATAAAACTTAGAGAACGTTACTTAGTACAAGATAAAAGTTGAATAATGGACCAGGATTATCGATGGTTTTACTAACATAGTGAAAGATCGAATCAAGTATATCAAAGAAGTTGAAGTTGAAGTTATAATATTAGAGGTACAAGTATAATATCAGGACACAACTAGAAAAATAATCTATTTCCATGGATTTATAGGAAAGACTTTCAAAATTATGGCTATAAGTAGGCTATAGCCACAGTTTTAGAAAAACCATGGCCACATATTTTTTTTTCAAATCCCACTACCACGGTTTTATGTGGCTATATCCATGGTTTTGAACTGTTGCCATAGGATAATTGCCATGGATGACATCGACATGACCTATTTTCACGGTTTTGAAAACTATTTCAATAGCCCACCTACTGCCGTATTTTTTCAGAACCATGGCTATAGGTCTCCCTCTCTTCCATGGGAGAAAAATTTTCCCGCCAAAAAATGTTGGGAAACACTATTTCCATGGTTTCCAGGATATTTCCATGGTTTTTAATAATATATATATAACATAATACATATATATATATACAATAATTCCTTGCCGGTGTAGTGGTTAGGGAATTGGTACATAAAGTGTTGGTGTAGGGATCAAATTTCTCTGGGCAAACATTATTTTTAGGTTATTTCCACAGTTTTAAGAGGTTATAGAGATGGTTTTAAACTATGTCACTAGAAACTATGGATATGATTTAAAACCATGTACATAGGTCAACTTCCATAGTTGACACCGACACGACCACTTTCCATGGTTTTGAAAATTGTGGCACTAGGTCAGACCCTACTGCCATGATGATAGCACCCACGGTTGGGAAAAACCATGGTTATAGGCTACATCCACAGTTTTGGGCCCTATTTCCATGATTTTCAACCATGGAAATATCCCTTTTTCTAGTTGTGATAAACTATTGACCCTTGGTATTACATCATGAAATAAGGTCATAGAGGTGGCAGAAAAATGGGAATTATTTTATGGAGGTCTATAAAAATATTCAAATAATGATAGATGGATAACAATGACACATCATATCACAATAACTAGTATGAAGCTTGATATTAAATATAAATTAGTTATTATTAGTGTCATACCACAACTACCCACTCTAAGGATGAAGATTTATTTGGCTATAAATTAGAATCGAAGTATTCAAAGAACTCAGGGTACAACAATTGCTATAACAATGACACTTTAGAGTTCACCTCATATCAAGTGTTATTATTTTGGAAGGATGGTATATTCCCAAAATGTATATTCTATATCCAAGAGGTACCAAAGGGAATAAGAGAAACATAGGCATCCAAATATAGTTCAATATTCTAGTAATTATTTTAATAGTTATTTTTATTATTGTAGAGTATTTGGGAACATGGAAAAATATTACTCATTGAAAATATGAGGAAATTTTACTAAGTAAACCCAAATTGTTTATACACATCACCTTAAGGAATCTTTTAATTAGGTCAAAACAAAAAAAAGCAATTTTTATCTTTGAAATATGAAGTTGTTATATCATATTTTAAGGAAGATTAAGAGAACCGATCACTAAAAGGTATAAATTCAAAGATAAGGATTAAAAAATAAAGGTTTTGAGTAATCATTGGTGAAAAATATTTCCCTAAAATAATCATATGGTATTTTTGTATGAATATTTGATAGTGGATTTACTTCCCATATGATGTAAAATAATGATCTTGTCACAAATATCAATAATAAAAAAACGCATTGTTATATTTAAGACTAATAGAGTCATAAGGATAATTGGATCTAAGAAATCCAAGTTTGGAAGAAAATATGTGATATGTATAGATATCTTAGTGGTTGAAGGTCTCAAACACAATTTTTTTAGTTTTGGTTGATTTTGTAACTCAAGTCATTCAATAATAATTACCAATAAGACGGGTATTTTCAAGTAAAAATATGGTGTAGTGGTGATGTAGGGGAAGTATACAAAGGGGAATCTCTACCTTGTTAGTGGATAAAAAGATATGTGATTTCTATTTAAGGAATAAGATAACAGTTTAATGCATAAATATCCTGATCATTTGAGTCAACCATAATAGAAATAATTTTTTAAATTTGATGGAGATAACGATCTCACAAACCTATCATGTGATCATACACACACATGTGATATTTTCTAAGAAGGAAAGATTATGTGAAAGACATAAAAGGTAAAAGAATGCAAGTCAGAAAGTGTAATAACCCCAACTCTAGTAGATCAGAATAAGTAGTTTTTTTATTATATTGGTATAAGATATATATTATCTCAACCTAAAGGACTTTTCATTTTAGTAGTCGTAAATAAACTATATATAAACATGATTCCCTTATTATATTAAAATTTTAAAATTATTGAAGAAGTAAATAATCTTCATCCTTAAACATATTCAAATATTCCTTCTTTATATCCTATGGAAAATTAAAAAATAAGGGTGAGATAAAATTCTCATTAAATGTTATATACAATGAAATTTTTCATAAATAAATAAGGCATAATCAATATAGAAAGAAAAATAACTAAAAAAACATACCATTTAATAAATAACATGATAATTAAATACATCCATGGATAATATAGTTTTAGTAATCACATGGATAATAATAACTCAATTCTTAATAAAGGAAATGAATAATATTGTATTTCATGATATCATACATCAATATATATTTACATTCAAGACATTTCACCAAGAAATTTTAAAACTACAACACCCTAATATTTTAGAATTTATTTCTCTTTAAATTGTTTGATTTCTTTGATAGCTCTCCATACACACAACACTAATTTTAAATGAATCCTGGTATACTATTAAAATATTATTATTTTATATGAAAGTTATTACAATGCCCCAAAAATATAAAGTATGAACATTTTATTTGATAGCGTGTATAGAACGTAACACCAAGCATGTAAGGGAATATAATATCCCCAGAATTTATAATATATTTACTATTTTAAATAAATTAAATAAATTAAATATATTTTATAGCTTTAAATTCACACGGAACTGAGTTAGTGTATATCGCAAGAAAAAATGAGTTTCTTTGACGGCTTGCGTTACACGCAAGACTGAGTTTCACTGAACTATAGTATATTATTAAAATATTGTTATTTAATATAATAAGATATAACATAGTAGTAAAATTAGTGTTTAGGAATAGTTTTAACTAACTTTTAAAAAAATTGGTTTACAAAAAATATAAAATTAATTCTTTTATTTCAAATTAATTATAAATTAATATAAGAACTAATTGAATATAGAAAAGGTATTTTATAGAAAACTACTTTTATATTCACAATATTTTTTTATCCTAATAAATTAAATTAATTACAATTAGTGAGTGATATTTATTTAATATATATATTATATATTAAATCAAATATTTTTTATATTAATCAAATGGATTTTATAGGAATGAGATAAGAATAAACCCAATTTTAGGCATAAAATAGAATATTTTTATTAAGGAACTTTTACCGCTTTTTAAAGGAGAACCTATTTTAAATATAATTTTTGACACTTTAATAAATATTATATGTCTAATTAAACTTAATATTATAAATAAAAACATAAAATTTTGTTTAGGGTGAATTTTTTGTATTTTTCTGTGAAGTTTCATTTTTTAATGAATAATGAAAAATACTAAATTTTAATTCAATGCTAAGTTTTAATCTAATTTATTTTTAGAGTTAAACTATATTTTTATTTTTTTTAAATTTTAATTAGATTAAATTTTTAATAATTAATCAAATTTAGGTCTTTGAAATCAATTTCACTTTGAAATTTAATATAAAAACATAGCCAACTTTTAAACATTTTTACTTTGAAAAATGACATTGTGGTCTCGTATGCGAGATTAAATTTAAATTAATTTATGCCACTTATATGGTTTAAATTTAGAAAAATGGATTCCATATTTAAAATAAAAATAATTTATAACTACTAATAATTTAAACTATGTTTTTGACAAAAAATATTATTGAAAGTGGTTAAAATTAATTACAACGATTAAGTTAAAATTAAGCTTAACAAGGGACTAAACCTTAAACTTAAATGCCAAAATGATGTAGAAACTTATCTAAAATCAATTGGATGGTAATATTTCAACCCTAATAAATTTTATATAATATTTACCATTATTGGATCCACTTTTAATGGGAAAAACATGGGTGGAATTCATTTTCCAAAATTTATAAGAGTGTCACTCCTCCTTCACTATAAAAATTCCTCATCTCCTCCCACTTCCTCACACCTCTCAATAGACTTTGGATAAAATAGGATATTCCAAAATAGATCCTAAAAATACATCCCCTAATCCTAGAATCCTCAATTTTTTAATAAATAAAACCAAGTAATCCCTTTGTTTCAAACCAAAAGGGGTTAGTTGAAAAAAGAGGTAACATCTTTCCTCAAACTCTTTAGTTTTGTTTATTTTCTCCAATTATTAAATTATACTTATTAGATAATTATATTAACACAAATATCCTCAATATTAATATTTTTTTTATATTAAGGGTTCTACATACACTTACCCAAACTTTAATATAATGGGTAACAAGCTTACTATTTTTGTGTACGGCGAATTACAGCCTCACAAAACAAACTTGTACGTTCTTCATTTACTACCTATTATGGCCGTCATTATGAAGGAAAATATGTTTATATATGATATATATTATATTTATAATGTATTTATGATTCTATAATTTTTATATAGAACATAGCTTTATGTTTTCCATCTTATTGGAATATGATAACATCATTTGTGGAAGTGTGGTCTACCTCCCCCTCAAAGCGATGTGATTCATTTACACTATACATGGAACATATAAATGATGGTTTTAATAAAAATATATAAAATATATGAAATATATTTTATACTATAATTATAATATATATATATAATTTAAGTTTCATTCTTTTAAAAAGAAAAATAAATGAAAATACCGTTCATGCGTACGTACGTCCTACAGTCTCCATGAACGATGCATTTTATTTCTTATCTCCAGATGTTATGAATTATTCTATATATATATATAATTAATATATATTATAGTTTCATAATTTTTAAAATCATTTATCTTATATAATCATGATATAATTAATAGGAATAATAAGCTACAAGTTAAAACATACTTGAGAAACTAAGAAATTAACACCTGAAATAGTTATAATAATGAAAGGTTATTAACAAATGGGTAATACGATAAAAAAAATTATATATGATATTTTAAATATAAGTATGGTTATGGTGTAAATTATTATCATGTTTAAACCCCTTATACATGAGGTTAAAGAACGTTCACCCTAAAGGAAACGCAAGGTAAGGGATGATCATCTCACCTTTACATCTGTGAGATAAATGTCATATTCACTACTTAATTCATTCATGTGGTGTATATACTACCCATTTTGACATATTATATGATGAATTATTTTATATTAAAGGTATTTATTAATTTCATTTAATTTTATTCATTCATGAGGCAATTTATTTAAAATGTTTCAAAGTGGTATTGGACACTTTGGAATGTTTAAATATTATTTTACTAAAGAATAATTTTAATAATATTTCAATGGTATTTCAATTAGAGTAAAATATATGAAAATTTTCCCATAATCCCTTTTATTTTCCTCTCATATGGTTATTTATTACCTTTTTCAAGTATTAATACCATTTTTTCCTTCTTTGGTACACAGTTGTTTTAGAAAATGTTTTTAAGAAAATCTAACTTCATTTCTATATTTAGTAAGAGAACATATTTTCTCTTAAAGACCATGTTTTATTAAAGAAACAAAAAAAATGAAACTTTTAAAAATGAATTAGTAAGGTTATTTTTACCCTTTTGTATTTTACCCATGTTTTCAAAGTAATTTTCTTATCACTTTCCAAATAAGGAATCTTTCTAACCTTCTATCTTACAAAAGAAATGTTATTTTTACCTCATAAGGAATATACTCATTTAACTACTATCATTTATTTAAATTTTATTTTTCATTTTTAAAAGGTTAATTTTTAAACAAAAAGTTTTTTAAAGTTAGTTTTTAATTAAAATTATTTTAAAAACATTTTCAAAATAAAAAGGATATTTCCTTAAGAATATTATTAAAAATATATTATTTCTATTCATCAATGACAACAAGCCTTTATTTCTACTCCACTTGGGATATGTTGTATCAATACCGACCTTAATATTCTACTAGATGTTTTATGATTGAATTTTCTAAGGATAGTATTCACATTCACATCCTTGATTCCTTTTAGTCCCCATTGAAATATTTAATTTCCTATGATAATTTGACATTGAATTTCCCCTAAATATCCATTTCATTTTTCATAGATATGATTATTTTCTAAGAAATATAACATTTTTCATATAGTGTTTACTTTGAAAGTTATTTTATTATTTGGGGAAATATCGATAAATTTATACTTTATTCAATATGGATATTTTATAAGGCATATTGCTTATTCGATATGGGGAATTCTTAGGATATGAAAGAAATAGGCTGGGGACCATTTATGGAATTCCCTATGGGTTGGGGACTGATTAATGTAATCCCCTCGATACATCAGTAGTCTCATGAGACTAAATTATATGGATACAAACCATTTTAGTTTTTTAAAAATAAGATTATATGGTTTTATACCCACATAATAGTTTAAACTATCTTGATATTAGGTCTTGATGGTAATGGTTTCATGTTCCTAGAAAACATGGCATCTAATAATTAACATTTCCCTAATTTAGATTAGTTCTTATATATCCATGAGATTTTCCATCAACATATCTATGGATGCATTTCATTCTTGGTTAATTGATTAAATGGAATGTGATTTTGGTTATTTACCTCGCCATATTGTTTTTAAAGGTTGGGTATGAAGCCTTATTTTATTATTGAAAGCAAAGACCTCTTTTGAATAAGTAGAGGGAGACCCATTACATAGCTCGAAGGCCCAAGACCAAGTGTCCTGATTACAAGGCTTGAAAGTCCATTTTTTGGCCTAAAGGGCCCTTCGGTGAATAGTACTACTACAGTACTCGGGCTGCTACAGTACTGCCGCCTCTACAGTTCTACTGCTATTATAGTACTACTATAATACCCTGTTATAGTACTGCTACAGTAACATGAAAATTCATTCCTACCCAGGTTTGATCCTGGGTCTTTTGGATGCCAAGAAGAAGCCTGTACCACTTAGGTATATGATCGTTGCCATTTACCTTTCCATATTATTTACTCACTTCCTTTTCAGCTATTGATTACATGGTATGTGTGTTCAGTTATTTACCTTTCCATAATTATTATTCTTATTGATTCATTATATATTTGGATCTAATTTACCCTTAATGATTATTTGAGATCACCCTTATTATGTTTCTGTTCCCTAGGAATCTAAGAAGTGTGATAAGAAAGATATGTAATGATATGATAAATGGTATAAAGTTATTATCCTCAAAAGAAGAAAAAAATTATATTGTAATTAGTGTATTTAGTTTTAATGTAAGACTCGGGTATGTATCTAGTTTTCCTAGACCACTAAACTGATCAGTCCTTTGGGATTTGATTCCTTATAATCACACCGATGTAATGGTTGTAAACATCGACATCGGGCTTACTGGAGTCAGTTCAATATAGTTGGTATCAAAGGATGTTTAGAAGAAACCTTAGAAACTAGATTTATAAAAATTAGATTAAGGAAAATAACCGTATGATATACTTTGAGGGTATGTATATAATAATATCCTAGAATTTTGGTAAGGTACTGATTATGTGTGTATTCCTAGAAATACATTCCCGTCTGGATACTTTAAGTGGATGTAGTTCTGAAATAGATATACCTAGGATTAAAAACTCTGACATGGTGTGTCGGGCCTGACTCAGCATAACCTGGTACATGACAACGGGCCTTACTTCTCACCTGGTTTGACACTCCCAAGGGATATTATTAGAACAATTCATATTTTACTTACAACTCTTTTATGAAGGATTTGAATACATAATGACAATGAATGACCTAGGTTAAACATTATACCAAGGAAGGACTTATGTTATGATAGACTAATGTATTATTTATATATTGAGGTTGTATTAAAAACCATAGATAAAATTATATTTAGTGAATAACCATATTGCAAGGATTTTATTCATATTTATTTTAGAAATTATATTAATATAGAAAAGGACAACTTGTATTCCGAGTGACAATGAATCAAGTCTGAAAAGGTTGTGGGTCTTAAAACCATAATCGACGGTTGATAAGGGTTTTACTCCAACCACTGACCTACACAATGTCCTAGTTAATATCACATTATTTTCAGTTATACAATTTGATGAATATATATTAATGATGAACCTGTAGTGTTATTTTTTTGGGTTTAAAGATTAATTTATTAAACATATTAACTTTTAAGAATATTTAGAGATAAATAGTTATACCTTTTACTCTTTTATAGGACTTAAGATCCATTAATAGTTTATTTCAGTGCTTCAAGCATCAAAATTTAATTTTTGGATATCTATTTATAGAATTAATTGATGAATTAGAATTTGATAAAAGCACAAAAAAGGATAGAAATTGTGTTTATATAAATATGTTATGTAATTGTATTTTTTTATATTACTATGTAGTAAAATATTTACTCAACATTGATAAAGTGATAAAAAATGTTTTCCTTATATGTGATTTTTTGTTAAAATGATGGTTTTGTAAGTAATTATAGATTTATGGATTTTAGGCCCTTAAATTTTTGTTGATCATTAAATTTTTTATGATTGATGACCTAAATAAATCCCTATAAATATTTACTATTTTATTTTAAGTATGTATCTCTACTTTCCACTAATATTCTCCTACTTATAGACCTAGTTATAAGTTAGTTCATGTTACCTTTGTACTTCACATTTTCTATAGTATGTTTTATGAGCCCTACTACGATGTGGAATTTTAACATAGAAAAAAATTATACAATCTATTACCAAGATAAAGTTTAAATTGTGAGGATTAAATTTAATTAGGGTGCTGAGAATGTAACAACATGAAAATCTAAAGTAGGAACACTGTATTCGATAGTGTGTATGACACGCAACACCAACCATGCAAGGGAATATAATATCCCAAGAATTTATAATATATTTAATATTTTAAATAAATAAAATATATTTTATTTTTTTAATGAATTCTACCATGATTTAGAATAAATTTTACACATGAATGAGTTTATTTGATGGCTTGTATTACACGCAAGACATAGTTTCACCCAAAAAAATATATTATTAAAATATTATTATTTAATATAATAAGATATAACCTAGCCATTAAATTATTGGTTATGAATATTATTAAATAACTAATGAAAAAAAATTACACAACATATAAAATGAATTCATTGGTTTAAAATTAATTAAAAATGAATATAAGAACCAATTGAATATAAAAAGAGTATTTTTATAAAAAATTATTTTTATGCTCACAATGATTTTTTATCCTAATAAATTAGTTTAGTTATAATTAGTGAGTGATATTAATGGGGTAAATATATATATTATATATTTAATAAAATATTTTTTATATTTGACCTATATATTTTATAGTCATTTGATATGAACAACCCCAATTTTACGCATAAAATACTATATTTTTATTAAGGCCTTTTTACCACCTTTTAATAGAGAACAAATTTTAAATATAATTTTTAAACCTTTATATATATTATATGTCAAAATAATCTTAATATTTTAAATAAAAACATAAAAATTAGGTTAGGTTAAATTTTTGGCATTTTTCCTGTAAAGTTTCATTTTTAATGAATAATGAAACATATTGAATTTTAATTCAAAATACTTTTTCAAATAATTTATTTATAGGGTTAAATTATATTTTTAATTGTTTTAAAAGTTTTTAGATTAAATTTTTATCAATTAATTCAATTTATGTTATAGGAATCAATTTCAATTTGAAATTGAATATAAAAACATAGCAAACTTTAAAACGTTTTTACTTTCAAAACTCACACTGTCGTCCCATATGTGGGATTAAATTTAAATTATTTTTTGAAAATTATTTAGATTTAATTTATAAAAATGGATTCAATAATAATAATAATAATAATAATAATTTCTAATAATATTAACTTAGTTTTCAAAAAAATTTAGGGAAAGTGATTAAAATTAATTTCAATGATTAAGGTGAAATTGAGGTTAACGAGGGACTAAAACTTAAACTTAATGATAACTATGACCTATAAATTTGTCAAAAATATATTTTATGGTAATATTTATACCATAGTATCACTTGGATATAATTTTTACCATTATTGGATCCACTTTAAATGGGAAAACATGGGTGTAATTCCTTTTCCAAAATTTACAAGAGTGTCACTCCTCCTCCACTATAAAAGTGTCTCCTCTCCTCCCACTTCCTCACACCTATAAATACACTTTTTTTAAAAAAAATATCTTCCCAAATATATCTAAAACATACCTTAATTCATAATATAATCCTCCACTTTGGAAAAAAGGAAAGCAAGGAATCCCTTTGGTGAAAACCAAAAGGAGTTACCAAAAAAGTGGAAACATCTTTCCTTAATATCTTTATTTTTATTTCAATTATCCACTCCTTAAATTATACTTATTAAATACCTAATTAAAAACACCATTATCCTAAATATACTTATATTTTTTATGTGATGTTTTTACCTAAACTTTCACACACTTCCATCAATTGGGTAACAAACTTACCGTTTATGTGTACAATGAATTACCGCCTCACGAAATAAAGTTGTTCGTTCTTCCTTTACTACCTCACATTGTTATAATTATGATGGAAACTATGTTTATATATTATATATGTGATATTTATAATTCCTTTATGATTATTTAATTTTTATATAGAACATACTTGTATGTTTTTCATCTTGTTGGAATATGATAACATGGTTTGTTGAAGTGTGGACTATTGCCCCATCAAAGCGATGTGATTCGTTCACAATATACATGTATGGTATAAATTATATTTTTAATAAAAATATATAAAATATATGAAATATATATGATACTGAAATTATAATATATATATATATAATTTATTTTTCATTCTATTAAAATTACAATGAAATGAAATTAGCATTCATGCGTACGTATGACCTTCCGTCTCCATGAACAATGCATTTCATTTCTTATATTAAAATGTTATGAATTATTATAAATATATATATACTTAATATATATTATAATTAAACCATGCTTTACATTCTGGAGATGATTTAATCATGATCTAATTAACAGGAATAACAAGTAACAAGCTAAAACATACTTCAGAAACTAAGCAATTAACACGTGAAAGAGTTAAAATAATGAAAGGTTATTAAAAATGGGTAATAAGATATTAAAATAAGATTATATATGATATTATAAATATTATTATGGTTCTAGTATAAGTTATTAACCTGTTTAAACCTTTTATATAGGAGGTTAAATTATGTTCACCCTAAAGGAAACACAAGGTAAGGGATTTTCATCTCACTTTTACATCCATGAGATAAATGTCATGTTAAAAACTTTCTTATTTCATGTGTTTTATATAATGCATATTTTGATATATTATAGCACAAATTATTTAATCTTCCTAGTATTTAATAATTTCATTTAATTTTATTCCTTAATAAGGATTATGATTTAAAATGTTTCAAAGTGGTATGGGATACTTTGGAATGTTTAAAGATTATTTTCCTTAAGAATAATTTTTATTATATTTTTAAGGTATTAAAATTTGAGTAAATTATATGACCATTTTTTCATAATACCATTTATTTTCCTATATTATTGTTATTTATTACCTTTCTCAAGAATTAGTGTCATTTTTTCACTCTTTGGTACTCAATTGTTTTAGATTTTTTTTAAGAAAACCCAAATTCATTTATCTCTTTAGTTAGGGAACCTAATTTCTTATAAATACCATATTTCATTAAAATGTTTTTGAAACTATTTTTAACCTTTTAAAAAAAATTGTAATGAAAATTTTACCCTTTTTTTTCTTTTACCAATGTTTTCAAATTAATATTCTTATTGCTTTTCGAACAAGGAATTTTTCTAACCTTTTACCATGAAAAAAGAATGTTCTTATTACGTGATACGACATGTAAATATTTACACAAATTAATTTCTTCAATATCTAATTTTAATTTTAAAATGTATAATTTAAAAAAATGTTTTAAAAAATTAATTTTCAAAAAAAATGATTTTCAAAATGTTTTCGAAAGTAAAAATAATATTTTCCTCAAGTATGTTTTTAAACATATAGTATTTATATTCATTAAGGAAAAGAATCCTTTATTTCTACTCCACCTAGGATATGTTGTATTGACACAATTATTAATATTCCTATAGATGGTTTATGACTGATTTTTTCAAGGATAGTATTCACATTAACTTCCTTGATTCCTTTTAGTCCGCTTTGAAATATTCAATTTCTTATGATCATTTAACATTGAATTTCCCATAAATATCCATTCCATTTTTCATTAATATGATTATTTCCTAAACCATATACTCTTTTTCATATATTTTTTAATTTGAATATTATATTATTATTTTGGGAAATATAGATAAATTTTTATCCTTTATTCAATACAGATATTTAAAAAGGAATATTATTTATTCGATATGAGGAATTCTTAAGAAATGAAAGAAAAAGGTTGGGAACCATTTAGAGAATTCCCTACAGGTTAAGGATTGGTTAATGTAATCCCCTGGATGCATCAGTAGTCTCATGTGACTAAATTAGTTGAGAAAAAACCCTTAAATGTTTTTTCCAGGTTGAATAGATAGGTTTCTACCCAAAAAATTGTTTAAACTGCCTTGAGATTAGGTCTTGACAGTAATGGTTCTATAAACCTAGGAAAAATGGAATCCAATAATTAATAATTTCCCTCATTTAGTTTCATTTATTATTTATCCGTGATATTTTGTGTTGAAATATCTATGGATTCATTTAATTCTTAGTTAATTGATTAAATGGAATGTGTTTTCATTTATTTACCTTTCTATATTAAATACTCACTTCTTTCTCATATATTGATTACATGGGTTGTGTATTTACTGATTTACCATATAATAATTTTTATTCTCATTGATTCATTATTTTTTTCTCTTTAATTTACCCTTATTGGTCATTTTATCTCACTCTTGTTATGTTTCCTTTCCCCAGGAACCCAAGAAGTGTACTAAGAAAGATATGCAAGGATATGCTAGATGGAATAAATTTATTATCCTAAAAAGAGGGAAAACATATATTGTTATTAGTTTATTTAGTTTTAATTTAATAATAATGTATGCAACTAGTTTACCAATACTACTAACCCGATTAGTCCTTTCAGATTTGATTCTTTGTTATCACCTTAATGTAATGTTAGTAGACACCGACTTCGGGCTTGCTGGGGTCATGTCACTACAGTTATCTCCTAACCATTGAATTGGATGGTATGGGTAGTTTTAACTAAATTATGAAACAAATATGGTTACATATGTATAAAATGAATTTATTTCTTATTAATAAATTATTTATAAAAATAAAAATAATTTAAAGTAAAAAAAATAGTTTTTCAAAATTTTTATTATGTGCGCAATATATTTTTATCTTAATAAATTTAATTAATCACCATTAGTGAATTATTAAAAAGAAATGTGTATATTATATATTAAATTAATTTTTTTAAAATTAATTTAATATTTTGTCTAGTAATTGTATAATAATAATAATTCTATTTAAAAATGTATTTTTTATAAAAAGAAGTTTTCATCACATTTTGAGTGATTATTTTTAAAATTAATTTATCCCAATTATAGAAATTAAATATTAAAAAATTAATAACATGTTTAGAATTAAAAGTTTCAATTTTTTAAATAATCCCCTTTTATTTTTGGTCAATATGAAAACAAAAAATGGTAAAATTTATCACCTCAGTAAAGGAAAAATCGGGTTAATGTAGGTTAAAAATAAGTGATAAGGCTATAATTTAACATCATAATTATTATTGGTTGAAAGTAATTTTACCATTATCACCTTATTATCGAAATTTATTTGTTTAATGGACAATTTTCCTTGAAAATGGAATATATAATATTTAAAGCAAGGAAAGTTACATAATGTCACTTTCAAAGTTTTAAATATCTCTTTTGTATTCATATTGGGAAAAAATATAGTTATGAATGAATGTAAATGTTTATTTTGTGAATAATGAAATTATATTCATTATGGTAATTTATTTATATTTTTTGGTGATTAAATAATTACTATAAATTATTATGCAATGCTAATCTAGTATTTATTCAATTATTATAAAAGTAAAATAAATGATTTTAAAATTTTAAAAGTAATAGAGTTTTAGTGATTTATAGTTTTCCATGAATTTTATATATAAGAACATATTAATTTTGTGTAAAAATATTATATTCTAATTTAAATATTATATTTATGTCTTTTTATAACAACCCTTATCTTTATTACACATTAATTAGTAATTTATTATATAATATTAAAATTAATACAACCTAGAAGATCGATAAGTATAGTATCTTTTGGAATTGGTACATTACATAACAATTTTAATAGAAAAAACAGCATATTTATTGAAAACTTCCTTAACATGATCTCACTTAAAACTGCACGGGATAGCATGGGGACATACAGAAGAAAGGGGTGAGCAATAAAGCTGAGTAAGGGAATAAACATGATATAACATGAAGGTAATAATACATGTTAGAAAATAGGAATATAAATGGGTTATAAAAGGATTATGAATAATAAACATAAACAATGAGACATAATTTAAATTGATAATCATAAATGAAACATGAGAAATGTGACAACATCTTAAAACACTACATCATAAGAATAGGTCAAGGCTAAATGCTAAGACATAATGATGGAAAATGTCCCATAAAGTAATTAAATTCACTACATTTCCCAAAATGACTTTTCATGAGACTAAACATTACCCAATGCATTGGAGTGCTATATAATTCTGCGCACACCCTTCACTCTCATTTTATTCACATACTTATGTGTGAAAAATTGATCATAAAACATTGATTCATTCATCATCAAATTTTATTCCACAGTCAAGTTGTTTGGAATAAATACATGTAAGTCCCAAATCAAAAAAGTAAAAGTGTATAAAGTTGAACACCCTTGATAGGAAATGAGTTTGGTATTCACTACGCAATTGTTTTGGCATGGAAAACCATGGTGAAATTTCAGCAACATGATGACGTCACTTAAAAATTCATAAAATCGGTTGATGAGAGAGAAAGTGGTGTCTCGTCATTTTTAAATGAAATGGTTAGTAATAGGAACATGGAAATACAAATCCCAACATTATTAATTGGAAATATAACACATAAGATAATAAAGAAACTTAAATAAAGAAGAGAAGGTGGGTATCCATTGCTTGAGTGTGTGACTCCAAATGCTTATGAGGGGATTCTTAAGAGATTGGGGGATCATTGGGAGGAATATAGAAAGGGGATGGTATATTAAGGATGTGATACAAGTATTTTTAGTGAAGAGAAAATGGATCTTGGTTGGATTTATATAAGAAAAGATTGGGGATTTCTTTAATATTTCTCAAACATAGGTTTTAGACTCTATATAATAAAATAAAAACAACCAAAAACCTTACCATGGTTTTTAAAAATGGGATTTTTTTCATTATTTTATAAGGAAAAGGGTCTAACCAAATAAAATAATACCCTTTCTTATGGTAAAATGATTCGTACTCTTAAAGAAATGATTTTAAAGCCTTAAAATATAATAATGGTTTTAGAGGATTCAGAATGGATTTATAAAATTAACCAAATAAACATAAAATAACATTATTTTGAAGGTAAAACATATATTTGGTATTTTATACCATTTATAGTATTTATTACATCATTTTGGTCCATTATTATGTCATAATACACACCGTATATTTATACAGTATTTAATATTTACCCAAAAATTTGACTGTCTTAGAAAATTATGAATAATTAACTATTGAATAACTTTGATTTTATCATTCCAAAAATAATATTCATTTTATAAAAAAAAATTATAAATATTTTTATTTTAAATTTTAAAATAAGAATCAATATTTATTGAGAAATGATGTGTTTTTTTACAATAAAAGTTTGTAAACCCTTATAAAAATTATATTTGACTTCATATAAATTATATGATAATTTATATTTACTAAAACCTATTTAATAATAAAATTTTATTAAAATAAAATTTATTTCAAAAATATGTTAATTCTAAAAAATAAATTCCTTAATTGAATTTTAATATTACCCAAAAATATTATTTTTGTTTTATTGTATCAAAATAAATTTTTTTATAAAGTAATAATAATAGGGATAAAATATATTCATTATTCTATAAAAAATAATGTACATACATATATTTCTATGGTCTTGATACATATCTCTTTAATACACCCATGAATGCCCTAAGAGTTAGGTGTGTGATAGTAAGACTTTCATGGGGTAGTTTGGCGAACATTGTTTGGGCTATGATCTTGATAAGCTTTAACATATCTTATAAATGGTTTTGATCATACATAATTTATAGGATCTCATCTTGGTCTTAGTAATGTGAAATCCCAGTGATGCTATCACCCTCAGAAGCTCCAATAAATGGGCTTTATAGGGTATGATCCTACTAGTTAGGACCATCACTTTCTTTGTTTGTGTCAATTGGATTTGTTAAAACCATATATTTATACTAATCATGTGATCACTATTAAAAATATATATTATCAATGTTAATAATGCTTAACGGTCTTATAAATCTGATAGGATATAAAACCACATAAGTAAATGAGTTTTCTATATGCATAATACATAATAATATATTTAATTAAATCAAAAGGGGAATTTTATTTATAACAGTTTGGGTCATTAAAATATTCCCACCTTAAGAATATTTTCCCCCAAAATTTTCTTTTCTCACAAAAAAAAATGATGGTAACTTTGCTTCATCACCTACTTTGGTTCTTACATCGCTTCTTCAAACTTTTGATTTCTCTATAGCACTTTGATAAGGTGCATTGTCTTATTTATTAGAACTTTGTATCTATGATATAATATTTTCACTAGATTATCTTAATAAGAAATATCATTCTCCAATGGTACCAAATTTTGATTGAGTATATTTGATATTTTGGGTATGTACTTACTCAATAAGTATACATGGAATACATAATGTACTTGAGAAAGATCAGTTGGGAGTGCTAGTCTGTAGGTCACTGCTTTGATGCAATCAAGGATCTCAAAGGGGTTGATATATCATAGACTAAGCATTCCATTCTTCCCAAATCTCATGAATTTATTCTATGGAGATATGTATAGGAATATAATGCCGCTAACATCAAATTCTAGGTATCATAAATGATTGTCAACATAACTCTTATGTCAACTCTGAGAATCCTTGATGTGCTACAAAACGGTCCTAACATTTTCCATGATTTCATTAACCATTTTTGGACATAGCAATTTTCATTCCCTAAATTCATCCCAACATGAAGGTGTTCCACACCTCCTACCATAAAGGTCTTCATAAGGATCCATTTAGATGATTGAGTGGAAACTATTAGAGTATGAAAACTCAACCAGAGGAAGACGTTGGTCTTATCCTCCTTTAAATTGAATTAGGCATTCTCTCAATATGTACTCAAGTGTCTGGATAGTACTCTTATATTAGAAATCAATTTGGGTGTGATAAGTTGTGCTAAAATTCAACTCAGTTTTTAGATCATGTTGGAGACTTTTTCAGAACTTGGAGGTGAATCTTAGATCTCAGTTAGATACAATTGATAGTGGTACACCATTAAGCCTTACCACTTCTATGATGTATATCTGTGCAAGTTGGTCCATTGGGAAATCCTCTTGAATCAAAATAAATTATGTAGTCATTATAGTATAGTCGAACATAACCCATATAACATTATTCCCTCTTGATTTTTTTGGAATACCAGTGACAAAGTCCATGTTGATATTTTCCCATTTCCATGTAGGTATGGATAATGGTTGCATCATCTCCTTGGATTTTTTCTTTTCCAATTTCACTAGCTAACATAATAGACATCATTATGTATACTCTGTGATATTCTTCTTCATATTATCCCACAAATAGTACTCTCGGATATCTCAATACATATTTTTGATTCCAGGATGGATAGTGAAGGTAGAACTATATGCATTATCCAATATCTCCTCATTTAACTCATGATTTTATGGTACACATAGTCCTGATTACAACTCCTTCTTCATTATCATTGAACTCTAAGGATTTACCATTTATTATAATTTTCACTTTCTTATGAACTCTCACATCATCTTATTAGACATCATTTACCTTCTCCATTAGGGATAATTGATCAATCATTTATGAAAGGATTGATAATGTTCCTTCCTTTATGATTCTCATGTCTATCCTTTTTAAATATAAGAAGATCAGATCCCTATCAATTTTAATCAATGATAGAATTTCTAGATCTTTCATACTTAGAGTATCTTTCACTTTATTCATTTTTTATGGATGGTAGTGAATTGAGCTATCATAGTCCTTGATCATCACTGACCATCTTTATTAGAACATATTTAGCTCTTTATATGGGAATATATACTTAAGAATTTTGTGATCTATATATATTTCACACTTCTACCCAAATAGATAATGTTTCTATATTTTTAAATCAAATATCACTACATCAAACTCCAAATCATTCGTTGTGTAGTTTGTTTCATAAAATTCAACTGCTTTGAAGCATAGGCTATCACATTGTTATTTTTCAATAACACATAGCCCAATCCCTTCTTCGAGGAATTGCTCCAATTATGGGTAGGTTAATCATAGGTTTAGTGATAAGCCTTAATTTTATCTCCTAGAATCTCTCTTCACATTCATCATTCTAAAAAAAATTTACTCCCTTTTGAGTTATCTTGGTTGTAGGGCATAAAAATTATGACAAATTTCTCAAAAAACAACAATAGTACCCAGCTAATCCAATGAAAATATAGATATTGGTCATAGATATTGTCCACATCCATCCTTAAATTCTTTATTTATTTTAACGGTCCATAGATATCCCATTTCATGTGATTATATTCTCTAATAATGATACTTTCTTAAACCAAAACTCACATTTGTTGTACTTTACGTAAAGCTTCTCCTTTTGTAAGGTATTTAGCACGGTGCTAAAATTATCCCCATGATACTACTTTATTTTAGAGTATATTAGAATATTATCTATAAAGACTATCACAAATTTTTCAAGGTAATATCTAAATACAGTATTCATCAGTCCATGAATATTTTTGAAGCATTAGTGAGATCAAATGGAATTACTATGAACTCATAGTTCTCGTACCTTGTAAAAAAACTAGAATTGGGGATATAATCCTTCTTTACCCTAACTTGGTAATATCCCAACAAAAGATCCACCTTGGTGAAGTATTTTTCTCCACATATCTAATCAAACAATTCATCAATATGTGGAAAATGGTACTTGTTCCTTATCATGATCTTGTTGATCTCATGATAATCAATTCAAAAGCACATTGAACCATCATTCTTCTTGATGAATAGGATTAGTGCACCCCATGGTGAAGCACTTGGGCATATGAACCCTTTATCTAGATTACCTTGTAGTTGTTTATTCATCTCCTCAAGTTCCAAAAATCCATTCTATATGTAGTCTTGGATAATGGTAACTCCCCAGGTATAATCTTGATTAAAAATTAAACCTCTCAAATTGGAGGAAGACCAGGAAATTCCTTAAGAAACACATCAACATATTCCCTCATAATAGGAATGTCTTCAAGGATGATACATTACTTAGAATTAATCATTTGAGATATATATGCTTTCTCAAAGGGAAATAATATCAATGCGTGAGATGTTGGTGCTAAAAAAGTTTCATCATCCTCCTTACAATTGTAAATAATTGTTGGATAAGTCACAATATAGAGAGTGATTTCCTTCTCATTGAAATTTATGTTGGATCTATATAGGGAAAGTCAATCCATACCCAGAATTATATCAAATTCTACCAAATGGATTATGATAAGGTTTATTGAGAAGTTTCCCCCATAAATTGTGACAGGGGAGGAGTTATATACTTAGGATGAAATAATTTCCCCTTTTCCATCTTCACTTAAATCTCTACTTCCTTTATTTTTGATGGTGTATGAATAGTTTTACTAAACTTTCATGATATGAAGGAATGTGTAAAACCAGGATAAAAAAATATGTTCACTATTCTTGAATGAATAACTAGTGTACCTATCACTACTTCATTGTTGGGATCCAACTCAGTGGTTGTGATGGAAAAATATCAACCTTGCTTCCTTCGAGGTTGTTGGTTGTCTCTAAATACCCTTGGATTAGTGAATTGGTCTGTAAAGTACCATGGATCCTTATAGTTGAAGAAATAAACAATGCATTGAGGGAAGACTAGGGAATTCCTTTTCTCCATCGTATTATCAGGTTTCTCTTGTCAGAAGTCATTATCTAGGTCTCCTTCTTTCCCACACCTAAAGAATTTCCTCATTACCCTTAGGCAATTTCTAGGGTGCTTCTTTCTGCAAATTTGACAAGTAGGATGTTTAAATTTCTTATAACCATTAGATTTTTCCATCATACTACCATCATTAAAATCCACTTTATACTTCTTATCCCCATGATACCATTGAGATTCCATGATCTCCATTTCAACTTTGAGGGTACATAAGACAATTTCCCCATAGTTTTCAAAATCTGGAATATCTAGGGATTTTTATAGACTAGGTTTTATCCCACAAAAGTGTAACATCCCGGTTCCGGAAGCCACCTAGAGGTGCCCCATACCCGGTTGGTCACATGGCCTCAAGCGCATTTTCCCAAATGCCAGAGGCTTCCAACTAGAAGTGATGGCCTTGGGTTTGATTGTGGGGAAACTATGCCCTCATTGGCAGAGTAACACAGTGGAAGTAAAAAAATGGAAATAGTGGAAACATTAATGATAACATACAATAGTAAATAGAGTAAGACTGATAAAGAAACAACTAGAGCATATATATAAAATGATGCATGATACATAGGTCTAGGAAAATATCCAAACAGGTCACAATGCTGAATATAGTACTAATAAAAAGTGAAAAATAAAATCAAGTAAACAACTCTTCAACATCTCAAGCTATATCTTGGTCCCTTTCTCTCCAGCTCCACAAAAATCAGGTGCCCGAAGTAGAAGGGCACTTTCCCTTATCTATACTTGAAGTAATATAATCTGTTTGGGCCCAAAAACATGACCTAAATAGGGTGTGAGACTAAATACCAGTAGGAAACCACCAAAATATCTGTGCCTAATAGTCAGTGAGTATATAGAAGGTAATAAGTAAAAGGAAGCCGTAAACAAGGAAGTAATCAACTGTAACAATTCCACAGTTTCAAAGAATTCAATTCCACATATCAAGTAAGTAGCTAATCAAACTAGGTAACCCTCTAGGAGTACTCATATCCTAACCCCTTGGGTTCAACCAAACAACACAAACAAGAAGCTAAACACAATGGTAACCCTCTGGGAAGTACTCATAGCCTAACCCCTTTGGTTCAACCAAACAAGTACAAGAAAACCTCTAGGAAGTACACACAGTCTAACCCCTCCAGTTCAGCTAAAGCATAGACTCTCTAAGGAAGCACTCTCCATCAATTCCTCCAATATTCTAGTATCTGTAACTAAAGGTGCTCTGGGGAAGCACTTACATCACTTTCCCCCTATGGCCTACGTCGAGGAACTACATACACTCTGATGAAGCACTTATGTCAATTACCCCTATTTTCTCACATCATAACAGTAAAACAGACACTCTTGATAAGCCCTTATGTCCATTCTCCCTATGGTCAACTACACCAGTTTCTCATGGAACTATGTAAGTCAACAAGTACAGCAAAGCGTATCAGACAAAGTAAACCTCAAGAACTACTTGGCTAACATTATACAGCATAACAACATGTCTGAAAAATACAAACACTCCATCCTACAACCCTAGGCATGGGGAACAGGCAAGGCAGCCTAACAGGCTAAGCAGGACCAAACGGTCGTAAATAGTACGTGAATGGGAAACACTTCCAAAGAATATAAATTAGCCCTATTCACATTCAATTAACCTCTAATAAATAATAAAAGCATAGCAAGAAAAAAAATAAGGCTAAAACAGTAAACACACAATACCCGGTTCAAGGGTTTTGGACAAATTTGCACATATCACTCAATGAATTTCAAAAAAAAGGCACAAAAACCAACCTCAGTGTTGGGAGATCGATATATGATAACCTTAAGCCTTTATTCACCCAATAAAATCATATATATTAAAAAAAATCTAAAAATTTCAATGGAAGATAACTCTTTAAAGAGTAAGAATAAAAAAACTAAGCTCTTGAAGAAGGAAGAGCTTACTGAGGCGATATCAACACAATCGATGGTGGTCGAATCGTAGATCGGGGGATCGGGGAAATATCACGGCCATAATGTCTCTCTCAGATGAACCAGACCTAGAAGGAGATGGTTATGTTCATCAGACACAACCTCAGTACGTTTAATGAAAATAATAAAGTACATGGTGTGTACTTGCCTTTAACGGCCCCCAAATTAGGCAGTCTCCAGGTCACCACACACAGTCGTGTGCACAGCCGCTACACAGTCGTGTCCACAACCACTACACAGCCAGCACGCGGCTACCCACGGTAATAGAGCACATGAAGTGTACTTATAAAGTATAGGGCATGTACTTCAAAAAAAATTCTAGAAAAATTCCTCTTTTTCTCAAAAACACCAAAAAAGGAAAACATGCATGAAAAGAAGATCCAGGTTCCTACAAAATTTTCCCCTTAAAGAAATTCATCCCTGAATTTCCATAGAAATGTGGTGCAAAAGAATAATCCCCGAACATCTCTGGCCACTGCAATCGTACATCAGCCTCCCTCTCCTAAGTCTTGTCTTGTACTTGCCCGTGCTGCCATAGCAATCGTACCAGTGGAACACACTAGCCATGAATAACCTTTGTACTTCAATCAACAATATGGATAGGATGCTTCTTGAAAGATTCATCCACTTTTAACTCAACCTCCTCGGGTTGAAAAACATGAGAAGGGTTAGAAAAGTAATGCTGGAGTTTAGAAATGTGGAAAACGTCATGCATAGACCGGTACCTCTGAGGTAACTGAAACTGATAGGCAACCGAAACAACTCTCTCCAACACCTCAAATGACCCGAAGTACCTCAACGAAAGTTTACCCTGTCTCCTAATCCTCCTATGTCCCAACCTCGGTGTGACAAGCAGGAAAACTTGATCTCCTACCTTGAACTCCAGTGGTCGTATCTACTGATCAGCATAAGACTTCTGTCGAGACTATGCAGTATCCATCCTCTTCTAAATCAACTCTATCTGCTCTATAGTCTCTTAGACAAGACGAGGTCTCAGTATAGCTTCCTCTCCTGCCTCTAACCAACATAAGGGTGATCAACATGGCCTACCGTACAAAGCCTCATAAGGTTCCATATAAATAGTTGCTTGAAAACTATAATTATAGGAAAACTCCACAAGAGGTATATGCTTCTACCAAGAACCTCCATAATCCAAGATGCATACTCAGATCATATCCTTAAGCACCTCAATTGTATGTTCAGACTGGCCATCTATCTGTGGATGGTAATCTATACTCAAAAGTACCTGTGTACCCATAGCCTTCTGAAGCCCCTTCCAGACCCGAGAAGTAAAACTGGAATCCCTGTTTGAAACAATGGAGTGTGGAACTCCATGTAGATGTACAACCTCTTGTATGTACAACCGTCCCAACTCATCAACACTGAAGGTCTCCTTAATCATCAAGAAGTGAGAAACCTTCATGAGTATGTCAATGACAACCCAAACTGCATCATTACATCAAGGCGTCCTCATAAACCTCGTCACAAAATCCATCACGACATCATTCCACTTCCACATGGGAATGGGTAACTGCTGCAAAATCCCTTCTGGTCGCTGATGCTCTGCCTTTAACTGCTGATAGGTGGAACAACTCATGATGAAACCAACAACATCTCTCTTCATTCCTAGATTCCAATTTTGCTGGTGTAGTTCACGATACATCTTGGTGACACTAGGATGAACTACCCAAACTAAGGAATGAGAGTCCCGCATCAGCTCCTCACATATGACTGCTAGCACCCAAACACGCCCATGAAAATGCAAGATCTCATCCTCGCCTATGGTCCATCCAGGAATGGGGTCCTCTCCTAACACACTCTCCCACAAGACTATGCCTTCTGAATCTGATAGCTTCCTCATTCACACTCGATCAAGAATAGTAGAGGTAACAGCTACAGAAGAAAGAAACGCATGCTCCTGTCTGTCATGCACCTCCAAATGCATCTCAGAGAACACAACCATAAGCTGCCACTCACTAATGGCCTTCGGAACAACAAGTATATGAGTTCTCCTTCTCAGTTCATCATCCACTTCATTGCCTTTTCCAATCATATAGGCTAGCTCAAAGTCAAAGGACTGAAGGTACTCAATCCACCTTCGCTATCTCAAATTTCAGTCACGTTGAAAGAAGATATACTTGAGACTCTTGTAGTTGGTGAAAAACACAAAATGATCTCCCAGAAGATAGTGTCTCCAACAACATAAATAATGAACAACTATATCCAACTTGAGATCATGCATCGGGTAATTCCACTCATGTGGCCTTAACTACCGAGACCCATACACGATGACCCCTTCCCCTTTCATAAGCATATCTCCCATACCGATACCTAAAGAATCCCAGAAAAAAATATAGTTCTTTCCTGGCTCTAGAAATACTAGTATCAGTGCTGAAGTCAACCTCCCTTTCAGCTCCTGAAAGGATAACTCACAAGAATCTGACTACAAGAACCTTTCACCCTTCTTAGTCAGACCTTTTAGTGGCACTACTAAGCGTGAAAAGTCTTGTATGAAATGTATGTAGTAACCAGACAACCCTAGAAAACTTCGTACCTCAAAGACATTCTTCGAATGTTGTAACACCATGAAATTTTATGAAAATGATTTTTTTTAATTTTGTTGATGTCTTGTGTTTTACTCTACCCCAATTTTAGCTCACAGTGTATGCGACACCATATTAGCTTGCAGTATACGCAACACTATTTTTGGCTTGTTTTACGAATAATTTCTAGTTCTTTTGATAGAATTCATCACTGAATATAGATTTTGTTCAATAAAATAAGATTATATTATGTTATATGCAACACCAAAGGAATATTTCATGCAACACTGACTTGGATTGCATTACACGCAAAAGAAACCTTCCTCGATGGCTTGCGTTATACGCAATACCGTGTTTCACTAAACAACAATATATTATTATTATGAACTAGCTGTTATGAATAGTATTAACCACATTTTTAATTTTATAATATTATAATTCATCTTACAAATTTTCTAGAATATATAATGAGAACAAAATCAATTTTTCATAGAAAGGAAGTATTTTTCAAAAAATGCAGTTTTGCCGCCTTTTGATGACGCACCCATTTTAAATCTAATTTTTGACAAGTCTATAAGTTAAATTTGAAAAAATAAACTAATTATTTTGAATCAAGATATAAAAATTTACTTTGGATAAATTTTTTCATATTTTTATGATAACTTTCATATTTTGATGAATAGTAAAAATACGCTAAATTTTACTTAAAAGGAACTTTTCTCATCGATATGATTTATATGGTTAAATTATAATATTGAATAGTTTTAAAAGTATAAAGAGAATATATTTTTAACATTTAATACAATTTATGTCATTATCATTAATTTTACATTGAATTTATAGGTAAAAACATTTCAATCTTTTGCAATGTTTTAAAAAAACCCATTTTTTTCGAAAATGGGATTAATATTAAATTAATTACTGAAACTTATTTTTTTGAATTTGGAAAATGGATTACATATTTGGAATCATTAGGTCCAAATTATGTTAATAAGCTACTATTATTTTTGGGCATTATGAATAGTAACTGTGGTAAATTTTATTTACCATAGTTAAAGATAAATTAGGTAATTAAGGGTAAAAATAATATTATAAAATTTCCCTAACACTTGTATTAATATAATTGGATGATTATATTTTGTCCTAAAATATACTTGGGTTGAAATGGTATCTATTGTAACCCACTTGTATGTGATTAAGACATTTATTTTATTTTATTTAAAGAAAAGTTAAATATGTCTCACTCAAACTTTAATAATTAAATTATTTTTTTATACTGAATATAAATTTGATTATAAATAATCATTTGAAATCTAAAATGTTTTTATTTATCATAGTAATTTATTTTTAATTTTTAAGAAATATATAATTACCTTAATAGCTTATACAATAATGATGCAGAAATTATTTATTTAGTGAAAAATCAATAATATAGTTTTTATTAAAATAATAATACCCATAAAAAGGCCAAAAAACTTGACCAAAACTTATTTTTCGAGTATGTATACACCATAATCATCTAAGTGTCAACTTTTGGACCATTTGGAGCCTTATGAAACAGATTATGTCATTTATATTATTTTATTTTAAATGATGTCAAAGTTGTCACCTTCATAATTTAATAAAAATAACATTTTAAAAGTTGTGTGTTTTAGAAGATAAATTTTACTAAAAGTATTATTATGAAAGATATTATATTTATATTCATCATAGTATTTTGTTTTTAATTTTTATGCGAAAAATAATTATATTAAATAATTATACAAAAATGTTGTAGTAATTATTTTATTAATAGAAATATCAAATAAATAGTTTTAAAAATATTAAAATAAATATTAAATGAACTAATGAATGTGATACATGAATTTTATAGATGAATAAGACATGTTAGGAATCTATTTAATATTTTGGTTCGAATATAACTTATGTGTCTATTTTATTTAAATTCAAACAAATGAATAGTTTTAAATTGACAATATTGATATTTTATAAAAATAACATATTATTAAATTGTTTAAAAATCGCAGGATATTTTAAAAATTAAAAATTTAAATTTATATGATCTAAAATTTTATATTGTATCCAATTATGGACAATTAATAACACATAAGTAGGTATTTATAACCATTTGAAATTTAGAATATTATTACCACAAATAAAATTAAATAGATTAAATAAGGATAAATCAAAATGATAAGGTTTAAAATACAATCCAAACATGTATAAATTTGATTTGATGATGATATTACAACCCAATATTATCTAATATTTTAATTTTAGTAACTTTGGAGTTTTTTAAGTGGGGTTTGAGTTTATTATAAATTAATATTTTGGAGGTTTCCAAAAGCGCCCCTATCCTCTCTTATAAAAGGGCACCTCCTCCCTCTCCTCTTCACACCACATTGAGATTTTAAACTCGGCCAAAACCTGCCCATTTATCTTATAAACTTTCCTAGAGACATACTAGAGGTCTGTTAATTCTTCAAATACCAAACATAGTGCCCTAAGAAGAGTTTTATAAGAGGCACGTCGAAGAAGAGGTAATATCTTTTACCGATTCTTTCAAACTTATTTCTTCTTATACTTCCTCTATATGAGTTGTTTCATTATCAGATAATAACTCCAGTATCACATATATAATGATATTTTATAATTAATATAAAACAAACATATTACATCTTCTATCCATTATTTGAAATATGAAATCACTATGCATTTGTACGTACGACCTACCGTCTCCACACCATGGTGTAATCTGTTTTTAATAACCAACCTACTTGGATGGGTATAATAATAGAAGAAATAACTATATATTATTATTGTAAAGTGATATTTATTATGAAATATTATACACCATGCACTTCAATACAATTCCAAAATCATGGGAATGATATTGTCGCTCATGCGTACGTACGGCTTACCGTCTCCACGACACGATGAGATTCATTCTCCAGGTTAACCATTCAAGAATGATTATAAAGTATATATAATAAATAATAATGAGATATATGACATAATAATGCTACTAGATTTATGTATATATATATATTTCATCTACTTACTTCCATTCAAGTCAATATGGAAAGGAAAACAACGTTCATGTGTACGTACAACCTACTGTCTCTATGAACGGTGTATTTCATTTAATTTATATATCTATTATATATATATATATAATGAATATATATATGATATATAAATCATGTTTTATATTTTAGAATTAATTAAATCATGATATAAGTAATAATATCAAGAACAACAAGTCCAAACATGTACGATAAATGAACCGATTATTACCCAAAATGTTGCTTCAACATGGAATTGACAAATGAATAGGTAATATAAAGTTGTAAGTGGATCATATATTATATCATAAAAATGAATATGATTATTGAATAAGTCAATGAAATTATTTAAATCATTATACAAGAGGTTCATACACATAAAGAAGAAATCATACCTAAGGTAGGGGATTATTTCGTCTCACTTTTATTTCTGTGAGATATATGCCTTAATAACCATTTATTTATTTTGTATGGTGTTTATGTTTCCCATGAATGTTTTATTATTTTTATTATGAATGATATGATATTTACATATGAATGTAAGTTTCTTTATTTTATGACATGTATGATTCCACCAATCATAAAAGGTAAGGGATAATTATTCTAATCGTATTCTTATCTGAGATTGTTTATTCGTAAGTATTTATTAGGGTTATATTTATCAACCAAGTCCATGTTTTATAAAAAAATGTTTTTATAAAGTTTTTACTATCCTTACCTGTATGTTTAAAGTCGTGTTTACCTCTTTTTGACTTTTACTATGTGGTATGGAAGGAATCATTCTTTTGTTTACCGTAGGAGGTACTTTTTGACTTTTCTGGAAAAAGTACGAGGAGAATGTTTTTTTATCTTATACGACGTGAATGGATTTTTATGATTTCATAATTCCTTATTTACATAAATTTTACTATACAATAATTCATGACTATTTTCAACAAAATTATTATTTTTTAAATTGTACGTCATTTTGAAAAAAGAAAATGATTTGAAAGAAGAAAAGATATTTTCCTCAATAATTCATTTCTAATGTTTTATCAAAACTATTTTCCATATATGATCTCATTATTTAATATGGTTATGTTTTAAGTATAATGTCTCCATTATTTACATGGTTTTATATGGATTATGTTATGATGGGATGATGTTTATGAAACCCATTTTATTCGTTGGGTTATGATGAATGATTTATGTTTATTTTGTGGAACATGAAAGAATGATTTCATTATGAGATGGGTGGGACCTATATCTCCCTCAAATTAATAGGGTAATTATTTATATCTCATGAGATATACATGGTTGGAATTTAAAGTAAATATGGTTCAGTAATACATGGTTGGAACGACAGGTAAACCTGGTTTGGTAATGGACTTTTTCTACTATGATGGTCTTGGAAGCAATGCCTTGGCTACTATGGAAATAATATCATGTGCTTAATGGTTTTCCACAATTATATGTTTTATTCACCTACTATTTTGTCATGATTGTTGTTCCTTTATGATCCATGCCTTACGTACTGCCAATATTTATTTCACAACTCAAGATTTTGATGTTTAAAATTTATGTTCATGTTTTTAAGTTCAAATGTATATGGTTTGTTTTATTTTCTCCATGTTTTCCCTTACTGAGAATTCAAGATCACCCTTTCTTTTTATTATGTTTTCCTTTCCCTAGGATATAAAGAAATGTTTTAGGTAAGAAAACAAAAGAGGAAGATCTTTATGGGAGATGTTACAGATCTTTCACCATGATTAGAAGATTATGTTTTGAGTTTCCAAAGACACTAAAATATTACGGTCCTTGGGTGTCTATTTTTGTTATGTATTAATTATTATGAAAAACTAAGGTAATATCCATGTATATCAATCTTGGGTCTCTATAGTTGGTATCAGAGGAAAAGTTTAGTCATCCTTTGGAAACTAAGATGAAAAAACTTTAGTGAGATCCCTAGAGATATTTATAAGGTATGTCTAGGGATGTCCCTAAGGTTAAGCATAAAGTATAGGATTAAATCCTAGAATTTTGATAACGATCATGAATAACCTAGGATTCAAACTAAGATGTTAGAGATTGAACTCACCCCCCCTTGATTTTTTTTTGTTTTCCTAGTATGATTTTTCCCACCCACATTATTCTTTTTGGGTTTTAGAAAATGGTTGGAAACATGAGGATTCATGTTAATAGAGAATATGATGGAAAATGGAATGATATTCTTTATGAGAAACCAAAGGAAATTGTTTTTTTAAATCCAAAAATCATTATTATTCTTAATCTGAAATCTCATAATATGATTACTAATCACAACTTTGGTAAGTTTCTTGACTCATCTAATAAGAGAAATATGGAGTTTTATGATGATCATAGAGGAAAGAAAGTTCAATTTTCCTCATGTAAATCATGTGGGAAGAGGAATTCGGGAGAATGATTCAAAGGAACTGGAGGATTCTTTGCGTGTGGAAAAGAAGGACACAAATCCAGTAATAGTGAAGGAAAAGGTTCAGTTAACACCATTGGAAAGGATAATGGTATTGATAAGACATAAACAATGGTTAAATGTTTTAAATGTGAAATATACGGGCATTATACAAACCAATTACCTAAGGGAAAATCTCATGAATAGAATCAGCATGGTCATATGGGTAGTATTTATGTTCATGATGATGAAGAGACTACAAATGATATATGAGATGAAAGAAGTGTTGAGGAATAAAATTATGAAGCTCGGTCAATGGTTTAAGAAGGTAGTGGAATGATTGTATGTTTATCAAGAGTAATGTTGTATAGGTAATTTAATAGTACTATGGAATAAAGAAACATCTAAGGATTGTTACACTATTTTTTCCTAAAGTATTTGAAAGTATATGTTGAATGGTACCGATAACTATGAAAATTGATTGAAATATTTTTGGAAAGTAGATGATATGTGCATAATGAATGGATAAGGAGAAAATAATATGATTGATAATATTAATGAGCTCATGACTGATAAAAGGACAAAGTGATATCATAGTTTGAGTATATAGAATTTTATTTGGTATTTTTGGTGAGTGGAAAGAGTTAACTTTTGACAGAATTCGTGATTTCATTAAGATTCTATGGTAATTCATGTTTCAAGATAATACATGTTTAATGTATTCACATGTTTGTTATATAACCTTTTTGGTATTTTTTTTCTTCTTACTTTGAGATTGGACAGTAGTATTTTCGATAAGCCTAATGGTTGGAATAGATTAATTTGGACATAAAATAGTATTGTTTAAAGAAAAAACTTTTTTATAGAATGTTATAATAGTATATGTTTAGAAAAAGTACAACCAGTAGGATGGGAGACAACCCATCGCGTTAGACAAGGCTATGAGAATCGAACCCACAACTAAAGTGAAACAAGTCTTTATCGCCTACCACTGGCCTTCAGGAAGTCCCTAATTAGTAGAAATTAGTTTTATTTTATTAAGTGGTATGATAGATAAAATATAAGTCCATTTTTTGAACCATATACAATTAATATCACCATATATGGACTTATGTATATTTAATAACTTTTTCTAACCTTTTGTTTGAGACAGATGGAATGACCCATCATTCTATCACATGATCTTATAAGACTTCACGAATGATAAATTCAACTTCATTTATTTAAGATATGAAGTGGAAATTGTTCAAGGAACGACCAACGGTAAGATTGTACCAAAATCAAGTAAGTATTTCTTCTAATTCAAAATTTTCAACTTTAGGGAAATGATCTTTAAAACCAAAAAAAATTGTCCTATTACCCTCATATCCGATGAATCAGATGGTACCTTAGATCATCACAAATTTATAGCTTTGTGATTTTTGGATTTTTCATAGCCATGTTCTCTACCACTCTCCATCAGAACTTGATGGATATATTTCTCTTATATCCATGTTTTCACCTATTTTCTCCTATATAGAAACCCAATGATGAGTTAATTTGGGTTACCATTAACTTTCATACTTTAGTTTTTAAAATTAATATTTAGTATTCCTTTTTACTGTGTGGGTTTCTATGAAAGAAACTTTCAAGTAGTAAACCATTTATAACCCTAACAAATTTTGAGGGTGAAATTCATTTTAAGGGGGGTAGAATGTAACACCCTGAAATTTTATGAGAAAGATTCTTTTTAGTTTTATTGATGTCATGTGTTGTACATTACACCAAGATTATTTTGCACTGTATGAAACACCATATTAGCTTGTAGTATATGTAATACTATTATTGGCTTGTTTTACACACAATTTCAAGTTCTTTTGATAGAATTCATCACTGAATATAGATTTTTTTCAATGAAATAAGATTAAATTATGTTATATGAAACACCAAATTAATCTTTCATGCAACACTAACTTGATTTGCGTTACACGCAAAAGCGACCTTCCTCGATGGATTGTGTTGTACGCAATACCGATTTTTACTAAACAACAATATTTTATTATTAGGAACTAGCTGTTATGAATAGTATTAACTGCATTTTGAATTTTATAACATTATAATTCATTTTAAACATTTTATAGAACATGGTATAAGAACAAAATCAATTTTTCCTATAAAGGAAGTATTTTTCAAAAAATGCAATTTCGCCACCTTTTGATGATGCACCCATTTTAAATATAATTTTTGACAAGTTTATAAGTTCAATTTGAAAAAATAATCTAATTATTTTGAATCAGGATATAAAAATTTACTTTGGATAAAATTTTCATATTTTTATTATAACTTTAATATTTTGATTAATAGTAAAAATATGCTAAAATTTACTTAAAAGAAACTTTTTTCATCGATATAATTTATATGGATAAATTATAATATTGAATGGTTTTAAAGTATAAATAGAAAATATTTTTACCATTTAATATAATGAATGTAATTATCATTAATTTTTAATTTAATTCATAGGAAAAAACATTTCAATCTTTTGCAATGTTTTAAACAAAAACCCATTTTTTTCGACCAGGATATTAATTTTAAATTAATTACTGAAACGTCTGTGTTTTTAATTTTGATAAATGGATTCAATATTTAGAATCCGTAGGTCCAAATTATGTTAATAGGCTACTTTTATTTTTGGTCATTATGAATAGTAACTACGGTAAATTTATTTTCCATAGTTAAAGATAAATTAGGTAATTAAGGGTAAAAATAATATTATAAAATTATCCTAACACTTGTCTTAATATAATTGGATGATTATATTTCATCATAAAATATACTTGGGTCTAAATGGTATCTATTGAAACCCACTTGTATGTGATTAAGACATTTATTTTATTTTATTTAAAGAAAAGTTAAATATGTCTCACTCAAAATTTAATAATTAAATTATTTTTTTATACTGAATATAATTTATATTATAAATACTCATTTTAAATATAAAATATTTTTATTTATCATGTTAATTTATTTGTAATTTTTAATAAATAAATAATTACCTTAATAGCTTTTTTTTGATAAAAACCTTAATAGCTTATACATTAATGATTTAGAAATTATTTATTTAGTGAAAAATCAATAATATGGGTTTTATTAAAATAATAATACCCATCAAAAGGCCCAAAATCTTGACCAAAACTTATTGGTTGAGTATATCTACACCATAAACATCCAAGTGTCGACTTGTGGACCATTTGGAGCCTTATAAAACAGATTATGACATTTATATTATTTTATTTTAAATTATGTCAAAGTTGTCACCTTCATAATTTAATAAACATAACATTTTAAAAGTTGAGTGTTTTAGAAGATAAATTAGACTAAAAGTATTCTTATAAAATCTATTAGATTATATTCATAATAGTATTTTTTTAATTTTTATGCAACAAATAAGTATACTAAATAATTATACAAAAAATTTGTAGTAATTATTTTATTAAGAGAAATATCAAATAAATGTTTTTAAAAATATTAAAATAAATATTATATGAACTAATTAATGTGCTCCACAAATTTTCTATATGAATAAGACATGTTAGTAATCTATTAAATAATTTGGTTCGAATACATCTTCTGTGTGAAATTTATTTAAATTCAAATAAATAAATAGTTTCAAAATTGACACTATTGATATTTTATAAAAATAACATATTATTAAATTGTTTAAAAATCACAAAAAAATTAAAAATTAAAAATTTAAATTTATATGGTCTAAAATGTCATAAAGTATCCAATTATGGACAATTAACAACACATAAGTAAGTATTTATAGCCATTTAAAATTTAGAATATTATTACCCCAAATAAAATTAAATAGATTAAATAAGGATAAATCAAAATAATAAGGTTTAAAATAAAATCAAAACATATCTAAATTTTATTGGTTGATGAGATTACAACCCTATATTATGTAATATTTTAATTTTATTCACTTTTAATGTTTTTAAGTGGGTTTTGAGTTTATTATAAATTAATATTTTGCAGGTTTCCAAAAGTGCCCCTCTCCTCCCTTATAAAAGGGCACCTACTCCCTCTCCTCTTCACACCATTTTGAGCTTTCAAACTCAGAAAAACCCTTCCCATTTATCTTATCAAATTCCCTAGAGACATACTAGAGGTATTGGAATTTTTCAAATACCAACCTTAGTGCCATAAGAGGAGGTTTATAAGAGGCATGTCGAAGAATAGGTAATATCCTTTACCGATTCTTTAAAACTTATTTCTTCTTTTACTTCTTCTATATGAGTTGTTTAATTATTAGGTAATAACTATAGTATCACTTGTATAATTATACATTATAATGAATATGAAACAACCATATTCCATCTTCTATCAATCCTATGGAAAATGAAATCACCACGTGTGTGTATGTACGGCCTACCGTCTCCACATCGTGGTGTAATCTGTTTTTAATATGCAACCTACTTGGATGGGTATAATAATGGAATAAATAACTATATATGATTATTGTAAAGTGATATTTATTCTGAAATACTATACACTATAAACTTCAATACAATTCTACAATCATGGTAATGATATTGTCGCTCGTGCGTACGTACGTCTTACCGTCTCCACGACGCGACAAGATTCATTCTCCATGTTAACCATTCAAGAATGATTATAAAGTATATATAATGAATAATAATGAGATATATAAAATAATAATGACACTTTATTTATGTGTATATATATATATATATATATATATCATCTACTTACTTCCATTCAAGTCAATATGGAAAGGAAAACAACGTTCATGCATATCTACAGCATACCGTTTCAATGAACTATATATTTCCATTCATTTATCTATCTATTATATATATATATAATGAATATATATATGATATATAAATCATGTTTTATATTTTGGAAGTAAGTAAATCATGATATAAGTAATAATATCAAGAACAACAAGTTCAAAAACGTACGATAAATGAAATGATTATTACCCAAGACGTTGCTTCAACATGGAATTGACAAATGAATGGGTAATATAAAGTCATAAGTGAATCATATATGATATCATAAAAATTACTATGATTATTGAATTAATCAATGACATTATTTAAATCATTATACATGAGGTTCAGACACTTAAAGAAGAAATCAGAGCTAAGGTAAGAGATTATTTCGTCTCACTTTTATTTCTGTGAGACATATGCCTTAATCACCATCTATTTATTTTGTATAGTTTTTATTATTCCCATGAATGTTTTATGATTTTTATTATGAATGATATGATATTTACATATGCATGTAATTTTTTTATTTTATGACACGTATGATTCCACTGATCATAAAAGGTAAGGGATAATTATTCCAATCTCATTCTTATCCGAGATTGTTTATTCATATGTATGTATCGGGGTTATATATCAACCATGTCCATGTTTTATAAAAAAATGTTTTTTATAAAGTTTTTAATATCCTTACCTATATTTTTAAAGTCATGTTTACCTCTTTTTGACTTTTACTATGTGGTATGGAAAGAATATTTCTTTTGTTTACCATACGAGGTACTTTTTGAATTTTCTAGAAAAATTATGAGGAGAATGTTTTTTAAACTTATTCGACGTGAATGGATTTTTATGATTTCATAACACCTTATTTACATAAAGCTTAATCTACAATATTTCATGACTATTTTCAACAAAATTCTTTTTTTTTTAAATTTCACATCATTTTGAGAAAAGAAAATGATTTGAAAGAAGAAAGGATATTTTCCTCAAGAATTCATTTCTAGTGTTTTATCAAAAATATTTTCCATCTATGATGGAATTCTTTAATATGGTTATGTTTTAGGTATAATTTCTCTATTATTTACATGGTTTTATATGGATTATGTTATGATGGGATGATATTTATGAAACCCATTTTATTCGTTGGGATATGATGAATGATTTATGTTTATTTTCTGGAATGCGAAAGAATGATTTCATTATGAGAGGGGTGGAACCTATATCTCCCTCCAATGCATTGGGTAGTGATTTATATCTCATGAGATAGACATGGATGGAACAACAAGTAAATCTAGTTTAGTAATACATGGTTGGAACGGTAGGTAAACCCGGTTCAGTAATTGACTTTGTCCACTATAATGGTCTTGGAAGCAATGCCTTGGCTACTATTGAAATCATATCATATGCTTAATGGTTTTCCACAATTACATGTTTTATTCCCATGCTATTTTATTATGATTGATGTTCCTTTATGATATATGCCTTACTTACTGCCAAGATTTATTTCACAACTCAAGATTTTGATTTTTAAACTTTATGTTCATGTTTTTAAGTTCAAATGTATATTGTTTGTTTTATTTTATCCATTCTTACCCTTACTAAGAACTCAAGATCACCCATTCTATGTTTTATGTTTTCCTTTCCCCAGGATATAAAGAAATGTTTTAGGTAAGAAAACAAAAGGAGAATATCTTTATTGGAGATGTTGTAGATCTTTCACCATGATTAGAAGATTATGTTTCAAGTTTCCAAAGACACTAAACTGTTACGGTCCTTGGGTGTCTATTTTTGTTATGTATTAAGTATTCTGTAAAAGTAATGTAATATCCATGTACGTCAATCCTGGTTCTCTATAGATACTCCCAAGAAAATACTACTCTCACTTTCTCAGGGGTCTACTAATACTCCTGTCTCCGATATAACATGACCCAATAAGTGAATCTGGTCTATCCAAAACTGGCATTTTGAGAGCTTAGCATATAACTGATCCTCTCTTAGTATACTCAAAACGATCTCAAGATGGGTATCATGGTCGTGTCGAGTGTGAAAGTACACTAAGATATCTTCCATGAAGACTACCATAAAGGAATACAAGTATGCATGGAACACTCGGTTCATCAGTGCCATGAAAACTGTATGCGCGTTCATGAGACTGAACGGCATAACCACATACTCTTATAGACCATACCTACTCTGAAAGGCTGTAAGAGGTATATCAATGGTATAACACGCAACTGATGGTAACTGTATCTCAAGTAAATCTTTGAGAACACCCTGGCTCCTCTAAGATGATCAAAGATATCATCAATCCTCGGTAAGGGATATCATTTCTTGACCATAAAATGGTTCAACTTTTGATAATCCACACAAAGTTTGCGGGTACAATCAACCTTCTTCGTGAACAGGACAGGCGAACCCCAAGGAGAAGTACTGTGTCAGATGAAACCCTTTTCCTATAAATCCTCCAACTTCTTCTTGAGCTCTTGTAACTCTAGTGTAGCCATCCTTTAGAGAGGAATGGACACCGGTGCTGCTCCTGGAACAAGATCAATAGAAAATTCTACCTCACACTCCAGAAGAAAACTTTATGATACCTCTGGAAAGATGTCCCTAAAATGATCCACCACCGAAGGAAATTCTATCTGTGAATTCCCCTGGTCATCCATATATAAACTAGCAATCTGGGTTGTAACTCCCCCAAACTCATGATGCTCGGGTCTCAATCTGCTCACCTGGACATCCCATTCACCCTTATGAAGAAATGATCCACCTTATTGTGACGTGAAACTCACCCTATGGTGATAGAAGTCGACAAAATCCTGGAAGGAAACTAAATAGTCTATTCCGAGAATGATTTCATAACTGGTCATCTATAGGACATAGAGGTCTCATAAGAAGTGACACCCACCAACCTCAAGAGGGAACTCCTTTCACTATCGTACACTAATCGTTCTAGTCCCCAATGGAGTGTCTAGTGTCAAGATATCTGCAAAATAAAGGATACAGAGCTCAAGGATCTCCACAATAACAACATATATAAAGCTATGGAAATACCCTATATTAAAAATAAAAGAAGCTAAAAATTATGCAATAATAATGGTACCTCGAACTGTAGAGTGTCTGGGATCCCGCTCCTGCTTGGTCTGCTCCACTGCAAAAGTCTGACCTACACCGCGGCCCTGTGACCCTGCCTAACCACTCTGAGATGATCCACCCTAATGTCACTGAATGCCTGGTGACTAACTACCACGTTCATGACCTCCACCTTGGCATGAACGGCTAGAATAACTCTAGTTACCATACTAATGAGAAACTGGTGGTGCTGCTTCTGAATGAGGAGTCATAGAAGACCCCTTGTCACAAGCCGATGGTGAGAAGTTCTGATAGAAGCGCTGAAAATTCCCTATCTTACCACAAGATCAGCACTCCACTGGGTCTCTCGGGAAATGTGGCATTGTATTACCACTCTTCCGGCACTGGTATCACATCACCTGGCTACCATAAGATATCTCTCTCCTCCTTGGATTACCACGCGAAGACCGCCTCTGGTGTTTCCTATTGTTAGTAGAAGGAATACTGACTCCAGATGTCGAGCCACCCTAGCTCACAACTCCAAAATCCCTCAGATTGCACTCTGTGATCAGCACCTGGTTGATTATAGAAGTGATGGAAGTCAACCAAAAGATGTTCACCTATGATCAGATGTCGTGCCTGAGACCATCCTCAAATTTCCTTGCCAATAATTACTCATCACCTTCTAGAATAGGGTTGAAGCACTACAGATCTGTGAAATGAGAAGAATACTCCATAACTGAAAGAGTACCCTGCTCCAGACTCATTAAATCTCAGGATCGATCGGTCCTTAAAGTCTCCGGATAGAAGTAGTCATAGAAGGGATGCTGGAACTCATCACAAGCCATAACCTGCTAGTGTCTTACCTGTGAGATGAAATCCCAACATCTCTTGGTGAAATCCTGAATCATGTACATAGAGAGCTTCACCCTCTTCTCTGGAGGCATCTCCATATGTTCAAAGATAGATATCATGGCCTCTAACCATGACTCTGTAGCCTGAGGTCCTCCTTCCCCAGTGAAAGTGGGAGGATTTTGTTGTTGAAAAACCCACGTCATCTCTTCCATTGATGGGGTAGGAAGCGGTAATCCACGTAAGGTCTGCATGAACCTCATGAAGCCCTCTCGGAACTGTGAATTAGCACCTACGTCTGGAATGATGGTTGGTTCCAAGACGGAAAATACTGGAGTATCTGCAGGTAGTCCCTGATTAGCCATGTCTGGTGTCTGATCACTGCCTTGCAACTGGCGTACAACCAGAGGACGTCTTGGGGGCATGACTCTATAAGGTCAAGCACACACCTTAGATCAAGATTAACAGGAACTAAAACTTATAAGTATAATAAGGGAACAGGAGAAGGAAAGCATTCAAGTTTTTTAAAATATATACGGTGTGTTTAATGCCTACACGGTGTGTTCCATAAATCCTTTCACATGGCATATACTTCTGCCACAACTAGTCATGTTACACCCCAAACACATGGTGTGTTTTCCAAACACATGGTGTGTTGTCCAAACACATGGTGTGTTGTCCAAACACATGGCCTGTACTTGACTTATCTTCCCTTTCCTGAGTTCTTCTACACGGCTAAGCCACACGGTTCTCCTAGAAGAAGACTACATGGCGTGTTCGTTCCTGACACGGCATGTATAAGATGAGCTTCACTGACCCATGTTGTTAGTGACATGGCTAGATAAGTGGCTCACACTACATGGTGTGTTCCAGATGGACATGGCATGTACTACTTAGGTTTCAAATGCCCGTGTTGTCAGTTACATGGGTAGTCACATGGTTACAACTACACAGCGTGTTATACCAAACATGGTGTGTACCAGAAGATTTAGTTGACTCGTGTTGCTCGCTACACAGCCGGATACACAGTTCTACAACATAGCATATACATCCGGCACATGGTGTGTTCTACCAAGATGTCCCAACCCCGTGTTTCTGCCCACACAACCAGTGTCACGGTTACAGACTACACGAAATGTGCATATGGTACACGGTGTGTACTTAAGAAAAACATTTTCTTCTTGAAAAGAAGAACACATGGAATGTATTCAACATTAAACACTATGTATTCTAAGTGTTTCCAGATATTAAGCCTCTAAAACTACTCTAAAACCCATAAAAACACTAAAATGAACATTGAAAGTGCCAAATTTTGATATGTGAGGGCCCATAACACCTCAAGAAACAAGTTTTGCCATTCATTCAAACAAAAAATACACAATGAAATACCCTATCAAAATCGGGTATTATATCAAGGCATCTATCACAATAGCATGCATATCTAGCGCATCATCTATTACAACAACATGAAATCACTAATGCACCCTAAATGACATGGCAAGAATGCATGGCATGTGATTTATAGAAGGTGCCTATATGATGCATGAGATGGAATACCCTCATCTCATCAGGTTTCGATAGAAATAGAACCTCAATAACATCAATAATAACCACAAAAAACATGTGAATCACTCAAGGTGAAATCAAATAAACTGTAATATTTTCAAAACCAGAAATATTGAAATAACGAGGTAGATTGGATTGTCCCTATACACGAGTTAGCTACTCCTGACCAAAACTTATTACCAAGTACTTATTCCATCCTATCCCAGGCTATAGGCTCCAAACATTAAGTCAATAATAAAATAATCCCTCTAATACCACTTTGTAACATCCCAGTTTCGGAATCCGCCCAAAGGTGCCCTGTACCTGGTTGGTCATAAGGCCTAAAGGGAATTTCCCCTAATGCCAGAGGCTACTGACTTGTAGTGAGGTCCGTGGGTGTGATAGTGGAAAAACTATGCCCTCATTGGCAGAGTAACACAATGTAAGTAAACAAATGGCAATAGCGGAAACAGTAATGATAACATACAACAACAAATAGTGGAAGACTGATAAAGAAAAAACTAGAGCACATATATAAAATGATGCATAATACATAGGTGTAAGAAAAGAGCCAAACAGGTCACAATGCTGAATAAAGTACAAATATAAAGTGAAAAAGAAATGAAAGTAAACAACTCCTCAGCATCACAAGCCATAGCTTGGTCCCTTGCTCTCCACCACCACAACAATCAAGTACCCGAAGTAGAAGGGTGATTTCCCTTATCTATAATTGCAACAATATAATCTATTTGGGACCAAAAACATGACTAAAACAGGGTGTGAGACTAAATCCTAGTAGGAAACCACCAAAATATTTATGACTAATAGTTAGTGAGTATATAGCAGGTAATAAGTAAAAGGAATTAGTAAACAAGGAAGTACTCAACAGTAACAATTATACAGTTTCAAAGCATTAAATTCCAAATATCAAGTAAGCAACTAATCAAAGTAGGCAACCCTCTGGGAGTACTCACAACCTAACCCCTCTGGTTCAACCAAACAATAAAAGCAATCAGAAATACACAACAATAACCCTCTAGGATGTACTCACAGCCTAACCCCTCTAGTTCAACCAAACAAGTACAAGCAACCCTTTGGGAAGTATACAGACTAACCCCTCTGGTTCAGCTTAAGAATTGACTCTCTAAGGAAGCTCTCACCATCAATTCATCCTATAGTCTAGTATCGGTAACTAAAGAATCTCTGGGGAAGCACTTACATCACATTCCCCCAGTGGCCCGTGTCGAGGAACTACAAACACTTTGAGGAATCACTTACATCAATTCCCCCTATGGTCTCACATTGTAACAGTAAAACAGACACTCTGGAGAAGCCCTTATGTCCATTCCCCCTATGGTCTACTACACTAGGTCCTCACAGTCCTATATAATTCAATAAGTATAGTAAAGAATATCGGCCAAAGTAAACCTCAAGAAATACTTGGCTAACAGTCTACAGCATAACAATATGTCATAAAAATACAAACACACCATCCTACAACACTAGGCATGGGGAACAGGCAAGGCAGCCTAACAGGCTAAGCAAGACCAAATGGTTGTAAACAGTACAAGAATGGGAAACACTTACATAGCATAGAAATTAACCCTATTCACATTCAATTAACCTATACTCAAGAATACAAGCATAGCGGGCAAAAAAGGGCTAAAACAGTAAACACGCAATACCCTGTTGAAGGGTATTTGACAAATTTGCACATATCACTCAAATAATTTCAACGTAGAGGCACAAACCACCACCTCAGTGTTGGGAGATCTATATATGTGAACCTCAATCCTTGAATCTCCCAAGAACACTGTAGATCTACAAAAATGTCTAAAACGTTCAATGGAAGATAAATCTTGAAATAGGGAGAATCAGGAAACTAAGCTCTAGAAGAAGGAAGAGCTTATCAAGGCGATCCCAATGCAATCTATGGTGGTCAAATCGAAGATTGGATGCTCGATCGGGGGCTTGGGAAAATATCGTAGCCATACAGTCTCTCTCAGACGAACCAGACCTAGAAGGAGATGGTTATGTCTATCAAATGCGACCTCGGTATGTTTAATGAAAAAAAGTGCATGGCTTTTACTTTCCTTTACCGGCCCCCACATTAGGCAGTCTCCATGTCACCACACTCGGTCATGTGCATGGCCTCTATATGGCCAGCACATGGCTACCCGTGGTAACCGAGTACAAGGCGTGTACTTCAAAAAAAAATTCTAGATAAATTCCTCTTTTTCTCAAAAACACCAGAAAATAAAAACATACCTAAAAATAAGATCCAGGTTCTTAAAAAAAGGAATCCTTCAACCTTGAATTTGGGGGTAATGACAATGTCTTAGGGGGATCATGCAAGTATTGTGAAGTTTTCCTCATATGTATTGAAATATTTTTCATCTATTTAATTGATGGAAAGGAAATACTTTTTCATTTTAAGTTAGAGAATGTGTGGAAAATATTTATCAAAATACATTTTCTATAATTCCTTCCACCCATCACTTTTATCTCTTCCTCAAGCTTCGTATTTTTGATGAACATACGCCACTAATCACCTTCTCCTTCCATAAAACAAACAACCAGTAGAACCTTCTCTTTCTCAAAACATTGAAGGATGGAGATGATCTTTTCAATAGAGTGGATCTATTTTTTTACAATTAATAGGTGGTATGATCCATTGAAATTTACAGGACTTTGTCACATAAAGTTCACAATCACATCTTGTTATCTCTTAGGGGGATTTGAACCCTCCTCTTGGTCTAGGTTTATATTCAAAACGAGATTCAGCTAAGATATTATCGTTATAAATTTAACTATTCTTGATCCTATAGAGTTGGGTATCTCATTGGGGAAGTCATTATATTTCCCATCACATTGATTATTTACATGGTTCCTCTTATTTTCATCCACTATATAGAATAAATGAAAATTAGGGATGAGTATTTTTAAACTGTTAAATGTATAGAAGGGAATCCATTGACATTAAATAGATAACTTATAAATTACATTTATTTCTTAACTTATGGATTTCTGGGATTCAATATATGTAAACCATGATCTATTTACTAACATATACTCTTATGGTTATTTTTTTCTCTTAATAATTCTTCATAATGAGATTATGAATATACTGAATTATATCTCATAGGAGTTTGAAACTTGGTGTGCAGCATGGCCCATTATCTTGCACCAATTCTCGATTAAGTCTAGATTAATGTGGTGTTTTCAGTTTCTACCTCTATGTACATCTGTGGCAGAGCCACATCCACTTTTAGTAACCATACATGGATGTATTTGCTTGATACACCACTTAATAAATACTTACAAAAATTTAGGGATGTATTCTTATTCTTAGTTTTATCTCTAGGTATTTCTATAGAGTTTTATAATCTTAAACCATGAAATAACTAAACCATTACTCCGATAACAACTGTAACAACCCTTATCTTTATTACACATTAATTCATGATTTATTACATAATATTACACTTAATAAAACCCAAAATCTTGATAATTATAGTGTATTTTGGAATTAGGTACATTACATAACAATTTAAACAGGAAAAATGGAATCTTTATTGAAAACTTTCTTAACATGCTCGTACTTAAAACTACATGGGAAAATCTAGGGACATACATAAGAAAGAGGTTATCTATAAAGACCAATAAGGTAATAAAAATGGAATAACATTAAAGGAATAATATATGTTAGACAATAGGAATATTAATGAAGCATAAAAGGATTATGAATTATAAACATGAACAATGAGACATGATATATCATGATAATCATAAAGGAAACATGGGAAATGTGGAAAAATCAAAAAACATTAAATAATAAACATAGGTCAATGATAACGGCCAATAAATCATGATGGAAAAAGTACAATAATTTTATTAGGTTCACTCCCTATCCCAACATGATCTCTTATGAGACTAAACATTACTCAATGAATTGGAGTGCTATATAATTCTAGGCACACCCATCACTTTAATTTTATTCTCATTCTTAAGTGTGCCACATAGATACTAAAACATGAATTTATTCATAATAATATTTTATTCCATGATAAAGGAGTGTGGAATAAATAAATGTAAGTATCAATTAAAATAATTATAAGTGTATAAATATGAACACACTTAATAGGAAATGAGTATGGTATTCACTACACAATTGTTTTGGCATGGAAATCACTATGAAATTTTGGTAGTATAATAGCGTCATTTAAAAATAATTAAATGGTTTGATGATATAGAAATGGTTATATCATCATTTGGAAATCAAATAGGAATTAATAGGTACATGTAAATACAAATCCCAGAAATAGGAATATGAAATAGAATGCATAAGATAATAAATAAACTTGAATAATGAAAAGAATATGAGGATCCCTTACTTGAGTGTGTGAATAAAAATGGTTGAGTGGTGATTATTGAGAGATTGGGGGTTTTATTGGAGGAATATAGAGAGGGTAGGGTGAATTAATGAATTGATACAAGTATTTTTAGTGAAGATAAATTAGATTTTGGGTGGGTTTATATAAGAAAATTGTGGAGATTTGTTTAATATTTCTCAAAATTAGGTTTTGGACACTATAGAATAAAATAACCAAAACCACTAACCTTATGAAGGTTCTTCCAATGGTTTTGAAAAAATGAGAGTTTTTTTCATTATTTTATAATTTCAAGTGCTGAACTTAATAAAATAATACCCTTACTTTTTTGTAAGTGAGTCATACTCCTAAAGAAATGATTTTAAAACCTTAAAATATAATAATGGTTTTGGAGGATTCATAATGGATATATAAAGTTAATAAAATAAGCATAAAACTACATTATTTTAAATTTAAAACATATATTTTTTCTTGGATACCATTTATAGTATTTATTACACCACTTTTCGGCCACTATGATGTCATAATACACACTGTATTTTTATACGGTATTTAATTTTTACCCGAAAATTATACTGTCTCTGAAAATTATAAAAAATTCACCGTTGGATAATTTTGATGTTATTATTACAAAAAAAATATTTATTTTATAAAAATAATTTTATAAATATATTCATTTTCACATTTAAAATAAGAATCGATATTTATTGAGAAATGATGGGTTTTTTACAATAACAGTTTTCAAACCCTTATAAAAATTACATTTGAATTTCCTAAAATTTTATGATAATTTATATTTATTGAAAAATATTAAATAATAATATTTTATTAAAATATTATTTATTTCAATAATCCATTAATTTATAAAAATAAATTCATTAGTTGAATTTGAATATTACTCAAAAATATTATTTGTGTTTATTTTATCATAATAAAAAACATTTATAAATTAAAAATAATAGGATGAAAATATATCCATTATTATATAAAAAATAATGTACATAATCATATTCCAAGGATCTTGATACATATATCTTTAATACACTAATGAACACCCTAAGAGTAAGGTTCTTGATGGTGAGACCTTCATAGGGTCTTTCAGTCAACATGGTTTGGGATATGATCTTTATGAACTTGAAATTATCCTGTAAATTGTTTTAGTCATGATTAAATTGTTTTATATTATCTTGGTCTTGGTAAAGAGAAAATCTCATTTATTTTATCTCCCTTATAAGCTCTGATAAATGGACTTCATAAGGTAAGATCCTACCGATTGAGGCAATCACTTCCTTTTTCTATGTCAATTAGATTTTTTAAAGGCCTATATTTATACTAATCATGTGATCACTATTCAACAACTATATTGTCAATGTTAATGATTCTTAATAGTCTGTTAAATTCGATAGGATATAAAACCATCTAAGTGCATGTATTTTATATAACTATAATACATAATAAGACTTTTAATTAAATAAACATAAGAATTTAATTTATAACATTCTGGTCATTACACTTTTATATCAAATTAAATGAATAATAAAAATTGAAATTAATGATATTTTATCAAAATAATATTTTATTAAATTATTTAAAAATCACAAAAAACTTGAAATATGATAAGGTGGATAATATATGGTCTAAAATTTCATGTCTTGTCCATTTAGGTTCCAATTTTCACCTTATATATAAATTTATATCCCATCAAGATTGAAAAATATATTACCAAAGTTAATGTTAAATTAGTTTTATTATAGGTTTAAACCAAAAGATAAGGTTTAAAACACTATATAAACCTGTAAAAAGTTTCATCTCACATTTTTATTTGGGAAACACAGGCCATATTCCAATATTATTTCTTTTATGTAGTGTATATAATACCCATGAATTTATTTCATAATGATTCTTATGAAATTTTTATGGATTCACATATCCATATAAGGTTTTTTATTTCATGGTTAATATGATTAAAATTTTACAAAATCAGTAAGGGTTTTATGTCACATTCTCATTATTTATCAGGATTTTTTATGATTAAGATTCTGATAATAATATATTATGATCTCCATCTCAAGAAACTTATGAATTTTCTTATAACTTTTTTATTTACTTAAATTAGATGTTTTACTTTCAATTCCATCACCTTAAGTACTCAAGAGACTAAAAATATGTTTTTAATGAAAATCAATTTTATTTCACACTTTGGTTGAAAAACATTCTCTTTATTATCCTTGACTTCTAAAAATGTTTTCAAGAAGGCTTGCGACTATAAAATTATTTTTTAATTTCATTTTTACCCATTTTTTACTTTTTAAAAACTTTTTAAAAGGAATATTCTTGTCATTTTCTAAATGAGATACTTTTTGACTTTTTATAAAAATGTGAAAGGAATGTTTTCTTTTAACTTATATAGTATGAATGAAATTTTACACCTTCATTACCACTAAATATTTTGAATCTTCCTTGAAATGTTTTTCAGGTTTTTTAAATAATAAGTTTTATTTTATATTTGGGAAAAAATTAAATAATTTATTTCAAATAAAAATTGCATTTTCCTTAAGAAATGTTCCAATTGATCTTCTAAAGAATTTTTTATCTAATATGGCATACTTTAGAGTTACTTAAATTTTACTAGGGATATAATCAAATGATACAATCCATATTATTTATGTAGATGGTTTATTATTATGATGAAAAAAATTATGAAACTTATTCCCCTTCCACGTGTTATACTATAATGAAATGATGAAATTTTTATGTAACCTGTTTCTTTTCCATGTGTTATGTTACGATGAAATGTTTATGAAACCCATTTACTTTCATGGGTTATAATATGATAAATTTTGTATGATATTTTGTCACATATATATATGATTTTAATTATGCGTTGTTTGGTCTCTTAAATATATATCCCTCCAATTCATTCTGTAATTATTGATATCTTATGAGATAAATAGGATTGGAATGGGGAGTGAACACTATTCAGTAAGGGACTCTATGCACTATGTTAGTCTTGGGAGTGAACATTGACTAATATAATGGTTTGGGGAGTGATATGAATCCACTATTATAGTATTGGGATTGAACCTTGACTACTATGATGGTTTGGGGAGTGAACCTAGTCCACTATGATAGTCATGTAAATGATCCTTGACTACTAATGAAATAATTTTTTATAATCATTCTTCTTTCAAAAATATAATCCTTATGCTAATTTTATTCTCACGCAGATCATGTTATTTTATTCCTTAATGATTCATGTCTTATGAACTTCGAATCTTTATAACATGACTCAAGATTATGATCTATGTTATAGAGGGTATGGTTTTCAAATTTTATACTTATGTCCTCAAACCCTTATGCTTAGGTTAGGTTTAAGTGGTCATTTCTATCTCCCTTGTTTACCCTTATTAAGAATATAGGCACACCATTTATTATCTTTACATTATATAGGTTATGAATAAAGGTATTAAGTATGATGTTTCTAAGAAGGGTTCTAGATATTAAGAATCATGTGGGTTATTATGCGGTTCACTTATGAACTGGTAATTTATGTGTCCTAATTTCAAAAGACCTTAACCCTTTACGAACCTTTTCTATTTTTGTATAATTAAATTAATATTCAATCTATTAAGATGTAATATGAATATATGAAAAGTATGGGTCATTATAGTTGGTATCAGAGGATATGGTCAGTTAACCTTTGGAACTATGCCGATAAAACCTTAGTGAGAACCCTATATATATTTCCAAGGATAAGTCTAAGTATAAGAACATATCCTTGAATTTTGGTAAAGGATAAAGCAAGTGGATTCTAAGAAATTATATCCATGTCTAGATAATATAGGTGGATTTGGATCTTGAATAATTCTATATAGGGATAATAACTCTAAAAATGGTGTATTGGGATTTGAATCAATCATCACCGAGTGCACAAAAATAGTCATTGTTGCACACCTGGTTTGACACTCTTATGGTATATGTTTTGGAAATTCCAAAAATATTTACAAACTAGCATGAATAATTTGAAGATATAATGATAATAGATAACCAAGGATAATCCTAAGGTGTCATATATTTAAAATAAAGTATCAATATTTATATATTCTATGAATGATTTTTCATGACTGATAACTCTGGTTAAAGATTCTTCAAGACCATAATAACCATTTTTGTTTTAACAAGGATTTGAGGATATAATGATAATGTTGATGTGGTTAATGGTATCCCAAAATATTTAATTATCTTATTTGATCATAGTTATATGATTTACCTTATATCATAAAATTTCTAGGAATTTAAATTATTATCCTTAAATATTAGATATTGAATTAGAAATGAAAACCCTTAATAGTACGATGATCACATCTCAAGTCTAAGATTCTTCTCTGGTTGAATTTTGTGGAAATAAACTTCCTGTAAATATTATTATTCACCCTATGGTTTAATTTTATGTTATATAAATCATGGATTATATTTCTCTATAAAAATTCTATATTAATTACTGGGTAAGTGATGTCACATTTTATATTAAAAACCAAATTATGATCGTATATTAGTGTGATGATAAATATGAACATCCAATAGAAACAAGATACATTTTATGTTTCTTGATTCCTATTCAAAAGTAGTGTGTATATTATATGGTTGAGGAGAAACTCAAAATTTAAGATATTCCTATTGTGTGGGAGTTCTTTATGTTATTCTAGAATAGTTTCTTAGTCTTCCACAGAATCATGAAGTTGATTTCTCAATAGAAATCATACCTGGTGGTACAACTATTTCACATAATCCTTATAGAATGGCCCTAATTGATTTTAAGAAATTAAAGAAGAAAATTTATGAGAATCATTAATTTTTATTTATTAATACAAGTGTGTCACCTTGAGGTGCACCTATTCTTTTTTTCGAGAATAATGATAGATCAATGTGACTTTGTATTAATTATCATGAAATGAACAAGATCACAATCAACAAGAAGTATCTTATACCCTATATTGATGACTTGTTTGATCAACTATATAGATATCAATAATTTTCCAAGGTTGATCTTCATTCTAGATATCATAAATTAAGGGTCAAGATAGAGGATATACCCAAAACAACATTTCATACATGGTATGGACACTGAATATATTATGATTCAATTTTTGTATTAATAATTTTCCCTATATCATCATGTATTTAATGAATAGAGTATTTATAGATTACCTTGATCCATTTGTTGTAGTATTTATAGATGATATTATTGCATATTCAATGAGTAAGGAAGATCATGAAGATCATTTTAGAACTTCGTTGAAGACTGGAAAGACCCCAACCCTAGTATCCTAGAGTCAGTGGTTGCTTTATTGTATTGGATTTAGATATAATAAATCAAATCCCAAAGGACTAAATAGTTTAGTAGTATTGGTAAACTAGATAAAAACTTTAATCTCGCATTACAATTGAAAAAAACATATTATTCTCTTTGATTTCATTATTAATTACTCTATCATAACCCTATATATCAATCATAATATACATCTTGGAATCCTAGGGAAAGAAACATAATAAAGGGGTGACTTCAAATGCTCAGTATGGGTATGAATATAGTAAAATCTATCATGAATAAATGAGGAATAATAAATATGGTAAGGTAAATAACTAAATCACATGTCATTTAATTAATAACTTAAAAATGAAGAATAATATAGAAGGAATAAATAAAAGTCAAATAATTCCATATAAATAATCACTTGAGCTTGAAACCTACACATGGATATTATAAATAACTGAATAATCACATAGATATAAATAAATAATCTCATAATGAGGGAATTCATAATTTCAAACATCATAACCATATAGTCTAGACATCATTCCAATACATATTACATGAATGGGTAAGGTCTCATCCAAAACCCAATCTAGTTTTTCTCATGAGACCAACCAATGCATTGACGTGATATAGTTAGCTCTACTCATTACTTACTATGTCAAATAAACACCTAATATGAAAGTTTTGAAACACAATAAAAAAACATTCATATTGACAAACTATCTTAGGAAATGTTAATAATTTCCTCAATCAATAAACATAATCATAAACCATTCCAATTAATATGGTGAGTGGTATCAAAATAGTACATCCTAGTCAACTAATCATAAACCATCTAGATAAATAATAGGTATGGTATAATTTTAATATATTCCCAATGGAGAATAAGGTAAAATGATGGTTTTTGTCAATGATTAATAGAAATACCATACAAATTTTATTAAAAATTATCCTGAGTAAAATATTCTTTTTAGTTTGAAAATCATTATAATGCCACAACCCTAGAAGCTAGGATCTGGTGTATTATTTAATTACATTATCATGATTATAAGGTATAAAATCCTAAATTATATATCAGTTTAGATGTTTTTGAAATTATATTACATACATGATACCCATAATACATTTTAAAGTACGAAATAAAATATAATTCATAATAAAGACTAATAAACAACATCCTTGAAACTCATTCAAAGGATTACTCTTCATAATCTGAGGAAAGGAAATTAGAATAAGGTTGAGCTAAAAATGATCAGTAAGGGTAAGTAAATTATAATAAATAATGAATCAATAAGAATAAATTAACATAGAAATTTAATACAATAATAACACATGACATTCAAATAATTGGATAAGGAATAATCAGTATGAAAAGGTAAATAAATGAAAACATATTCAATTTAATAAATAACCTAGGAATGAAATAGATACATAGATCTTATAATATGAAAATATAATGGATATAATGATAACTGATAATGAAGGAAACTCTTAGTTATTTTATTCTATCTCTCAGGCACATGAAAACCTCTAATGTTAAGATATAACCCCCAGACAGTTTAAACTATTTTGATTTGGTCAATTGATTTGTCTCATGATAATCGGTCGATGCATCGAGGGGATATATAAAGTATAGGCCTCAACCATCATTTCATGTTTATATAATTCATCATATCAAATATTATATTTAATAAATAGATGATATGACTTCTAAAATGTCCATATTTTATAAAATATATAGATTTAACAATAATTCCCCAGTTAATCAAATAACTGTCAAAGTAAACACCATATGTAAAAAAGGTATACAGTTTAGGAAATAATAATATCCATCACATAAGAATGTGGATATTTAAATGATTTAAAAAAGGTGATTGGTTTAATAAAAAGTTAAAAATCACAAAAAAATGAGACTGCAAATATAATCATTAAAAATATTCTTGAGGGAAATAATCTTTAAACATTCCAAAGTGTCTCATACCACTTTGAAACATTTAAATCATAATATCCATGAAAAAATAACATTAAATTAAACTTATAATATAATGAGACTAAGTAGATTCATGATATAACATTTCAAAGGAAAGTATATACACCATATAAAAGTAAAGTGGTTCCTAACAACAAATAAGTTTCAAGGGAATGTAGATTGAGATAAAATCCATTAACATTAGACCGAATTTTCATGTGTGAATTTATATTCCTAAATACTTAACTTAGGTTAATTATTTAACTAATTCATAAACTTTTCTTGTTTATCATTACTTTTATTTCACTTATTAAAATTTTCTAAACAACTACTTAAACAATTAAGTTTATGTCAGGTGTTTCGACAATATTTAGTTTATGTGTCAAAATAACTTTAGTATGTCAAATATGGTCAAAGGGATCATTATATACACATATACATAATAATAATAATGAAATAATTATCATATTTGTACATAAAGTATGATTTTAAAACTAATCATGAAAGAGGGTTATGAAAAATGATCCAGCATTATAATCTTGGAGACGGTAGTTCGTACGGACGCATGAGTAATGTTCCTATTTTTCAATGATTGTTATGGAAAGAAGGTAAGTAACATTATATATTTACATAATGATAATTATATCATAAATAAAATTTTACTTAATAATATATAATTATTTATATAATTCTTGTGATGTAAAATAAACCACATCATGTCGAGGAGGTGGTAGTCCACACGTCTATGACCGAAAATATCACTTTTTAGTGTGTGAAAAGGATAATAAAGAAATTGATAGATTATGTTTTAAAAAATAAATTATGTAATGAATATCATATAGATTTAATTTATGTAACATATATGTAAATAAAATCATCATTTACACATTCCATTTACCGCATGAACGAATCATGTCGCTTTGAGGAGGCGGTAGTCCACACTTCCACAAACAATGTTATCATATTACCAAAAAAAATAGAAATCATAAAGGTATGGTAGATATAAGAAATTAAAGAATTATAAATAAAATATATATCATATATAAACATTTTCCCATCATAATTCCCAACCATGTGATGTGTTAAAGGACAAAATGAACAACACCATTTCGTGAGGCAGTAGTTCGCTATACACAAGAACGATAAGTTCATTATCCATTAGATAGATGTGTGTATAAGTGTAGGTCAAAATATTATCATAAAAACAAAGCAGTTTATTTAGGATACTTATTTTTATATATAATCATTTAATTAGGGTAATTAAAAGATAATATAAATAAATAAAACTAAAGAGCTTGAGGAAGGATCTTACCTCTTATTTGGGATACTTTTTTTGGTTTGCTCCAAAGGGATTCCCTAGATGGATTTATACCCAAGTTGAGGCTTATAGAATGAGGTTATAGATCTTTAGGATCTATTTGGTTATATATTATTTGATCAAAATTTTCTTTATATGTGTGAGGAAGTGGTAGGGGTGAGTGTCTTTTTATAGTGGAGGAGGAGTGATATTCTTGTAAATATTTTGAATGGAATTTCACCCATTTTTTCTGATGAAAATTGGATCCAATAATGGAAAAAAGTAGATAAAATGGATTATAGGGTATAAATATATCCATAAAATAGATTTTTGAAAAGTTTCTAGGTCATTTTGGCCCTTAAAATTATGGTTTAGTCCCTTATTAAACTAGTTTTTCTTGAAATCGCTGTAATTAATTTTAATAACTTTCACTAATATTTTTAGTAAAAAACTAATTTTACCTTATTAGAAATTAGAAATTATTGTGATTCCAAATATGGGATCCATTTTTTCAAATTACAATCATATAATTGTAATAAATAAATTTAATTTTAATCCTACGGACGGAGACAATAAAGCAAGTTTGTAAAATAAAAATGTTCAATAAATTTCTAAGTTTTTATATCAAATTTCAAAGTGAAATTGATTAAAATGAAATAAATTCAATTAATTTTTATAAAATTTATATAATTTACCTTTAAAATAATTAAAAATATAATTTAACCTTATAAATAAATTAGATGAAAGGGTAGTTTTGAATTAAAATTCTGTATTTTTTTTACTATTTAAAAAAATCAATCTTCAGATAAAAATACCAAAAATTCAACCTGATATAATTTTGATGTTAAGATTTCAAAAATGATGTTTATTTTATCATATAAAATTCATAAAACTATAAAAAATTAGATTTAAAATGGTTTCTCTATTAAAAGGAAGCAGAAGTTTCTTTATAAAAATACTGATTTTTATGCAAAATAGAGGGTTTCTTATTATGTTATTCTTATCAAATCTATTGGATGAATATAAAAAAAATATTAACTATAAAAAATATATATTTAATTAATATAATTAAAAAAATTAATTAATTTAATTTATTAGGAGAAAATAGATTTTTGTGCATAAAAATAGATTTCTATAAAAACATTCTATTTATATTTAATTGGTTATTATATTAATTTTTAACCAATAAATTAATTATATATTTTTTATGCCATATATTTTCATAATATAGTTAATAATTGTCATAATTTCTAATTTAATGTTTTGGTTATATCTTATTATGTTAAAAAATAATGTTTTATTAAAGTATTATTATTCGGTTAAACTCAATTTTTCATATAACACAAGCCATTAAAGAAACTCTTTATTTTCTGTGATGCATAATATCTTATTATTTCATTCCTTTAAAGATATATCAAAGATTAATTTTATTTAAAATATTATATATATTATAAATTATTGGTATATTATATTCTCTTACGCGCTTTGTGTAGATTTTCATACAAACTATTGAATACAATGTTCTTGCTTTAGAATTTTACAACGTTATATTCTACCCCTCTTAAAAAAAATTACATACTCATAGTTTAAACTAGATCTTGGTAATATATTGTTTGAAATTTCATTTTTTTAAATACCACATCGTGAGAATGCTTCTTAAAATATTCTCTAGGAAAGAGAGAATGGGAAGTACAAAGGTCATGTGGACTAACATATAACTAGGTCTCTAAGTAGGATTACATTAGTGGAAAGTAGATATGAATACATAGAGGAAAAAGTGTAAATATTTATAATGAGTGATCATGGTCATCGATCACAAACAAGTGAATGATAAATTTAAAGTAGAGTACCTTAAAAAAAATAAAATTATGATGATTTAAGAGACCATCATTTCAATAAAAAATAAGGCACTAGGATAACATTTTATTTCTAGATAATTTTCCTAATGTTGGGTAATTCATTTAATGGCTAAGTATATAAATAAATATACTTAATTGATATATTTATATAAACACATTTTTCATCCTTTTTTGTGCTTTGATAAATTTTTAATTTATTCATTACTTCAAAAACTTGATATCCAAAAATTAACTATGATTCCTGAAGTACTAAAATAAACTTTTAACAGATCCTAAGTCCCATAAAACAAGTCTTTACAAATGTCTCTAACTATTTTTCAAAAACAAATATGGTTAATAAATTAATATATAAACCTAACGAGTGATACAACTAGTTCATCATTAATATTTATTCATTAAATTGTTCTACTAGAAACAATGACATATTAATAATGATATCACATAGGTCAGTGGTTGGTGTTAAACCATTATCATCCTGAAATTGTGGGTTCAAGTCTTCAGCCTTTCTGGATATTATGGGTTGTCACCTAAAATACAAGTTGTCCTTTTCTAAAACAAAATTAATATAATTTCTATAATTTTTCCAAAAAATGTGGTGGGAATCCTTGAAATTTAATCATTAAATAGCATTTTAACTAATGTTTTCAATATGAACTAAATACATAAATACTTCATACATTTATTTTCACATATATACTTACTTGGTTTAATGTTTAACCTAGGTCATTAATTTTTATTATCAATTAAAATCCTTCATAATGGTTTGAAAATAAAATTTGAATTATCCTAAGCATATCTACTAAGATTTTCAAACCCAATGTTCAATAACAATCATTGTTGTGTATAAAGTTACGCTCGAGTCAGGTTTGACACACCTTGTCAGATTTGTTACCCCTAGGTATATCTATGACAAAACCATGTCCACTTGCAGTATCAAGGAAAGGATGTTTTCTAGGAATACATGCATAATATATACCTTACCAAAACATTAAGATGTTCTTATATACTTATCCTAAAAGCCTGCCTTAGGGATATGTTATCTTATTAATGTTTTCTAAATCTAGTTACCAATGTTTCTAATAAACTTCCTCTAATACCAACTGTAATTCCCCGACCCCAGAAGCCCAAATCCAGTGCATTATTTTATTACATTTGTGTTATTACAAGGTATAAAATCCTAAATGACCAAATATTTTAGCAGTTTTAGAACTAGATTACATACAAGAAACACATAAAAAATTATAAAATAGGAAATAAAACATAATATATAATAAATAATAATAAACTATATCCTTGAACATCATTCAAAGGATTATTCTTCATAACTTAGGGAAAGGAAAAAATAATAAGGGAGAGATAAAATGATCAATAAGAGAAATTAAAGTGGAAGGAATAATGAATCAATAAGAATAAATTAACATGGAAAGGTATGAAATTGAGAACACATGACATTAAAATAACTGGATAAGGCATAATCAGTATGGGAATGTAAATAAATGAAAAAACATGCCATTTAATCAATAATCTGAGAATGAAATGCATCCATAGATCTTATCATATGAAAATATCATATATAGAATTATAACTAAAAATTAATTCATTTCTTAGTTATTAGAAATCATGTCTCAGGCACATAAAAACCTCTACTATCAAGATCTATGCTCTGGACAGTTTAAACAATTTTAATTTGGCATTCTAATTTATCACATGAGAACCTATCGATGATTTGAGGGGATATATAAATTAGGTCCCCACCCATCATTGTATGTCCAAATCATTCCTCATATAAAATAATAAATTTAATCAATATAAATTATTTCTTATTAAATATCCATATTGAATAAAAAATTCATATTTATCAATAATTTCTCAGTTAATCAAAAAACTATCAAAGTGAACATTGAATGTAAAAATGGCATATGATTCAGGAAATAACAATATCCATCACCCAAGAATGTTTATATTTAAATAATTAAAATAAGGTTATTTTCTCAAAAAAAAACTTAACAATCACCAAGAAAGTGAGATTGAAAATACAATCATTAAAAACGTTTTTGAAAAGATTGAACTTTAAACATTCCAAAGTGACTCATACCACTTTGAAACATTTGAATTAAAATATCCATGAAGTAATAACATTAAATGAAACTTATAATATCATAACAATAATTATATTACAGATATAAATTTTCAAAGGTTAGTATATACACCATATAAAAGTGAAGTGATGTATAACAACAAATAAGTCTCAAGGGAATTTAAATTGAGATGAAATCTCTTACCTTTAGTCAGACTTGTCACATGTGTCTTTATATTCACGAATAATAAAATTATGTTAATTATTTACTTTATTAAGAAACTTAGTAATGTTTATCATTACTTTTAATTCACTTATTACAATATTGTAAAAAATTACTTAAACAATTAAGTCTACAACGAGTGTTTTGACCATATTGGTTTTATGTGTCAAAATGACTTTGGTAAGTCAAATATGGTCAAAGGGGTCATTATATAAACATATATAGAATAATAATCATGAAATAATTATCATATTTATAAATTAATTAATATTTTAAAACCAACCATGAAATATGGTTTTGAAAATAAATCTATGTTACAATTAGGGAGAGGGTAGATCGTACGTACGCATGAGTAATGTTCTCATTTTCTTAATGATCGTTATGGAAATAAGGTAAGAAAAATTATATCTTTCCAAAAAAATTATTATATCATAAATACAATTTTATTTAATCATATATACTCATATATATAATTTCTATTATGTGAAAGGAATCACATCGTGTTGAGGAAGCAGTAGTCCAAACGTTCTTGACCAAGGTTATCACTTTTTAGTGTGTGAAAAGGTTAACAAAGAAAATGATATATTATATTTCCATAAAGGTAATTATTTCATTAATATCATATATATTTCATTTATTTCACATATTTTTAATTAAAATCATCTTTTACACATTCCATTTATTGTGTGAATGAATCACATCGCTTTGAGGAGGCGGTAGTCCACACGTCCAAAAATGATGTTATTGTATTCCCACAAAATGGAAATCATAAAGGTAGGTTATATATAAAAATTATAGAAGATAAATAAATTATAAATATAATATATATCATATATATACATTTTTCATCATAATTCCCAACTGTGAGATGTGGTAAAGGAAAAAATGAACAACATTATTTTACGAGGCAGTAGTTCATCGTACACAATAATGATAAGTTTGTTGCCCATTAGATGGATGTGTGTCTAATTTTAGGTTGAAACCTTAACATAAAAACATATAAGTATATTTATGACACTGGTTTTTTATATAATTATGTAATAATTATAATTGAAAGTGTGGACAAGGAAATAAAACTAAAGAGCTAGAGGAAGGATGTTACCTCTTATTTGGGTCACTCCTTTTACTTTGCACCAAAGGGATTCCTTGGATAGATTTCTTCCTAAGTTGAGGCTTATAAGATGAAGGTATGGATTTTGAGGATATATTTTGTCGGATCCTAGTTGATCCAAAGGGTCTTAAGAGCTGTGGGGAAGTGGGAGGGGTGAGTGCCTTTTTATAGTGGATGATGAGTGGCATTCTTGTAAATTTTTGGAAAGGGAATTCCACCCATGTTTTTCCTTTGAAATTTGGCTCCCATAATGGTCCAAAGTATTTAAAATGGATTAAATGATCAACATATGGGCATAAAATGTCTTTTGTACAAGTTTTAATGTCATTTTTTCATGTACGATTAAGGTTTAGTCCATTATTAAGCTAATTGTTCTCTAAATCGATGTAATTAAATTTAATTACTTTTAGTAATATTTTTGGTCAAAACTAAGTTTTAGTTATTATAAATTATAAATTATTATTATTACAAATATGGAATATATTTTTCTAAATTCCAATAACAAAAGTTTAAGAAATTAATTTAAATTTAATCCCATAGACGGGATAACAAAGCGGGTTTGTAAAGTAAAAATTTTCAAAAGTTTGCTTAGTTTTTATAACTAATTTCAAAATAAAATTGATTCCAATGACTTAAATTGGATTAATTTTTTTTAAAATTTGTCTAATTAAAATTAAAAAATAATTAAAAATATAATTTTACCTTATTAATAAATTAGAATAAAAAGTAATTTTGAATAAATATTCAATATTTTCACTATTCATCAAAAAATGAAACTTCACATAAAAATACCAAAAACTTAACCTAAGATAATTTTTATGTTCCAATTTAAAATATAAATTTATTTTTTTGTATTAAATTCATAAAATTTTCAAAGAAAAATTATTTAAAATGGTTCTCCATTAAAAGGCGGTAAAAGTGCCTTTATAAAAACATTGATGTTTTTTATAAAATATTAGGTTTGTTCATATCTTATGGTTATCAAATCTATTGGATGAATAAACAAATATTTTATTGAATAAATAACTTTTATATTTAATTAATATAATTCAATAATTTTAATTAATTTAATTTATAAAGACAAAATAGCTTTTGGGCATAAAAATGGTTTTCTATAAAAACATTCCCTTTATATTCAATTGGCTCATATATTAATTTTTAATTATTTTGTAACCAATGAATTAATTTTATATTTTTATAAAAAATATTTTTTCATAATTCAGTTAATACTATTCATAGCCTCTAATTTAACGACTAGGTTATATCTTACTATATTAAATAATAATGTTTTATTAATATATTATCATTCAGTAAAACTCGGTCTTACATGTAATGTAAGCCATTAAAGAGACTTATTGTTTCTTTCGATGCATGATATTTCAGTATTTATTGCATTGTAAGCTATATCGTGGATTAATATTATTTAAAATAGTATATATAATATAAATTATTTGGATATTATATTCCCTTACATGCTTGGTGTTTCTTTTTATACATACTATCGAATACAATGTTCTTACTTTAAAATTTTCGGGCATTAAAGTCAAATTTAAAAACTAAAAGTCTCAAAAATATTAGAAAAAAAGTTGATTTGAAAATAAACATGTAAAATTTTAAAGGAATCTTCAAAGAAATTAATGGTTGTGAAGGTGGGAAATTATATACCTGTCAAGTATGTTAAAACAAAGATTCCTTTCACATTTTTAGGAAAAGGTAAAAAGTACATTTTTTAGAAAATGATTGGAATTTTCCTTTTAAAAAAATTGTAAAAATAAAATCATGGATAAAAATGAATTTAATAAATCATTTTTATAATTTAAAAAAATTGAAATTGTTTTTCGAAATTTTGGTTTTTGAAAGAAAAGTATTTTTGACCGAAGGGAGAAATGAATTAGAATTTTAATGAAAACATTTTATCAATCATTTTAAGTTATAAGAGAGCAAAATTTGTAATTTTAAATTAAAATTTCATTAATAACCAGATAATAATAAATTTTATTGGGTTTAACATATAAATGTAAAATAATTATCCCAAAGGAGATTTAAGCATAAATAATCCTGAATAGTAAGGAGATTTCGATATAGATCCTTACCATTTTGGTAACTTTTAAATCATAAACCTTGTGAAAGAAATAAATAAAAATTAAACATTAAGTACCATTAATTTAAATAGATTAATTATATAAAATTTTGAAATGGGAATTATATATACTACACAAAAGAAATTTGTGGTGAAGATGGAATATGTCTCACAGAAGTAAAAGTGAGACGAGAAACCCTTACCTCGGGTTCAACTTCCATCCTATATCTCCAAAACCTCATAAATAATAAATAAAATCTATTAAAAATCTAGTACATATTAATACCCATATATTTTTAATACAATATATTATTTAATTATAGTATTTTATCACTTTTTTAATAACAATTATTTGTTAAAATATATATTTTGGGTTATAATTGCTTTTCTTTTCATTTATATTTTGATTCAGTAATTTTGGTCCTTTTACTTTGATCATGTATAAATCATAAATATAATGTTAAAAATTATATAAATATAATTAATATTTATTATATATTTATTTATAGTAATTTATAAATGTTAGAGATAAAAAATGGGATGCACCATTCATAGAGATGGTAGGTTGTACATACACATGAACATTGTTTCCATTTTTCTCCATAGATTGAATGAAAGGAAAATAAATATTAATTAAACTTTCCATAATAATTATTATTTCATATATATAATATATATTCATTAAATTTATCATTATAATTTTCCATGTGAAGTGTATGTGAAAAAAATTACATAGTTTCACGAGGAGGTAGTCTGTCGAACACACGAGTGACGTTATCATATTTTAAATAAAATGTAAATTAATAAGTTATATGTGATATTAAAATTATATAAGTATAAATATATCATAAATATTATACATATATTAAATCCATCGTTATATCTAACCATGATAGGTGTTTGTGGAAAACGAGTTACATCAGTTCGCAAGACGGTAGTCCTCTGTACACACGATTGACGATTTTGTTTCCCAGTTCATAGAAGAGGAGATGAATATATAATATGAAATAAAAACAATAACGTCACATTATATGGGAGATATATTGTTATTATATATTAATTTTTAACACAGTACTTAATTTTGTAAAATAATAATGAAAAATAAAATGGTTCTTTAAGACGATTACCTTCTCTTAGACAAACTTCATTTCGATCACCTCTTAAGGACCCTGGAATTGGTATTTTTGAAAGAAAAAAACCTATAATATATGTATAAGTATATTTAGAAGAGAATTTGGAATTTTCTTATGATCCAAATGGCTTGATATATGTTAATAAGTGAGGGGAGTGAGTTCCCTTTTATAATTGAGAAGGAGTGGTATTTTTGTAAATACCAAATACTATTCAATAATGGAAAGTCACTCTCAAAAAAGGTGGGTCCAAAATTTATAATTAAAGGGTTGAAGTTATGATATGTTTGATACACACCTCTAACACACCAAAAAAACATATGTTTTAAACATTTTGTTCCTTAACATCTATGTTTCCTTACTTTTACTATTTTAGTTTTTTAATACAGTAACGAGTCTTTTTAACCGAGGTAATTTATCATTTAATACTAAAATAAAATGAGAATTATTATATAATTTATACCCACTAATTATAAATATTAAATAAAATTATCATATAAAAAACTACGTGTGTTAAAAATTAAATTTAACACAAACACATGTAACGTGCAAAAACACTTTTAATCTTAACCACAATAACAAAGTTTTTATTCTTTGGGATCAATATAATCACTAAAAAAGACAAATTGTTTCATGAATCGACCATAGTTGATATTTTTAAACATTTAAAAATAACTTTTAAGAATATTTAACTTTTAGGAATTTGAAATCATTTAATAAAATATCATTTATAATAAAATAACATTAATGTCATTTTAGACATTATTTATTTAATTTGAATTTAAAAAATATCAAGAAAATGATGGAATTAGAATATATTATGTTCAACCCTATTTAAAATTATTTATTTATCTAAAAAATTAATATAACAGAAAATATCATTCAATTTATTTTACTTTTAATATTTTCATTATCATTTATTTTATTTTTCTATTAATTAATTAATTAATGTGTTGGTGTTGCTTAAGAATTTAAAGTAATTATATGATCACTAAAAATTAAAATTAAATTACCCGCATTAAATTAATTTCATTTTTCTCAAAATGACTATAAATATTCTTTAAAATATTTCCATTTTCCTTATGAGAACATATAATTTAAATTTAAAATAAAGAGGATGATATTTTGTCTTTTTCTTTACTTAAATTATTATATAGGTCACCTTAATGGAAAATTTTCCTAAAATATAATAAATATAGATCTTAAAGTGATAAGGGTATAAATATTTCTATGAAATATAAATTTTACAAGTTTTAGGTCATTTTAATCCTTAATTTTTAGTTTAACCCCATGGTAAACTCATTTTAACCTTAAATGTAGTAATTAATTTTTACTATTTTTACTATTCGTTATGAAAAAAAAATTAAGTTGTCCTGATTTTATAATATAAATTATTTCTGTTAAAAATGTAAAATCTATCTTTTAAAATTCAATTCAAAAAATTTTATGAATCCATTTTAAATTTAAACCCACCAACACGTCAAAAAACGATCTTTCCAAAAAAACATTCAAAAGTTTAAAAAGTTTTTATATCATATTTTAATATGAAATGGATTATAATATAATAAATTAGTTAAATTTTAATAAAATTAAAATAATTTTACTTTAAAACAAATTTAAAATATACTTTAACTTTGTAAATATTTTAAATGAAAAGGTAGTTTTCAATAAAAATTATTATTTTTCACTATTTATCAAAAAATTAATATTTTTAGAAAATTCTCAAAAAATTACCAGAAGATAATTTTTGACATATATATTTAAAAAAAAAAATTTTAAAAAAATATATAATTTGTAAAATCAATTTTATATTATGTGCGTAAAGCGCAACTAAACCAACTTTTATAAAAAAACAATTTTTTAGAAAACATTTCTTTTTATTTTAAATTGTTATTATTTTATATCTAATAAATATATAACCATTGAATTTATTTTATACATGTGTAAAACATATAATTTTAATAATTTATTTATTCGTATTCATGCCTTCCAACTTAACAGCTACGTTATATTAGTCATCTTTTAATAAAGTATCGTGTTTCTTTTAAACTCATATTTGCATCCAAAGAAATATATTTGAGAGATTGAATTAATTTAATAAGAAATATTGATTAAATTATTAGGGTATTAAATTCTTTTCTAAGGTTGGTGTTTCATGTCATATACTCTATCGAACCCCATTTTCTTCTTTTAAAATCTCAATGTATTTTAAAGACTCTAAGGATGGAGAAGCTTTATGAAAAATTTACCAAGTGTGAATGTTGGATTTAGAAAGCTTAATTTTTGGGTCATATAAACTCAAGCGAGGGTATATCCATAGATCTATAAAATATAGAAGTTATTGAACATTGACCCAGGACTAACCATTGTGACTAATATTCATATTTTACTTGGTTTAAATGGATATTATTATCGCTTTATAGACCATTTCTTTAGATTTTTCAATCCACAAACCAAGTTAACTAGGAAGGGATATAAGTTTCTTTAGATATATGAATGTGAGTAAATTTTCAAGGAACTAAAGATAAGTTTATCTAGTTCACCTATGAATACTTTACCTTATAAAGGATAAGGGTCTATAATCTATAGTGATGCATCAAAGAAGGGACTTGGGTGAGTTTTCATGAAAAAAGATATGGTGATAGCGGATAACTCATGCCAATTAAAGGTTCATGAGAAAAATCACCCATCTCATTATTTGGATTTATCTATGGTAATTGTTTCATTAAATATATAGAATTATTATATTTATGAAGAAAGGTGAGATATATATATACTGATAATAAAAGTTTAAAGTATATTTTCACAGAGAAATATTTGAATTTGTGCCAAAGAATATGGTTAGAGCTGATTAAATAAATAAATGTTCAATACATTACCACCCAGGTAAAGAAAACAATGTAGATGGTGATTTGATTCAAAACGATCATACTAGCCTATTTTTAATGAGGATAAAAAAATAACCAATATTTTTTTATTAACAAAGTATGGATATTGAAATCTTGAAGGATGGGTAGAAATTTTATCTTTCTCAAATTAGTGTCTAACCATCTATCTAAGTGAAGATTAAAGAGGCACAAAAGGATGATGCAATGATGTAGAATAAGGTTAGAAATTTTTGTACATTTAACCTTAATTTTGATGGAATAATAAATATTTGGTACCATGAATGTATTTTGTCCATACTAAATTTAAAGGAGTTTTTGGATAATGCTCACATTTAATCATTCTATATTCATTCTAGATGTTTAAAGATGTAGAGAGATCTGAAAGAACATTTATTATGGCATTATATAAAGAGGGATATTTCAGATTTTTTATCTTAGTTCTTGATATTTCATAATGTTAAGGCTAAGAGGCACAATTCTAATGGAATGCTACAACTATTACCCATACCATAATTGAAATTGGAAAGGAACACCATGGATCTTGTCATCAAACTCTCCAAAACTTATAAAGGGAACAATTTTATGTGGGTTGTAGTCAATCCCTTTAAAAAGCCATCACACTTCTTTTCTATCAAAAAATATTTATCTCTATATTAGTTTTCTAGGTTATATATTTATAAGGTGGTAAGCCTTCATGGAGTGCTACATTATATTGTATTTTATCATGATCTGAGGTTTACCTCTAATTTATAGATAAGTAATTAATAGGATTTGGATACATAGTTAAGTTTTATTATGATGTATCACCCTCTAATATATGTTCTATCATATAGAAACATTCAAATACTAAAGGATATTTTGAGATATTTTTATATGGATTAAAAAAGAGGTCGGGATCAACACCTTCCTCCATTAAAGTTTTCTTACAACAATAGATTTCACTCGATCATTCATATGGATATTTATAAATCCCTCAATGGAAGAACGTTTATAACTCCAAATTTCTAGGATAATGTTGGAGAAATAAAGATATTGGGACTTGAGATATATTATTAAATGGTAGATAAAGGTAGATCCATTCAACAATACATCATGGCAGCTCAGAGTTGACATAAAAAATATGTTGACAATCATCGAGGTATTTTGGAATTTGAAGTTGGTCAAAGGGTTTTTTTGTGAATTTATCTATGTAATAAGGTTATGAGATTCAAAAATAAGGTAAATTTGAGCCCTATTTATATTTTCTCATTTAATATTATTTATTGAGTAAGGATGGTAGCTTATCACTTGTAGCTTCCACTGAACCAGTCTCAAATTTTTATCATGTTTCATGTATCTATACTAGGAAAGTACATACTTGATCCATAATATGTAATAAATTCATAGTTCATAATTCTAGAGAATGATGTTTCTTATGAATAACATAGAAACTCAATCTTGGATCATAGATATAAATTTCCACAGAACAAGAATACTCACCTGGTGAAAGATCTCCAAAGGAATTAGAAATTAGAAGAAGCTACTTAGGAACCCTATGATCTAATGAAATCAAGATATCCTCATTTCTTGTATCAGAGTGATGATTTTTTTGGGATAAATTCATTTTAAGGGGGGTATAATGTAAAACACTGATATTTTATAAAATATTTCTCTTTAAATAATTTTATTTCTTTGATAGCTTATATTACATGAAACACTATGTTTAAATGAAAAATGATATAATATTAATATATTATTATTTAATGTAATGATTATAACATATCCATTGGATTAGTGGAAATAAATATGACTAAATAAATTAAATAAATTGGGGTTATATATTTATAAAATTAATTCATTGGTTATCAATTAATTATCAATAAAAATAAAAAAATCATTCAAAAGCACAAAAAATATATTTTTCTGAAAAACTATTTTTATGCACACAATGTTTCTTTATATTAATAAATTAAATTAATAAATTTTGTTTAATGATTTTAATTAAATTTATATATTATATATTCAATAAAATTATTTAAAAAGGCCATAATTTTTCATTATAATTCTTATTGTATGAAGTTGATTAAAACCTTATCCCCTTAGGCTAGAAATTTTTTAATGGACACATTTCTATGAAATTAAAAAAAATAGTATTTAAAGAAAATAATCTTACAAAATTTCACTCTCTTGGTTTTAAATGTATCTTATGTGTTCAAATAGGTAAAAAAATATTTATGAATGAATATAAATTTATATTTTTTGCATAATAAAATTATCTTCATTATGGTTACTTATTTATAAATTTTTGTGATTATATAATTAACTTAAATGATTACATAAGAGGAATATAGTATATATTAAATTAATAGAAAATTTTATTTAAAATTTTAAAAGTGATATAATTGAATCGAGTTATAGTGTTCCAGAAATATTTTAGATAATTTATCAAAATAATATTTTATTATATTATTTAAAAATCATAAAATTCTTGAAATTAGAAAATGTTACTAATATATGGTTTAAATTTTCGTTCCTTATACATTTATGATCCAATTTTTACCTTATATGTAAAATTATATCCATTTAATGGTGAAAAAGACTTTACCGCGATTAATCTTAAAATAGGTTAACTAAGGGGTTAAATCAAAAGATAATGTTTAAAACACCACTTAAACCTATAAAAATATTTTTGGTTGATGTTATTTGAACCCTATAAGATATTAAATTATAATAAATTTTATTTTAGGGGCATTTTGTCTAGATAATAACTTTATAATATTTCAAATTTTTAAGAAACCCCATGACTTCCCTTCCACTCAATTATAAAAGGGAACACTTCCTTTCTCTTATCCACACCATCATGAGAATCCTATCTTGTCCATACACTAAAAAAATATCTAATTATATTCCTTATAAATATTATAGAGGTTATGGTATTCCCAAAATACCAACCCAAGGATCCTTAATAAGAGATCTAAAGGAGTTCATTCAAAGAAGAGGTAATCACCTTAACTATATCAGTTTATTTTATAATTATTATTTATATCCTATAATTAAATAGTATTTATCATAAAATAATAAATTTTGTTTAATAAAAATACCTTAATGTTTTTATAATTATAAAATATCATTTATCAACCCTCTTTGTAATCAAATAAGAAATGAAAGTATCACTTGTGCATGCATTTGGATTATCATCTCCACGTAGCGATACAATTCATTTTAAACCACCATATTTCATAGATAGTTATTATAATGGTTTCAATATTTATATATAATAATTATGATATAATTATATTTTTTAAATTATAATATCACATTTACCTTCTTACCTTTTAATCCATTGGAAAATGAAAACGTCGCTCGTGCGTACGTGTGGAGTACCACCTCCACGAAGCGATGTGATTCATTTTTCATTTCCACTTTAAATGGATGGTAATAAGTACAGATATAAATAATAAATAATATTTATATTATATGATAATGAATATTTAAATATAAATTACAATTTACCTTTCTTTTATTATATCTATGAAAATGTTAAAACAACATTCATGTGTACTTACAATATACAATCTCTATGAACAATGTAATTTTTTATCTCTCTATATTATTTGAAGGATTATAAATATATATAAATAAAATGGATACATATTATATTATAAGTGTTTAAATTATTTTTATATATAATTATAATAAATTTAAATTTATCATACATGAGGTTAGAGTGTCTTTGAACATGTGGAACTCAAGGTAAAGGATTTTCATCTCACTTTTATTTCTGTGAGAAACATGCCATATTAAACCATTTTTTATTTTATGTGGTTTATATAATATAAATGAATGTATTTTATTATATTTATTATGAAACTTTTGGTAATTCACATTTCCCTAAAATATTCATTATGTTATAGGGATTACAATTCAAATGTTACCCAATATGTAAGGGTTTTATGTCACAATCTCATTGTTTATCAGGATTATTTATAAAAAAGTTTTAAATGATGAAATATTTTGATATTCCTATCAATAAACTCATTAATTTTCTTAACCTATGTATATTTATTGAAAATAAATTTTTTTATTTCATTTTACTTACCTTAAGTACATAAGAGACTGAAAATATTTTTTTAAGTAAAATTGACTTTATTTCTATCTTCGGTTCAAAAATAATTTTCTTCAATATTAATGTTTTATAAAAATGTTTTAAAGAAGGGTTTTAATACTATAAAATAATTTTTTAATTTCATTTTTACCCATGTTTTAATTTTTACAAAATTATTTAAAAGTAATCTTCTTTTCTTTTTCCAAACAAGGGGTTTTTTGACTATTTATAAAAATATAAATCAAATGATTTATTTTAACTTATATGGTATGAAAATAATTTTCCACTATCATAAGCACTCAAGTTTTTGAATATTTAATTATAATATTTTAATGTTATTTTAAAATAATTTTTTTTCATTAATATTTGGTAAATTTTTAAATAAGTGATTTCAAAGGGAAAAGTGTATTTTCCTTAGGAACTATTCCAAATGATCTTTTAAAGGCATTTTTTATCTAAGACAGAATACTTTAATGTTATATAAGTTTTTATATGGATATGATCCAATTATACCATCCTTATTATTTATCTATATGTTATATGATTATGATGAAAAAATGTTTGTGAAACTCGTTCCTTTTCTATGGGTTATGCTATAATGAAAGAATGAAATTTTTATGAACTCATTTCTTTTTATAAGGTTATATTATGTTGAAATATTTTTGAAAAACGTTTATTTTCATTGTTTTTTATATTATTAATGTTTTATGATCTTATGGAATGCATATATATGATTTTAGTTATGTGGTGGGTGGGCCATAAATTATATATTCATCCAATTAATTAGGTAAAGATTGATATCCCATGAGATAAACAGGACTGTAATAGAGAGTGAATCCAGTTCAATAAAGGAATCTATCCACCATGATAGTATTTGGATTAATCCTTAAATAAAATGATGATTTAGGGAGTAAACCCAATAAACTATGATAGTATTTGGAGTGAATGTTTACTACTACGATGGTTTGGGGAGTGAACTGAGTCTACTATGATAGTCTTGAAAATGAGCCTTAACTACTGATGAAATGACTTTTCATGCTTATGTGTATGCCAAAAATCTAGGTCTTATGTATATTTTATTCTCTCGTGGATCATGTTCTTTGATTCCTTTATGATTCATTTCTTATAAACTTCCTTTATTTATGTTAAGACTTAAGATTATGATCTGTGTTATACATGGTATGGTTTTTAAATGTTATACTGATGTTCTCATACCCTTAGGCTCATGTTATGTTTAAGTGATCATTAATATATGCCATTTTTACCCACACTAAGTATTTAATATAACCCTTTCTTATGTTACTTTTCCCAAAGTTATAAATAAAGGTATTAAGTATGATATGTCTAAAAAGGTGATAGTTATAAAGAAACCTAGTGGTAGATAATGTAATTCACTTATGAACTAGTTGTTTATGTATCCCAATTTACAAAGACACTAACCCATTATGGACATCAAGAATTATTGTGTAAAATTAAATAAATATTCATTTATAAAATTTAATATCTATATATGAAAATTATGGGTTCCCAAAAAATCTATGGGTAAAGACCCATTTAATTTGGAAAACTTATCTATATCATGATATATGTGGATGCATTTAGGGGATATATAATTCTGATCCCCATCCTTCATTTCATTTAAAATTAATTCATCAAATATTTAATGATAAATTTAATTCAATAAAAATATTCCTTATCAATAAATTTCAATTTTGTGTAAAGAATATAGACTATCAATATTTCCCCAGTCAATGAAATAGAATTCAAAGTAAAACAAAATATATAGAAATGGTATATAGTTTATAGAATAATAAGATCCACGGTACAAATAATATGTATATTTAATATAAATGTAATTTATAATGTAAAATAATCACCAGAAAGTGATTGTTTCAAGAGAAAGATAACGACCAGAAAATAAATAAAAGATGACTTTAAATTGATAATAAATGTATATTTTATAGTAAAATTAAGTCTTTTGGAAAATAAAAGTGATATAATAAAATAGGATTTCATTAAAGAGTTTTGTTTTTAAAACTATAGAAAATTTATTTGAGAATCTAAACAGCATAAAATTTTTATAGCGGCTGGAAAGTTAGATTACATCGAATAAGGTAAAAATACATTCCATTTGACTTTTGTAAAAAGATTTTAAAAAATAGAATGATTCCCTTATAAACTTTTAAAAATTAAAGGATTTCATAAAATTTCCTTAAAAAATAATTTTAGTAAATAAAAGGGGCTTTTGTAAAACTATTTTGAAAAATGTGGATATGGGAGAAAAATATACCTAATCAAAATAAGACTGAATTTTCTTTTAAACATTTTTATTGAAAGAGTAACATTAATTTAATAATAAGTCATCATTAATAAATTTATATATTCATGTTAAATAATTAAAATTGGTGGTTTATACACCACATAAAATTAAATGGGTTCATAATACCAAATGTGTCTCAATTGAGTGGGAATTGAGATGAGATCCCTCACCCCATGCTTCCCTTTAGTTAAATTTAATTTAGTATCAAATATAATGGTTTTAAATATGTTATTTATGTATAAAAAACCCTTTTAATATTTATCATATCATATATTATCTTCTTATAATATCTTATCATTTGTTCAACAATAATATTTCATTATTACCATAGTTTCATGTGTTAGTTGTTTTGTTTTATCGTCTATGTTTTGTTAGGGATGTTTTGGTTCTTTTTTATAGTATTTAGTTCCATAATATACTGAATTATATTATTGTCATAAATATCACAAATTTTAATTATATACTTTTTTATAATCATTCTTTAAATTTGGATATGAAAAATAAACCACATCACTTCATGGAGATGGTAGGTCATACGTACCCACGAACGATGTTATCATTTCTTTAATGGTTGAAAGTGTAAGGAATAGGATGATATATTAATTTTATAAAATCAATACCATGTCATAAGTATCATATATTTTCATTATTTACATCATTATTACTATCTAAGTGAGCCGGTTATGGAAACCAAATTACATTAGTTCGTGAGGCAGTAGTCCACTGTACACACGAGCAATGGTTTTGTTTTCCATTTTATAGAGAACGAGATTGATAAATATTATAATATAAAAATAATAAAATCTAAGTTTATAGTAGATACTAGTGTTATTATTTTTTAATTTTTATGAAATAATTGAATGTGTTAAAATAAGAAGTAAAAAAAGAAAGAGCTTGGTGAAGACAGTTACTTTCTCTTATAAAACATCCTTTGGATCTCTTATTAAGGACCCTATGGTTGGTATTTTGGGAAGAATAGAAGATCTAGAAGGTGTATAAGGATTTTTGGGAGGTATTTTCTAATTTTTTGGTTAATATAAATATCTAAATAGTTATGAATAATTATAGGGAGGGGGTTCCTTTTTATAAATGAGGTGACTACCACGCTTGTAATTTTTCAAATTTTTACAACAATGTCAAGTCACTTTCTTGGAAAAATGGCTCAAAATGGATCATATTATATTTTTAAAATATTAGGTTTTAAATCCATCCAATAAATGTTATTTTATAAACTTTTTAGAACATTTTAACTATTATTGTTTTATGTTAACCCCCCGATAAACCTATTTTAAACTTATTTGTAGTAATTAATTTTTATTGTTTTTACTATTCATTATGATAAAAAATTAAGTTGACTTTATACCTAATATTATTTATTCTAATTAAAAATTTGGAATCCGTTTTATAAAATTCAAATCACATTATTGGAAAATTTTAATTTAAAATATAAATCCACATAACACGATGATAAATGGTTTGTTAAGAAATGTATTTTTCAAGAATAAGATGATCATAAATTAACTATATAACTACAAATAATCAATTTATGGATTTAAATTCATATATTTAAATATATAATAAATAAATTCAATTTAAATAATTAATAATTAAATATTATTTTTATTAATTAAAATTGAAATACTTTATTCTTTTTTAAAAATAGTTTTCTGAAAAATATTACTTTTTACCTATAAATGATCCAATAAATTTTCTATAAAATCGATAGTGGATAAATTTTTGATTGTATATATTATAAAAATTTATTATATATAAAATAATTAATCTCAAAATACTATATTTCCAATTATTAATCAAGTATTATTTCTAAGGTAAAATTAAAAAAATCATTTTTGGATTATTTTTACCAAGTAAGTTTAAAATAAATATTCATCTTATCGAACTAGGTTTTTTTATTCCATGAAATATTAAAATGTGAATTGTGTTTTAGCTTTATTAAAATATCATTTTCACTTTCTATAATTGAAACTTAGGTGTTATATTCCACTAGCCTAAAAAATGTTCTCAAAATTTTCATGGATATTACTTTATAAGAAAATGAGGGAGATTCTTATTAATAACATCAACTAGTTCCCACATTTCTTTCTGGATTTTATGATTTCCCCAATCTAACTTCACTAGTTGAGTAATTAAATTTATCAATACTTGATCTCTAATTTCAAAATTATGGATTGGATCTTTATGGTAATATATATCAGGTTCTAAGTCAATTTCTTTATAGGTGAGAACATGCATTGGTTCTATTATCTAATTACATAAAAAATATATGGAACGCATAATGTAATTTAGAGAGACTTAGTAGCATTTCTAAAAGGTAATCAATAGATCTAATTTTTTCAAATATTTAAAAATTCTTGTTACAACTAGGGCTCATTTTACCTTTCTTACTGAACTTTATAACACCCTTACATGGAGGTACATTCAAGAAAAAATGATATCCCACTCGAAATTCCAAAAATTTACTTTTGTTATCATCATAGATATTCTGCCTACTTTGAACTACTTTAATATGATTCTGAATTCTTTACCATTAACATTTTATCCTTAATAATTAATGGTCCTACAATCTTGATTTCACTAAATTAATCCCAACAAGTTGGGGTGTGATATATCATTCCTTATAATGATTCATGAACCACTATTTGAATAATTTAATGGAAGTTATTTTTATAGGAAAAGTTTACCAAAGGTAAATACTGATCCCACATACCTTTAAATTCAAGTTATAATGACCTAAAAAATTCTTATAATGTTTGAATAGTCCTTTTGGAATGTTTGTAATTTTAAGGATGATAGGTGGTTCTCAAATGAAGTTTGGTATCAAGAGCCTTCTTAATAATTTTATAGATCTTGTTTATAAATCATGGGTCATGATCTGACACAACTGAATGAGTTACACCATAATGTATTATAAATTAATTAATATAGATATTTTCAAGGCACTAAAGTGGTAAATATTCTCTTATAGAAAAAATATGAAATTTTTTTATAGTGATCAACAAGAACTCATATTTTATCATTCTTTCTAGGTGTATTTGGTAATCCAATAACAAATTCCATAGTATAGTCATCAAATTTTCACATAGGAATAGGAATAAGTTGCATGAATCTACTAGGATATAGTCTCTTAGCCTTCACCTATTACCAAACAAATAATATTGATATATAATTAGAAATTTCATGCTTCATATTATCCCACCGAAATTATTCCTTCAAATCCTTATATATCTTGGTGCAACCATGGTGTATTGATAAATCTAAGCTATCAAAATTATCTAATAATTCCCTTTTTAGATCAGGCATATATGGAACACATAAAATCTTTCTAAATTTCATAACTAGGACTTCATATATGAAGTCTTCCAATTTCCCATCATTGAAGACATTAACACTAGTAGAAAAATCATTTTTAACGTCGTCAATTTGACGTCGGTTTATTATAAACCGACGTAAAATATTTTTTCGGATAAGTTTTGGCGTCGGTTTTTTTAAAAACCGACGTGAAAAAATAAAAAAAAGTTATGACGTCAGTTTTTTGAAAACCGACGCCAAAAAATAAAAAAAAATTAGTTTTGGCGTCGGTTTTTAAAAAAACCGACGCGAAAAAATAATGAAAAAAATGATTTGGCGTCGGTTTTTTTAAAAACCGACGTGAAAAAATAAAAAAAAAAGTTATGACGTCGGTTTTTATGAAAAACGACGCCAAAAATGTAAAAAAAATTACAGTCCTATAGATAATTCCCTAAGCTTTGATTTGACTGGTCATGGAGCAAAAACGGAGTTACGGATTAAAAGTTATGGATGTTGTAAGTTGAACTTCTCTAAAAGAAGTGTTAATTAAGTCCAACTTTCAAAGGCCATAACTTTTAATCCGTAACTCCGTTCTAGCTCCACGACCAGTAAAATCGAAGCTTAAGAAATTTTCTAACACATGGTAAATTGTTTTTTATGTTTTGACATCGGTTTTCATAAAAACCGACGCCAAAAAAAACTTTTTTGTTTTTCGGGTAGGTTTTTAGAAAAACCGACGCCAAAAATATGTTTTTTTACTTTTCGCGTCGGTTTTCATAAAAACCGACACCAAAAATGTAAAAAAAAATTACAGTCCTATATATAATTCCCTACGCTTTGATTTGACTGGTCATGGAGCAAAAACGGAGTTACGGATTAAAAGTTATGGATGTTGGAAGTTGAACTTCTCTAAAAGAAGTGTTAATTAAGTCCAACTTTCAAAGGCCATAACTTTTAATCCGTAACTCCGTTCTAGCTCCACGACCAGTCAAATCGAAGCTTAAGAAATTTTCTAACACATGGTAAATTTGTTTTTTATGTTTTGACATCGGGTTTCATAAAAACCGACGCCAAAAAAAACTTTTTTGTTTTTCGCATCGGTTTTTAGAAAAACCGACGCCAAAAATATTTTTTTATACTTTTCACGTCGGTTTTTTTAAAAACCGACGCGAAACGTATTTTTTTTATCTTTTTAGCATCGGTTTATTTAAAAACCGACGCCAAATAGTATTCACTAATACGCGGGATCAAAATTTTAATTTTTTTCACAACGTGCGTTTAACTTTTTAAAATCCCGCCTATATTTTCATACAACTCAATCGAAAATATTTTCATTTACTATATATAAATCTGTTTGTCCTTCATTTATCATTTTCATCCTCTTCGATTCAATCAAGTTTTCAATGCGGCATCAATCATTAATTTGATTACGGTACGTATTATATTCATTCATTTTCATTATTATTAATGTCCTTCATTTATAAACAACTCGATTAGATTTAAAATAATGATGATTTACTTTTTTTATTGTGTTAAAAATATAAAACGTTCGGATGACATTTACCAAGATTTGTGTAAGTTTAATTATCGATCGTCGTTTTTATTATCACATGAGATCTACGCTAAATATAAGAGATATGATGATAAACAACATATCATTTCAATGGAAGATCGAAAAATAATCGAAATGTGTTTGAAGTATTATGTATATTTTATATCATTTGGTGTACGTGATTTTAACTTGTGTTTATCTTGTTTTCTTTAAAACATATTGTATCAATCGATACTTTGACATGTTCAACTTCTGACGGCCATAACTTTTGATCCGTAACTCCGTTTTAGCTCCACGACTAGTCAAATCGAAGATTAGGAAATTCTCTAAAACATCGAACAATAAAAATTGCTTTTTGGCGTCGGTTCTTGTAAAAACCGACGCCAAAAATAAGTTCTTTCCATTTACGACGTCGGTTTTTTTCAAGAACCGATGCCGAAACTATTTTTTAAACTTTTTGGCGTCGGTTTTTAGGGAAACCGACGCCAAAAATGATGCGGATGAGTTTATTTGGTGTCAGGTTTTTACAAAACCAACGCAAAAAAGCAATTGAAATTTGTTTTTGGCGTCGGTTTACAAAAACCGACGTAAAAAGTCATATTTTTTACGTCGGCAACTTCAACGTCGGTTAAAAACCGACGTAAAAAATAAAAAAAACCGACGTTAAAGACCTTTTTTCTACTAGTGTAATTTTCTTTTTCAAATCAATATCATCATGTTGAAAACTTTTTATATTTTTCAATAAATATTTTTTTTTAAATTATTTGAAAAATGAGTGATGCTTCCCCCTAATTAAAAATTTTCATATCCATCTTCAATAAATCCATGAACTTAGGATCCTTAACAATCTTCATTTTGGCCAGGACTCCATGATATTTCATGTACAATGTATTTTCTACCATATTTTTCTTCCCTGGGTGGTATTGTATTGAGAAATAATAATCCTTGAGTATCCCAAGTGATCTCATTTTCATCAAATTGATCTATTTCTGTGAAAATATGTATTTCATCCTCCTATGATCTGTTTATATCTTACTTCCTTCACTATATATATAATGTATTTATATTTTCAAATAAAATATTACATCTTCTATTCAAAGATCATGGGTTAAATAGTTATTTTCATGAATCTGTAAATGACTATATTCATTAGAAATAACTCTATCATTATAAAAAATAACACAAACAACTCCCATATTCAATGTGTCACTATATATTATAAATCCATATTTCATGATAGAAGATTCAAAATTGGATCATTTACCAATATCATCTTAAATTCTTCAAAACATTCTTCCCATTCCATTATCCATGTGAACTTAACTCATTTATGTGTAAGATTGGTTAAAGGGTTACCCAATCAAGAAATTTTTTGAATAAATCACCGATAGTAACCTAGAAAACCAATAAAACTATATAAATTGGTTTGGTTTGTTGGTTTAAGATATTATTTTATTAACTTTATCTTTTTTAGATCAATTGAGATTCCATCCTTGGAGATAATGTGGATAAGAAAAGATACTTTATCAAGCCATAATTCATACTCTCTAAATTTCCCATATTATGAATTTTCTCTAAGGGTCTTAATAATGATTCATAAGTGATTCACATGGTCCTAATATATTTTAGATTATATGAAGATATAATCATGAAAAAACAAAAAAAAATCCAGATATTCCTTAAATAATTTATTCATTAGATCCAAAAAATAGAATGTATTTTTAATTACAAATGGAATTACTGAAAACTCATAATATAAAATACCATAATTTTCATACAAATATATTGAATCTATATAGAATAATATTCATTACATAATATAACAAAACCAGGACATAACCATATAAGTTTAGTGCATTTAGAAACTTGGAAACATAAATAACTGATTCATAAAACATCTATATCATCTCTCGCTTATTCCTTCGTAACTAGAGCACTTTTTGAAACATCTTATTTAATATCATTATTCATATCCTAGGGAAAAAATATAATAAAATGGTGATATAATAGGAACAGTAAGGGAAAATCAAGGGAGATATCATAAGTATAAGGTCATAAGAACAAAAAAATAACTTTTGAAAATTATATCATGTATATCAAAGATCATGATATCATGTCGTTGAATAAATCAAAGAAGTTCATAAAGAATAAAAGATCATATTCCATGATAGAATAAAATAATACATGAAATTTTGGAATACACATAAGTAAAGAAAATAATTTCTATATTATTCAAGTCTCACTGCCAAGACCATCATAGCATACAATGTACCTTACTGAACTGAGTTCACTTCCCATTCCAAACTTGTATTACTGAACCGTGTTTACTATCCATTCCAATCCTTTTAATCTCATGAGATATAAATCTTTACCCAATGCATTAGAGGTAGATATAGGTACCACCCATCACATAATTAAAACCATACATATGTGTGCCACAAGAACATAAGTTATTCATCATATCAGAACCCATATATAAAAAAATGGGTTTAATAAACATCATTACATCATAACATAACCCATGAAAAATAAATGGGCTTCATAAATATCATAAAATCATGAATATAAAACAACTATTCAAATAATATGGATTTTATCCATGAATCATAACCCTAAATAATGTATAAGTAAAAAAATTAATGTTATCTTAGAAAGAAAATAATTCTTGTGGAAAATATTCTTTCTTCTTTGAAAAAAATTTATTTTATTAAGATGTCACAAAATTATAAAAGAAAAAATTTTCTTCAAAAATAACCTTGTAATTTTGTGAGGGAATATTGAAGGAATAAAGGTTTCATAAAGGTGTAAAAATATGTTTATTCTATATAACTTAAAAAGACATTCCTCTCGTACTTTTTTGGAAAAGTTTAAATGTACCTCATTAGGAAAATGACAAAAACATTCCTTTCAAACCATTTAGTAAAACTTCACACATTGGTAAAAATTAAATTAACAACTGTATAAGAATATTAAAAACATTTTTAAAAACATTTTTAAGAAAAATGGACATGGAATATAAATATTTTCTAGTATATACTTATATATAAACAATCCCGAATAATAATGAGATTGTGAAATTAATCCTTACATTAGATATGATTTCCTAATTACATATCTAAAACCCTTATATAATGTTTTAAATAATGTTATTAACTTATTATAGAACCATATTAATATTTATTATATTATATATTATTCTCTTATATCATCTTATCATCTAATTGATAATAATATTTCGTTATTACTCTTCTTCCAGCTGTTAACTGGTTCATTTTCCTATACATATTTTGTCATATAAGTCACAATTCTTGTACATAGGATATAGTTCCATTATTTCAAAAATGATATTAATTTAAAATATATCATATTTATTCATTATAAACATTTATATAATCATTATTGAATGGTTAATATGAAAAATTAATTTCATCATGTCATGGAGACGGTTAGTCGTACGTACGCAGGAGCGATGGTATCATTCCATTAATGGTAAAAGGGTAAGAAAGTGCATGGTATATAATTTGTTCCAAAATAAATATCAAGTTATAATTATCACATATATATATATATATATTATTTCCATAATTATCCCCATCCAAATAAATTTGTGATGAAAAACAGATTACACCACGGCATGGAGATGATAAATCATACATACGCATGCGCGGTGATTTTATTTTTCATAGGATGGATAAAAGGTTGAATATGGTTATTCGATAACAATAATAACATCTAATAATTATTATTATATTTTAGTTATTACTTTATATTGTAAAAACACATTAATACTAAGTAGAAGAAGAAGAAGAAAAATCTTGAAAGAGTCGGCAAAGAAGATTACCTCATCTTCGACAAACATCCATTAGAACTACTCTTACGGACACTATAGTTGGTCTTTTGAGAATACTAGAACCTCTATAATGTGAATAGTTAATTTTATAATAGAAAATTTTAGGGTATTTTCATGCTTTAAAGCTCAATATAAAGTGAGGAAGTGAGGGAGGAGGTGCCCTTTTATAATTGAGGTAAGGGGCACTTTTGAAATTTCTAAAAATATTAATTTATAATAAATTAAATATCAATAAAAATACCTAAAAAAAGTTATGTTTTAAAATTTAATATAAGATAAGGTTTTCATCGCATTAAGAAATATATTTTTTACAGGTTTTTTGAATTATTATAAATCTTATCATTTTGATTAACCCTTAGTTAACCTATTCTAATTTTAACTAAGGTAACAACTCTTTTAATATTAAATGGTTGTAATTTTTACTTACATGATGTAAATTATACAATACATGAATATTTTAGATCTTATTATATTTCTATTTTTATATATTTTTATGATTTTTAAATAATTTAATAAAATATTATTTTGATAAAATATTATTAGTGTCAATTTTGACCCTATTCATTACTTGGAGTTTTACAAATATCAAGATAACATGTTATATTCTAAAAAATATATTTTATTATATCTCTAATAAGTCAAGTTCATCTATAAATTTTTTTATCACATTTATTATCTAAAATTATATTTATTTTAATATTTTTAGTAACATTTATTGATATTTCCATTAATAATATAAATACTACATTAGTGTTGTGTAATCATTTAATATACTTATTTTTTCATTAAAATTAAAAATATAATACTATGATGAATATAAATATTTATATTTCATAAAATATTTATATTCAAATAAATATATTTGTTAAACCTATATTTAACATGATATAATATTTAAAACATGAATATGACATCTTTAAATTTTTATTAAATAAAATATTATAAATATAATAATCTCATCTAAGTGACCCAAAAAGTAAAAATAAATTTATATCAAGAAATTAAATTTATTAATTTAAAATTTTACATTAATATTCATTAAAAAAATAATTTTTCCTTATATGGACACATAATGGATATTTAAGATAAGGAAAGTGACATTTTGTGTCTTTCATTGATTTAAATATTATATAAGCCATTTTTATGGAAATTTCCCATTAAAAAAATTAATTTAAATCCTTATATATTAAGGGTCAAATTAAAATCATACAATAAAATTTTTTCATGTGTTATATTCATTTTATAACCATTATCATTTTATTTTAAACCTAAATTACCCAATTTACCCTTTATCATGTTAACAAAATTTATCAAAGTATTTATATTGGACAAAAATAAAATAGACCTATTCACTGAATTTGGAGCTTGTGAATCTAAATTTTTCATAAAATTTTCATAATTCAAAACATAGAAGTTACAAAATTTACTTTAAAATAAAACTAGTAGAATTCCATGAAAATAAGTTTTCAAAAAAATGATTTTAAAACAAAAAATATTTTCATAATAAATTTGGGTATAAAATCCTTTTAAAAACCATAATTTAAATCTTTTAAATTAAAATAATATTATTAAAATTTAAAAATAATAAAAACTAAATTTTACCTTGTAAAGACTTTAAAAGAAAATACAGTTTTCAAAAAAATTAGTATTTTCACTATTCCTTAAAAAATCAGAAAAATACTTTTAAAATAATTTTGACTTTATGAATTCAAAAAATTAAATTCAGTTTCTCAAATAAATTTTCTATAACTTCTAAAAATTAATTAATAAAAACTCATTTTTAAAGAAAAAATATTTTTTGAAGAATAATGTTATTTTACTAAAAATGTTTGATTGTTTTATAAGAACTTACCAATAAATTCATATTGATTTGGACCTTTATTTTTTTCATAAATTATTTAATTATATTTATTACTTCCAATTTAAATACTTTTTTGTAATGGTTATTTTATAAAAATAATGTCTCGTAGTTCATTTAAACTCACTGTTGAATGCAACGCAAGCTATAAAAGAATTAGAATTATTCAAAGAGAAATATTTCATAAAAATATATAGGTATTACATTCTACCCCCTTAAAATAAATTTCTCCCTCTAAATTCATCACTTGGATACAAACATACGGGGATACCTCTACCTCATCACATCCTTTGGTTCCCATGCAGCTTCCTCAACTTGGTGGTTCTACTATAAAACATTAACCAAGATAATGGCCTTGTTTCATAGAAATTTTTCTCTATCATCAATAATATATATCGATTGTTCTTTATAATAAAGATTTATCTATAGTGGTATGACTTCTGAGTTTAGTTTATGTAGGGGATCAAGTATGTACTTTCTCAGGAGAGATACATGGACACATCATGAACTTGAGAGAGATTCGGTGGAAGCACCAATCGATAGTCTACCTTCCCAATGAAATCCATAATTTCAAAAGGATCGATATACCTAGGGATTATCTTTATCTTCTTTCCAAATATCATTACTCTCTTCTAGTTAAATATTCATATAAATTCCTTTTTACCCACTTCAAACTCTAGGACTTTTCATTGATTATAAACATAACTTTTTTTTCAACTTTGAGATGATCTTATACATTGTTGAATATATTTAACCTTATATTCCATTTCTTTAACTAGATCATGTCTCAATAGATTTATTTCCTCAACATAATTCCAGAATGATGGAGTTTTACACTTCTTATCATCGAGGGCTTCATAAGGAGCCAGCTGAATGCTAGAGTAAAATATATTTTTGTAAGAAAAATCTAAGAAAGATAGGTGTTGATACCTACCTCCTTTGAAATCAATAGATCAAGCTCTTAACATGTATTCTAGAGTTTGAAATTCCCTCTTAGACTTACTATCTTTGTAAGTATGATAAGTATTGATAAAACTTAACTCTATATCCAAAGCCTTCTAAATACTTCTCCATAATTTCTAGGTAAACCTTGGATCTTAATAAGATATGGTAAAAATTGGTGCTCCATGAAATCGCACCACTTCCATAATATATATTTTGAAAATATGATCAAGATATAAGTATTATTTGATAGAAATTAAGTGTTCTAAATTCATTAGGTGATAAACTATAACCCATATAGCATTACAAACTTTAGATGTTTTGGGAAATCTGACGAAAAATTCTATGGTTATGTTTTCACATTTTCATTAAGGTATGGGTGATGTTTGTAACATCCCCTTATACTTCTATATTTAATCCTTGACTTCCTAAAAAACCAAGAATCTAGAAACATATTCCACAATATATTTTTTCATTTCATCCCACCATAAATACTCTTTCATGTCCATATACATCTTTGTGCTTCCAGGATAAATAGAGAATGATGAACTATGAGCCTCATCCAACATAACCTTTTTTAATTATGATATTGGGAAATAAAAACAATATTCATGAACTTTATTATTCCATCACAGTCATAGTTGAACTCGAGAACATTTCTTACCTTATTTTTTAGCTCTATATCTTTCTTATATGCCTCCTTAATCTTTACATGCATAGATTGTTGAACATTCATTTGAGAAAGATAAGATTTATACCCTTCCTTTATGATTCCAGATCCATCCTTTGAAAATCCATTAATATTGTATCATCTTTTATCCTCATAATAGATAGGGATATCATGGTTCTTTCGACTAAAATCATATACCACCTTATTTGCTTTCCCACGATAGTAATGTATTGAGAAATTGTGATCTTTAATAAACTCTAACCACCCCCTTTGGAATATATTCATTTACTTTTGAGTGAAAATATACTTTATACTCTTATGATCAGTATATACAATACAATTTTATACATAAATATAATGACTCTATATCTTTAATGAAAATATTAACTCAACTAACTCCAAATCACGATTTATGTAATTTTTATCATGGATTTTCAATTTTCATGAGGCATAAGCTATCACTATATCATTTTTCATGAGAAAACATCCCCACCCCTTCTTTTATGAATAACTGTAGATCACAAATCTTTCTCCACTATAGGGTAGTGTGAGAATAAGCACACAAACTAACCTTATTTTTAGGTCCTTGAAATTCTGTTCACATTCCTCCATCTATATGAACTTATCTACTTTTCAAGGAAACTTGGTGAGTGGATTTAAAAATCATGATAAATATTTAAAAAAAACATTAATAATAACCAGCTAAACAAATAAAACATCATATCATAGTTATTGTTGTTTGTCTAGGTCAATGTTCAATAACTTCAGTCTTTACTGAATCTATATATATTCCATCTCTTTAGATTATGTGTACCAAAAATGAAACTTTATGAATCCAAAAATCACACTTGGTAAATTTTGTATAAATATTCTCCTTTCTAAGGGTATTTTGTATAATAATAAAGTGATCTTAATGTTCTTCCTTACTCTTCAAATATAAAAGAATATCATCAATAAATACTTCCAAAAACTAGTCAAGATTGTCTCTAAAGACTCTATTCATTAAATCCATGAATATAGAGAGGTAATTATTTAGACCAAAAGGAATCCCTATAAATTCATAGTGTCTATACCCTATATGGAATGTTTTCTTGGACATATCTTAACTCGTAACCCTTAATTAATGATATCTATAATGAAGATCATTCTTAGAAAAGTATTTAGATCCACATAGTTTGTCAAATAAGTCATCAATATTAGGAAGAGGATATTTTTTCTTAATAGTGATCTTGTAAAGTTATCAATAATCAATGTAGAGTCTCATTAATCCATATTTATTTTGAAAAATAGGAAAAAGGTGCACCCCAAGGTGATTCACTAGGGTATATGAATCTATTATAAAGATTATCTTGTATTTTCTTCTTTAATTCATGTAATTCAATTGGGTACATTCTATAAGGAGTCTTTGAAATAGTAATAGCACCTGGTATGAGTTCAATTGAAAACTCAACTTCACAATTTAGTGGAATACCTGGTAATTATTCTAGAAATACATCAACAAAAAATTTTACAATAGGTTTATACTTAATGTTTATTTTTTCCTCAACTATCTAATATATATAACCTTCATTTATTTGAATTTAGAACCACAAAATGGAAGTAATTTCCACCAGAAGTTCATATTCATCCTTACATCAGTATGATCATAGATTCATTCGGAATATGAATGTTACTTCTTTTCCTTGTTAGTTTATATGATCTCTATATAGAGAATATCAATACATTCCAATAATCACATCTAATTAAACTAAAGGAAGGATTAAAAGATTTACATGAAGCACTTTCCCAAAAACATTAATCAGAGAAGAGATATAAACTTGTGATGTGACCATTGTTCCATTATGAGTTTTCACATCTAACTCAACATCTAATTGTTGATATAATATGGTGATAACCTTAGAAAATTATTTAGAAATAAAAGAGTGGGTGGATACATAATCAAATAAAACATTAGATACTTTAGAGTGGATGGTAAGTGTACCTTTCACCACTTCATTGTCATACTCCACCTGGACAATAGTGATCACATACGATTTTCCGTTATATTTGGACTTAATAGGTTTCTAGAATTTATCATCATTGATATCCCTTGGATTAGGTAATTAGATAGAATTATTCACATTTTTCATTGAATTTGTAACATTAAAGTTTAGGAGGTTCATTCTGTATAGCCTTTTCTCTATTCACATCATTAGATACCTTTTACCCATCACTTTGGTAGTCAATTTATGAATGACCTTATTTTCAACACTTAAAATATTTACTAGTCCCCTTAAAATGGTTTCCTCTATGTTTATTTCCACAATTTTATCATAAATGAAATCTCATATTCTTTTTACACTGTTTTTAGATTTTCCTTTGAATTCTATTTTTCTTTTCTTATCGAATCCATAAGATTGATGGGTAACTCCAATATCCATCTAAACCTTCAGAGCACATTGAATTATTTCCTCATAGATATTGATGTCCATTATGGATAATTCCCTTTGAAGACTTGGTTTTAATCCACTGAAGAATTGATCGACCTTATTTTCAGGTTATATGATAATTCCCAAAGCGTACATTACAAGTGATGTAAAATTTTCTTCATAGGTACCAATGGATTATTCATCCTTTTGATTAAGATTGAGGAACTAATTGTCCATCTTATTTCAAATAATATTAGGAAATTACTTATTAAAAATAAGTTAATAAACTTTTAACATTCTATAGAGTCAATTTCATCTCATTGTGTTGTATTCTTGATGAGGTTCCACCATTGATATGTTTTACCTCTGAAATGATAGACTACCAAAATTAATTTCTCATGTTCTGAACAATGGAGAACCGAAAATGTCTTTTTTGTTATACTAATCCATTTTTCAGCCACTAGTGGATCAGAATACCCACTAAAATAAGGTGGTCTCTTCCTCATGAAGGAATCAACATAATGTTTTTCCCTTATTTTCTCATTTGGAAGTAATATATGATTCATTTATAGAGAAATTTATGTGCGCATAGAAACTATATTTTTCATTAAACCTCTCGTAACATTTAGTTTCTTGGGAGTAAAATTGTTGCATTTCCCATCGCATTTAGTATTAATATGGTTTCTTCAAGTTCCAGCCATTGAATAAAACCAAAAATCATAGTATGAGCAATACTAATTCTAGTGAGAAAACCACATAATCAAAGGAAATTTCTTATAAAATTTAAATTCAAAACACCTTGGGTTCTATCTAAGGTTATTCTTGATAATTACCAAAACACTAGGATTTTATCCTATAGTTAGACTTATACTTAGGGTTCTCAATATGGTTTTCTCATTCTATTTTAAAAAGGTAAAACTAAACCTTTCTCTAATACCAACTATAATGGCCCATACTTTTCATACATGGATATTAAATCTAAATAAAATAATATTCATTACATAATATTAAAAAAATACACCATAACTATATAAGATTTGTTTCTTTATAAACTAGAAAATATAATCAACTAATTAATAAAACAACTACATCATATCCCACTTATTCCTTCATAATTAGAACCCTTTTTGATACATATTACTTAATATATTTCTTCACATCCTAGGAAAAATAAACATAAGAAAAGGGTAAGATAAAATGCTCATTAAGGGTAAATCAAGGGAGATAACATAATAATAAGGGAACAAGAACATGAAAATATCTTTTGAAAATTATATCCTATATATCAAAGATCATGATATCATGTCATGGAATAATTCATATAAGTTTTTAAAGAATCAAAAAATATATTCCATGTGATCATAACATAATACATAAAATTATGGTATACAAATAATCATAGAAAATCTTTTCCATATTATTCAAGTATCACTACCAAGACCATATTGCGGACAAAGTCTCTTACTGAACCAAGTTTACTCCCCATTCTATCCCTATATTACCGAACCAAGTTTACAACCCATCACTATCCTGTTTATCTCATGAGATATAAATATTTACCCAATGAATTAATGGTAGATATAGGTCTCATACATAAAATAATGAAAACCATATATATGAATTCCATAAGAACATAATTAATTCATCATATTAGAAACCCAATATAAAAAAATGGGTTTCATAAACATAATTCCATCATAATATAACCAATGTAAAAGAAATGTGTTTCATAAATATCATTCTATCATAAACATAAACAAGCTATAGAAAGAATAAGGATTGATTAATTGAATAATAACCCCAATTAAATCATAATTAACATAAAATAATGTTAACTTAGATATAAAATAATTCTACAACATCACTTGAAAATAATTATTGAGGAAAATATCATTTATTCTTTGAAAACATTTGTTTTCTTAAGATGCTGCACAATTTTAAAAGAAAACATTTTATTTAAAAATAAAATTGTAATATTGTAAGGAAATATTCAAGGAATTAAGGAATAATTAAATAAAAAAAATTCATTCATGTTTTATAAGTTAAAAAACATTCTTCTCATACCTTTTATGAAAAAGTCTAAAAGTACCTCATTCAGAAAAATGAAAAAAAAGATTCATTTCAAACCGTTTTATAAAATTTCACACATGGGTAAAAATGAATTTAGAAAATTTTATAATAATATTAATAATATTTTTAATTTTTTTAAGAAACATAGGCATGAAATATAAATATTTCCTAGCAGATACTTACGTATAAACAATTCTGAATAATAATGATATTGTGAAATTAACCCATACCTTAGCTCGGATTTCCTTCATGTGTATATAAAACTCATATATAATGTATTAAATAATTTTATTAACTTATTATAGATCCATATTAATACTTATGATATTATATATGATCCTATTATAACATCTTACCACCCATTTGATAACAAATTTCATTATTACACTTATTTCATGTGTTAACAACTTCATTTTCCTATGCATGTTTTGTTATATAAGTTTATTTTATTGTGCATAATATATAGTTACATTATTTATATAATTTTATTAATGTAATATATATCATATTTATTCATTATATAAATTTATATAATCATTCTTTAATGTTGAATATGTAAAATGAATCGCATCTAGTCGTGGAGATGGTATGTCGTACGTACACACGAGCGATGGTATCATTCCTTTAATGGTAAAAGGGGAAAGAATTAGAAGGTATATATTTTGTTCCAGAATCAATATCATGTTATAATTATCATATATATATATATATATATTATTTTCATCATTATACTCATTCAAATAAAGTTGTGATGAAAAATAGATTACAACACAACGTGGAGACGGTAAGTTGTACATACGCACACACGATGCTTTTTTCATGAGATGGACAAAAGGTAGAATATGGTTATTAAATAATCATAATAAAATATAATCATATGTATTATATTTTATTTATTACTGTATAATTGAAAAAATATTTGAATAGGATGTTGGAGAAGAAATTATCTTGAAAGGGTTAGTAAAGAAGATTACCTCTTATTTAGAAAACTTCCTTTAGATCTCCTCTTAAGGACACTAGGGTTGGTATTTTGAGAATAAAATCACCTCTAGAATGTGGATATATAATTTAAGAAGGTAAATTGGGAAGGTATGATCTAGATTTAAGGCTTAATTTGATGTGAATAAGTGTGGAATGAGGTGCCTTTTTATAATTTATGTGAGAGACACTTTTGGAATTTCAAAAAATATTAATTTATAATAAATTCTATATCAACCCAAATACCTCAAAAATTAAATGTATTGAAATATATGATGATATGAAGTTAAAATATAATGAACCAGTACATTTTTTACAAGTTTTGGTATTAGTTTAAACATTATCATGTTAATTAACCGTTAGTTAACCTATTTTAATTTTAACTAAGGTAACAAATATTTCAATATTAAAAAGTTTAAATATTTTCTTATTTGATGTCAATTATACCTTCAATTAACATTTTAGACCATATTATAATTATTATTTATTTTTAAATATTCTTTATGATTTTTAAATAATGTAATAAAATATTATTTTTTTAAAATATCATTAGTGTCAATTTTGATAATATTCATTAATTAGACTTTTAAAAATATAAATATAAAAAGTTAACTTATATATATATATACCTTAGAGGTTAATATTATCTAGAAATTTTTTTATCACATTAATTATCTAAAATTATATTTATTTTAATATTTTTAGTAACATTTATTTGATATTTCCAATAATAAAATAATTACTACATAAGGGTTGTGTAATTATTTAATATACTTATTTGTTAAAAAAAATTAAAAATAAAATAACTTGATGAAGATAAATATTTTATATTTTATAATAATATTTTTAGTCAGATATATATTTTTCAACCCTATATTTAGAATAAAAAAAATATTTAAAACATGAATGTTCCATGTTTAAATTTTCATTTAATAAAATATTAAAAATATCATAATCTTATATAAGTGGTAAAAAAAGTCAAAAAAAAAAATATATCAATAAAATATATTTATTAAGTTAAAAATAAACATTAGTATTTGTTTATAAATTTGTTTTTCTCCATGTGGACACAAAAGGGATATTTAAGACAAAGAAAGTGAGATTTTGTCTTTCTTTGGTTAAAATTTATATAAGTCACTTCCATGAGAAAGTGTCCATTAAAAAACATAATTTCAATCCTTATATGTTAAGGGTCTAATTATATTCATAAAATAAAATTTTTTCATGTGTTAGAGTCATTTTATAGTCTTTACCATTTTATTTTTAACCTAAATTACCTAATTTACCATTTATCGTGGTAACAAAATTTACAAAAGTTACTATTCATATTAGACAAAAATAAAAGGGGAATATTCATTGAATTTGAAAATTTTGAATCTAAATTTTGAATCCATTTTTCAAAATTCAAAACACATAAGTTACATAATTTAATTTAAAATAAAACTGGAAAAATTCCCTGAAAAATAGTTTTTCAAAAAAAATTCCCTTTTAAAACAAAAAATGTTTTAATAACAAATTTTTGTAAAAATTAATGTTCAAAAGCCATAATTAAATTTTTTTAAATTAAAATTAACTTATTAAAATTTAAAAATAATAAAAACAAAATTTTACTATATAAATAATTTAAAATAAAATATATTTTTCAATAAAAATCAGTATTTTCACCATTTCTTTACAAAAATAAATGTTTTCAGAAAAAAAAATTAAGATGATTTTCACAATCTGAATTAAAAAAAAATAAAATTAATTTTTTCCAATAAGTTCTCTATAAATTTTAAAAATTAATTAATAAAAAAAAAAGAAAAACTCATTTTTGAAGAAAATATATTTTCTTAAGAATAAAGTGATTTTACTAAAAATTGTGTGATTCGTTTCAAAGAAGTTACCAATAAATTCATATTGATTTAGACCTTTGTTTTTATTTAATAAATTATTTATTCATATTTATTACTACCAATTTAATGACTAGTTTATAACTATCATTTTATATTGATAGTGTCTCACAGTTCATTTAAACTCATAGTTGCATGCAACGCAAGATATTGAAGAATTGGAATTATTTAAAGAGAAATATTTCATAAAAATATCCACGTGTTACACATAATGTTCATACCTTGTATAAAATTTTTTCTTTAGAATGTATTATTTATTTACTCATAATTGATGATGACCATAAGGGATTTAAATATTTGAAAAATATTGAGCTCTGTGAAGTTGACCCAATAAGTCATCAATGTGAGGAAGAGGATACTCATTATTTATCATAATAGTATTTATTTTCCTAAAATAAATGAACATCCTCATAAAACCATCTTTCTTTTTAATGAAAAGAATAGAGTCTACCCAAAGTAAAATAATAGGTAATAAAAAACCTTTATCACACAACTCTTGTAGTAGTTTCTTTAACTCTACTAATTCTAAATTGGCTATTATATAGGGATTCATTGATATAGGTATTGAATCAGGGATTCAATCAATGCAATATTCAACTTTAAGTTTTGGTGGAATTCCCAGTAATTCCTTAAGAAATACAACAATTTATTCAGGTAAAATTATAACTTTCTCAATATGAAGATTACACTTTCCATTTATAGGTTTTGTATACTCTTCTTCCCCAAGAATATCATTCAGAAGATCTACTAGTGGTATACATAGACATGCCTTGGGTGATGAAGCATAACCTCTATAAATAAGAAATTACACATACTTATCATAGTAATTTCCATTTATTTTTAATAATTTTTTGTATCATATATTAATATCCAGTCCATACCAAGGATTATATTAAATTAAATCATTGTTGTAATAATAAATTCAGTAAATATGTTTTTTTTATCTATCATAATGGGAACTGACTTTCACATTTTTTCATTTTCACAAGGATATTTGATTGACAACACACTTATTAAGGTGATAAGGAAATATCCAAATTCCTTATAAAACATGGAAAATATAAAAGAGTGTGAAGATCTAGAATCAAATAATCATTGTCTAAATTTGAGTCTATGATTAAAGTGCCTTTCACCATATCATTGGGAAATTCAATCTTAGTAGTGGTGATCATATATACTTGGCCTTCTTCCCTTAGAATATTATGTGGTAGGTTCCCTTGATTATTGGGATATTGGTATGAATAATTCCCAATTTCTTTACAGTTGAATCACTAGACTATAGGGTTTTCTCTATTCCCCTTCCATTCATTAGCCTAGTATCCATTATCTTTGCACTTGTAACAAAATCTCATTCCCTTCAATCATTTTTCATGATTTTTTATTCCATAATATGCAAAAGATAGAAATTACTTAATTATCTTATTCATATTTGATGCATTCCATTTTTCTTGGTGTTAATCAAAACTTTTATTTTCTTGAATTCACTTGAACATATAGGATTTAAGAATTTCCTTCTTAGTTGTAATGGAACATAGTACTATTTTATCATATGATGAAAAGGTTTGGAAAACTAATTCCCTTAGAAGGGTTATATTAATCCCATCAAATAAATGATCAATATTTATTTCCAAATTACATATGTAATATATAGTATACTTTTCAAATCTTGGAATGTTATCTTTATACATTGAAAAACTTTCTTCTTCATTTTTATTTAATCTAAAGAACTTTCAATTCATTTTAGTTAGTTGCTCATGAGGGAAATATTTATTGAAGAATGTTTCTTTAAAATATATCCATTCAATTTATTCTATTTCTTCCTCCTCCCTAGAATTATGGATCAAAAAACCACTATTGATCATCATTTCTCTTGAGAAAATATACATCAATTATAAAATTTTCCCTTTCATCACATCCCAAACACAAAAATATCTTTTCAAGGGACTTAATCTAATGCTCAATTACTAGAGGATTAGTATTCCCACTAAATTATGGGGATTTTTTGTCACATAAAATGATCCAATATTGGTGTATCATGTTTCAAAACATCATGTGGCTACATATTTTCATGGTTATTAGTCAAAACATGGGTCAGCTACCCTAATATGACCATGATCTTCTCATTTTCGATACCATTTTTATTGGCCAGATCAATAGAGAGATATATACATTGTCCATGAGTATATATATGATTCTTCCTACAAATAACCATTTCTAAAAAATATAATACACTAAATTATCTTATAATATTATGAATTTTAAATCAAAATATATGATTATAAATATGGTATAACACATAATAAAAATTAAATATTTATTCATTATTAATATCAGAATCATAAACCTGGTTTCTTTAAGAATATCATGAAAATATAAAAATATTATCATATATTTCTTAATGGTTTGTAAATAAAATGTGAATTAACCAAATCATATCCCCTGTTAATTTCAAAATAGGTGTGTTGAAAGGGTTCTTTCATTGTTCACCAGAATGATGAATGATATATACCCAACCAACTCTTTACTAGTTTATTACCTATAGATGCATCTTTACCAAAACCATGTCCACTTGTAGTATCCCTATAGGGATATATTTCTAGTAAAACCACATGATATACACCTTACAAAATAATTATGACGTTATCCTATACTAAGATGTATCCTCAAATTCAGACACAGGGTTATGTCCCCTGATATATGTTTTCTTAAATGTATTTCCCTATATTTCTATTAAACTTTCTCTGAAACCAACTCTAGTATCTCGTAATTAGTGGTTATTTTATTAAATTGGTATAAGATATAAAAGATATCATCCCCATGGATGGATCAATTTAGTATTCTTGAAAAAACAAAATATAAACATGTTTTCCTTATTACATTGGAGATATAAAAAATAAATAAAGTAAATAAATCCATCCTTAAAATTATTAAAATATTCATTCTTCATATCCTGGATAAATGAAAAAATATAAGGGTAATTTCAAATTCTCAATAAAGTTTAAACACAATAAGATTTTTCATGAATAAACAAGGATTAATTAATATGGAATGGTAAATAATTAAAAACGTATTTCATTTAATCAATAACTTAAAAATTAAATACATAAATAAATAACATCAATATTGTAATCTCATAGATAATAATGACTGAATTATCAATGAATGAAATTCATAAAATTGTTTTTCATGATCTCAAACATCATGATATATTTACCATAAATACATTACACCAAGACAATTTTAAAAAATAGGTAAAGACCAATTTAATATAGTCAATTGATTTGTCTAATTAGACATGTCGAATCATATTGGGGTTATATAATTCCGGTCCCTACTCATCAATACATTTAAAATATATTCCACATATATCAAATAATCAATTTAATTCATGAATAATATCCCTTATCAATAAATATCTGTATTGAGTTTAGAATATGAATTATCAATATTTCCCTAGTTAATCAGTAAACTTTAAGAGTAAAACATCATATGTAAAAATGTTATATGGTTTAGGAAATAATCATATCCATGATATAATGAATATGGATAATCAAGAGAAATGTAATGTCCTATGAAAAATTATCACTAGAAATTTAATGTTTTAATAGAAATTTAACGATCACAAAATAAATTAAAGATGAATTTTAATACATTTAAAATATATGTTCTGTAGTAAAATCAGGTATTTTAGAAAATGGAAGTGAAATAATAAAATAATATTCATTAAATAGTTTTCTTTTCAAAACTAAAAAAACATGCAGTATAATATAAATAATTTATAATGGTTATAATGGTGGGAAATTTTTTTAATGTCTTATACATTAAAAACATAAATTTTGACTTTTATAAAAAGAGTTGAAAATAAAATTTTCATAAAATATTATAATTATTCCTTTAAAAAAATGTAAAAAACTAAATGATATCATAAAATGTTTTTAATAAATCATTTGGGTAAATAAAATGTAATATTGTAAAACTATTTTGAAAAATAATGAATTGGAAGAAAAATATACTCAATCAAAAGAGTAATAAGACTGAATTTTCATTAAAACATTCATATTGAATGAGTAACTTGAATTGAAACATTAATCATAATGAATAAAAATATATTCATTATAAATACATCAAAGTGGAATTATATACACCATATAAATTTAAATAGGTTCATAATACCAAATATGTCTCAATGGTGTTAAAATTGAGACAAAAATCCATTACCTTGCACTTCCCTTTAGTTGAACATGCGATAAAATATTTTATAATGGTTATAATAATGTTATTAATTTATATTATAACCATATTAATATTTATCACATCATATATGATCCTCTTATGACATCTTATCACCCATTCGTTAATAATATTTCATTATTACCATTGTTGTAGTTGTTAACTGCTTCGTTTTCTCATGCATGCTTTGTCATGGAAATTCCAATTATTATGAAATGGATTTAATTAAATCATATAAATATTTAAATAAATTTTATAAACATAACATTTATTAATTATATACATTTTTATAATAATTCTTGAAATTTGGACATAGAAAATGAGTCACATCGCTTCGTGGAGACGGTAGGTCATACGTATACACGAGCAACATTATAATTTCTTAATAAGGTGAAAGGATAAAGAATTGGATGATATAATAATTCTATAAGATTAATATAATGTTATACATATCATATTTGTTCATTGTTTCTATCATTATGACTATCCATGTAATTTGGTTATGTAAGAAAAAATACATCGGTCTGTCAAGCGGTAGTCCGTCGCACACATGAGTAATGATTATTTCCAATTTGATGGAGGATAATATGGAAAAATATTATGTCATTAACATAATAACATACTAGTATATTATATATATTCATTTTTATTATATTGTATTTTTAACAAATTATTGAAGGTGTTAAAAGAAGAAATTAAAAAAGAAAAATCTTGCTGAAGATAACTACCTTCTCTTAGAAAAACCTCCTTTGGATATCTTATTAAGGACCCAAAGGTTGATATTTTGGTAATAAAATCAGCTCTAAATTTTTTATTAGGATATTGGGGATGTATTTTAGTAGGGTTTAGTCAATATAAATGGATAATTAGGTGTTAATAAGTGAGGGGAGGGTGACCTTTTATAATTGAGGTGAGCGGCACACTTGTAATTTTTCTAATTTTTAAAATAATTTCAAGACACATTTAGGATAAAAGGATCCAAAATTGAATTTTATTAAAATATGATAAGTTAAGTATAATAATAAACCTATAAAATGGTATTTCATAAAGTTTTTAGTTAATTTTAAACATTGTCATTTTAGGTAAGTACCCAGGTAAAATCGTTTTAACCTTAACCGTAGTAATTAATTTTTATTTTTTTACAATTCATTATAACCAAAAATCAAGTTGAAATAAGTAAATAATGTTAATTATTATCAATAAAAATATTTAATCCATTTTATCAAATTAAATTTATAGAAGTGACAAAATTTAATTTAAAAAATAAACCTGAAAAATGTGTTGAAAATGGTTTTTCAAGAAATGCATTTTTCAAAAATAATATGATCTTATATTAACTATATGACTAGTAGTAATAATTATATGGATTTAAATTTATATATGTTGATATATAATATATAAATTTCATTTAAATCATTCGTAATTAAAGATTATTTTAAATAATTAAAATGGAAAGAGATTGTTCCTTTTTTAGAACAGTTTTCTTAAAAATATCCTTTTTACCTCAAAATTTTCTTATCTTTATTTCTATGAAATTGATAGTAAATAAATTATTAATTATACATATTATAAAAAATTATTATAAATAAAACTTAGAATATTTAAATACTAAATTTTCAATTATTTAAAAATAATATTTCTAAGGGACAATATCAAAAATTCATTCTAGGATTAATATGACCTGTTACGTTTAAAATCAATATTTATCCAACAAAAATTAATATTTTTTTGTCATGAAATATTAAAATGTTCATTTTATTATATTTTTATTAAAATATAATGTTCTATTACTATATTTGAAACTCATGTGATATAATAAGAGAATTGTAATTAGTGCACATTGATGTTTGTGGACCTATCTAACTAAAGGCCACTGAAGGGAAGAGATATTATGTTTTATTCATTGATGATTAAGACATAATTACATGTATTTTATTCATTTCCACAAGTTTGAGGTATTTATTTGTATTACTCATTTTCTAATTGAGTATGAAATGATTCTTGGACAAAAAATTCTAAAGTTTTGAACTAAAAATGGTATGAAGTTACAAACATACATGTGGAGTATTATATCAAGAAGAATAAGATAGGGCCCCATGTTTTATCAGTGATAACTCCTCAAAAAAATGGTGTGGTATATAGGGGAAACTAAATCATAAAAATATTTCTTAAACAATTATTATTGAGAAATATGTACCAAATATGTTTTGGAAAGAACACATTTTACATGAGTCTATATTTATAATAGATATATATTGTGTTTGGGGGAATAAAATACTCCACATGAGCTATGGTATGAAAAGAATACATCATTAAAGTAATTTAAACTATTTATACATAATTTTTTTATTCTCAATAAATATAAACACACTAATTTTTAATCCCATGGAGATGAAATGATATTCCTAGGATACTATAGAAATAGAAAAATCTATAAATGTTTCAATAAGTAGCTAGAAAATGTTTTATAAAGAAATGTTATTTTTTGTAGAGAATGTGAAAAATATTAAAAAAATAGTGAATATATTTAGGAGAATATTGATTAAGAATTAATAATTTTAGGGAGATTTTATGTTTCTAAATAATATTTATAATAATTTGAAAATTATGAGAAAAATGAATAATGGTTTAATACTGAATAAAAGCCATATAGGAGGGATAAAATTGATAAGAAAGACATCATCAGTGATCAATAAGTTATTGTGAAGATGAGGAGAATTAATAATCTATAAAATCATATCTCATATCCCAAGTAGAGCAAAAAAAACTCAATAAGTTTCAAGAGATAAGAATTGGGCTCATTTAATTAATGAAGATATTGAACAAATTAAAAGAATCAAATGTGGGGGTTTCTGTCATAACCTAAAGATAATAATTTTATCATGAACAAAAGGGTTTTCCAAAAAAACTGAATATATATGGAATGGTAATTCAAAAAAATCATTACTATAGTGTAAGGAATACTCCCAGATCAATGGTATTGATGTTGATGAGACTCTTTCCCTTGTGTTATAGCTAGATAAAATACATCTATTTTTATCCATTATAATGAAAAGGCAGTTAAATTTATTCCATATAGACATCAAGTTATAATTTAAAAAAAGTTCTAGATAATGATGTTTTCATAGAGTATTCAAGTGATTTTTTGTTAATGAATGTGATAACAAATTCTATTGGCAAAAGAAGGTTATTTATGTGCTAAAACAGGAGATGATAGCATGGTATTAGAGATTATATCAATACTTGAAGAAGAAAATTTTCTAGTATAATGGAGTTGATTACAATCTCTATTTTAATAATGACAGTAATCAAATAATTATGGAATTTGTTTATTTTGATTAAATTATCTTTATTGGATCAAACAAATAACAATGCAAATAGTTTTCAGAATTCATGAACTATTAATTTAAAATTTCAATTATTAGATATATTATGTTTTTCCCTTGGTTTAAATGTGGAATAATAAAGGAAAGACATATTTATTTAGGAATCTAAATATTCCAATGAGGTTCTGAGAAGATTTGAAATGGATAATTTCATATAAATGAAAAATCTGGTTTTTACCCAAATTAAATTGTCATGGGATGATAAAGTAAAAGTGGTCAATATCATAGATTATAGGGATATAATTGGGTGATAGTTTTACTTAAGAATAATACAACCCGATATTAGTTTTTCCACATATTAGGAGGCAGGGTATCAATGTAATCCCAAAGAAATTCACTCACTTTTGGTGAAAAGAATACTTTTATATATCAAGATCATGGTGGATTTAGGTTTTTTGTACAATGAAAAAAACTATAAGATTTATTGGGTAATACAGATATATACTGGGTGGGTTTATCAGATGAGAGAAAGTCAACATCATGTGGTGCTTTCTATCTTGGTGGATTATGAATTTTTTGGATAATTAAGAAACAAGATTTCATTTCTTTAAGCATCATATAATCTAAATATATTATGGATACTCAATCTTGTATGTAGTTACTATGGATGATGTAGTGGGATAATGATATATGATTTGAAGTGAAGTCTATAATTAGAATCTATTGTGATAATTCAAGTACAATAGGTCTTAGAAAAAATATTATCCATCACTCTCAAATGAAGAACATTTAAATAAAGTATCATTTTATCTAGGTGAAAATGGAGAATGGTCTTGTGAAGTTGGAGTATGTTTCTACAGAACTATGGGTTTCAAACATTCTAATTAGTATCTTACCCAAAGAATCATTTTAACATCATAAACTAGATATTGGTGTTTAGTTGACTCCCTATACTTGAATAGTGTGGATGTGGGTCCCCCTATTCTAAAGGTATATTGTGTTTATCCATATAAGTTGATATAATATCATTGCCTTACTATAGACCAAAAACGAGTAACCTTTGGTTTTATTGAAAAAGGGGGGGATTCATGTTTCAGAAACAAAGAAAAACTGATAGGGGAAGAAGTGGAATTCTCAAGCATTTTCATTATTCTCAAAGTCAACAAAATGGTTATTTTGTAGCTTAATGTTCCTTAAAAGGTTATTTTGAGAAAAAAAGTGATTCATTGATGAATTATACATTCTACACTTATTTTTCATAATGAACATGGATTATATGGGATTAAATAAAGTGTTGAAAAAATCATCAATCATTATCTAGAGTCACAGGATGTATATTTTTTTAGAGAAATAATGGATCAATGTTCTATAAATGATATGAAAATAAAATGGTTGAGGTGGTATCAAATGGTGAAGACTTATTGAAAAGGAGAAAATTTTGGGGAAAATCCTTTATGGAGAATTTGTAGTTTTTTTGGGTTGGTTGTGTTTGTTTATAAAGTTGGTTGAAAAACTCATTTGTGAAGTTTCAATGTGATTGTTGAAAAAGTATGTTAACAAATAACTAGGATAGTGAATACCAATACAATTTAAAAGAATCTATATTATTATATGGGTTAAATATATACATTAAATAAGAACATCAACTTATTGAATATCTGCAAAATGGTAAGTAAGTTGTGAAAATAAGCTGGTTGTGTCTCCCAGTGTTTGATAAAATTTTGGGGACCAAAATTTGGAGGAAGGGGGATTTTACTTTTTGAAACAAAGGATAGATTTTTTCTAAAGTTAAAAAGTTTAATGAATAGGTGAAAGAGTATTAGTAAGTTGAATAAATATGATAATTTAAGGCATTATCATCAAAATATAGAAAATTTAAGTGTTTTTCAGAAGTTTTATAGTTTAAAAAAAGTCATATTTGCATGACATGGTCAAAGTTTCATGAACTAGTGAAATACATATGGAATTTTCAGGATAGTAGTGAGTTTCATGTGATAGGTTACATCAAATCATTAAAGCTTAGTAAACTGTGAAAATTTCTTGCAAGGATGGTGGTGTGCAAGGTAGTTTCTTTATGGGTTTTCCATGTATATTAATAGAACATTAACACCATTATTTGGAGTTTCTAGCCCTTAGAGAATATCAGGACTCTAAAATCACTAAAATTTTCTTGAAGATACTTCATGCATGAAGCAGTTACATGAAAAAAGTGACTTGTGTCTATATAACCAAGTGAGTTCCATGATAAACCAATAGTTTCACAAAAGTTGGTATCTCAATGAAAAACCAAAAGTAATGTGAAATTTTTGGGTCTTTTAACCAATTAAAAAGATGTATAAAAGTAGGGTTTTCCATGATAAACTAAAAAGTTGTGTGAAAGTTATTGAATTGTGAGAAAGTTATGAAAAGGTTGCACTAAAGTGGATGTTTTCTGAACTAGAATGTATTTCATAGAAATTCAGTATTAATCTAATCTTCATCATATGGGTGAATGTTAAGATTAATAACATAAGAAATAGTGTGTAAACAATATTGATTTAATAAATCAATAGAATAATCTTCTAAAGGAGTAGTGAGTGTACTCTGGTTGAGAGAGTAGAGTGGTTTCAAAGTATGGTTGGTAGTGAACATAGCGGGATAGTGAGTTTTCTCAAAATATTATAATATAAATTCACTATAGGGGATTTGGTACATTGGTACATTACCTTTGTATGCTCCTTAGATTATCCCAATTAAGGGTATCCCAAGTAAAATTGTTGTGCCTTGGGAATTTTTTTCATTTCTTCACATACATTACTAAGGTTAGGAGAGAGAAGAGTGTTTTGTTTAACAAAAACATGTCCAAATAGGGGAGTATTTTAATAAACCATACCTTCATTCACCCCCCAAGTTATTAAGCCTAGTGGTCTAATAGGAACAACAAATCTTGGAAATTAGAACTAATTCACTCAAATTTTTGGGGAAAATCCCTTGTCCATTCTCACATAGGGATTCTATACTTTATGAATATTATTAATTAAAAAATAAGTATAGTATGGGTTTATTTTTATAATCCCAAGTCAATTTTATTCACAAATTTCATTCAATAGAAGGATATTATAGAGAGAGAATTTGTTTGGGAGGAAAAATCCTAAGATTAGATAATGGTGGTTACTACAACGGAAGGGTTTTCCAAAATTTCTATCAAAATAAAAAAATTGGGCAATATAATAGAAACACCTTAGTATAATGGTATGTAATAGAAACTGAATTGTAAATTGAAAAATAAAGTTTAAATCATGAGGGTGATCTAAATAATTCCCAAGGAAATTTGGGTATAAGTTATGAGAACAACAATATACTTGGTCAAATAAAGTCAATAACTTCCATTATAAATAGATATTACTCAATATCTATAGTTTGATAAAAAATTATAGAGGAAAACTTTTTAAATACTGTTTCCTATATTCATGTTCATGTTAAAGAAAGATACACACTCTATGAAATTTTCCAAACATGTTTCCTTATTGGATATAGTAATAAAAATATTGTATTCTGACTATGGGTTGATGACAATGGAAAATTCATAAGAATTTGGGATTTTATCTTCAATGAGAATTTCCTATTAAGGGATTAAAAATTGGTAGAATAGGAAGTTTAGATCAAGGTATTAATTAATCAATTTACATTGATCTGAAAAGAGATACCAGAAGGGAAAAATTTCCAAAAAGTTTATATTAAAGCACTAAAATTCTATAATTGAAAAAATTAGAATATGTTAAAAATATCTAAAAGTGTAGAGGGTTAGATAAAATATCTATAATTCTTTGTTCTAAAAGATAAAATATTAAAAAATGCATAACTAAAAAATTATAGGTGAAAGTTCAATAATGAATATATTCTATAGTCAGTAGACCAATACAAAGGTTTGGAAATAATTTAACATTCTACTTTTAACTAATTTAGGGGAACCTAAAATCCCAGAATTAGTGGACACTCTCAAATACTTTGCAAGTTAAGATTTGGTGATTATTGTAAAAATTTATTCATTGTACTTCAATGAAATATGAGAGTTGACAGATTGTCCATAGAGGGTAGGGAACTTGAGAATAGTTGGGTGTTCTTTTTGAAGGATGAAGTTAATGGAAGGAATAGGTAAAATGAATGACTAGGCATGAAGGGATTCAAGAACAAGGATGATACTAGATTCTCTAAAATATTCTAAGCAATAGTTAATCATGCTATGATCCAAATATTACACAGCCAAGAAACATATGATAATATTTACTTAGATAATATGGATGTAAAAAATATCCTTTATTTAGAGTGAATTAGAGGAAGATATTTATATAAATCAACCAGTGGGTTTGGAATATGATCAAAATAAATTTTTGGTTTGTAAATTAAATACAAGTATCTATAATTTAAAATAGGGACCATGGAAATGGAATCAAAGATTATATTCTTTCATGGATGAAGAAGGTTTTACTCGAACTAATGTGGATCACTGTTGAAACAAAAAGGCATGGGATGATGTAATTTTCATCACACATCTTTTATATGTGGATGAAATGTTTCCATCTAGTATGAATGTTTTAAGCATTTAGGGGTGGAAGTTAGATTTTTTAAAAGATTTGAGATGAAAGATATCAGTTATGAAAAAAATATTTTGTGAACAAATATTGAGAGAGGTATAGAAATTGTGACATTAGTGATATTTTAAAGGGACTATATTTGATAAATCATCAAGAGGTTCAAAATGTATGTGTATAATCCTATATTAACTCCATTGGTAGAAAATATTAACTTTTATAAGGTGAAGTATCCTAAAATGGAATATGATGACACATGCATGTTAAAAGTTACATTTAAAACAATAGTATGTGGAATGATGTACACCAACAAATATATTTGATTAAACATTGATTTTATAGTGGGATTGGTGAGTCGTTTCATGTTAAATCTAGTAAGGGAACACTAGGAGGCTATGAAGTGAAGTATCTGATACCTAAAGGTATTAGAAGATATAATATTTTTCTTTGGGATAGATAATTCATTACAAGGTTATATTGAGGGTTACTTTTTCAAGTATGTAGACACTTGAAAGAATACTATATGTTTTTTGTTCACCTAATGAGGAACAAATATCCACTAAATTTCATAACTATAACTGGTGGTTACTTTGTCTACAATTGAAGGTGTGTATATAGCAGTAATGGAAGAAATAGAGGAATTGATATAATTGATGTTATTACTAAAGGAACTTGGAAGATGTTAGGAATATGGACAATTATTATATGATAGTTCAAGTGTAATTAAATTTTATTGGAATTCATTATTTCATGTAAGGCTAAAAACATCAATATGAAATATCACTTCATCTATAATTTTTTGGAGGATAAGGTACAGGAGTTTTGAAATGTAACATCCCATCGACCCATAACCACTCTTTAGTATTCGTACTAGTGGTGTCACATGACCAAAGGTGTGACTCCCCATATGTCAGGGGTAGTTTACTTACAACTAGGGTTGATGGTAGTAGTTGGGGGAGACTATACCCTCATGGAAAAGTGTAATAACAATAAAACTAATAGCAATTTTATAACACCCCAACCCCAGTTACCTAGATTCAATGCATTATTTTAATACATTTCCATGATTACAAGGAATCAAGTCCCGAAGGACTAATCAGTTTAGCAGTCTTGGAAAATAGATTACATACATGAATTTTACATTACACTTTATAACATACAACACAACATAAATAATCCTTTATGAACTCCAGTATTCCCTTACTTAACCATGCATATCAATCACAAAACACTTATTAGAATCCTTGGAAAAATAAAACATATAAAGGGGTGAGCTCAAATGCACAGTAAGGTTAATCAATACAGTGGAAGATAACATAAATATTAAGCATGGTGAATAATTGAAACCACATGCCTTTACCAATAATAAACATGAATACTTTTATGGAAGAAATAAGAGTGGAGTAAATAATGCCATAATAAAACAAAATCATGGGAATTCTACTAGTCTAATGACCACATGAACCATCAATATTATTTTTATAATGATGGAATGTATAATGTCGGACATTCTAAAACATTTTTTCAAGGCCTCAGCCAAGACTTCTAAAAATGATTAAGGCCTCAGCCAAAACCATATATCAAATTTGAAAACGGCCTCGACCAATTCCATGTCTAGTTGTCTCATGAGACCTACCGATGCATTGAGGAGCTATATCAGGCTCCAAACATCACTTACTATGTCCAATACATTCCTCATATGAAAAGTTTGAAACATAACATAAACATTCGTATTAGAACTAGCATACGAAATTTCAATACTTTAACCATAAACCATGAATGGTATAAAAATAGAACATCCACAGTCAAACATATAATAACTCATTCAATAAAATATGGAATATTGTATTATAATAAATCCACCTCAATAAAAAATAGTATCCAGTAAAGGATGCTGACATAGTTGATGAGTAAAACTTTTTGAGAGAAATAACCTTTTGGTAAAATCATTTAAAAGTCACACATTTATAAATGAAGTAATTTAAAAGAGATTTTTGAATCAAAGTGTCCCATACCACTTTGAAATTTTTTAAAATAATTATCATTTTAAAACATTAATGTCCATATAAATAAATCCTTAAAATCATTTTGAAAACATGGACATTAATTAAAAATATGTAGAAAGATAAATCTTTAAAACATTTAAAATTATGATCTTGATAAAGAGTACCTTTCAAAAATCCTTAAAATATTCATTTTGAAATCATTTTTATGAAAAATGGACATGGATGATAAAAATATCCCAGTAAATACTTACACATAAACAATCTCGGATAATAATGAGATTGAGGAATTAACCCTTACCTTTCACTTTCCTTTGGTCAAGGGTACGTTTAACCTCCTGTATAATGACCATAGTATGTTATTAAATTATAAAAGAACCACATTCATATTTATTAAATATTACATGATTCATTTATGACTTTATACTACCCATTTAATAATGATTTCCATGTTAAATTAAAATTTTGGGTAATAATCGCTTTCTTTATCGTATGTGTTTTAACTTGTTATTCTTGATCGTATCATTTAGATTATGATTTAAATAATTATAGAATATAAACCATGATTTATATATCATATATATTTAGAATATAAATATTTATAATAGATGTATATATGAAATGGAAGGCACCGTTTATGGAGACGGTAGGCCATATATACGCAAAAACATTGTTTCTGTTTTCACATCATATTGAACGGAAGTAAGTGAATAAGATTTATGTAAGTACATACATACATACATACATACAAACATTAATAAATACATACATATATATATATATATCTCTCTAATATAATTATTATTTCATATATTACATACTTATTAATAATATATATTTTTATAATCATCGTTGAATGGTGAACATGGAAATAACTCTCATCGCATCGTGGAGACGATAATCCGTACGTATGCATGAGCGACAATATCATTCTTTTGTTTTAAAATAGTATGTAAATATATGTTATATAATAAATAAAAAATCATTAACATGTTATATTTATTATATATATCAATTATACATCATTATTATACCCATCCAAATAATAATGTATTGAATAACAACTACACCACGATGTGGAGACGGTAAGCCGTACGTATGCACGTATGGTGACATGTCATTCATAGGATGGATAAAATAATGAATATGGTTGTACCATATTTATAATAAAATCATAGTATATATAATATACTAGATTTATTGTTTTATAATTGAAGCAACAAAGAAAGAGGAAGTGGAAGAAGAAAAAGAACTTGAAAGAGGTGATGAAATATTTACCTCTTCTTCGAGTTCTTCCTTTTGATTTGATCAAAAGGGGTCCTTAGGTTGTATTTCTGATCAAACTAAGGCATCTAGGATCTAGTGAGAGAATTTTGGAGGATATTTGGGCAGGGTTTGGCTGAGCCAAATGTCTTTTGAGGTGTGATTTTGAGATAAAGGTAAGTGTCCTTTTATAAGAGGGGTGAGGGTCACTTTAGGAAAAGATTAAAGTATTAATTTATTATACAATCATATTCGGTTTATAATGGTTCCAAATGAATTTATTTAGAGACTTAGGTGGTTATGGATCTAAATAATTTCAACCAATAGGTTTTAGACATGTTTAGGTTACCATTTTAACCTTATCTTTTAGATTTAACTCTTAGTTAAATAGTTTAACTTTTACTGTGTCTTCTTGTATTCTTACTCTATATGGTTAATAAACTTACTCTAAACTTACAAGAGAACCTCAAGTGTCTCATTAATAAAATATATAATATTATTTAAGCCCTTTTGTAGAACCTTACATTTCTAAGAATATTATATCAACCAATAATATAGTATTTTTTTAAATATTAATTTATGTCAATTTTGACACTATTTGGAATTTGGTTTTTGTGAGTCATAAAAACTTGATTACTTCGAACAAGATACATTGAATTATACCTAACATGTCATATTAACCTAAAAAATTCGTGGATTTCATTAAAACTTTGAAATTATATTTATTTTAATATTTATAATATCATTTATTTGATTCTTTCATTAATAAGGTAATTAGTGAATCATAATTGTGTCATAAATAAATTTAATTATTTAATGTCTAAAATTTTAAAAAAAATACCATGATTTATGAAATATTATTATCTTTCCAAATAATATTTATAGTCAAACATATTACTTATATAACATTATATAATAATTAATCACTAAAATATATTTGTTTTTGTCAATTTTGTCTTTACTTTAAATTAATTAATCTAAAGTGTCATTATCATTCATAAGTGGCTCCATGGGGTACCAAAATAGACCTAAGGATTCCCATGGTCATATATTACTCATAAAATAAGGTTAGGACATGCGTTGATGTAATTTTGAATTATTACAATATTCTTTTTACCTTGAATTACACTATTTACCTTTAAACGCGGTCAATAAAAGTCAAAAGTTACTATTCACCAAAAATTATTTTAATCTTATTGAACCAAATTTTACTTACTGAGGTTAATCGTGTCTCTCGGAATTTTGAAATTCCACTCATAGAAGCAGTAAAATTAAGTTTTATGTGAATTTGCAAATTCTCCAAGGAGGTGGGTAAAAGACGGTGAAAAGTTCAATAAAATTTTGGATATCTAATATTATTAAAAAAATGAATCCAATGAATTACATTGAAAATATATAGGTATTATGTATTTATTTTGACCTAAAATAAATTTAAATAAAATAAATAATTATTTAAATAAAAAGTCGGTTTTAAATAATAACTCAGTGTTTTTCACTATTCATCAAAAATTGAAAGTTTTTAGAAAAATACCAAAATTTCACCCTAAGATAATTTTGATATTCCAAATTCAAAAATAAAGTCTATTTTACCAAATTCAAAATATAGAAGTGGTATTAATTAATTTAAAATTAATTCCCGTTGTTAAAACAAATATCGTGTTTTTAAGAAACAATAACTATCAAAAGATTGATACTTGTTTATGTCCGGTTTCAAAGTAAAATTAATTCCAATAAACAAAATTGTATTAAATGGTAAAAATATATTATAATTACACTTTAAAATAAATTAAAAATATAATCTAACCATATAAATAAGTTAGATTAAAAGGCACTTTTGAATTAAAATACAATAGTTTTCATTATTCATTAAAAAATGAACTTTATCGGAAAAATTAAAAAAATTCACACAAAGTAAATTTTGATGTCCCCATTCTAAAGAATAAATTTATTCTGTCAAATTGAATATATATAATTTTCAAATATTGGATTAAAAAGGGTTTTCCATTAAAAGGTGGTAAAATTGCATTTTTTTAAATACTTCTTTTATCTGAAAAAATGAATTTGTTCTTACATTATGTCTAAGAAACTCATAATATGGATTCTAAAATTATAAGGATTATATAAAGTTCAAAATCCAGTTAATACTATTCATAACCGCTTTTGAATGACTAGTTTGGTAAGTTGTGCTGCGTTTGAACTCAGTGTTGCGTGTAGTGCAAGTTATTGAATTACTTTGAAAAAATAATGTACTATGAAATATTGGGGTGTTAAATTCTCCTCTACTTAAATAAATTGTGTCCTTGAAATTTGAATTTTTTTTTTTCAAAAATAAAAGGTTTAAAATAGATAAATACCTCTATGGAAAACCCACATCAGAAATTGGGTTAATATAATTTAGTCTTAATAAGAGGGAAAGGGAAATGAAAAATTTACCACCAAATTATGATCTCAATTAGGAGAACATTGGTGGAAATTAGAGACACATAATTGGAGGGAACACTTAAATATTTATAGAGAGTTATTGAGGTCATCAATCACAATATATCATTTAAATGTTTTGACATAACAAATCCATTATCAAAACCATTTTCAATACCAAAATACATAAAAAGTGTACATGGTATTTATTTTCTTTTTCTTTTAAAAAAAATTTGGATTCTTAAGGAATCCAAAGATCAAATAAAACTTTCAGTGGTGGAAAGGTCATTGTCAATGCTTACGTTAAAAAAACATTCCTATTTTTTGTCGTTTATTAAAACGCTTCGTAGAAAAAGATTCCCCATGAAATGAAACGTCAAAGGGTTTTGTACACCATATAAAAGAAAGTCATTTGGAAATAAAAGGATGCCTAAATGAAAAGAGATTGTGACGAAGTCCCTTAAATAAAGTTTAAGAATTAATTTAATCATAGAATAAGAGTGAAATATATATATATATATATATACTTGACAAGTAGAGTTACATCCTTTAAATAAATCCTACCACAAACTCATCTTTCACTCCAAAAGATTTCAAAAATATATATTTTATTTATCCTAATAATATAGGGTTCCAAAAATAATGAATTTATAATTCACCTATCAGAAATTTTAAAAACACTACATTATACAATCCAGGACATCACGTAGGCCAATGGTAGGTGATTCACCTTTATCGCTCTTCGGGTGCGGGTTCAAGTCTCATGGCCTTGCCGAATGCGACTGGTTGTCACCCGACCTCTAGGTTGTCCTTTTTATAACAATCCAAAAATAACCTTAACAATTTCCTCCAATTTCTAACATAATCCATTCCAACCTTTATACTTATCCATAAATACTTCTATCCAAACTCACAGTCCAAAATTTATAAGGAATTTAAACACAATGAAGATATTTTTTGCCACGTAAGAACATGTGAACACCTTCATCACGTATTCTTTTAAAACATGGTAATAGCCTAAATTACTATAAAACCTTATTGATTACATTCATTCTCCCTTATTCTTTATAGAATACTAGATATATTCTTTATATCCAAAATTTTTTAATATTACAACAATGATGAAATAAACAAACTATTAACCAATTCCAAGGAAGTTAAGAATATCTGATATAATTTATCCAAATCAACCATCTCTTATCCCAAAATAACTAACTTGGTATCAGAACCATATTATGGTTTAACTTTCTCTCACCCATATATTTTCCAAAAATTTAACCTGTAATTGAGTCACTTTTCTTGGTTCTACCCAATCTCAAGTCCTTAATGAAATAGTACTACAGTACAATCCTTATATACTCTATAATTCTTATAACAAGTACATAATTAATACAATACTTAAATGACACAATACTTTAATAACAATGTAAGAGATCTAATCATTCCTCTTCATCTTCGGTAGTATAATAACTTTATTATTATCCAATAGCAGTATTTGGGGTATACTGTGATAATTTGGGTATTGATTCGCGTAGTGTCCCAACTCTTTACAGATGAATCATTGTACATTGGAAACTTTTTCCTTACCCTTTCAATCACGTACTTGGTGTCCATTTTCTGTACACTTATAAAAAACTCCCATTTCCTTCAAGCATTTACCAAGGCGATTATTTCCACATTTATCACATATGGGAAAATCCTTCTTTCCCCTATTCCCTTTATCCATATTTATCTCTACCATCCTTTTATTCTCTTTCTTCCCTTCAAATCTATAGGACTTAGAGAATTCTTTACATATCTTACTAACACATGAAATTATTTCTTCATATGTTGAGAATATATGGGAGACTATTTCCCTTTTTAATTTTGGCTTAATAGCATCAATGATATGACCCTTCTTACTCTATGGATCATACATATTTCTGGAGTTCTCATTCCTTCTACTGGGTGACTTTTCTAAATAATGGCATACACTAGGTCAGTTTATGAATCTCAATTCATAATTCCAAACATGTAAAATACCTAACATAAATTGACCAGTTTATAGATATAATACATAATCACATAATTGTTTTCTTTGAGGAGATATATACTCATAAACCCTTCATAGTGGTTTGTAAGGAAAACAAGAATTATCCTAAGCTTATTCCCCAGGAGTTTCGTAACCAAGAGTGCAGTAAGTCCCATTGTCGTGCACCAGTTCATATTCGAGTCTAGCTCAAAGTGGTGTTTTTGGGTTTTACCCCTAGGTAAATCTATGCTAGAGCCGCCTCTACCTGCTCGTATCTAGACAGGGATGTATTGCTTGGAAAACTGACAAAATATCTACAGTACCAAAATTCTATGAATTTTTATATACTAATCCTCAAATTATATATTAGGGTAATGTGCTCTAATCGGAGTTTATCTAAATCTAGTTTCCAAGGTTATTGATAAAATTCCTCTGATACCAACTGTAACACCTTGACCTCAGTTACCCAGAGTTGGTGCATTATTTTAATACATTGGCATGATTATAAGGAATCAAGTCCCGAAGGACTGATCGGTTTAGTAGTCTTGGAAAATAGATTACAAATATGAATGTTACATTACACTTTATAATATACAACACATCATAAATAATCCTTTATGAACACCATTATTCCCTTAGCTTAACCTTGCATATCAATCAGAATACACTTCATGGAATCCTGGGGAAAATAAAACATAGAAAGGAGTGAGCTCAAATTCTCAGTAAGGGTAAGCAATACAGCGGAAGATAACAAAAATATTAAGCATGATGAATAATAGAAACCACATTCCTTTACCAATAATAAACATGAATACTTTTATAGAAGAAATATGAGTGGAGTAAATAATGCCATAATAATACAAAATCATGGGTATTCTACTATTAAAATGACCACATAAACCATCAATATTATTTTCATAATGAGTGAATGTATAATGTCGGACATTCTAAAACATTTTTTCAAGGCCTCATCCAAGACGTCTAAAAATGATTATGGCCTCGGAAAAAACCATATATCAAATTAGGAAATGGCCTTGGCCAATTCCATTTCTAGTTGTCTCATGATACCTACTGATACATTGAGGAGTTATGGCATGCTCCACCCGTCACTTACTATGTCCAATACATTCCTCATATGAAAAGGTTGAATCATAACATAAACATTCGTATTAGAACTGGCATACGAAATGTCAATAATTTAACCATAAACCATGAATGGTATAAAAATAGAACATCCATAGTCAATCATATCATAACTCATTCAATACAATATGGAAGATTGTATTATAATAAATCAAACTCAATCAAAAATAATATCCAGTAAAGGATGCTGCCATAGTTGACGAGTAAAACTTTTTGAGAGAAATAAGATTTTTGTAAAATCATTTAAAAGTCACACATTTATAAAGGAAGTAATTTAAAAGAGATTTTTGAATCAAAGTGTCTCATAACACTTTGAAACTTTTCAAAATAATTATCATTTGAAAATATTCATGTCCATATAAATAAATCCTTAAAACCATTTTGAAAACATGGACATTAATTAAAAATATTTAGAAAGATAAATCTTTAAAACATTTAAAATTCTGATCTTGATAAAGAGTACCTTTCACAAATCCTTAAAATATTCATTTTAAAATTATTTTTTTGAAAAATGGACATGGATGATAAAAATATCCCAGTAAATACTTACACATAAACAATCTTGGATAATAATGAGATTGAGGAATTAACCCTTACCCTACACTTTCTTTTGATTGAGGGTACGTTTAACCTCATGTATAATGACCATAGTATGTTAATAAATTATAATAGAACCATATTCATATTTATTACATCTTATATGATTCATTTATGACTTTATAATAACCATTTAATAATGATTTACATGTTAAATTAACATTTTGGGTAATAATCACTTTCTTTATCGTATGTGTTTTAACTTGTTATTCTTGATCATATCATTTAGATTATGATTTGAATAATTATAGAATATAAACCATGATTTATATATCATATATATTTAGAATATAAATATTTATAATAGATGTATATATGAAATGGAAGGCACCGTTTATGGACATGGTAGGCCATACATACGCAACAACATTGTTTCCGTTTTCACATCGTATTGAACGGAAGTAAGTGAATAAGATTTATGTAAGTACCTACATACATACACACACACACACACACAAATATATATATATATATATATATATATATATATATATCTTCAATAGCATTATTATGTCATATATTACATACTTATTAATAATATATGTTTTTATAATTATCGTTGAATGGTGAACATGGAAATGACTCTCATTGCGTCGTGGAGACGGTAATCCGTACGTATGTACGAGCGACAATATCATTCTTTTGATTTAAAATAGTATTTAAATATATGTTATATCATAAATAAATAATCATTAACATTTTATATTTATTATTTATATCAATTATACATCATTATTATACCCATCCAAATACTAATGTATTGAATAACAACTACACCACGACGTGGAGATGGTAAGTCGTATGTACGCACGTATGGTGACATGTCATTCATAGGATGGATAAAATAATGAATATGGTTGTACCATATTTATAATAACATCACAGTATATATAAGATACTGTATTTATTGTTTTATAATGGAAGCAACAAAGAAAGAGGAAGTGGAAGAAGAAGAAAACTTGAAAGAGGTGATGAAATATTTACCTCTTCTTCGAGTTCTTCCTTTTTATTTGATCAAAATGGATCCTTAGGTTGAATTTATGATCAAACTAAGGCCACTAAGATCAATTTAGGAAAGTTTGGAGGATATTTGGGTAGGTTTTGGCCGAGCAAAATGGCTTTGCAGGTGTGATTTTGAGAGAAGGGGAAATTACTTTTTATAAGAGGGGTGGGGTCACTTTAGGAAAAGATTAAAGTATTAATTTAGTTTACAATAATATTAGGTTTATAATGGTTCAAAATAAATTTATTTAGATCCTTAGGTGGTTATGGGTCGAAATAATCTCAAACAATAGGTTTTAGACAAGTTTAGGTTACCATTTTAACCTTATCTTTTAGATTTAACTCTTAGTTAAATAGTTTAACTTTTACCATGTCTTCTTCTATTCTTACTCTATATGGTTAATAAACTTACTCTAAACTTCCAAGAGAACCTCAAGTGTCTCATTAAGGAAATATATAAGATTATTTAAGCCCTTTGGTGGAACATTAAATATTTAGTAATATTATATCAACCAATAATATATTATTTGTTTTAAATATTAATTTATGTCAATTTTGACACTGTTTAGTATTTTGTTTTTTTGAAATTCATCACAACTTGATTACTTAGAAAAAGATACATTGAATCAGACCTAACATGTCATATTCACTTATAAAATTCATGTATTTCATAAAAACTTTGAAATTATATTTATTTTAATATTTATAATCCCATTTATTTTATTCTTTCATTAACAAGGTAATTACTCCAACATCATTGTGTCATAAATAAATTTAATTATTTAATTTATAAAAATTATAAAAAAATACCATGATGTAGGAAATATTTTTATCTTTTCAAATAATATTTATAGTCAAAAATATTACTTATATAACACCATATAAAAATTAATTACTAAAAGATATTTGTTTATGTCAATTTTGTCTTTACTTTAAATTAATTAATCTAAAGTGTCATTATCATTCATAAGTGGCTCCACGGGGTCCCAAAATCGACCCAAGTATATTCATGGTCTACCATTACTCATCCAATAAGGTTAGTACATGTTTTAAGGTAATTTTAAATTATTACAATATTCTTTTTACCTTGAATTACCCTATTGACCTTTAACCACGGTTAATAAAAGTCAAAAGTTACTATTCATACAAAATTATTTTTATCTTATTGAACCAAATTTTACTTACTCAGGTTAACCATGTCTCTAGGATTTTTGAAATTCCACTCATAGAAGCGGTAAAATTATGTTTTATGTGAATTTGCAAATTCTCCTAGGAGGTGGGTAAAAGACGGTGAAAAGTTCAATAAAATTTTGTATATCTAATATTATTAAAAAAATGAATCCAATGAATTAAATTTAAAATATATAGGTATTATGTATCAATTTTGACCTAAAATAAATTTAAATAAAATAAATAATTATTTAAATAAAAAGTTAGTTTTAAATAATAACTCAGTGTTTTCACTATTCATCAAAAATTGAAAGTTTTCCGAAAAATACAAAAAATTCACCCAAAGATAATTTGATATTCCGAATTCAAAAATATATTCTATTTTACCAAATTAAAAACATATAAGTGGAATTAATTAATTTAAAATTGATTCTCGTTGTTATAACAAATAGCATGTTTTTAAGAAACAATAACTATCAAAAGATTGATACTTGTTTATGTCCAGTTTCAAAATGAAATTAATTCCAATAAACAAAATTGGATTAAATGGTAAAATTGTATTATAATTTCACTTTAAAACCAATTAAAAATATAATATAACCATATAAAAAAATTATATTAAAAGGAAATTTTGAATTAAAATACAATATTTTTCATTATTCATTAAAAAATGAACTTTATCGGAAAAATTCCAAAAATTTACACAAAGTAAATTTTGATGTCCCCATTCTAAAGAATAAATTTATTTAGTCAAATTGAATATATATATATAAGTTTCAAATATTGGATTAAAAAGGGTTTTCCATTAAAAGGCGGTAAAATTTCATTTTTTAAAAATACTTCTTTTATCTGAAAAAAGTGAATGTGTTCCTACATTATGTCTAAGAAACTCATAATATGGATTATAAAATTATAAGGATTATATAAAGTTCAAAATTTAGTTAATATTATTCATAACCGCATTTGAACAACTAGTTTGGTAAGTCGTGGTGTGCTTGAACTCAGTGTTGCATGTAGTGCAAGTTATTGAATTACTTTGAATAAATAATGTACTATGAAATATTGGGGTGTTAAAAATTACATACCTCTAGATAAAAAAGGATAAAAACAACATCGCATGTTCCAATAAATAAACATAATCCATTATACATAAAAATGACACTATAAAAATGTCAATAAATATCATACATATAAAAAATATCTCTCTTGGAAAGATTATATACACCAATATACAAAAATTAATTAAAAATAAAATAGGAAAACTCTAAAAAATTGGTCCTTGGTCCTAGGAAAGTCCCATCCCCCATGATATGAACTATAAAATCATCTACCCTCTATTGTAGGGTGTTTGTCCTTATCCTATCCTAAAACCATAAAGTATTCTCAAGTACCCAAGATGGACTAAGAAATGTATGGTTAAAACTCAATAGTCCACCAGTAGCAACGTCAATAAACATATACATTATTATTAATAATGCATTATAACATGCATTATCAAATAAAATAAATATAATAAATAAATCATTATTTATCATTGGGTTCTAATGTCACACCCAACATTAATCATACCTACTTTTCCCAATGTCCTATTTCTCTTAATAGGGTATCCCTATCTAGAACTTCAGGGTATGTACACACCATACTAGGAAAATAATAACAAATTATCTAAAACTCGATGAAAGACACTCCCTTCTAGGAAACACGAAGAAACCATATAAACTTTAGGGGTAGGTACTCCCTACTAGGAGATGAGAACTAGCTATCTAGACCTCATGGAAAAAAACTCCCTTCCCAAAAATGAGAACCATCTATTTGGACCTCAGAGAAAAAATAATACCCACCAGGAAATAAGACCATGTCACCCAATATGGTTTTCTATTTTGGGTTAATTATCATTTACCCCTCCCTTATCATTTTAACTTCTCATAAAAACCATATTTATTAATGATTTGAAGAATAAATTTAGTACAAAAAACAAACAATTGAAACATTTATTAGGGTCTTGGGTAAATATATAGTATGTTTACATGACCATACATCACATGTAATAAGAAAAGGAGTAAGTATTTAAGGGATGTCTTAAAGACCACCTACTTAATGCTTGTTGGAATCTATTGTTAAATATTGGTTTTTAATTCTAGTTAAAATGAGGGAAATCAAATATTTTAACAAAAAATCTTGAAATATAAAATCAACATTTGCATTCAATATAATATTATCAAGAAATCTGAGAAATAGGTAAATATTGAACATGAAGTGATAGATTTACCTTTAAAATACCACCTAGGTTAAACAAAATTTGAATCTATTTAAATACTAAATAGATATCATATTGGTATGTAAAAAATTAAAAAAGTGAATTTTCGGTTGAAACCATTTTACCCAGGTTTAAATAGCCTTAAAATAATAATTTTTATATTTTTTCACTTAAATAACCCTTTTGTATGTTTAAGGGGGAAAATTAAGAAAAAGTATTTATTTTGAAATTTTTAGAAAAACTCCTTACATTTATTCAAGGGGGTTTTTCATATGTAAGGATAACACATGGTTTCCCTTATGCAAAACACTAGCTACTCATATGTAGTACATTTTTTTAAGTTAGTCACCCAGTTACACTTAAGCATGGAATTGCATAAGGGTAAACTCAAGATTACTTTAACGAATTGGAGCTACATGAGGGTAATCATGTAGCTACCCTAAATGAGTAGTGCTTCATAAGGGTAACCCCTTAGTTACCTTCATGTTTCACTCAAAAATCACCCAACTATAGACTTCTATAAAATGAACTCAAGAAATAAAACTTTAACAAAATTAAAACCTATATTTATCTAAAAAATCCACGAAGCTCACTATAACTAAAATCGACCAAAAATCATCTCAAAAAAGACCCCAACACATATAGCCTCATGCCACACACCTGAAAACCTACTCCAATGCTCCATTAGGTGAAAAATTAGCCTCAAAACTCCTCCTTTGAGTCCAGTCAACCCCCAAACTAAAATATAAACCTATCATCACACAACCAACACCTCTATCAGGCCACATTTCACATGTCCAATCCAAGGGTCAACCCTAATCATCACTCCTATATAAACAACCATTCATAAACATCCCTAAAACATTTAAATACATAATTAAAACTAAAAAATAATATTTAAAGTAATAATTTTAATTTAAATAAAAATTCAAACTAGTTTGGATTTCTTGAAAAAAAATTCAATCTAGACCATACATAATTAAAACCAACTCATTTCAATCTCCCCAGCATATATTGGTTTATCCATGAGCTGTATTCCTGAACATCACTGAGCTTCTCCAATGATAAACTTTGGCCATTGTGTTTTCATATTGAACTCCAGATCCCATGTCTCCACTTAGATAAGGTTGTTCTACCACTAAACCCACATAATAGGAACCATATTTTCATGAAGATTTTTCTCACTCCACTCAACAATATTGATCAATAATTCCTCAAAATATGCCTCAGATTAAATCTTGATTTCATATGTATTGATCACATGATATGGATTAGGAAAATACTATTGAATTTTAGACACGTAGAATACTTCATAAATTTCACTATACCATTATGTAAGAGCTGGTTTATATTCCATTATACTGATTCATTTCATAATTTCAAATATCACTAGGTAAATAATCACCAGGTTCCCATACGTCTGCATCTATTGATGTCTCATTATATGTGAAATACCTAAAAATACCAAATTTCCCACCTCACACTATAAAGGGTAGTGTTTTAGGTCAATGTATGACTCCAACCTACTCTAATAAGTCTCTAACTACTTCTAGATTGATTAGATATTCCCTGTAATCTCTTGTAAAAGGCTCATCATAACAATAAAAGATCCACCAACTTCTATCCAACACATGGGTGAACAAAAAGGCATACTATAAAAGACCTTGAAGGGAGACATCTGAATCAATGAATGGTAACTATTTTATATGCGGAATCTATAATCTCAAAATAGTTCTCCTAATAACTTACAAAGTCTATAAAACATTCTCTAAGAAGAAACTCAAAAATTAGGATAGTGTACCTAGACTGTCTATCTTTCTAAGGGTGGAATTTGGTGCATTGATAAACTTTCATGCCCAATTCCTTCTACAGCCATCTACAGAAGAAAGATATAATACATGAATCTCTTTATAAAACAATACTTTTATGAATCCCATGTAATAACATTATCTCTTATATATAGAGGTTACCCAACTCATTGACTTAAAATTTCCCCCAAATTAGTAAAAATTTAACCACTTTAGTCAACTGATCCATGACCACCAACATTGCATCACTGCATTGGGGTTTACTTGGAATCTCAATCAAGAAATACATGGTTACATCATCCCACATACACTTGGGAATGGGTAGTGACTAAATAAGAAAAGTGGGTCATTGATATTCATCCTTCACCTACTGATAGGTGGAGCACAATGTGACAAAACCCATTATTTCCCTCTTTATCCTAGGCCACCGTACTACCTACATATTTCATGATAAATTTTAGTCAAACCTAGGTGTACTTACCATATTGAGACATAGTAATCCCTTAAAGTATCCTCACCAATGATCATAGAGACCATCACATGACCCCAGATGTGAAGGATATTATCTGTATCAAGAGATGGGTCTGGTGGTGGATCCCTTCCATGTATAGAGTCTCTTATAATTAGACAATATAAATTTGATATTTTTCTCCTCTTCCCCCTAATAAGGAGTGAATTATTGATAGATAAGGATTTTAGGGATATATGGACCTGGTAATCTTAAATTCCACGATGTATCTCAGTAAATTGGGCCATTAACATTCACACATTACTTGACTCTTGGACTACCAAATCTTGGGTTTTCTAGTTCAATGACTTTAGAGCCTTATTTCCCTTTACTAGGCTATATACCATCTCAAAATAAAAATAATATTAATTATTAACCCACATTCACTAATAAATGATCAATTCCCTCAACAAGAATATATTTCTAAGGATCTTATGGACTGTATACACCATGAAACACTCACATAATAGGTAATGTCAGCAAAATATCAAGAAATATACAAACATTTCTAAATTTGAGTCATGTGTTGGGTAGTTTAATTCACGTAACCTTGGTTTCTTGGACTTATAGCTGATGAAATGTCCAAATCACATCAATAAATCTCTTATATAAAATCGGGATTCATCATATTACAAGGTTTGTTCTTTACCCAACTCAGGTAATGTCAGGATTGGTATTGTGGTCAATATTTCCTTTAAATCCTAGAAATCTCTCTCATGATAGTCAGACCAAAAAAACTTCACTCCTTTCTTAGTAAATCCTATCATTAGAGTTTTCAATAGGGTTAAATCCTGAATAAACCACTAGTAATAATTGAAAAAACCCAAAAATCTATAGATGTGGAAAACATTTTTAGGTTTCTCCTAAAAAACCACAGCACTAACCTTCTTCAGTTATATAGATACACTAGTCTTATATATAATATTACTTAATAAGTGCACATAGATAATCCAAATTTTGACATTTGAGAGCTTGGAATATAGTTTATTTTCTTGAAGTATGCCCAAAAATATTTTTAGTTATCGCATGTGATCCTCCCTCGACATGGAGTAACAAATAATACTATCAACAAAGACAATCGTAAAAGTTTCTAAATATGGGAGGAAGTCCTAATTCATTATGGATACGAATATCATCAATGAATTCTTTAGACTAAATGGAATCACCAAATTCTAGTACAGATCATACATACTCTTAAAGTATATATATGGTATGTCTAAAGGTATCACCCTCAGTTGGTGGTAAATCAATCTCAAATAAATCTTATAGAATATCTGGTCTCACTAATGATAATTAAATAGTTCATTGATATGAAAAAGTGGGTATCATTTTTTAACCATCACTTGGTCTATATTCTGATAGTCCACACATAGCCTCAAAGAACCATCTTCTTTTTGGTGAAAAGGACTAGAAAACCCCAAGTATATGTACCTGACCATATGAATCCATTTTCCCCAAATTCCACTATATGATCCTTTATTTCATATAAATTTTAAGGATCCATTCTATATGGTGGTATAAAAATAGGATCTTAACCCATCATGAGGAAAAATTGTCCTATAACTGGTCAAAAAATAGGAGGAATAATTTTCTGATTTTTTTCTTCATCATATAATAAAAATCCTACAACCCGAGCTGTAATTCTTCCCATCATCTGATATTCAAGTCTTGAACACCATTCATTTGAGTCCTACACTCCAACGTGGACTTAACTACCACTACTGGGAGATGATAAATTTACATGTCGATGATGGTAGTGCTTATGGTCTTGATATGGTATTGAACCATCAATCTTGAGGACAAATTTGAATTCAAACATCTCTAGTACAAAGATACGCCACAAAAATGTGTATCCACCAATCATAAGGGAATATTCACTTCACTAGATAATTCCATATAATCACAAAATTTAAGGAATTTTGATTGAAATCACTATGTATAAGTACTCAAAGGTTATAAATAATTTATCTATGAACTAAGAAAAAATAAAATTAAATATTACTATGGTGTTAAAAAAAAGATGTTCTGAGGTGAAAGATACTAAAATCATACCTAAAATAGTAGAGAGTATAAAAAACTAGTTATTATGATCATATTGAATGACATATAGCTAGTATGTTCCTTGGCACTAAGATCGTATATGTGCTTCCAATGAAGTACCACTCTACCGGGGTTATTTCCCCATCCTATGACCCCCATATCCTCCACTTTGTCTTGAATGGTTAGTATATATCCAACTAACATCCTACAGTGTCACCCATAATCCTACAATAGAGACCTATCTAGATCCTCTATCAACAGACCATTATTGTAAAGTCTTGTAAAATCATCACATATGTTTTGACCTCCCTCATGCTCATCACTCAACTAGTTGTCAGTCTCATTAGTTATGAATATGACCAGGCCTTCTAAACTAATTTAATTCCTAATAACTACCTCTATGAGGTGGAAGAGATGATATACTACCGTAGCTAATATCTATGTCACCTCTCTAGTGTGAACTACAAAAAGGACACTTCATGTCTCTTGAATACCAAAAACTAGTCATCATAGCAAAAACCATCAACCCTGTGCTCCTATATTCATTCAGGTTCCCTCGATAATAATATCCTAGTTCACAACCACTAAAAATGAATGAAAATAAAAAAATCACTTAAACCAAAGACTCATACTTTATTTCATCCATAAAATAATTAGTTTTAGCTAATATACCCCTACCATTATTGGGGGAAAATTTATCGGTATGTGAATAAATTTGTGTAGTCCATCACCAACATACCTCCCTACATAAGATTCATGAAATACTTATCTATATCTAGTCTGAGGGTCTCTAGAAAGAAATGATCATGGAAATTTTTCTATAAATCCTTTGAGGAATAACCTGTGTGTGGGTCTTTCTAGACCAAAACATCCCACCATTTATTTGTAGGACTTATATCTTATAGGTCGGTTGCTTCACCCTCCTCTCTAGGGATTTCTCAAGATGTTTAGAGATTATCTGTATAGACTCTTTGTATAATAAAGTTACCTAGGGACCTTTCTCCCTAGTAAATAATAGAGGATTCCACATTTGAAACTCTCATGTAAAATCAAAACTCATGGGTGTATCTTTAGGATCCCATTTCTCCATCAAATATATAAATCACAACAATCTCTTATAGGGATAAACACTCATCTCTAGTATTGATGTCACATGAGGATCTAGCTTAACCACTAATGGGAAGTTCTCATCACCACCCACCTAGTTCTCTACTGGAGGTTATCATGGAGGCATCCCTCTATAATTAAAAACACATAAATTTTTTAAATACTACTGTAAAAATTTTCATTATCATGATATATGGAATGAAATAGTGGGAATAGCATCCCACAATTAGTTACACTAAAAAACCCAAAAATATCATAACCTGGGATATCTCACTCTATCCTTATATACCCAAACTCATGTTCAATATCATGAATATATAGGATCCACATCCTTTATTTTAATTTTTATTTAAATAATAGTTTCATGATTGAGGCTCGGTTATATAAAATTTCAATTAATAGTTATAGAGGAAAATGATTTATAAATTGTAATTATCATTTTATTTAATTAACACAAGGTAGTACTTAGAAGAAGCAACAATGAATAAATAGTTTAAAATTTTAATAATTGGTCAGATATGATACCAACATAAATATAGGTGGGGAAACTCTGTATATGATTCATGAACACATGTTCTCTTAATATTTCATCCAAGAGATAAATTATATAAATCGTAACCTCAAAAATCATGTGTGTCACTTTAGGTGAAATCTTATAATTGTAAAAGAGAATAATATGAACAATTATTCCATCCCTTGTAACTTGTGCATCCCTCATATATAGGTTATCTACTCCCATGAATGAGTTATATTACATGTTCTGAAGATATAATATATCTTTTCTACTTTTATCAAATAGAAATACAAAATAAATAGGCTTTGATCCACTTTGTGACATTCCCCTGACCCGTGACAAATCATTAGTGCTAGTACTTGTGGTGTTACATGAACTCTCATTCACCTCCCCATATTCTAGAGGCTTCCAACTAGTAGTAAGGCTCTATGGTGGTATTTTGGTAAGGTAATACCCTCATGTTAGTGTTAAATAACATCAAAAATAATAGAAATATCATACATGTATATAAAAAATGAATCATACATCGTGAAAAGATCTATTAAATAAACATAACCCATTAAAAATACAAATGAAGCCATATAATTTTCAAGCAATATCATATATACAAAATGTATCTCCTATGGATGGATCGTAGACACCAATATCCAAAAATGAAAAAAAAAACCAGTAAAACTCCACAAAATTGGTCTTAATCCCTATCTTGGTCTCATCACATATTATTTTCACCAATAAATCATCAACCCTAAATCATATATCACTTATCATTGTCCTATCCTACAGCCATGAAGACCTCTCAAGTGCCCTATGTAGCCTAATAAAGGTGTGAGTACAACTCATAAGGACCCCACCAATGAAATATATAAACAAATCTAGATTAAGTGATAATTCATACTATTGTGCATAATAAAATTAAAGAAACATAATAAATAAATCATTATTGATCCTCAGTTTCTAACATAATTCTCGAGATTGGCTAGACCTTATTTGGTTAGTGTCGAATGTCTCTAAAAAGTTTTTAGTCATTTAGAACTATGGGTCGTACACATACCCCTTGAGTAAAATAGTAAATAGTCATTTATAACTTAGATATATACACTCTCTAATAGGAAACATAAACCATTCATCTAGACCACAAAGTCAAACTCTTCCTACCAAAAAAAGAAAACTGACCATATAGGCCCCAGGGGGAACACACTCCCAACTAGGAAATGAAAACCATCCATAAATATCATAGTGGAAGAAACTCCCCACTAGGAAAAAAGAAAAATTCACCCTATATATTTTTCTTTTTTGGGTCACCGAACATTTACCCCTCTTTTAGAATTTTACCTTCTCATAACAACCATATTTTTTAATTAACAAAAAAAGAAATTTATTACTAGAAAAACCTTTTAAAAAAATATTGTATTTTTAGATAAATGTATAGTATGTTAGTGTGATAACATATAACATGAACTAAGAAATGGGAAAAAATAGGGATAAATTAAGGGTCATCTACTTACTTCATGTTATAAGCTCCTCATTGAATATCAGTTGTTAATCCGGGCTCAAATGTCGTAAATTATAGTTTTTAAAAAAATACTAAAATAGGAAATCAATATTGTAATTAAGATTAAGAAAATAATAAATTAGAGGAATTAATAAATAATTAATATGGAGTGATACATATAACTTTAGTTATCACCCAGATCGAATGAAACTTAAATCCATTAAAATATGATTGAGATATCACCTTTTATTGGATAGAATAAAAATAGTGTGTTTTAGGCCAAAACCATTTTAACCATGTCAAAATAGCCCTAAAAATTTAATATTTAGATGTGTTTATTCTTAAATAACCCTTTTGAATGTTTTGATAAAAAATTGGATTTTTTTGAATTTTTTAAAAAAACACTTATCCTTACACAAGAGGGATTTTTATATGTAAGGGTAAAACACAGTTACCCAAAGACAATATGCTATATACCCATACACAATGAACAAAATAAGTTTAATCTTATGGTTATCGATACACATGGGGCTATGTGAGGGTAAACTCTTGGTTACCCTGACATAGTACAGTAGTATGAGGGAAACCCCTCAACTACCTGAACTTAATGGTGCTACATGATAGTAACTGTTGGTTACTATCACGTCACACCCAAAAAACATCAAACTAAAAACATAAAAAAAACTTCAATAATAATATTTTAATTTAAATTAAACCTTATATTTATCCAAAAAAATCACTAAACTCGCTATAACCAAAACCCACCCAAAAAAATATCTCAAAATTGGACATGTCACATCCAACCTCATGCCAAACACCTAAAAACCTACTCAAATGCCTCTAAAACTGAAAAATAAACCATAAATATCATATTCTAATCCTATTCAACTCCTAAAAACAACTATATACATATCCTAATACATCCAATATCTTCTTTAATCCCCATTTCACATGGTAGAGAAAAAGTTTAACCCTAATCATCACTCCAAAATGCATGATCAGCGAAAAAACATCAAAATTTTAAAATAAAAAATTGAAAACTAAAATTTAATATTTGAAGTAATAATTTATATTTAAAATAAAATTACAATTGGTTAGAATCTCTAAAAAACATGATGAAACATAATAAAAACTAAGTTATTGTATGGAAGATAGCTAGAAAGTAGAATCCAACAGAAATTTTCACTAAGACATAAATCTAAGAAATCTTGAGGCAACACTATTATTCACTAATACTTGGGTGAAAAAAATGAGATAGATATATTTTAATGTTATTGCTTTGAAATATTAGTGGTTGTGCCTAAGTGTTATAGATTTTTCATAGTTTCCTATGAACTATCTTTAAATGGGATATTGTTAATAATGTGATTTCTATTCAGAGTTATGCTATAGTTCATCCAAAATGAGAGAAACCAAAAGATATATTGACCTTAGGTTTCAGGTATTGGAAGCTTAAAATCTCTAACAGTGTTCATTTGGTTGAAATATGTCTTCTTTCAATGTTGTGTGATAGTCAGTTCACCAGAAAGTGATCAATGGAAATTAGGGTAGTGTATTTAATCCTTAGTTCATCAAAAAATGGTGGTATAACCATTCATTTTTCATGATATCACTACTGAAAATCCGGCCTTTAGCGACCCCCATTGGCGGTCACTAAAGGCCTTTAGCGGCCGCTCAGCGACCGCCATTGGCGGTCGCTGTTTCCTCGTCGGTAGAGGCTTTCAGCGACCGCCAATGGCGGTCGCTATAGAAGGCCGGCAGATCGGCCTTCAGTGACCGCCAAGCAGTCGCTGCAGCCCCTCTGCCGGGCACCCTATAGCGACCGCCTATGGCGGTCGCTAGTCTAAAAAAAAATTTAAAATTTTTTTATTGAATTGAATATATAAATAAATATATATATATATATATATATATATAAATATTCATATATATACTATTAAATACAATATTTTAAATATATATATATATATAATATATTTTAAATGTTTTAATATATATATAATATATATATAATATCAAATCATTGTGCTATAATAATTTAAAAACTTCGATTCAAGAAATAATCTCATTTCAGGTCTTTCGGAGCACGTTTGCTCCGAATGGGACCGCTGCACGCCGTTTTGGTGTTTTATGGCGCCGGAAACGTGTTTCCGGCTGCCGCGGTCAAACGGCACCTCCGAATGAGGTTCCGTCGGGACGACCATTTCACAATTCACGCCCGGATGTTGTCGTACGGTTTCGTGGCATTCGGAGGTCGTTCGGGTGGTTTTGACCCCCCAACGCGCCATTTCAACGCGCGTCGCGCTGCTAAAAAGGACACAATCGGACGTGCCGTGCGCACCGCATGTCCGATGGACGTGCGGCCTCCTCCTGCATCTTAGGAATAATATTTCTATCGTTCCCGTGCGGTTTCAGGTCATTTGGAGCACGTTTGCTCCGAATTGGACCGTCGCACGCCGTTTTGGTGTTTTATGGCGCCGGAAACGCGTTTCCGGCCACCACGGTCAAACGGAACCTCCGAATGAGGTTCGGTCTAGCCGACCATTTCACAATTCACGCCTCGGATGTTGTCGTACGTTTTTGTGGCATTCGGAGGTCATTCGGGTGGTTTTGACCCCCCAACGCGCCATTTCAGCGCGCGCCGCGCTGCTGAAAAGGACACAATCGGACGTCTCACGCGCACCGCACGTCTGCTGGATGTGATGCCTCCTCCTACATCTCAGGAATAATATTTCTATCGTTCCCGTGCGGTTTCAGGTCTTTCGTAGCACGTTTTCTCCGAATGGGACCGTCGCACGCCGTTTTGGTGTTTTATGGCGCCGGAAACGCGTGTACGGCCGCCGCGGTCACACGGCACCTCTGAATGAGGTGCCGTCTGGCCGAAAATTTCACAATTCACGCCCCGGATGTTATCGTACGGTTTTGTGGCATTAGGAGGTCGTTCGTGTGGTTTTGACCCCCCAACGCGCCATTTCAGCGCGCGCCGCGCTGCTGAAAAGGACACAATCGGACGTGCCGCGCGCACCGCACGTCCGATGGATGTGCGGCCTCCTCCTGCATCTCAGGAATAATATTTCTATCGTTCCCGTGCGGTTTCAGGTCGTTCGGAGCACGTTTTCTCCGAATTGGACCGCCGCACGCCATTTTGGTGTTTTATGGCGCCGGAAACGCGTTTCCGGCCGCCGCGGTCACACGGCACCTCCGAATGAGGTGCCGTCTAGCCGACCACTTCAAAATTTACGCCCCGGATATTGTCGTACGGTTTCGTGGCATTCAGAGGTCGTTCGGGTGGTTTTGATCCCCCAACGCGCCATTTCAGCGCGCGCCGCGCTGCTGAAAAGGACACAATCGGACGTGCCGCGCGCACCGCACGTCCGATGGACGTGAGGCCTCCTCCTGCATCTCAGGAATAATATTTCTATCGTTCTCGTGCGGTTTCAGGTCGTTCGGAGCATGTTTTCTCCGAATTGGACCGCCGCACGCTGTTTTGGTGTTTAATGGCGCCGGAAACGCGTTTCCGGCCGCCGCGGTCACACGGCACCTCTGAATAAGATGTCGTCTGGCTGACCATTTCACAATTCACGCCCCGGATGTTGTCGTACGGTTTCGTGGCATTCGGAGGTCGTTCGGGTGGTTTTGACCCCCCAACGCGCCATTTCAGCGCGCGCCGTGCTACTTAAAAGGACACAATCGGACGTTCCGCGCGCACCGCACGTCCGATGGACTTGCGGCCTCCTCTTGCATCTCAAGAATAATATTTCTATCGTTCCCGTGCGGTTTCAGGTCATTCGGAGCACGTTTGCTCCAAATTGGACCGCCGCACGCCGTTTTGGTGTTTAATGGCGCCGGAAACACGTTTCCGGCCGCCGTGGTCACACGGAACCTCCGAATGAGGTTCCGTCTGGCCGACCATTTCACAATTCACGCCCCGGATGTTTTCGTACGGTTTCGTGGCATTCGGAGGTCGTTCGGCTGGTTTTGACCCCCCAACACTCCATTTCAGCGCGCGCCGCGCTGCTGAAAAGGACACAATCGGACGTGTCGCGCGCACCGCACGTTCGATGGACATGAGGCCTCCTCTTGCATCTCAGGAATAATATTTCTATCGTTCTCGTGCAGTTTCAGGTCGTTCGGAGCACGTTTGCTCCGAATTGGACCGCCGCACGCCGTTTTGGTGTTTTTTGGCGCCGGAAATGCGTTTCCGGCCGCCGCGGTCACACGGTACCTCCGAATGAGGTTCCTTCTGGCAGACCATTTCCCAATTCACGCCCCGGATGTTGTCGTACGGTTTGTGGCATTCGGAGGTCGTTCGGGTGGTTTTGACGCCCCAACGCGCCATTTCTGCGCGCGCCGCGCTGCTGAAAAGGACACAATCGGACGTGCCGCGCGCACCACACGTCCGATGGACGAGCGGCCTCCTCCTTCATCTCAGGAATAATATTTATATCGTTCCCGTGAGGTTTCAGGTCGTTCGGAGCACGTTTGCTCCGAATTGGACCGCCGCACGCCGTTTTGGAGTTTTGTGGCGTCGGAAACGCGTTTTCGGCCGCCGCGGTCACACGGCACCTCCGAATGAGGTGCCGTCTGGCCGACCATTTCACAATTCATGCCCCGGATGTTATCGTACGGTTTCGTGGCATTCGGAGGTCGTTCGGGTGGTTTTGACCCCCCAACGCGCCATTTCAGCGCGCGCTGCGCTTCTCAAAAAGACACAATCGGCCGTGCCGTGCGCACCGCACATCCGATGGACGTGCGGCCTCCTCCTGCATCTCAGGAATAATATTTCTATCATTCCCGTGCGGTTTCAGGTCGTTCGGAACACGTTTGCTCCTAATTGGACCGCCGCACGCCGTTTTGGAGTTTTATGGCGCCGGAAACGCGTTTCCGGCCGCCGCGGTCACACGGCACCTCCGAATGAGGTTCCGTCTGGCCGAACATTTCACAATTCACGCCCCGGATGTTGTCGTACGGTTTCGTGGCATTCGGAGGTCGTTCGGGTGGTTTTGACCCCCCAACGCGCCATTTCAGCGCGCGCCGCGCTGCTGAAAAGGACACAATCGGACGTGCCGCGCGCACCGCACGTCCGATGGATGTGCGGCCTCCTCCTGCATCTCAGGAATAATATTTCTATCGTTTCCGTGCGGTTTCAGGTCATTCGGAGCACGTTTTCTCCGAATGGGACCGCCGCACGCCGCGGTCACACGGCACCTCCCAATGAGGTGCTGTCTGGCCGACCATTTCACAATTCACACCCCGGATGTTGTCGTACGGTTTCGTGGCCTTCGGAGGTCGTTCGGGTAGTTTTGACCCCCCAACGCGCCATTTCAGCGCGCGCCGCGCTGCTGAAAAGGACACAATCGGACGTGTCGCGCGCACCGCACGTACGATGGACGTGCGGCCTCCACCTGCATCTCAGGAAAAATATTTCTATCTTTCCCGTGCGGTTTCAGGTCGTTCGGAGCACGTTTGCTCCGAATTGGACCGTCACACGACGTTTTGGAGTTTTGTGGCGCCGAAAACGCGTTTCCGGCCGCCGCGGTCACACAGCACCTCCGAATGAGGTTCCGTCTGACCAACCATTTCATAATTTACGCCCCGGATGTTGTCGTACGGTTTCGTGGCATTCGGAGGTCGTTCTGGTGGTTTTGACCCCCCAACGCGCCATTTCAACACGCGCCGCGCTGCTGAAAAGGACACAATCGGACGTGCCGCGCGCACCGCACGTCCGATGGACATGCGGCCTCCTCCTGCATCTCAGGAATAATATTTCTATCGTTCTCGTGCGGTTTCAGGTCGTTCGGAGCACGTTTGTTCCGAATTGGACCGCCGCATGCTGTTTTGGAGTTTTATGGCGCCGGAAACGCGTTTCTGGTCGCCACGGTCACATGGCACCTCCGAATGAGGTGCCGCCTGTCCAACCATTTCACAATTCACGCCCCGGATGTTGTCGTACGGTTTCGTGGCATTCGGAGGTCGTTCGGGTGGTTTTGACCCCCCAACGCGCCATTTTAGCGCGCGCCGCGCTGCTGAAAAGGACACAATCGGACGTGCCACGCGCACCGCACGTCTGATGGACGTTCGGCCTCCTCCTGAATCTCAGGAATAATATTTCTATCATTCACGTGCGGTTTCAGGTCGTTCGGAGCACGTTTTCTCCGAATTGGACCGCCGCACGCCGTTTTGGTGTTTTATGGCGCCGGAAACGCGTTTCCGGCTTCCGCGGTCACACGGCACCTCTGAATGAGGTGCCGTCTGGCCGAGAATTTCACAATTCACGCCCCGGATGTTGTCGTACGGTTTCGTGGCATTCGGAGGTCGTTCGGGTGGTTTTGACCCCCCAACGCGCCATTTCAGCGCGCGTCGCGCTGCTGAAAAGGACACAATCGGACGTGCCGCGCGCACCGTAGGTCCGATGGACGTGCGGCCTCCTCTTGCATCTCAGAAATAATATTTCTATCGTTCCCGTGCGGTTTCAGGTCGTTCGGAGCACGTTTGCTCCGAATTGGACCGTCGCACGCCATTTTGGAGTTTTATGGCGCCGGAAACGCGTTTCCGGCCGCCGCGGTCACACAGCACCTCCGAATGAGGTGCCGTCTGGCCTACCATTTCACAATTCAGGCCCCGGATGTTGTCGTATGGTTTCGTGGCATTCGGAGGTCGTTCGGGTGGTTTTGACCCCCCAACGTGCCATTTCAGCGCGCGCCGCGCTGCTGAAAAGGACACAATCGGAAGTGCCGCGCGCCCCGCACGTCTGATGGACGTTCGGCCTCCTCCTTCATCTCAGGAATAATATTTCTATCGTTCCCGTGCGGTTTCAGGTCCTTCGGAGCACGTTTGCTCCGAATTGAACCGCCGCACGCCGTTTTGGAGTTTTATGGCGCCGGAAACGCGTTTCCGGCCACCGCGGTCACACGGCACCTCCGAATGAGGTGCCTTCTGGCCGACCATTTTACAATTCACTCCCCGGATGTTGTCGTACGGTTTCGTGGCATTCGGAGGTCGTTCGGGTGGTTTTGACCCCCCAACACGCCATTTCAGCGCGCGCCGCGCTGCTAAAAAGGACACAATCAGACGTGTCGCGCGCACCGCACGTCCGATGGACGTGCGGACTCCTCCTGCATCTCAGGAATAATATTTCTATCGTTTCCGTGCGGTTTCAGGTCGTTCGGAGCACGTTTGCTCCGAATGGGACCGCCGCACGCCGTTTTGGTGTTTAATGGCGACGAAAACGCGTTTCCGGCCGCTGCGGTCACACGGCACCTCCGAATGAGGTTCCATCTAGCCGACCATTTCACAATTCACGCCCCGGATGTTGTCGTACGGTTTCGTGGCATTCGGAGGTCGTTCGGGTGGTTTTGACCCCCCAACACGCCATTTCAGCACGTGTCGCGCTGCTGAAAAGGACACAATCGGACGTGCCAGGCGCACCGCACGTCCGATGGACGTGCGGCCTCCTCCTGTATCTCAGGAATAATATTTCTATCGTTCCCGTGCGGTTTCAGGTCGTTCGGAGCACGTTTGCTCCGAATGGGACCGCCGCACGCCGTTTTGATGTTTTATGGCGCCGGAAACGCGTTTCCGGCCGCCGCGGTCACACGGCACCTCCGAATGAGGTGCCGTCTCGCCGACCATTTCACAATTCACGCCCTGGATGTTGTCGTATGGTTTTTGTGGCATTCGGAGGTCGTTCGGGTGGTTTTGACCCCCCAACGCGCCATTTCAGCGTGCGCGGCGCTGCTGAAAAGGACACAATCGGAAGTGCCGCGCGCACCGCACGTCCGATTGACGTGCGGCCTCCTCCTGCATCTCAGGAATAATATTTCTATCGTTCCCGTGCGGTTTTCAGGTCGTTCGGAGCACGTTTGCTCCGAATTGGACCGCCGCACGCCGTTTTGGTGTTTTATGGCGCCGGAAACGCGTTTCCGGCCGCCGCGGTCAAACGGCACCTCTGAATTATGTTCCGTCTGGCCGACCATTTCAAAATTCACACCCCGGATGTTTTCGTACGGTTTCGTGGCATTCGGAGGTCGTTCGGGTGGTTTTGACCCCTCAACGCGCCATTTCAGCGCGCACCGCGCTGCTGAAAAAGACACAATCGGACGTGCCGCGCGCACCACACGTCCGATGGACGTGCGACCTCCTCCTGCATCTCAGGAATAATATTTCTATCGTTCCCGTGCGGTTTCAGGTCATTCGAAGCACGTTTGCTCCGAATTGGACCGCCGCACGCCGTTTTGGAGTTTTATGGCGCCAGAAACGCGTTTCCGGCCGCCGCGGTCACACGGCACCTCCGAATGAGGTGTCGTCTGGCCTACCATTTCACAATTCACGCCCCGGATGTTGTCGTACGGTTTTGTGACATTTTGGAGGAGGGGTCGTTCTTGTGGTTTTGACCCCCCAACGCGCCATTTCAGCGCGCGCCGCGCTGCTGAAAAGGACACAATCGGACGTGCCGCGCGCACCGCACGTCCGATGGATGTGCGGTCTCCTCCTACATCTCAGGAATAATATTTCTATCGTTCCCGTGTGCGGTTTACAGGTCGTTCGGAGCACGTTTGCTCCGAATTGGACCGCCGCACGCCGTTTTGGTGTTTTTTGGCGCCGGAAACGCGTTTCCGGCCGCCGCGGTCAAACGGCACCTCCGAATGAGTTTCCGTCTAGCCGACCATTTCACAATTCATTCCCCGGATGTTTTCGTACGGTTTCGTGGCATTCGGAGGTCGTTCGGGTGGTTTTGACCCCCCAACGCGCCATTTCAAGCGCGCGCCGCGCTGCTGAAAAGGACACAATCAGACGTGTCGCGCGCACCGCACGTCCGATGGATGTGCGGTCTCCTCCTGCATCTCAGGAATAATATTTCTATCGTTTCCGTGCGGTTTCAGGTCGTTCGGAGCACGTTTGCTCCGAATTGGACCGCCGCACGCCGTTTTGGTGTTTTATGGTGCCGGAAACGCGTTTCCGGCCGCCGCGGTCAAACGGTACCTCTGAATGAGGTGCCGTCTGGGCCGACCATTTCACAATTCACGCCCCGGATGTTTTCGTACGGTTTCGTGGCATTCGGAGGTCGTTCGGGTGGTTTTGACCCCCCCCAACGCGCCATTTCAGCGCACGCCGCGCTGCTGAAAAGGACACAATCGGACGTGCCGCACGCACCGCACGTCCGATGGACGTGCGGCCTCCTCATGCATCTTAGTAATAATATTTCTATCGTTCCCGTGCGGTTTCAGGTCGTTCGGATCACGTTTGCTCCGAATTGGACCGCCGCACGCCGTTTTGGAGTTTTATGGCGCCGGAAACGCGTTTCCGGCCGCCGCGGTCACACGACACCTCCGAATGAGGTGCCGTCTGGCCGACCATTTCACAATTCACGCCCCGGATGTTGTCTTACGGTTTCGTGGCATTCGGAGGTCGTTCGGATGGTTTTGACCCCCCAACGCGCCATTTCAGCGCGCACCGCGCTGCTGAAAAGGACACAATCGGACGTGTCGCGCGCACCGCACGTCCGATGGACGTGCGGCCTCCTCCTGCATCTCAGGAATAATATTTCTATCGTTCTCGTGCGGTTTAAGGTCGTTCTGAGCACGTTTGATCTGAATGGGACCGTCGCACGCTGTTTTGGTGTTTTATGGCGCCGGAAACACGTTTCTGGCCGCCGCGGTCAAACGGCACCTCCGAATGAGGTGTCGTCTGGCCGACCATTTCACAATTCACGCCCCGGATGTTTTCGTACGGTTTCGTGGCATTCGGAGGTCGTTCGGGTGGTTTTGACCCCCCAACGCGCCATTTCAGCGCGCGCCGCGTTGCTGAAAAGGATACAATCGGACGTGCCGCGCGCACCGCACGGGGGTGCGGGGGGCTGTACGGGGGTGCGGGGGGGGGGGGGGGGGGGGGGGGGCTGTACGGGGGTGCGGGGGGCTGTACGGGGGTGGCGGGGGGCAGTACGGGGGTGCGGGGGGCAGTACGGGGGTGCGGGGGGTTGTACGGGGGTGCGGGGGGGGGGGGGGGGGGGGGCTGTACGGGGGTGCGGGGGGGGGGGGGGGGGGGGGGGCTGTACGGGGGTGAGGTGGGTTGTACGGGGGTGCGGGGGGTTGTACGGGGGTGCGGGGGGGGGGGGGGGTTGTACGGGGGGTGCGGTGGGCTGTACGGGGGTGCGGGGGGTGTACGGGGGTGCGGGGGGGGGGGGGGCTGTACGGGGGTGCGGGGGGGGGGGGGGTGGGGTTGTACGGGGGTGCGGGGGGCTGTACAGGGGTACGGGGGGATGTACGGGGGTGCGGGGGTGCGGGGGGGCTGTACGGGGGTGCGGGGGGCTGTACGGGGGGTGCGGGGGGGGTGGGGGGGATGTACGGGGGTGTGGGGGGATGTACGGGGGTGCGGGGGGCTGTACGGGGGTGCGGGGGGCTGTACGGGGGTGCGGGGGGGGCTGTACGGGGGTGCGGGGGGGCTGTACGGGGTGCGGGGTGCTGTACGGGGGTGCGGGGGGCTGTACGGCGGTGCGGGGGGGCTGTACGGGGGTGCGGGGGGATGTACGAGGGTGCCGGGGGCTGTACGGGGGTGCGGGGGGGGGGGGGGGGGGGGGCTGTACGGGGGTGCGGGGGGCTGTACGGGGGTGCGGGGGGGGGGGGGGGGGGGGGGGGGCTGTACGGGGGTGGCGGGGGGCAGTAAGGGGGTGCGGGGGGCTGTATGGGGGTGCGGGGGGTTGTACGGGGGTGCGGGGGGGCTGTACGGGTGTGCGGGGGGGGGGGGGGGCTGTACGGGGGTGCGGGGGGCTGTACGGGGGTGCGGGGGGCTCTCCGGGGGTGCAAATGCCATCCCATTGATTACAAAAGTGAAAAATAAAAGTGATAACATCTAATTAATACATATTTCTTTTATCGATACCATACAGAAATTTATAAAAAATATATTGGATAATACATAATCTATAATATCAGATTTATTGATCTGTTGGAATTAGTTCGACTTTTTCAAATGTAGAATCATTCAAGATTATCTGATCAAAAACTCAATATGTGTATAAAATATTTAAAATACCACCATGGATGGTAATAATGCATTACTTAAATGAATAAATACAGTACATAAATGTCAACCCTACCAGTAAAAACAAAAAACATATCTCGTGAATATATGGTGTGTCACGCGTTGTCATCACTACTACCTCCTTCTGGTGGGCCAGGTGCCTACAACAAATAAACATTATAAATATTTTAATAACAAAAATAATTTAAATTAAATAAATAAATATAGTATATACCTGCGTCGTATGATCCCCCTGTACCATCAGCTCGACGCACATATTCCCGTAGTGCTCTAACCTCAGCTGTCAATTGCGCATTTGTCTCCTCGGAAGCGCGCAGCCGTGCCTCAAAATATGACATCTGCTGTGTCATATGAGCAACAGCAGGACCGACAACCGCAGTGCGTGACACTACAGAACGAGGAATCCCTGCTCCATAGGTCAAACTATAGCCATGCCCGTCCCGACCAATAATGCGATGAAAGATCTCATCCCGTCGCATGGGAAGTTGTCGCTGGTCCTCTGGCAGATGTTCTAACTCAGCTTCAAATTGAGCCTGTGAAATATTTAAATATATATAAATATATATATGTTAATATATAGATTTATGTAATTATTGGTAAGTACAAACACTTACTATCAATGCTGCAACCTCTGGATCATTGCGATCACGAGTCCTTATCCACACTGACATTTTATCAGTTGCTGCACCTTGCCCTCTCAACTGTATATTAAAAGAATATAAACACAAAACCATATTAATTAATAAATTAAAAAATGAATAATATATACCTCATGTCGGATCTGAGACACGTGACGAGTCCCGAGCCTGTGAGCTGGTCCCTGCAACGCTCGATTCTCCGAATGGCGTGTTGACACCTCCTACATTCAATTCATTCAAATTTCAAACAAATCACATATTCTTGAGAATATATATACAGCAAAATAATTAATATACAAACCGCAACACCCTCAGTAGACCAATCACTGAGCCGGGAGGACACCTCTCGGGACTTTTTCCAAAATGTCAAGGGCACCCACATTTGGTACCCAGTGGTCCCTCTTCACTTTGCCTTTATAATCTTTCCACATCTTACGACATTTTCTCATACACACGGGCCGAAACTCTTCAGGGCATACCTTAAAATTTTTCTATAAAGAAAATAATCAAACATATTAGTATTCTTTATAAATAGAAAATAAAGTAAAATTATTTTCTTACCTGAACCTCCCTCCATAGACGATCTAATGTGTCCTGAGGGATAGAAGCCCAATCACGCGTGGTCAATGGAAATCGATGTGGGTCACGTATGATATGACCCAGCTGACGAATAAATGCCGGGGCATTCGGTCCCACGGGATGAAATACCTCATCAAATGAAACATCTATCGTCGTGTCGGAATTCCATGATAATATGCCACGACCAGGGCCTCTCTTGCGAGAGGAAGAAGCAGCCGAGTCTGATCCTGTTGAAAACAATTTTATATATAAATTGAAAAATGTTATATATATATATATGTCAATTACATAAAAAATATAGACAATGACATTCAAACATACCTCGACCCTGAGATGTAGATGCCTTAGATGGATGATGTGGATCTTCTGCCTCTTCCCCTGACATGTCTGCAGTAATAGAAAATATCAGTAATGAGTCCAAAGTGTTTAAAAGATAAATTGGATTGTTCTTAATAAATCAAACTTGTACAACTGTTAATCAAACAAAAAATGGATTGAATAATTAGTTGTGAATGAATTTTAAAAAATCAGAAAGTTAATCAACCTAAATATTTATGACTGAATTAACTTACAAAAGTGAGGATTAAAACTTATAAGGATTTTTAAAATGATTAGATAATTTATGATATCCTAGGACATTCTACTGAATAGCGGGAAAACAATTATACCTTTCATTAAGAATGCAAATCGACCGTTTCTCCTTCAACAGCCTCTCTGACCCAATAAATATCTTCTTCATGTTGAACTACGTTATGTTGATCAAGTTGTTGGTAAACAAACGGAATAGTCTCGGGTTCATCTTCTTCAAATAAAAACACTCCTCACCGAGACATTTTGACAACAACTTGCCAACTTGGATCCGAAGGCAAAGTAACGAAGAATACTTGTTCCACTTGTGATGTCAAAATGAAAGGTTCATTCTCAACTCGTTCATTATTTCTGTATAACATATAGTTAAAATTCACCAATGAAAACTGATATTGATCGACTTTACATCCACGCACTGGATCAACCCAATTACACTTTAACAATATGTACTTCAAACCGTGTGTGTATACAACTTCAATGATGTCTATCAATTGACCATAGTAATAACCAGAATCGACAAAGGGATAACCGATGCCACTGTTTTGTGTTGCTCGTTTGTCGTCAACATCTTTAATGCGAAATCGAAAACCATTAGCATCAATAGATTTATAACGACGAGCCGTTATAGATGGACCCTCATCCAGTTGGATAAATACTTCAGGTAGCGTGGGGTCCCCTAACTCCCTCATCTTACGAACCTACATAATTTATAAAAATCAATACTGATATATGCAGAAAGAATTAGTTTAATACTTCACTCATAATGAAAATCAATTTATACATACATAATCCTTGAACCAATCATGAATTGCCGCATAATGAGATTGTTGAATTTGCAACTCAGTCGCACGATGCATCTCTTCTTTTATCTCATTAATGTGTTTCCTGCAAATGATTACGCGATGTTTAAAAGACCAACTTATGCAAACAAAACATGTAAAAGTTATACAAGAACATTGATAAGATACTTACTGCATTAATGGTGCAACTGATGGAGTATTGAACAAGATATATCGATGTGCTTGTATCCACTCGATGTTGCCCATATCAAATGTGGTTCCTTCTCCAACTGGACCATCATGAATCCGAGAGGGCTTATCTAATTTTGTTTCAACATCCGTAAGATATTCTGCACAAAAGGTAGTACACTCATCCATCAAATAACCATTGGCTATTGATGCCTCTGGACGAGCTCTGTTGCGTACAAATCTTTTCAATGTACTCAAATACCGTTCAATAGGATACATCCACCTGAATTGTACTGGACCAGCAGCCATTACTTCATCAGTTAGGTGCACTGTCAAGTGGACCATAATATCGAAAAATGAGGGGGGGAATAGTTTCTCAAAGTGACAAAGCGTAAGTACAATTCGGTCCTGCAAACTTTTTAAATCACTCATTCGTTGATTTCTTAAACAAAGCTGTCTAAAAAAATTACTCATCTCAATCAAGGGTTGAACAACATTGGGGGATAAACAATCACAAATTGCGATTGGAATCAACTGCTAAAGTAATATGTGATTGTCATGACTTTTCAACCCTTGCAATGTCTTGCTCGTCAGATTCACACACTTTGAAATATTAGAAGAGTAACCATCAGGCACCTTGACCATCTTCAAAATGGAAAGAAATGTCTCTTTCTCCTCTGTAGTCATCGAATACTGTGCAGCAGGCATATATTCCTTGTTTCCCTCAGCTAACTGTAAATGCAACTGTTTCCTTAAACCCATTTCTTCCAAATCACGATGTGCATTAACATGGTCCTTTGACTTTCCAATGACACCTAAAATGGTCCAAAATATGTTATCACAAACATTTTTTTCAATGTGCATGACATCCAAATTATGCCTCAACATGTTAGTTTTCCAATACAGAAGACTATAAAAAATACTTTTCTTTTTCCAATTGTGACTGCGCTGCCTACCCGCAGCACGAATATTACGTACTGGAGGAGCCACCAAATCCTGAATTTCATATACCGTGCGGATGTTTTCTTCCTCAATCTGCGATAACATTTCGACTCCTGTCATGATCTTTGGTGCTGGGATGAACTCTCTAGAACCATCAAATTCCACTCTGTCCTTTCTGAACCTGTGCTGGGGAGGGAGAAAACGCCTGTGACCCATGTATGCCCATTTTTTGGAATGTTTAAGCCATACAGATTTTTTACTTTTATTTCAACAAGGGCAAGCAAATTCCCCTTTCGTACTCCAGCCTGATAAATTTGCATAAGCTGGGAAGTCATTGATTGTCCACAATAAAGTAGCATGCAGTTTGAACATTTCATTCGTTTCGCAGTCATAAGTCATCACACCATCGCCCCAAAATTCATTCAACTCATCAATCAATGGCTGAAGGTAAACATCAATCTTATCCCCTGGACTTTTAGGTCCATCAATAAGAGTGGAAAGTAATATAAATTGTTGCTTCATACAAAGCCACGGAGGAAGATTATATGGAACCAACACCACGGGCCATGTGCTATGAGTTGCACCAACCATAGACTTGAATGGATTGAAACCATCTGCTGCCAATCGCAATCGGACATTACGAACATCTTTAGCAAAGTCGGGATGTCTCTTATCAAAATCCTTCCATGCATGAGAGTCCGACGGGTGGGTTAACATGTCACTTTCATGAACTCTTTCTGCATGCCATCCCATTAAATTAGAAACTTTAGATGACATAAAAAATCTTTTCAACCTCAGTTTAAGGAGAAAGTAACGCATTTGCTTTACGGAAATCGGTTTCCCCTGTATTGCAATATGACTTTGATGAGTCTTATTTCCCCTGTTCTCTTTCCACCTGGAAGCGCCACAAACCGTAAAAATATCCAAATGAGTAGTTTCATTTCTAAACAACATACAGTTGTTTGCACATGCATCTATAGTCTCATATGTAAAACCTAAGTTCTCTGTCAACTTACGAGCATAGTAATACGACTCAGGAATCTTAGCGTCGACAGGAAGAACTTTTTTCAATAAAACCAAAAGCATGTCGAATGATGTGTCTGACCAATTATTCAAAGTCTTCAAATGCAACAACTCCACAATAAACGACAGTTTATTGTAAGAAGTACATCCAGGATATAATTCTGTTTTAGCATCATCAAGTACTTCATAAAACCTCCTCGAATCACGATCTGCACCAGAGCGAAGATTTATCTCACCGGTATCAAGATTCTAGATGTCAATTCCTTCAGGATCAAACCCATGTACCATTTCAGTAAGCATTTCATGCATTGGATTAGTCATCCTTGCATCAACATCCATCTGAGCTGCATCTGTATTTTGACAACGAACATATTCTTCTCCATGACGAGTCCAACTCTTATAATTTTTCAGAAATCCATTAAAGAAAAGGTGCTCCCTCACAGTATCTCGTGTGAATTGATATCTGTTATCACATTTTCTACATGGACAACTAATATAGTCACTTTCAAATCCTCTCGTGAAGTCAATAAACTGCATAATGCCATTGAAATATTCTCTAGACGTTCGATTTGGAAGATCAATCCAACTATTATCCATAATAATATCTATATAACAAACATTTACACAATACTTATTACATTTACATTTTTCAAATCAACTATATTCAAAATAAATATTAACCTTTTGTTTATGAACCATTGATAAAATAATAATGTAACTGAAAGCTCATGTTACCTGATTGAGCTACAAACCTGAAAGGGAGGGGAGCCGAAAGCGGTGCTGCGAGGGAGAGGAGGCAGCGAAGGGGAGCCGGAGCCAAAGGCGGTGCGGCAAGGGAGGGGACGGGCGGCGGCGGGGGCGGGGAGCTGGAGGATAGGAGGTGGTGAGGGGACGGGGGACGGGCAGCGAGGGGGGGGGGGTGTCCGGGGTCGGGGGGGTTGTCCGAGGTGCGGGGAGGGGTGTCCGGGGTGTCGGGGGCCTGTCAGGGGTGCGGGTAGGGGTGTTTGGGGTGCGGGGGTGTCCGGGGTGCGGGGGGGGGGGGGGGGGGGGCTGTCTGGGGTGCAGGGGGGCTGTCGGGGGTGCGGGGCGGGGTGTCCGGGGTGCGGGGGGCCTGTCCGGGGTGCGGGGGGGGGGGGGGGGGGGGGGCTGTCCGGGTTCGGAGGGGGGTGTCCGAGTGTGGGGGGGGGGGCTGTCCGGGGTGCGGGGGGGCTGTCTGGGTTCGGAGGGGGGTGTCCGAGTGCAGGGGGGCTGTCCGGGGTGCGGAGAGGCGTCCGGGGTGTGGGTGCCGTCCGGGGTGGGGGGGAGGGCCGAGAGGCCAGAGGGCGGCGGCCGGAGGCCCGAGGGCGGAGGGCGGCAGCCGGAGGGCAGGCGGCGAGGGAGGGCGGGCGGCGGGGGAGGGCGGGCGGCGGGGGAGGGCGGGCGGCGGGGGAGGGCGGGCGGCGGGGGAGGGCGGGCGGCGGGGGAGGGCGGGCGGCGGGGGAGGCCGGGCGGCGGGGAAGGGGAGGGCGGCGAGGGAGGGAGACGAGGGAGGGAGGGGGTTAGGGCGGTGATCGGGAGATCGGGGTCGAGGGGGCGCGGGGGGGGGGGGGGCAGAAGCCCCCCGTTTTTTTTATGTAGGTTAGCGACCTCCATTGGCGGTCGCTATTGGTTAGCTATAGCGACTGCCAATGGCGGTCGCCTGAGTCTGGGGGGCTTCAATTCCCCCTTTTCTAGTAGTGGATGATGTGTTCATGACTAAAGTTTCTATAGTTAATCGGCAGTCACTGGTGAAAATAATGGTTCTTCTGAAAAATATTGTAAGTTTATGAAACTTGATGAGTGATTGGGCCACATAATTACGGGGGGTTTGTATAAACCCAAGATAAACATATTTTTATTTTATATCATTTCATTAATTTAAACATTAAAACTTATAAAATAATCCAACAGTCTCGAGAATGGTTGGTTTAGTGTCATTGAGGATCAGCTACATAATAAACTCATTATATGATACTTGTGAAAATTTCTCTACATTAAAACCACACTTGATTCACTTCTAGAAATCTCCTAGGTTATACTTATATTTTTAACCTATGTAAACAAAACATAAGAAATGGGTTTGATCAAATAATCAGTAGGGGAAAATCTATTCAACATGTCATCAAAGTTTAGATAATAAGCATATGAGAGAACATGAGTAGGGTTAAATATATTATTAAAATAACATGGAATAATAATATTTTCCCATGATCCATGATAAAAAGACATGTAATCTCAAAATATCAAACATATAAAATGGGATAAGAGTGGAAAGACATGAGACAATATGCATGAACCATGGAGAATAATCATAGGCATATGGAAAGGAAATATTACATTCCCTTTAAAAATATAATAACAATAAACTATGGAACAAACATATGCATAGGTAAATTATAAAATTTTGAACAAACACATTGTACCAACATCATGTTGTGAACAAACAAATTGTACACACTTCATGTTGGGAATAAAAAAACACGCTTAATAATAGTATCTCATGTGATATAAATCCTTAACAAATTTATTTGAGGCATTTAATAGAACAAACCCATCTCATTTTTTATCATACCCAAATCAACTCAAGGATTTATCAAACCCAAATCATGTCATGGATTTTATCAGTTTCAAACAATCCTATAGATTTATCAAGACCAAACCATATTAAGTCTTTATCAGAACCAAAGTTTGTATGACCTTTAATGGATCCAAACTGTCTAATAATGAAAATACACACACAATTGTGATACACACAAAACCAATTAAATAACTTGAATAACCAATATTAAGAAAAACGGTTTCATATAATTTAAAAATGGTGTCACATAATGTGAAATCACAAGTAGATCATTTTATATCAATAATTTAATCACACAAAAGGATTTTTTTCATAAATGTGTGTAAAAGGTTATTTATAAACAATAACTTCATAAGATTTAGATATTTTGGGATTAATGATGAAAATGGAAAATAAATTTTTATTTTATAAATCACATTGAAAAACAAGAGGAAATACCACCTTTCAATATTGTTGAAATCTCTTCTAAAATGATTTTTTTAAAACAAAATACATTAGTATTGACAAAAAAAATTTAAAAATTAATCTTTAAAAACCAAAAAAAAACCAAAAAATAAAATTTTAAATTTTATGGAAGAAATATGTTTTTAAAAAATTTATTTGAGAATATATAAAAGCATTTAATAATTTACTCTTACAAACACAATCCTTTAAAAAAATATTTCAAAAATAAATAATTATTTTAAATTCAAACGTTTACATTCGGTGAATGTTTCCGTTTATTTCAAAAATCATCAAAACTTAAAATCATGTGAAAAACAATTTAAAAAATTGATTGGGTTATTTTTAAATAATATTGCTTATATGATGAGAGAAACTATAAAATAGTTTAGAAAACTTTTCTACAATACTTGTAAAATATGAAGTTATGATTCGCCTTAAAAAGTTATTATAAAAAAGGTGAAGTTAAAACTTTTTAAAACCTTTACATTAAAAATCATATTTAATAATTGATCATTGAAATGTATATCATTTATTTATAGGAAATGTGGAGTGGAAGATAAAATATATGATAATTAAATTAAAATAATTTTTAATAATTTGAAATACTTTTGTTAAAAACCCCAATAATCAAAAGAGTAACAAAAATACTTTTTTAAAAGAGGATATGAGAAATATAAAGGTTAAATGAGATAACACATAATTAGGTTTCCAAATATAAATTAGAATATTAGAGGAAAATAAAAATATGGAAAAGTATGTGAAAATATAATTAAAGAGGCTAGTAACTATTCTTAATAATGATGTCAATATTTAGGAAGAAATTCATCAAGGTATAATCTTAGAAATAAAAATTCATTACCCCTATAGGGGAAGAGAAGGTGACATAAAATAATTTCTTGTAGTGTAATAAACTATTAATGTATGAAATAAGATTATTAAGATTCATTATAACTCAAAAAATGGGATTGAGTTAACAAAAATTGTTCCAACATATATATCCTTTGAAGTGAAATCCATTTAACAAAAGAACGCTATATGGCTCTTCAAAACCCATTAATTTCATGAAAATGGAAAAATAAATTCATTTGGAATTAATAACACCATATAAAAAATTATGGTATGAAATATCAAACATTTATAATGGATTTTAAAATGATACAAAGAACCCCTACCTTTGTTTTTCCTATTACTCGAATGTGCTCTAACCTCATTGAGGACATGAGTTTTCTGTTGGTGGACTCCTTGGAAATGGAGGGATTAGGTAGACTTATTTTTACCAAAATCTAAAGGAGGATAAATAAGATTTTTTGGGAAGTAAATAAAATATAATTTAAAGTAGGAACCAAATTTTTAGAGTGGTATTGAAGGGGTGGTAAGAAGCCCCTTTTATAAGTTGTAAGAATGTATTTTTTGTAAATATTTCAACTTAATATAAAAAGAGTTCATGTTTCACATGTCAATAGGACTCCAAAATAGGAAATAATTAACTGGAAATATGTTTTGGTATTCCAAACCTCAAACACTCAATTAGAAACATTTTTTTAACATGATAGTTCATTTACTCATTAGTTAACCCACTTTACCCTTTATAAATTTTACCATGGTAACTAGTTTTTACCTAAGTAATTCATTTTTTCTTCCCAAAAAATGGTCCTTGTTATATAATTTGTACCTAATAATTACAAATATTAAATCTATTATTTATATAAAATATTTATGTGTAATAAAAATTAATTTTAACATTAGCGCATGTAATGTGTAAAACCTAGTTTTTAGAATAAGTTATTTTTAAGCTTAAAATTTATATTTAGGATAAAATTATAATTTTATTTTATTTTAATTATATAAATTAGTTTATTATAAAAAATAATAATAAATAATATTTGGATGTTAAATCAATCTAAAATAAAATTTTACAGTAATAATATTTATTTAAAAGAAAAGATAAAAATAGTTTTATTAAAAAATATTAATTATTTTGTTAAAAATTGGTTTTATAAATTCATAATTGTATTTAAAAAAGAATATTTTTACTTATTAAAACAACTTTGATCATGAATTTTTTTTCGCATTGACTCTTTGACTGATCATCTTGACTAGAAAAACTCATTCTTGTGACTTTATTGATAATCATCTCTTTCCATATGTTGTACTTCCTTCTTCCCTTTCCAATAGACTAGAAATATTTATACATGTTTATCCAGTAACAATAATAGATTTCTTATTCTAATAGTGATACAACATCTATATCCAATGTACTAATGAACTCTTCTTCATTTGGAATAACAAATTCTCTATCATATAAAACTAAGTCTAATGAAACATTGTTTGGTGGAATTAATCTGGTAGACTTCATATAGAAACACTCTATCTATGAATTTACATAGATTAAAATTACAACTTTTTAACATGAAATTTTTTACTCATAATACAAAATTTCTATCTAAAAAACATCATATGTCTAGTATATTCAATTTATTGGCCTTCAAAATTGTTTTTCTGATCTTCAATTTCAACTTCATCCTACTAGTGCTTGAAATTTATAAAAATACAAATCAAACTTTGTAGGTAAAATAATGACTTATTCCCATTTATAAAAACTCATAATATCACATCAAGAATCATGAGAAACTTATCTTCATGATATTGATAACTTGAAGGTCAACATAGTATCAATTGAATTAATAGGGAAACTTTCTTATCCTTCTTCAGTAACTTATAAGGAATGTTTCTTGACCAACTTCAGTAAATCATTCTTACCTAAATTATAAAAACATTCACAAACAAGACATTGAAAATATAATACAATATTCATTATAAAAATACACAAATGATCATCAAATTAATATGTTATGATACATATGATTTAATTCATGCAAACTTGAGGAGAATACTAGAGGTTTTTAAAAAGAGTAAGTGCCCTTGGGAATTTTTATGTGATCTTCACAAAGCCTTTTATGATTTTCTCACTTCCTAAAACTCTCTCTCTTCCTTCATTTTCATTATTAGGTAGTAACATGTCATGGAAGGAAATAGAATATCACCTAGTCATTTGATGATTCACTAAGGAGAATGGAGTCATATAACTTCCATTAAGTGATATTTATCAAGCATGTGAATAAAGTTAGTGGTAGTGGTTATATATAATGAAATGTACATTAATGTTTTCTTAATTTGATTTATGTATGGTTTTGTATTTTCATACATGATAGATCTTTGGAATATGCAGTTTCAATTTTATTTTTTCTATTTATTAAGTGTTAATAAGTCCTTATAAACCCTTAAATATAGCATGACACATCCACATATTAGAATACTCATTCCTGTAAATAAATACATTTAAAATAAAAAACAATTAGATATAGAAAAAATCCAACTCAAATATAAAATAAATAATAAATCATATTCCATAAATAATAGACATATCAATCATGTAAATATAAATAAAAACCCATGATATATACATCGTGGTTGAGACACATATATATAATAACCAAGATGAAAAAATAGGAATTAAATAGATGGATGGTCGATAAGTATGAGTACATAATCCAAAAGAATAAACCAAAAATAAAACCAAAATGAATACTTTATCTCCATGTGACATGAAATCATCCCTTAATTTCCACCTCCTCTATAACCTTATCACTACAAAAAACCACCACCAAGATAAATTAGAGCTTTATCCCTTCCTATGTCATGATAAAAAAGTATACATACACCCCAAATTTTGTATATAGGATGTGATTATAAACCCACTATAATAGAATTAAAATATTATATACATTCCCACTAAAAAACAAAAACCTATATAATTGTCCTTAAATGAGAAAAAAGGAAGTCAAATTATATATCACATAACACATCTCTTGATTTTAAAAGAGGATGGTGTTAGACCAACTAGTATAAATACCCTAAGAGGGGGTGAATCAGGGTATGGTAGATTAAAACAACTTCTCCTTTAAATCATTTTTCTTCTATAAACAAAATGATCTTCTCTCTCTTTCTCATAGAAATTTATGAACATAAATAAAATCACATATGAGACTTGTAAATTTTTCTTTGTTCACCATCACTAGGATACATCCAATGAGCATACAACGAAAATGCACCGATGTAAAAAATCCACTAAGGCCCACTACCAAAATAAGGTTTGGGCTAGATCAATTTTATTCCTAGGCTCATATACTTTACAAGGTTTAAGGATAGTTCACTACTTCCTAGGGGTAACTACCTCAAAATTTCCTTCGATGGATCACTTCTAGTGTATAGGATCACCTTAATCCTCTTCCTTTTCTCACTACTCTATAAAGGATTCAAACACAATTTATGGACATGTAGGTCCCTTCATTAGACATAATGAATTTATCCTTAAGTATAGGTAAATACTTTTTTGAAGTTCTACTTTCATCTACTTGATGAATTTTTATTCACCAAATTTCATCAGTAAAACCTTCTTGAACACTTTTACGATGATCACTACCTTCACAAAGCACACATATTTCATGAAGTTAAAATATCCTTCATGAAGCAACCTTCTATTTTGAAGCTCATTTAGTCTTCAAGAAGTATAAAAAAAAATTTGAAGATCACTTAGCCTTCGTGAAGATCACAAATTTCGGTCATCTTTCACAGCCTTCATGAACTTCATTACTTTTATTATGAACACAAGTTTTTGTAAGCTTTTAGAGCCTTAAAGAAATTCCTTCGTGAAATTTTTTTCAATAAAAACCTTCACCAATAACCTTCATGAATTCAGAGACAACTAATTTTCATTATGTCTTACTCTACTTTTCTGAGGGGCAGGGGGTATAGGCCAATTTATAGGTGTTTCCTAATGTTTTAGAAGCTTTAATCAGTTTCATTTCCTTTTTTTGAATCTTTATAATACCATTCTCAAATCTACCTATTTTTTAATCATTGAAGAAATTTCCCATTCTCTAATATTCTCATAGTCATAGATATTACCATCAAATCTTTACACATTCAAGATGATCATTCATGATGATTCACACCTTTGTGAAACTCCATTTGAAAATACTATTCTTTTCAAAACTCATGAATTTACTATATTTTTATGATGAAATCATGTAAATCCATCTTTCTTTATGATTGATCCAACCTCCAAATTTTGAGCCCTAAAAATTTCAAACATAGGGAAACAGCTCCACCATGTGTAGACAATTTTCTGTATCACTTACATGTCATTCATTCCTCTATATTTTATATTTTTCATCATACCTAGTCAATAATATCTTTGGAACTCCACAACTGACCATGGAAACCTAATTTTTCAATAAACACTATCAACCCAAAAACATAGCAATATTACCTTGAGAGATTTTTTTAACAATATATGGTCACCTTCAAACCCACTTTTGAACATGAGGGTAAAAAAATTGTATAAAATCAAGAAAAGAGAGATTACTAACATTTAAATAAGATAATGAAACTTCTTGAACACTTGAATCACATGATTTAATCATGATTGAGGGTATCCACATAACATGCATGATTTAGGCCTAATCGGTAGAGCACTTATATCTAAGATTCCCTCCAATCCCAACCAACTTATAATGTTTTAAAATATACATAATAGAATGAAAATTTATTTAAATAACATATCCTATAACTTGATTCTCCATTAATAGAAACAAAACATTTTTATTTAGAAACATATACTTCACATACTAAAAAATATATTGTTTAATTTGAAATTGAAACAAAGCATGGGAGAATAAATTTATATCAAAATCTAACAAAATTAATTTCTTACAATCCAAGAAGTATATATAACAAGTAGCTATCTTTAAAGATGTATTAAAATACCTTTAAATCACTTTAAAATCAAGTGAGGTTTTATAAAAATATAAATCAATGATAAACAACATTAAATGTTTTTATTCCATATTTTAAAAACATGAAATACCCATGAGAAGTTCGAAATATAAAATTTATAAATATAATTGACATAAAACATGTGTAATATAAATTTGACATATAATATTTCTTAAAAATGAAATACATAATTATAATGAATCATAAAATGTTACAAAAAGTGGTGAAAATTGAGTATTAATCATCAAGGTTTATGGTAAAGAGTCAGGATGTAATAAAATAACCTACTAGAACCATTGAATTTAAGGTTAATTCACCATGAAATATTGTATCAAGACCTTATAAGAGTTTTATAGTCTTTAAAATAAAAAACCATTAATTTATTTATATTCAAACAAAAACCCAAGTTTACAATGGCTAAATTAGGGAATAAGGAGGGAATAAGATAAATGAGAACAGAGAGTGGAAGGTATTAGAGGATCTTACCTCAAGAAATCAATAATTAATTATGGATAATCAACCAAGAGATCAAGTAAGGGGATGATTAATTGGCTATATCTTCTTATGAATGACACCAAACCTCTTAGAAACATAACAGAGGAAGAATAATTTTATACTTTTAAAATTAATTTTATCAATTTTTTATATTTATTTAGGGTATGAATAAACAATTTCCTAGGTAATGCTTGAAATAATTCAACACTCACTAAATTTTATTTTTAACCCAATGTATTCTTCTTTCATGGTCTTTCTAACCATGCATTTTGATCGTGTAATCTAAAATAATTTCCATAATTTCAAAAAAATTAACCCAAACTCTATAAAAATAAATAAAATAAATAATTGGTAAAATAAAAACCATATAATAAAATCAGGGTGTCATAATTCACCCCACCATGCTATTTTCTACCATTAAAAATCATTATGATAGCCCTTGGTCAAAAAATAGGTGAGTTCATTAGCCTCTTATCGTTGATTCTCACACCTAAGTTTTATGAGAATCATTCATGTGATACCAAAGAATATACAACAATGGAATGGATTTACTTTGTTGAAAATTATTCTAGTAATTAGGAATTTATATTAGTTGTTCCAGAATAGTGGAATCCGATTTAAAATAATATTATTAATAATCTATAATATGAGATGAATCAGGTAGATGCCTCTTCAAATGGAAGACATAAAATATGTTATGATTCAATATTAAATGTGGATAAATATTAATCTAATAATACACTTATCTAAGTCATTCCATAATTTCAAATGTTTCAATTTTTCTCAATATTATTTTTCCTTTCCTACCCTACCATCTATATCCTAGTTGAGGTAGAAGTTTAGGAAATCCCAAATGACTAACCAAAAATTATAGAAATTATCAATGATAATACATATAATATTTCCAGTTGATTTTAATTTTCACCAATCATTTATTGATAAGTTGAATCATATCAATCATCTCTTATAAAATCCTTCATCTAAATAGATAAGTTTCATCAATTTTATCCCCAAAAAACAGGGTTCTAGCATGGATGGCCATATAAAGATTCAAAAAGTGATGTTTTGATTTATTATTGAAAACTATTTCTATAAAAACTCAATAAATGGAAAATAATTTTCCCAAAAACCTCCAAAATTAATGATACAATCATAAAGCACGTCCTATGGAATTTTAATATATCATTCTATCTGACCATTGGTTTAAGGATGATATATTGTTTTAAATATAAATGGAGATCTCAAATCCTCTTAAATACCATTCCAAAACTAAGATGTGAAATGAGGATCTATATTAGAAATGATAGTTTAAATCACATTTTCTAAAATTATAATCTTCTACATGTATAGATTTCCAAGATCCTAAACCTTAAGAATTTATTTTAGAGGGAGAAAATGAGCTTATTTGATCATCCATTCAATAATTACTCAAATATACTTCTTTATATGCGGAGTTATATATAATATATTGAAAAATTCCATGGATACCTTATCACACTATCATATATGAATGGATAAAGGTTTAAGTATATCAAATAGCTTCTGGTGTTCCACCTTCACTTGTTGACAAGTAAGGTAATGACAAATAGACTTAATATTATTATTATTTATTAAAATCCACCAATATAGATGGTTAATATCATAATATACCTTGTTATTACTAGTATTAACAACCCATTGAGAATTATGGGTGTTTTTTATCTCTATTTACCACAAAGAGGAACATAAGTACCTTTTGAAGTGAAACATTTTATAAGAAGAATGATACCACTCACCATTCGTCTCCCCATCATTTAATATTCCTTTAATACATTGATATTTAGGATCTATTTGTTACTTTTAATTAACCAAATAAATGGGATTATGGATATATTGTACATTAGAAAAAATAATATCTCTATCCTCTTTCACCTCAAAATATCATTGTAACACCCGATATTTTTATGAGAAATATTTTGTTTTTATGTTATATACATCATCAAAAGAAGCTTTCACAACACACAACACTATCTTGGATTTCTTTACATGCAATCGCATCCTTTCTCAATAGCTTGCGTTGTACGCAATACCGAGTTTCACTAAACAACGATATGCTATTAAAATATTATTAAAACTACCCGTTATGAATAGTAATACCCACTTTTTAAAATTTTATAAATTTTATCTTTCAAAATGGACTTCATTTTTGGATTCAGAATATCGAAATTAGCCTAGGGTGAAATTTTGGTATTTTTCTAAAAACTTTCAATTTTTTGATGAATAGTGAAAACACTGGGTTACTATTTAAAAACCGACTTTTTATTTAAATAATTATTTATTTTATTTTTATTTTAGGTCAAAATTGAAACATAATACCTATATAAGTTCAAATTAATTCATTGGAATCATTTTATAATAATTATATATATATATATAAATTTTATTGAATTTTTCACCGTCTTTTATCCACCTCCTAGGAGAATTTGAAAATTTACATATAACATAATTTTACCGCTTATGTGAATGGAATTTCAGAAATCCAAGAGACACGGTTTATTTCAGTAATTAAAATGTGGTTCAATGAGATGAAAATAATTTTTGGTGAATAGTAACTTTTTTACTTTTATTTACCACGGTTAAAAGAAAATAGGGTAATTAAGGGTAAAAATTATATTATTATTACCCTAAAACATATCCTAATTCTATTGGATAAGTTTAATTCGACCAAAAACAACCTTAGAAATAAACTATGACCATTTAGGTCCACTTGGATTAGATTAGGACATTTATTATTATTTTATTTAAAAAGGAGTTAAAATAGTTAAAATCAAAGTTTAATAAATAAAACATTTTTAATATAGGGTTATACATAAGATAATTTTGACTATAAATATTCATTAGAAATATAAAAAGATTTTATACATAATGGTATATTATTTGTAATTTTTAGACATTAAATAAGTTAATTTATTTATGACACAATGATGATACAGTAATTACCTTATTAATGAAATATTAACATAATTGATGTTATAAATAGCCAAATAAATTTAATTTTAGACTTTTAATGAATTAAAACAATTTTATAGGTTAATATGACATGTTATAATTGATTTAATTAACTTTTTTCGAACTAATCATGTTTTTATAATTTTCACAAAAATCAATTACCAAATAGTGTCAAAATTGACATAAAATAGTTTTTAAAACAAATATTATATTATTAATTGTTATTTTATTCCTAAAAATCTACGGTTCGGCAAAATTACTTAAATAATGTTATATATATTAATAATTAACAACTTAGGATTCGTTTGTCTTGTTATAGTAAGTTTATTAACCTTATAGTGTAAGAAAAAAAGAAGACACGGTAAAAGTGAAATTATTTAACTTAAAGTTAAATCTAAATTATTAGGTTAAAATAGTAACCTAAACTTGTCCAAATTCTATTGTATGAGAGTATTTCGTCCCATACCCCACTTATCTTTAAAATAAATCAATTTGGAGCTATTAAAAACCGAATATTACTTTATAATAAAATAATATTTTTAGTTTTTCCAAAGGTGCCCCTCTCCTCCCTTATAAAAGGGCTCCTCCTCCCTCTCCTACTCAAACCAATTTGAGCCATAAAGCATGTCCAAACCATGCCAAATTCTCTTCTACACTTCACTAGAAAAATTATAGAGGTCCTGGTCTTCTTCAAAGATAAACTCTAGTTCCCTAAGAGGAGGTTAAGAAGAGGCGCGTCAAAGAAGTGGTAATATCCATTAACGATCCTTTCCAATTTCTTTCTTATTAAAGTTATTATTATTTAGTTGTTTCATTATAAGGTAATAAAATCAGTATTAATTATATAATGATATGTTATTATAAATATGAAACAACCCCATTTCACCTTCTATCCATCCTATAGAAAACGAAATCACCGCGCGTGCGTACGTACGGAATACCGTCTCCACGTCGTGGTGTAATCTGTTTTCCACCACCACCTTACTTGGATGGGTATAATGGTGTAAATAATAACTATATATGATTTTTTTAAAGTGATATTGATTCTGAAATAGTATACATACACTTCAATACAATTACACGATCATGGGAACGATATCATCGCTCGTGCGTACGTACGACCTACCATCTCCACGATGTGATGCTACTCGTTCTACATGATCTTAATTGCATAATGATTATATAAATGAATTGAATTAATAAATATGATATATATTACACTAATACCATTCTGTAAATGAGGTATCTATAACCTAAAAAGAATAATAAGAATTTATTCGACAAAACACGCATAAGAACAAAAAAAAGGCAACAAACACCCGAATAACGAGTAACAATGAAATATTACTAATAAGAAGCTAATAATATGACCATATATGATATCATAACAATGAGAACGATTCTGGAATAAGTAAATAACATTATTTAAATCATTATAAAGGAGGTTCGGACACATACGAAGCAAATCGGACATAAGGTAAGGGAAAATCTCACAATCTCATTTTTATCCGAGATTGTTTATACTTTGGTATTTACTGGGGTGTATTTATCATCCACTTACATGTTTCCTCAATATGTAATATTATTTCTATCCTCTTACAATTATTTAAATCCAATGTTACCCATTGTTGAGTTTTTAGTAAAAGATATGAAAGGAATCTTTCGCCGTTTTTAGTATGAGGTACTTTTTGACTTTTCCAGCCCAAGTACGAGAAGAATGTTTTTTTAACTTATACGGCATGAATGGATTCATAGAACATTATTTCCATGAAGCTTCCTTTACAAGTTTTCAAGTTCATTTTTAATCAAATTCTTTTAGTTTAAAATTATATGACATTTTAAGAAAGGAAAAAAAAATTTGAAGTAGAAAGGATATTTTCCTCAAGAATGGAGTTAAGTGTTTTATCAAAATTATTTTCCATTTAAGATAATATAGGGTTCTGTTTCTATCCCTATTTTTACATTGATTTGATTATGTTATGTTGGAATTATTTTTATGAAGTCCTTTTATCTTACATGTATTATGTTATTAGGGCATGAAGTTTATGAATCCCATTTTTATTACATGGGTTATGCTATGATGTATGATTTATGATTATGTGGCACACGTAAGAATGGTTTCATTATGAGATGGGTGAGACCTATATCTCCCTCCAATGAATTGGGTAAAGATTTATATCTCATGAGATAGACATGGCTGTAACGGAAAGTTAAACCGGTTCAGTGATATAGGACTGAAACGAGGAGTGAACTCGGTTCAGAAATGGACTTTGTCTTATAAGATAGTCTTGGAAATGAGTCTTGACTACTAGGAAATGATTCTCTATGATTATGTGTGTATGACACAAAGTTTCATGTTTTATGTTATGATTATTGGGATTACATTTCACTACTATGATTTATCCCATGTTATGATATTATGATCTCTTTTTTAGGTTACGATTTTTGAAATATTATGTTCTTATGAATATGATATTTCCTTTGTTTACCCTTACTGAGCATTTGAGCTCACCCTTTTGTATGTTTTCTTTCCCCAGGTCAGGAAGAAGGTTATTAAGTAGGATATTCCAAAAGGGACTATAGATATGATGAAATAAACAGGAGACAATGTAGATGCTTTATGAACCAGTTGTTTATGTTTCCCAGTTTCTAAAGACACTACACCTATACAATCCTACCATGTTTTTGTAATAAGTGTGCTTCAATTTTTAAGTAATAACACTGTATGTAAAGTATGGGTAGTTATAATCATTCTTCAAAATGATTCATCAACTAACATTCCTATTTTGAATATTTTAATTCTTTCACTAAAAAAATTATACTGTGAATATCGGAAAAACATTCCCTTTATTGGGAGTATATGAAAGTTTGAAATAATAATTTTAAAAATACTCCACTCATTACCTTTTAGGGTTTAAATATTTCAATGAAAAATGTTACTCAGACTCTTATAATCAATATAAATAATGAATTTCTCACTAAATAAGTAGCACCACAGACACTTAAAATAATGAGTGACCACCTCTAATCAAGATAATGGTTTGGGTAGTTATCTCCTGTGGTAATAGACAGTGATATATATAATCTAAAACATCATTATTTTTTGCAATAACACATACCAAATAGGTACCATAAGTATTATAATAAATAACACAACTTTCTCCATTTTTGGGTAACATAAAAGTAGAGTTCATTCTCAATAACTTATTGATCCCATCAAAAGATTATTAACATTTAGTACTATATATGAATTTTACCCCCTTAAAGATTATATTATTAAAAATATATTCCGGTTTAGATAATTATTTCCAGAATCCTTTATAATAACCTATGAATCCCATAAAAATCCATATCTCAAATACATTTTTTAAAGTCTCTCCAAACATAACAACTTTAATTTTCTCAATATAAATTGATATTCCAAATTGACAAACCACAATCTACATGAATTTCACTTCAAATATCTTAAAATTATACTTGGATAATTTGGTATACAATCAGTTCTCTCTAATAATTCCATGAATAATCTTACAATAATGCTCATTATTCTCCTTTTATTTTGACTAAATAATAATTTCATCCAAAAATATCATGAAAAAAATATTGAGATACCTATAGAAGATATTTTCTATAAATTTAATGAAAACTATAGGATCATTTGTAAAACAAAAATACATCATTAGGTATTCAAAAAATATAATTTATTTTAGAAGTAATCATAATAATTTCACCTTCCTTTACTCTCAACTGGAAATAGCAAGACCTTGGTTTGGTCTTTAAAAACCTTATCTCCCATTTAAATTTATCAAAGAGGTCATAAATTTGGGGCATAAGAAATTTGTTTTTCATTTTTTTAGGTTTAATATTTGATAATAAATATAGATATACAAACTCCCATCAGATTTTGTTCAAAATAGTATAAGATCTACCCAAGGTGATACACTCAGATGAATAAATACTTTACCCCAAGATATTATAATTGAATATTGAAATCCTTCAATAAAAAAGGTGTATATATATTATAAAATGGTAAGGATGTTGGGTTCGTCACTAGAATCTATATTGGTTAAGAATTAAACATTCCCCTCTTTAAGTAAACTAGAAAATTCATTAGAGAATACAAAAAAATTGGCCATGGGTGTTAGTTCCTTCCATAATCCCCATCAAAATATTCCATAAAAAATATTATAATTGAAAAAAATATGATAACTGGAATAGTAGGTCTATCACAACCTAACTATTGATTCCATTCACCTTAAAATAAATGGAAACTTCTTTTAAAGGAAACAAAAGGTCACCTTTGGATCATAAAAATTGATTATGTATCTAAACTTGGTTATCTAGTTCATTCCAAAAAAAATCAAAAACATACATATAAAGATAATTAAATACCATAATATATCAAATTAGAGATATTTATCAGTAATGAGGGATATATCCATTCCCATTTTCCATTCCCAGAGGAATATAAATATATATAACATAATGTATAAACTCAAACAAAAGATTCAATAGATCCCCTACTATTATAGAAATAAAAAATTAATAGGAACTTATATTAAATAACACAATAACCATATATAACTCAATAAAAATGGTACATCACACTATGGTGGGTATGTATTTAGACTCGGTAGGTACATTCACTAATAATTGGATCATGGATTTGAAAATTATAGGAATTTTTTTGACCCTTATAAATTCACTCTAGTATTTTTATTATAAAAATTTTTATAGGAAAAATTTTAACTTCAAATTTAATTAAATAATTCTACACTATTTGGGTTATAAATTTCATTTTAAGATATCAAGATGGATCCCACATTTGAGTGGTGGGGATGGGATTTGAAGTTGAAACTACACTAGAAACCTCATCATGGGAACCACACTAATATTTAGGTCATAAATTGTTTATCTGAGATTGGATTAAGATAAAAGTTTTATATTTTTTAGAGGAATCCAAAAATAACGGTTTATTTAACTAGATTGATAGATGGTTCATATATTAAGGAAAACAAAAAGGCATTGTAAGTGGACATTAAATATTATGAAATAATCCCCCATTTAACTTTTTTCATTTGAAACCCTAAAACCCATCCACTCTTTTATTTTAACTCTTAATCGTGTTTTTACATGGATAAATGGTTTTATATCCTAATATATTGGTTTAATTCCACTTATATATCCATTTAGTAGAAGGAAGGCTTATAGTCAAGGATATATTTGAGGAGGTCTATTATTTTATTTTTTAATTTTTTTTTATTATTTTTCTATCTTTATCTTAAATAAAAATTCTTTTTATTTTAACACTCTAAGATTTTAAAATAACACTATATTCTATAGCGTATAAGATATACAACACCCAACTTAAAGGAACAATGAAATATTATTATTTAAATACGATCACTATAAAAAAATTTAAATTGGTGGGAATGAATATTATTAACCACATTATAAAATATATAATTATCCTACTCATTTTTAATTTATTAATTAATTATTTTTGAATAACCAATTGATTTTTAGTAAATTCATTTTATTCTTCAAAAATACGTTTTCTTCAAAAATGGTTTTCGGAATTTTTATGAGGAAATATTATAATCTATTTTTATAAATTCAATAATTTTTACGTTATAAAAATTATAATATTTTTAAAATCATCTTCTTAAAATTATATTAGGGTGAATTTTTTTGATTTTTTTTTAAATATATATCTTTTAAGGGAATAAAAAAATACTGATTTTTATAAAATTATCATTTTCTTTATATTGAGATGTCCATTTATGATTTAAATTTTCTATAAATGCAACTTAATTACTATTTAGTTATATATAATCTAATTAATTTCATTTTAATCATCATTATATGTTATTCTGGTTTAAGTATATTTTTTGGCTTAAAACGCATTTTTCAAGAAATCTATTTTTTGTTGCGTTTTGAGGGATTGATTTTAAATTAAATTATACCACTTTTGTGATTTGATTATTTAAAAAATGGATTCCATATATTTTATTATTGGTTCAAAATTTGGTAATTTTTCCCCTTTTATTTTTTGTCATTATGAATAGTAACTATAGTAATTTTATTACCACGGTAAGGATAAATCGGGTAATTTAGGTTAAAAATAAAGTTATAAGGAAAATAAAATGTCCCTAAAACTTGCCTTAATCTTATTTAAAGAATTAATTTCTTCCATACTCATCAAATGTTCAGTTATATGGAATTTTCAATCCATTTGAATGAGATTATGACCTTTATAGTATTTTATTTAAAGAAAAATCAAAATGTCACACTCTTATTTTTAATAACTATAATATTTTTAATATGGGTTAGACCATTGGATATGTTCAAATATAAATATTTTTTTGAAATCTAAATTTTTTTCTACATCTTGGTAATTTATTTTTTATTTTTAATGAGTAAATAATTAACGTAAATTCTTACACAATGTTGACGTAGTAATTTTTCAAATAATGGAAAAATAAAAACAAATGATATTAAAAATATTAAAAGTATCAAAATTTGAGATATTTAATGTTATCTACAAATTACATATATGGATATGAAATTTTCTGGATTTATTCAAAGATTTGGTTCCAATTTATATTGTTTTCTTGATGTTATTAAAGTCAATGTAATGAATAGTGTCAAATTTGATAATAATGATATTTTATGAAAATAATATTTTATTAAATTATTTAAAAATAATTAAGTTATTAAATATGGATAAAAGGGGTAATATATGGTAAAACATTACATACCCTTTTCAATTATAATCCATTTGGAAACATTTGTCTCTAGAATAGTCTTATTATATTTTAATATTTTTTGAAATTCCAAAAGTGTCCTTTACTTCAATTATAAAAGGGAACCTCCTCCCCCACTTCTTTACACCACTTGGAGCCATCTATATAGAACATCCCCAGAAAAAAAAATTCACACCTAAAATTCCTTAAACTCATTATATATGTTCTAGTATTCTCAAAATACCAACCCTCGATCCCTTAAGAGGAGATCTAAGGGAGTTGTCTCAAAGAAGATGTAACTGACTTAACTAATCACTTTATTATTCTTATTTACCTCCTATAAATATGTTATATTTTTAATAAAATAATAAATTTTTTATCATAAATATTATTAAATATTATTATTATTATTATGAAACCCCAATTATTTACCCTAGTTCCATCAAATGGGAAGTGAAAGTATCGCTCACACGTTTGTTGAACTTATTGTCTCCACGTTGAGATACAATTCATTTTCTATCACCATATTCCATGTAAGTTTATTATGATGGGTTTAATTTTTATATAAGATATTTATTAAATTATTATTCATTTTAATTAAAATATCATATTTTCCTTATTTCCTTCTAAACCATTGGAAATGATAATGTCGCTCGTGCATACGTGCGGACAACCACCTCCACAAAGTGATGCAATTTTTTTTTCATTTATATCTAACTTGGTTGGTGAGGAGTATGTATTTAATGAATATATATGATATATAGGATATAATAATGATTTTTAAATTTTTAATTATTATTTATCTTTATTTTTTCTATCCTTTAATAAAAATTAAAACAACATTCATGCATACGTACGGCCTACTGTGACCATGAACGGTGTACTTCATTTTTATATCTCCAATTTTTATGAATGACTCCAAAAATTTATATAATAAATATACATGATATTTATATCATTATTAAAATTCTATATATTATTGAACCATGATCAAATTATAAGGACCAAAACTACCAAATAAAAACATATGTAAAAAACAAAACAGATATCACCTAGAATAATGATTTTAATAAAGAATTGATAACAAATGGGTGATAAAAGGTTATAAGAAAATAATATATGGTATGATGTATATGATTATGTTTATTTAATATATTTATAATAAATATATATTTATTTTATAGGATATTCCAACATGTACAAAGGAATCCAAACCTAAGGTAAGGGTTTATTGTCTCACTTTTACTTATATGAGACATATGTTATATTCACCACTTTTTTATTTTGTGTGGTGTATATACTACCCATTTGATATATTATATCATGAATATACTTGTATTAATGTTATTTAAAGTTTCATTTAATATTATTTCTTTCATAGGGATTACGATTCAAAAAACCAAGTGGTAAGGGTTTATTTCACAATCTCAAAATTATTCAGGATTCTTTATTTTTAAGTCTCAACTGAGAAATATTTATCTTCAATGTAAATTTCTTCAAAAAAAGTTTAAAAAATGTTTCTAATATCCTAAAATTATTTTTTAAATGTATTTTTATCATTATTTTTCTTTTTAAAAATAGTATAAAATGAATCTTCCTATTATTTTTTGAATAAGGTGCTTTTTGTATTTTCTTATAATATTGTAAAAGGAATATTTTTTAACTTATATTAAATGAATGGGATTCAATAACATCATGACACCTCAATTATTTAAATCTTCCCTTATAATTTTATGAGGTTATTATCAAATAATGTGATTTCTTTATTATGTGTATCATTTTTAAATTTTAAATATTATTTTCAAACTAAAAATCGTATTTTCTTCATGAAATATTATAGTAATCACATTAAGGTATTTTCATCCTTTATTTAATATTATATTGAATATGTACTATAATGATACCATTCATCATATTTAATTGAATTTTTTATAAATTTTTTGACATGGGAAAGTATTGATATTTAGTATGACTAGTTCTTCTAATATAGATAGTTATTGATTTTGTTTAAGGTATGTTGATTTAGTTGTATTATTTATTCATATGAGGAATTTATTGGACTTATTAAGTGATGAAAAGGGCCCTCTATATACTATTTATACATCAGTAGTCTCATGATACAAACCAAATTGGGTTTTGGCTAAGATCTTATCTATTTATTCAGATGTCATAATACAAGGCCTTAATAGTATTTTAAAATTCCTTGGTCAATTACATGATGGTATGTTTTATATGTCTTTATTTATGTATTCTATCATAATTAAATCATTTATTGATGTCCATGTGATTATTTTATTAGTTAGAATATTCATTGATAATTTTTAGGACTGTGATTTTTTATATGGATTATTTGATTATCCAGTATTCCTACCATATTATGCTCATGTTATTGTTTAAATGTAATTTTTTTAGTTATTTACCTTTAAATATTATTTATTATTATTTATTCATGATATATTTCAGTATATATATACCCTTATGATCATTTAAGTTCACCATTTTCTTATGTTTCATTCTCTATAGGATTCTAGGAAGTATTTTATTATTAATATATAGGGATATTCTAAGAGGGAAAATGGTTTTCTAAAATAAAAAACTTTTTGTATTTTATGTTTTTAATATCTAATGTGAATTTCAAGTACGTATCTATTTTACCAAGGATACTAAACTATTCGGTCATTTCGGATGTGATTACTTGTATCTATTACCAATTTAACAAAGTACCATCAGCTCTAGGATACTAGGGTCAACATATTTACAAATATTATCATGGAAAGTTTAGTAGAAACCTTGGTAACAAGATTTAAGAAAACATAGATTATGTAACCTAACCCTATGATAGACTTTGAGAATAATAACAAAGAAACCAAGCATAGGATTCTGATATTTTTATATATAAAATTTTCAATTTATATTAATTGTTTCACAAGTTTTGAAATTACACATTATGATTTATAATGTTTTAATTTAATCTACTGTATTAAATTATTTAGAAATGTAACCTAGTAGAAGTAATGGTAACCATATCAATGAACGTACTCCAAGTAGGTATTTACCTCTTGGGAAATATAATAAAGCAGAAGCTATAGTTGTATCTAGATCTAAAAAATTATAACTATATCGGGATAGATGATTGAGGTTATGAGTTATAACTGTGAATGTATGGGGTAGTAAGTTGATCCACCATGTGGTGTAACAGTGTTAGACTACTTCATATTTCAGCAACCTCCATTATTTAATGGTACTATAAATTCCATTTGTACCCGATCAATGGATAAGTTACTTAGAGAAGATATTTATTTCTTTAGGAAGTAATGAAAGGGAGAAGTTTGTCATAGTAGTTTATCATATCTTAGGGGATGTAAATAATTGGTGGTCATTGATTCAAAACACTAAGGATGAGGAGGAAATATCAAGTATGAAATTTAAATATTTTAAGTAAACATTCTTAAAATAATATTTTACTTGTGAACAATGGGTGGATATAGAGAGAAAATTATTTATTCTTATACAAAATAAATAAGAAAATGTTTCTAAGTATGAAACCAACTTTATAGGTTTAGAAATTCATGTTTCATACTATGTATGTAATCTAAAGAGAAAGATTAATTGTTTCTTTGATGGGATAAATACAATTCCTCAAATGGCCCTAGTTTTACAATCATTCTCATCATATGAAAACATAGTATCATGTTCTATCAAGATAGAGAACTAATTATCTAAGTATTGTGGAATTTAAGGAATATAAGAGAAGAAAAGTATGGCAGAGAAAAAATGGATAAGGGGAATAATGGAAAGAAGTATTTTCCCACATGTGATAATTGTGGAAGGAAACACCATGGTACTTTCTTAAAGGGAATGGGAGTTTTCTTCAAGTGTGGATAGAAAGTCCATCAAGAACATGAATTAAAGGGAAATAATTAAGTATATAATGTTTATTTTTTCAACTATAAGGACATAGGGAATTATATAAATTAATTCCCCAAGAATCAATGGAATATACCCTAAATGAAGAGGGGTCAAGGTTTATCTTATGTTATTAATATAGCTAAAGTGGAATGATTAAAGTTATTGTTCATTTGGAATCATGAATTATGTTGTAGAAATATTTTATCAATGATATTATAGTTATAAAAATAATGAAATGTATAAGGATTATATTATACTAGTTTTTATTTAAGTAATTAAAATCATATGTTGAATGGTACTGATAACAACGAAAATTTATTTATTGGTAAGGTGATATTTTTGGAGAATGCATGAATAAGGGAAAGATAACCCATAATATGTTTGTGGTGTTTATTTAATTAGAATTGAAGAAGTAAATGGGATTGTATTTTCGACCTTTAAAATGGTTAGTAATTTTATTACAAAGTAATTCATGATGAAGTTTACTTAATTTTTGGATTTTAAATAATCAGATATTTTATTTAAGGAATAAGTAGACGGTTAATTCGTGGAATCATTCATGTTTTCATTAAGGTTTTATGATGATTATAGTTATTAGTTTATGTGATCAAGGTATTGAAATATTTACAATGTGACATTATGAACTACTTTATATTGTCTAGGGATAAGTGTTTGATTGAAATTTTTTGGTTTTGAATATGATTGGTAATATTTTGGAGTATCCTTATGGTTGATTACTTATGGAATGGATTAAGTTGAACTCGAATATTATTATTTGTGGTTAAAGTATGATTTATTATATTAGATATCCAATTCTGACCATCTTGGTTTTGGTAAATATTTATATTTTTAAGGAATAACTCAGGGATATTTTGATGCATTAAAAGTGCTTTAGGACTAAAAATAATAATTTAAAATATCCATTTCTTAGCTCAAGATTTGAAGTGGAAATAGATTGAAGCACAACAAAAGGATGATATTGTTCTTACAATATGAAAATAATAAAGTATTTTTATTTTATGGATTGTTTTATCTATATATTTAAATAAAATAACCCTTATAATTTAGGTAAAATACCAAGAAATAAAAAATTATTGTCTGTTTACTTTTCTTACCAAGAAATAAATGGTCTTTTAACCCATCACAGATTTATGATTTTGTGATGGTTTACATTCTCATGACCATGTTCTATATCACTCTATATTAATACTTAGGTGTTATTTTTTTCTTCTATTTCCATATTTTCACTTACTAATAATGTTATCCTATTCGGAAACCTAATTTATTAGTGACTAATATATTTCCCTATCCCTGTTTTAAAAGGAATTTTTATTAATCTTTTACATAACATGGGATTTTCATAGTGGAATTTTGAAATATCAAACCCTTTATTACCAAAAATATGTTAAAATTACAAGGATTCATTTTATTTATGGGTGATAATTTAACACCCTAATTTTTTAAAAGAACACTATATTCAATAGCATACAAGATATACAACACCCAACTTAAACAAACAATAAAATATTATTCATTAAAAGTGATGATTATAGACTAGATGTTAAATAGGAAAGAATGAATAATAGTAACCACATTATGAAATATATTATTTTCCTACTCATTTTTAATGTTTTAATGAAAACTTTGTGGATAATCACTTGATTTTTAGTATTCATTTTATTCTTCAAAGAATATGTTTTCTTCAAAAATAGATTTTCTTGATTTTTATGAGTGAATATTATAATATATTTATGGAACTTACATAAATTTAATTTTATAAAAATAATATCCTTTTTGAAATTATCATATTAAAATTAAATTAGGTTGAATTTTCTGGATTTTTTCGGAAAAGATTGATTTTCTAGTGAATAGTAAAAATACCAATTTTTATAAAACTACCATTTTATTTATATTAAAAATATCCTTTATGATTTGAATTTGATCTCAAATTAAATTAATTACTATTTAATTATATATAATCTAATTAATTAAATTTTGATCATTCTTATACCTTATTTTTGGTATAAGTATATTTTTTGGCTTAAAATGCATTTCTCAAGAAAACAAATCGTTGCATTTTGTGGGATTAATTTTAAATTAATTTCTAAAAGTTATGTTACTTTAATCCTAAAAACTTTATTCCATATTTTGAATTAGTGGGTCTAAATTTTTTAAATAGTTCCCTTTTATTTTTTGTCATTATGAATAGTAACTATAGTAATTTTGTTACCATGGTAAGGGTAAATGAGGTAGTTAAGGTTAAAAAAGTGATAAGGAATAAAAAATGACCCTAAAACTTGAATTTTTATTATTTTATGATTCCAAATATATAATATTATTGTATTTAGTTATATATAATTTTCTCTACATTTTGATGAGATTATGAATTTCATAGTATTTTATTTAAAGAAAAGTCAAACATGTCCCACTCTTGTTTTTAATAACTATGATATTTTTAATATGGGGTTAATAAAAATATATGTTTAAATATAAATATTATTTTTAAATATAAATTATTTATATGCATCATGATAATTTATTTTTAATTTTTACTGAAAAAATAATTACATTAAATTATTACACAATGATGGCGCAGTAATTATTCAATTAATAGAAAAATCAAAATAATGGTATTAAAAATATTAAAAGTATTATAATTTTAGATACTTAATGTGATCCAAAAAATTTATATATTAACATGACATTGATGTATTAAAATATTTGGTTTGAATTTATATTATTTTCTAGAAGTTATTAAAGCCAAAGTAATGAATAGCATCAAAATTGATAATAATGATATTTTATGAAAAAAATATATTATTAAATTATTTAAAAACTATAAAAAATATTCAATAAAGAAAATGAGAATAATATATATTCTAATATTTCATACCATGTTAATTTATAGTCTATTTGGAAGTATTTGGATCTTGAATAGTCTTATTATAATTTAATCTTTTGAGAAATTCATAAAATGTCTCTCGCTTCAATTATAAAATGACACCTCCTACGTCACTTATTTACACCACTTTGAGCCATATAGATCGACCATTACCAACATAATTATGTTATAAACTCCATTATCCACATTCTATAGGTTCTTTTATTCTCAAAAGACCAACCCTAGAGCCCTTAAGAGGAGATCTAAGGGAGTCATCTCAAAGAAAAGGCAATCGCCTTAACCGATCACTTTCTTTTTTTATTATTATTTACCTCTTATAAATCTATTATATTATTAATTAAATAATAAATTAATTATCATATATATGATTAAATATTATTATTATTATGAAACCACAATTTACCACCCTGTTTTCATTAAATGGGAAGTGAAATATCGCTTGTGCGTACATACAGCTTATCGTCTTCACATGGCGATATAATTCATCTTTCATCACCATTATTCATGGATCGTAATTAAGATGATTTTAAAGTTTATATATTATATTTATAAAATAATTATTCTTTTTTAATTAAATTAAAATATATACCTTCTTACCATCTAAACTGTTGTAAAATGATAATGTTGCTCATGCATATGTGTGGACTACCACCTCTAAGAAGTAATGTGATTATTTTTTCATTTATATATCACTTTGATGGTTATTAAGATATATTTTATGAATATATATGATATATATTATATAATAATTATATTTTAAATTTTAAATTATTATTTATGTTTCTTTCGTTTCATCCATAAAAAAAATGAAAACAACATTCTTGCGTACGTACGACTTACTATCCCCATAAACGGTGAAATTAATTTTTCTATATATAACATTTATTAATGACTACATAAATTTATATATATATATATAATATATTATATTGATATAATTATTAAAATTATATAAATTATGTAACCTTGATTAAATTATAAGGACCATAACTACCAAACCAAAACATATGTGAATAATGAAGAAGATATCACCCAGAACAGTTATTTTAATAAAGTCTTGATAACAAATAGGTGATAATAGGATATAAGTAAATAATATATAGTATGATATATATGAGTATGGTATTTTAATATATTTATAATAAATATATATTTATTATACGGTAGTTTCTAACGTGTATGAAGGAAGTCAGACATAAGGTAAGGGTTTCTCATCTCGCTTTTACTTCTATGAGACATATGTCATATTCACCACTTATTTATTTTTTATAGTGTATATAATTACCCTTTAATATATTATATAATTAATCTAATTGTATTAGTGTTATTTAAAGTTTTATTTTAATTTATTTCATTCATGGGACTTAATATTCAAAATAAACCCAAGTGGTAAGGGTTTGTTTCACAATCTCATCATTATTCAAGACTTTTATTTTTAAGTCTCCACTGAGGAATATTTTTATTCCACATACATGTTTTATAAAAATGTTTTAATTTTTTTTACTATCATCTAGTGATAATTTAAATACATTTTTACCCTTTTTTTACTTTTTATAAAATGTTTTAAAATTAATATTCCTATCATTTTCCGAACAATAAAATTTTTAATTTTCTTACAAAAGTGTGAAATGAATGTTTTTTAACTTATACAGAATGAATGGAATTTCCCACATTTATTATGCCTCGTGGATTTGAATATTACTTTACAAGTTTATAAGTTTCTTTTCAAATTTTATTATTTCTTCATTACATGCACAATTTTTAGATTTTAAAGTTATTTTCAAATTTAAAAAAGGAAATTTCCCTCATGAAATATTCTAGTAATCACTTTAAGGTATGTTCATATTTTTTGGAATATTATGTTAAATATTTAATCTATTAAAACCATTCATCATATTTATTTATATGGTTTATGATCAGTTTAACTGGGGAAAGTATTGATATTTGGTATAACTAGTTCTTCCAATACGGATGGTTATTGATTCTTTTAAGGAGTTTTGATTTAGTTGTATTATTTATTCATATGAGGAAGGAATTGGACTTAGAAAGTGATTAATGGATATTTTTATGTCCCCTTAATGCATCGATAGGTCTCATGAGACAAATTATCATGGGTTATGGATGAGGTCTTACCCATTTATTCAAATTTTATGGCACAAGGCCTTGATAGTATTTTCAGATTTCTTGGTCGATGCCTCAATGATGTATTTTAGATTCCTGGAATTATGCATTCCATCATTAGGAATTTATTTATTTATGTCCATGTGATTATTCTATTAGTTAGAGTATTTTTGGATAAGTTTCAAACTCATGTTATTATTTATATGGTTTATTTCATCGTCCTTTATTACTACCATATTATGACAATTTTATTGTTAAAATGGAATATGTTTTAATTATTTACCTTTCCATATTTTTATAGTTATTTATTCATGAATTATTCCATTATACGCATACCCTTATTGAGAATTTGAGCTCACCCTTTTCTTATGTTTCATTTTCCCTAGGATGATAGGAAGTTTTTATTATTGATATATAGGGATATTCTATGGCGTAAAATAAAATTATAAAAGAAAACATTTTGTATGTTTTATGTTTTTAATATTTAATTTTAATTTAAAGTATGTATCTAGTTTATCAAAAATACTAAATTATTTTTTCCTTTTGGATTTGATTCATTATGTCTAGTGTCAATGTAACAAAGTAACCACCATATCTAGGCTACTGGGGTAGGTGACTTTACATATATTCTTTTAATTTTATTTTATTTTTATTATTTTGTATGGAATTTTATTTTGGATAAATTATTGGGTCCTACCCATTATAAACCATTTATTATTCAAGGCATTTCCATGATGAACACTTCACCAATTAAAGATTAGTTTCCTTCAATAACCAATATAAATATTAATACCTTCAATTATTTATTATGAATACATTATCTAACTATAAATCACTAAAATTCTATCTTTGGGATTAGTTTTAACTTATAAGTCACTTGAATGATTCATACTGAGCACATGATATTTAGTGGGTTAGAATTGTAAGAGAAAAATTTAAATTTTCAAGTAAAATTAACTTGGGATTGATTTATAGGGTTAAAATATAATCCTTGAAATCAAACCACTCTCATTAAACATAATTTTTATTTCAAATGGTGATTAAAGTTGGGTTTCAGGATTGGAAGTTCTAATATTAACCTAGGGTTTATTGTTTTCAATCGTTATGGTTATGTTTTCCTCTGTAGGGTTCAAGGGTTAAAAAAATAAGTGATTATAATTTAATGGATTTTAACTTATATGATAATAAATAATAAATAAATAAATTTATATATTAGATTTATTAAACTTCATTAAATAGTTATTTCCAAATAAACCTTCCTCTTACTCAATTATTTTTGTTTTAAAATACTTTAACAACTCCCCCCCAATATTTTGATATTTCATTTATTATTTTTATTTCCTTAGTAATATTAAAGGATTTTTAATTTAATTATTCCTTAATATAATGATCCAGGTTATACACCATGCTTCACTTAGTAAAAATCATGCATTTTTTGAGAGTGCATACAACAACACTCTTCAAATTGGAATCATTTCTATGAAGGTGAGTGTTTTATACTACATATGTTAGGTATAGATTTTTTAATTTATTAATCCTTTTTCTTTATTTTTATTCTCACTCTAATTTCATTCCCCTTCTTTGATTATACTTTTTAGACTATCAATTTAAACTTATTTTAAGGATATAATAGTCCACTCTTCTTATTTAATTTTTTCTCTAACTAATTACATGATAAAATCCTAAAGTTAAATTTGAACTATAACTTGGGTTTAAATGAAATCTTAAAAATCAATTAAAAAAATCTCAATCTTTAAGAGCTGTAAAATTTCATCCATTCAATTTTTCTAATTATTTTGGTAGTAGGGATTCTGGAATCTTTTTTAAAACTAACTTGTTAAATAGAATTATTTTTTTTATTTAATTTTTTGTTGATTTTAATTTTTTCCCAAACATTCCTGTGAATCATTATTGGTTTTTTAGTTAATGTTGAGGTTTTTTGAATTTTTTCTTAAGAATTTTTAAAATGGTTGGAGTTATCTTGATAATGTTCAGAAAGTTTTTGCGGATGTTTAGAAGTCAATCAGTACATCATAGAAATTTATAAGAAATTTGAAAATTGACCAAGCATAATCTATTTAATACCCTATTTAAGTCTTTTTTTTCTCTAGTTTATGCCCTTTTTGAAAATTTATGACCTTGATTTGAGGCCTGAAAATGGAAAATCCATGGATAATAAGACTTTCCAAGCCATGCTTAAGGCTTTGATCTGGGGAATGTAAATATTTCTATAAGTGTAAACCTTTGACACTAAATATAATACTTTGACCTTAAGCCTTTAAAGAATCAAACATTAGTATCTAAGAGAGTGTAAACCTTTAAATTTAATTCTTTACTAAGCATAAGCCTTTGAATACCCAGTGTAAGACTTCAACATTTAGGAATTTTTTGAGTTTATACTAGGTGAAACATTGAGTTTCAAGAAATTGAATATTCTAAATAAAATAAACCAGAAGATTCCAAAGTTTTCCATTAATGATAAAAACAACATAAGTTGATTTTCATTCAAGAAACATGAATAATCTATGATACCCTTGTGATGAAAAAAATGATATTTCATCAATCGAATGAATATGAACTGACATGAGTTTGAGTTTGTTAGTGAAGAGGCTACAGATATTAAATATAGAGTGTAATTTGTATGATTATATATTGTTCTTACGATCCTAAATCACTTTATAATCAATAATTTATGAAATATGAGCTATTAAGATATGTTTAAAAGCGAGTCATAAAATATTTATCATTCCACAGACTGATTGAATAAAAATTGAATATTGAGGATAATCTAGTTGACTAAAAGAATCTATAACAAAATAACTATGATGATATTTTAGATTTACTTGATTCATTTATCTAATTATTTTACAACTTTTGGGTATTTATGATGCACACAGATACATTGAACTGATCTTTTTTGGATCTCAATGCTACTATGAGTTTAAGGAACAAGATAAGGGAGATTTGTTATTTTTATGATAACATGGGGAAGAAAAACCATGTGAGAGTATTTAATGAGACTTGGGAAAGAAGATCAAGGAAGATAAAAATATTTTAATAATTATTATTCTTTCTATTATTTATGATTTAGACACCTTATTATACACTAATTTTGGTATATGAAAATGATGTATAGATTTAATGCATTTTCATACCAGAAAATTGATTTCTCAAAGAAATATAAGTTTTGGTTGAGAAGATACAAAATATAATATGTTGAGTATAATAAAAATAATAAGATTGTGCTTGATAAAAATATTGAGAAGAATATGATATAATAGTGTGAGTAGTTTATACATTATAATCTATATCTACTTGAGATCAAGCATCTAGTGAATGATATTTGACGTTAAGAATAGAGAAGAAGATATACATTTGAAACTAAAATAATTTAATATGTTGTGTTGTATATTCTGAAGTATTATAGAGAAGATCTAATTCAATTATCAATGTAACATGGAGCTTTAAGTGATATTTTTCATTTATAATGAATCATTGTAAAAAATGGGATGCTAAGTATGACCACTGGGATATTGTATAATGCTATAATTGGGATGATATGAAATGAGAGGTTAAGGTTGATTCCTATTTTCCCATTACAAGTTGGTGATTTAATAGTAGTGGTAAAAATATATCCAGAATAGAACTATATATAATAAGTTATAGGATTTCATAATGTGGCTGAACCTTGAAAAAATTGTTGTATGCATTTTTATATTTATTTTATAAATTCTAGTGTAAGGATAAGATCATAATATTATTGTGAGAGAGTAATGTTCTAACAATCTAAAGAGATTTATTTGAATAATAATAATAAATATTAGTAAAAATTCTACACTAATTAACCCCTCCCCTCTCAGTGTAGTTATATGATCCAGTGGCTCTGAAAAGTGGTATCAGAGCCAGGTTCCTTCTTTCAGAAACTTTTGATAGATTGAATGATGGAAAACATCAAATATATAAATATTATTGTAGTTCAATTATTTTTTATAAAAAATATATGGTAATAAAAATATGATTTTTCCTTTTTTCACTTTTTCTTGATGTTCTCAATGCATATACAGTCATTTTTTCACCTACTCAAAGAGGTGATCATATGACCTTAACTAAAAATATAAATCCTTAATTCCATAAAAAATCAAGGAATGTTATTATTATGTCTCTTTTTGAGAAATTTTTCACTGAGGTGATGGGTCTACAAACTACAAAGGAAATATGGGATGGGTTAGAAAGTAGCTATGAAGTTAATTTCAAAGTCAATGAGGCAAATATTCAAATATAGAGAAGTAAGTTTTAATATATAAAGATAGATAATGAGTAATACATTAATGACTACTTCACTAAAGTGAATTAAATTATGATTAACATTCGAGGATTTAGTGAAAATCTAGATGATGATGTAATTATAAAGAAACTCATTAGGAATCTTCCCAAAAGGTTTGATCCCAAAATTTTTACTCTAGAATATAATGAATATATTTTCCTTAAATAGTTTCATAATATCCTCATTGACTATGAAATGACAAAGGCACCTGATTTTAAGAATAAATTTAAATATGATATGGTTTATGAATCCATGAGATAGTTAAAAATGAAAGAAAAATATCTTTAATATTCTAGTAAATTATATAGTGATAAAGAGATAGATGAATATAAAAATAAAATAATGTCTCTTATCTCTAAAGAATTCTATAAATAAAAAATAAAGTAAATGGGTAAAATTCTCTTAAAATGATTCAATTTTAGTGGTGTTGAAAATTTTACTATAAATTATCCAAAGAAAAATAATCTCATATATAAGGCTGATGAAAATGATTAAAATCCCAAGAATAAGAAGGTGTGGAAGAACATCAAGGATATAAATAAATTTAGTGAGTTCAAGAATAAGTTTTTGAGAATAAGAGAAAAGTTTTAATGAGAAAAAAATAATATGGAGACACTTCATCCTATAGTCAATCCAAGGATGAAGGTCATCAAAATTTCACAAACTTTATGGCACGTATGGAGAAGGAAGAAATCTCCCCAATCAATGAAGAGGGAGATAGTAAATAAAAATACATATATCACATGATAATATCCTAGTTGAAATTTTTCCTTGAGAAAAACACAAAGTTCAAGTGGGAAGTTAAATCTTTAAAGAACCTAGAATATAAGAAGGTTGAATCAACTAAATTTTTTCAAATAAAGAAAAGAAAATCATTAAGGAACTCAAGAAGTAAAAGTAAAAAGTTCCTAATAATGAAAAGATGCTAAAAGATATTGAAGTTAAACTGATCTATAGGGAATAAGAACTGAGTAAGATGGAATCAAAATATATTCAAACTAAAATGGAGTTGAAAATTGGAATTTATGGATTAAATAAATTTTTATAAGTTAAGTTCGGGGCATCCAAAATAGTTAAGAATCATAGTACATCATTTTTAGTTAAACTAAAAATTGAAGCCTCACTAAATGTTCAATTCAATTTTACCTAAAAATATAGGTTTTAATTCAAAATATAGAAATGATTATGCTAAGAAATATATTTATAAATCATCTTATACATTTATTGAAAAAATTATAATGAAAGTAAATAAATCCAATTGAATAAAAAGAAAGTTTTGGGGATATCAATTGTAGAAATACTGAATTCTTTAATGTTGTTTTAAGATCATGCCTATAGTTATAATAGAATATTCAGATTCAATGTCTATTATGGTTGTTATAGTATTTATAGTCACAAGTCCTACACATATTTTTACAACATTTATCTACCTTGGAGGAGGTGTTAAGTAAGGTGGATCAACTCTAAGATGAAAATAAGTGAGTCACTACCGAAGAAAGTAGTGATCGAAGTCACATAAAATTTATCTACTCAAAAACATGTTTGAATGTTTCAAAGAAAATTATGGTATATAAGAGAATCTAAGACATTGTGTTGAAAAATATATGACAAATATTCTTGGACAGATCTCCTCCCAATAAAAGGGAATAGGATTTTAGAAGAATAAATGTTAAGGATCCATTCATTGTAGGGGTGACCATGAAGGTAAGTAAGAAAGGAAGAGTTTGGATATTTGACACTTGTTGATCTTCACATATGAATAAAGACACTAAAATTCCAAAAGGCATTGAGAAAAATGAAGGAGGATAAATTACTTTTTTAAATGACTAATCACTGAAGATCAAAGGTCTTGGAACTACCAATATTGAGGGTAAAGTACTCAAGTGTATATATTTATTTCTTGTGTAAGGGATTAATCATATTTTTCTAAGCATTAGCTGACTATGTGAGGAGGGAAATAAAGATATATTTCAATTAAAATCAAGTGTTTTCAAAAATTCCAAGTATTGAGGAATTATTATAAGAGGTTAAAGAACAAGTGTAAAATTGCTTCATATTGGTGACCCAAATAACTCATGCAACCTGAGTTCCAATGATGAAAATGGCCTATGGAATATAAGACTTTGTCTCATTGGTAAAGGAAATACGAGCAAGATCTCTAAGAATAAAGTTATGAGATACCTTCCCAAACCCAAGACATAAAGAGAAGTTGTTTTTTAAACATTTTAGAATGGTAATATAACTCAAAAATCACACAAGAATAGGGATATACAATCCACTAAACCATTGAAACTAATACATTCTGATGTATATAGTCCCATGAGGAATAATTCATCTAAGGGTGATATTTATTTCATGAAATTCATAGATTATTTCAGTCATATTTGAAATGTTTTATTTAAGATACATAAGTCTAAAACTCTCCAAGTGTTCAAAATATTTAGGTTAGAGGTTTAAAAGGATCTTGGTGTTCATATAAATAAGATCAGTTCAAACGATGTAAATGAATAAAAAATCCATACATTTAAGAGCAATTTAGTAAAACATAGGATAAATAATTAGTACAAAACACCATATACCCCTCAATAAAATGGTGTGGCTGAGAGGAAAAACTAAAGTATTTTGGTAATGGGAAGAACCATTCTAGTATAGCACAAACTCCCAATGTTATTTTGGGAGAGGATATTTTTACTACTATACACATTCAAAATAAGTGTTTATTGGGACCTAGAACATATAAAACATCATATGAGATGTGGTATTCTAGGAAACCAATTTTAAAATATTAAAAAGTGTTTATAATCCCATTATATATGAAGATCAAAAATAAAAATCGGGGAAAATTTAAATAAAGAGATGAAGAAGGAACACTTTTGGGATGCATCTCTAATGGAAGTGGTTCAAAATGCTGGAGTAAAAACTAATATAAATTTTTATAATGTTTAGATATCAAAATAGTTGAAAACGATATAAAGTAAATGTTATTTTTAATCATGTGGGTGTATTTTTTGTCACTAGAAAAATATATGTTATTAAAAAATAGATTGATGAACAAGATAAAAAAGAGAAAGTTTTCATTAATGTTAATTCATATATCACTAGTGATAAATAAGATGTTGAGAATTGTGGGTAGTTACATCAAATTAAAATGAAAATTGTTGACTCTAAGAATATTATTGGTTGGTAAAATGAAATCTTCTATGCCTATAGAATGCCAAGGTTATAAAACCATACTATTCCTATTTTTCATATTGAGCCTCATATTGTAGTTGAGTTAGTCAATCATGATTATTGGATTAATATAATGAATTAATATCTTGATAAAATAGTGAAAAACTCCACTTAGGAGTTGGTACCAAGACTTGATGATAACAATTTCATTGGTACCACGTGGTTTTTCTGAAATAAGTTGAATGAGAGAAGTAAATTCACAAAAAATAAAGCATTACTGGTGAGTAAAGGTTATACTCATAAAGAAGGAGTTAATTTTAAAGAAACATTTACACCCATTGAAATTATTGAAACATTCAAGATGTTTTTGGTAGTGTCAACACAAAATAGGTACAAGATCTATCAAATGAATGTGAAATATGACTTTCTGAATGGTGATTTAAAAGAAGAGGTGTTCATTGAATAACCTGAAGGCTTTATCCTTGATAAATATGGGAGCATGGTATGAAATCTCAAAAAGAATTTATATGGTTTGAATTAAGTCCCATGATCTTGGTATTCGAAGATTTATGGATTCTTGAAAAGAATGAAATTTTTAAAGGGAAAAATTGATGGTAATCATTATACAAAGGGGTTGTCCACAGGTACTCTTATTATCACTGTATACATTGATAAAGTTATTTTTAAAGTGACAAAAAGTCTTATCATGATTAATATTATTAAGAGATGAAAAAAAACTCAAAATTTTCATATTAGGTGAGATGTATTGGTTTTTTAGGTTATAATTCAGACAAGGAGCATAGTATTTTTTTCTATCCCATGAAAATTACTTTAGGGACTTTTTAAAGTGGTTTAGAATAAAATAATGTAAAATAATATCTATATATATGGATTTTGGAACTAAAAAACCAAGTGTAATGATAGAATAAGTATAAATCAAATATAATCCAAAAAATTTATTGGAATCCTACTCTACCTTATAGCTTCCAGATGTGATATTATGTTTTATATGACATTATATACCAAATTTTAGAGTGACCCCAAGGATTCCCACCTATTAGTAGATAATATAATACTATGATACATTATTAGTACATTGAGTTTCATGTTTTTATATAAATCTAGTTCATACTTGACCTTGTAAGGTTTTACTAATGTTGATTGGGCTGGTGACTCTGTTGATAGGAAATCCACCTCATGTGGCTCATTTTTTCTTAGTGAGAGTTATGTGGTATAGAATAATAAGAAGAAAAGTTCAGTGGCATTAATTACAACTTAATTTTAGTAAATTTCTATCACAAAGTATTGTACATAGATGATTTAGATGCAGGTACAACTAGATGATTTGAGAGTTTAATTTGATATACCACTATGAATTTCCTATAACAATAAATATTTTATAGATATTTATAATAATTTGGTTTGGAACTCGAGGTATAAAATAATTTTCCTAGAATATCATTATCAAATAAAAGGTTTAAAATAGTGATGTAAGACTTGATTTTTTTAGTAAAAAGTACCAAGTTTCTGAAATGTTTATTAAAGCATTTCCAAATGAGATATTTCATGACTTGTGGTTAAAAATTCATGTTCATCCTTACCAGTTCACTGAAAGTTATTCCATCCCCCCCCCACTGAGATTTTTATTGAGTTAAAAAATAGAGAGAAATAGTGAAATAACTTTTGAATTGATGATGTTCCCTTCTTGGTCGCCTAAAGATATAAATATTATTATATGGAGTAGATTTTCATAATTGAGAAGTATAATCATGAATTTAGGGGGAATCCATGAATTTAGGGGGATTTCATTCAATTCACGTGAATATAATTTCTTATCAACGAGTGATGGAATTATCTCAAAAAACATTACCTTATATTTTAGTTTGGTGTATGACACTTCGCATTCAATAAATCTATGATTTTAATATTATCATGAGAGTTGATAAGTTATGAATTAGATCTGAGTGTATTCAGAGGATTTGAATGGTTTCCAATAAATCTAAAATGGGGGATTGAAGTGTACTTGGATTTTTTTTTGAAGTTTTTATTGGTTTTAATTTTTTCTGACCATTATTGAGAATCATTGTAGGTTGTTAAGATAATTTGGAGGTTTTTTGAAATATTTTTGAGATGGTTGAATATGGTTGGAGTGGTCTTGATGAAGTTCGAAAAGTATTTAAATACATTCTAAATTTTATCGATACAGTCTAGAGATTTCCCAGAAATTTGAAAATAGACTATGTTTAAGCCTTTTGATCCCTAGTTAAAGTATTTTGTGTCTCCAACATAATACTTTGTTGAAAATTTATGACTTTTATATGTTCTCCAAAAATGGAAAAGGAATGGAGTGTAATGATTTTGGAGATGAGCATAAGGCTTTTATATTGTCAAAAAAAGTATTTTCATGAATGTAATCCTTTAGCACTAAATGTATGACTTTGATATTAAGAATTTAAATCATTAAACATAAGTTTCTAGGCTATCATAATTATTTCATAATAATTATTTACTAATTGTAATCCAATGAATACCCAATATAAGACATCAATACTCAAGAAATACTTGGGTTTCTTCTATGTGCAACATTGATCTTTTGAAATTTTAATATTATAAATAAAATAAACCACATGATTCCAAATCTATTCCTCAGTGATAAAAATATCACAATACTATTATGATTCAAGTAACATAAGGAATACATGATACCCATATGAAATGTTATCAACCGAATGATGATAAACTCTTATCAGTATAAGTATGGGTTTGTTATCAAATAATATCTATATATTAACTCTAGAATTTCATTTGGAGGATTTTGCGATGTTCTTAAGTTTCTAAATCACATTATAATCAAGAAGTGATTCAAAATAAGTTATTAAGATGAGTTTAAAATATAGTTATGAAATATCTGACATTCCATGATCTAATTTATGAAAAATAGAATATTGAGATGGATCCAGTTGAGTTAAAGAAGACACAATAAAATAATTATGATAATATTTTAGATCAAATTGACCCATCTATCTAAAGATTTTACAACTACGGGGTATTTTTTATGTACACATATATATTTAGTTTATATTTTTTAAATCTAAAATCTATTTTGAGTCCCACAAAGAAGATAATGGAAGGTTTTTTATTTTCATGATAATGTGGGGAAGCATACCCACGTGATAGATTTTAATGATACTTTGGAAGGAATATTGATAATATTAAAATATTAAAATACTTATGGTTTTTTATTTTTGTAGGATTAAGACACCTTATCATATAATAATTTGGGTATTTGAAAAGGATGTGTGGATTTAATGTGTCACTTAGATAGAAAAGTTATTTATTAAAGAAAGAGAAGTTGTTGATGAAAAGATAAAAAAAGTGAAAACATCAAGGAGAAGAAAAATAAAATAATTATATGTGATAAAAATATTGAGAAGAAGAATATATCCTGGTTAATGAAGTTCAAATATTATCATTTATATCTTATTGATATTGAGAATACAATGAATGAGATTTGAGGTTGAATATCCATAATCATATCTACATTAAATACATTAATAAGTGAGTGTGTTGTATTATATATTTAGAAGTCTCATAGAGAATATCTACATTATATTGTGAAGAAATCTGGAGCTTTAAGTGAACTTTTTCATTTGTTACGACTCATTGCAACCAATGATATGTTATGTATGAAAATTGGAATGTTGTGTAATGATAAAAGTGGGATGCAATGAAGCTATAGGGTAAATTTTATTACTCTTTACCCATTTTAATGTTTTTATTTACTAATAGTAGAAAAATCTAAAGCTAGAACAGAACTGACTATAGTAAGGAGTACGCTTATACAATGTGGTCAAACCTTGTGAAAAATTTTGTGCACCTTATTTTATTTATTTTCTACATTTTAATGAATGGATAAAATCATAATATTATGCTGATAGATTCATGCTCTTAATAGTTGAAGATATTTATTTAAAGAATAATAATAAATAGTAAAAAGACAATTCTAGATTAATCCACCCCTCCCCTCTCAGTGTAGTCATACAATATAGTTTCTTTAACAAGTGGTATCAAATTTAGGTTCCCTCTATCAAGAAATTTCATTAGATTATATGATGAATATCATAAACTCTATAAATAGTATAGGAGTTCTATTGTTTGATGAAAAAATTTAAATGGATGGAAAAAACAAGATAATTCCTTAGTTTTCATCACTAGGGAAAGAATTTATTGATGCATATATAGATGGTTTTCCACCTATTCAAAGATGTGATCATATAACCTTCACTGTCAATAGAAATTATTAATTTAATGGAAAAGTAAGGAATTTTATTCTTATATCTATTTCTAAGAAAGTATTCACCATATTAATTGTTTTACAAACTATAGAGTAAGTATATTATGTTTTAGAAAGAAGTTGTTAAGATAATGTTATGGTCAAATAGATAAAGATAAAAATCTAGAGAAGAAATTTTAAAGATATAAAGATAGTTTAGGAGGAATACATTGATTACTACTTCACTGGAGTTAATAAAATTATAAGTAACATCAAAGGATTCAATGAAAATATGGATGATTATGTCATTATAAAGAAACTCAAGAAGAATTTTTCAAAAAGGTTTGATCCAAAAAAAACTACTCTATAATATAGGAAATATATTTCCCTTGATGAGTTGTATAATATTCTCAATGCCTACAAAATGAGAAATATGCCTGCTTTTAGGAAGCAATTTAAAGAAGACATGGATTTTGAATCCATGAGAAAGTGAAAACTGAAATAAAGAGATCCTAAACATTCAACTAAATCATATAATGATGATGATATGGTTGAATATTGAAAAAAAATAATGTCACTTATCTCTAAAAAAATCATAATAGGAAAATCCAAGTGCAAGGGTAAACTTCTATTAAAATGCTTTAACTATAGTGTTGTAGGTATTTTATTGTAATTTTTTTAAAGAAAAATTATCTCAGATATGATGATAATGATAATGATTAAAATCCCAAGATTAATAAGCAGTGGAATATCATAAAGGATAAAAATAAATCTAGTTAGTTCAAGAAGAATATTCTAAGAAGAAAAGGAAAAAATCCTAATAATAAAAGAATAAGATTAATACACTTCATCTGACAATAAAGCTAAGTAAAAAACGGAATGGAAAGTTTAAAAAACTTATAACATATGTATAAAATGAATAAATCTCATCAGTAGTAAAGAGGAATATATTTATGAAATATATATGTAGCACGTGCTTATATTGAAGTCATAATCTTTCCTTGATCAAAACACAAAGCTCAAGAGAGAAGTTAAATCTTTGGAGATGGAAAAGGGGAAGAAGTTTTAATTAACTGAATATTTTATCAAAAAATATACTAAAATAATTGGGTAACTCAAGAAGTTGAAGTTTAAAGTGGTTGAGAATAAAAATATTGTAAAATATCTTAAAGTTAAACTAGTCTTTATGGAATTAGAACTGATTAATATGGAATCAAAATATCTTGAAATGGAAATGGAGTTAAAAATAGTCAGATATGACTTCAAAAAAAATTGAAATCAAGTTTGTGACATATAAAATAGATGGTAATGATAGTACATTATTACAAGTTAAACCAATACCTGAAACTTCCATAAATGTCCAATATCTTTTACCTAATAATTAAAGAGTCAATTGAAAATCTAAAAAATATTGACCTAGAAAATATATGGATAAATACTCTTCTACATATATAGAATAAAGTATAATTTATATTAAACAAGTCCCATTTAATAAAAAAATCAAGGTAAATATTGGTAGGAAAGATAGAATTATGGAATGTAGTTTTCAGATCATGCTTATGGTTATAAAAAATATTCAGATCCAGCATCTACCGCAAGTATTGTGGAATTTATGTTCACATGGACTATACGTGTTGGCACAAAATTTTTCTAACTATAAGGAGGCATGAAGTAAGGGGTATAAATTATGAGAGAAAAATAAGTGAGTCACCATGGTATAATGAAAGAAAAAATTCACTTCAAAAATTTCTACTCAAAAAAAGTTTATAAGTTTGAAAGAAATGTATGGTAGATTTGAGAATCAAGGAAATTTTCCTGAAAATTATATGACAAATATACATGAAAATATCTCCTTACAAGAAAAGGGAAAAGGATTTTAGAAGAAAAATATAGTTGAGAATTTATTATTTATAGAGTCAGAATTCAAGTAAAGTAATAAATAAATACCATAGATACATGAAATTAGTTGATATTCACATATTAATTTAGTCACTAAAATCATGAAAGGCATTGAGAAACCTGAAGGAGGAGTAGTTAAATTTGATAATGAATACAAAATGAGGATCAAATGTATTGTAACTAACTATAATGATTCTAAATAACTTAAATATAAAGATGTATTTCTTATAAAAGGGATGAATCATAATTTTCAAAGTGTTATCTAACTATGTGATGAGGTAAATGGAGTTTTCATTCAAAATAACTCATGTTTTGTAAGAAATTACAAGGATGGAAGATTTATAACAAGAGGTGAAAAAACAAGTCAAAACATTTTTCAGATTTTTAACCCATCCAACTTGTGCTACATGAGTTCCAAAGATGAAAATTACATATAGAATAGAAGACTTGATCAACTCATCTAATGAAATATGAGCAATATCTCCAAGAATTAAGTTTTGAGATAAATTCTCAAACTCAATATAGAAATAATTTTTTTTAAAACATGTAATAAGGGAAAGATAACTCAAAAGGAACACAAGAATATGGGTATAAAATCTACTAAACCATTAGGTGTATATGGTCCCATGAAGAAAAATTCAACCAAGGTGATATTTATTTAATTACATTCATAGATTATTTCACTAATATGTGAAATGTTTTATTTATGAGACATAAGTATGAATCTCTCCAAGTGTTTAAAATCTTTAGGAGACAGGATGAAAAGGATCTTAGAGTTCACATAAAGAAGATAAGTTCGGACATTAAAAAATAATACACAAGCCATGCTTTTATGAGATATTAAGAAAAAAATTATGAATTATCATTATAGTAGACCATATACCCCTCAACAAAATTTTATGGTTGAGAGTAAAAACATAAGTATTGTGGAAATTGGAAGAACCATGCAAGCAGAGCGCAAACTCCCAATGTTCTTTTGGAGAGATATTGTTTAAACTATTGTGCACATTCAAAATATGTGTTTATTTGGACTTGAAACACCTAATACATAATCTGAGATGTGGTATTCTAGGAAATTTACTATTAAAAACCTTAAATTGTTTTTAATCCCATGGGATATGAAGATTAAAATTAAAAATCTAGGAAATTTTGAAGAAATAAATGAAGAAGACACATTTTTTGTATACTAGTCTAATGGAAGTGGTTAAATATATGTGAGTAAAAACCAACATGAAATGGTATAATGATTAGATAAAAAAATAGTTGAAAAACAACACAAAACAAATGAAATTATTGAGCCTAAATATGGATTGTTTGGGATTAAAAATATATAGAATCTTGAATCAATTGATGAGAAATTTGTATATAATATGGTTATACGTGGTATTAATTTATATATCACCCATGATGACGAAGAGAGTGAAAAAAAATTGAAATGAAATTAAAGGATATGGAAACATGTTGAATTTGGGAATATTATTACCCAGTAAGATTCACCTACACATTATCATATAAGGTTGAGGTTAGAAAATCAAACTGTAATTATTTCACATGTTTATCCTCATACTATAGATGAGGAAATTTAGTATGATGAGTGGACTAATCTAATGAATCAATATATTGATCAAATTTATAAGGCCCCACTTTGGAGATGATACCAATACTTGATGAAAATAATTTCTTTGGTGCCAAGTGATTTTTCTAAAATAAGTTGAATAAGATTGGTTAATTCGTGATAAATAATGCATGGTTGGTGTATAAATATTACTCTCAGATATAAGGATTTTACTTTGAATAAAATTTAATTCTTATATCAAGGCTTAAAATGATCATGATGTTTTGTGAAATGGTAGCATATAGAAGGTACAATATCTATCAAATGGATGTGAAAGTTGCCTTTCTAAATGGTGAGTTAGAATATAAGGTGTTCATTGAACAACCTAAAGTCTTTATCCTTGATAAATATGGGAGCATGGTATGAAATATTAAGAAGGAATTATATGGGTTGAATCATACCCCACAATCCTATTACTTTAAACTTGTTATATGCTTGAGAAATATGATTTTTTCAAAGGAAAAAAATTATAGTAATATTTATGTAAAAGAGATTCCCATGGGTACTCATGTTTTTATAATATATGTCGATGAAATTAATTTTTATAGGTTACAAAGAGTCTCTCTATGATTAATTTTTTAATGATATCAAAAAACATTTCTAAATGTCTATTTTGGGTGAGATGTCTTACTTTCTATGGTTAAAATTCATAAAAATATCTAGCATATTTTTTTACCTTAGGAAAAGTACTCGAAGGAATTATTTAAGTGGTTTATAATGAAATAATGTAAAGGTATATCTATACCAATATAAATTAGAACTAAAATGACTATGGATGAGGATAGAATAGGTGAAAATAAAAGAGACTATAGAAAAATGATTGGAATACTTCTCTACCTTAAAACTTATAGATATTATATTATGTTTTTTGTGACATTATTTTTCATATTTAAAAGTTATCCCAAAGATTCCCACCTATTATCATACAAAATAAGCCATAGATAAATTAGCAGAACATTGAGTTTCAACTTGTTCTGGAGTTCCAGTTCAGTCTTTACAATATAAGGTTTTACTAATATTGATTTGTCTGGTGACTGTGTCAATATAAAATGAAAATTTTGTGGAAATAAATTTCATGGTGAGATTTATGTGGCATGGCATCACAATAAGTAGAGTTTAGTGTCATTAAGAATAGTTGCATCTGAGTACATTGTTTCCGCACAATCTTATATATAAATAATTTGGATATAGCTATAGTTGGATAATTTTATATTTGAATTTCACATATCACTATGCATTTCCTGTGATAATAAAATTGTTATAGATATTTATAATAATTTAGTTCATTACTTGAGGTCAAAACACATTAAACTTGGGTAACATTTTATCAAATAAAATGTGGAACGTGAAGATGTAATACATGAGTTTATTGGTAACAATGACTAAATTATAGAAATTTTTACAAAATAATCATAGAAGGATATATTTAATGACTTTAGGATGAACCTTAATGTTTGATATTCCCCACACACCAAAAGGTATTCTTTCCCCGCCCTCTACTAGGCTTTGGATTGTGTAGGAAAAGTTGGGAAATAGTGATACAACTCTTGAATGGATGGTGTTCACTAATCTATCATCTAAAACTATGAATATTGATATATAGTGGATATTTTTATAAGTGAGAAATAGAATAATTAATTCATGGGAGTCCATGGATTGAGGGGGAGTTCATTTAAGTCACCTAGTCACACTTACTTGTAATATAGGGATGGAAATTTCTCAAAAATATACCTTATTTAGTAGTTTGGTGTGAGACACTTCTAATTTAATAAAAGATATTATTTAATGATTCTCATGATATTTTATGAGTTTTAAAATAGATTTGGGTGTATTTGAATGATTTGGGTGGTTTCAAACAAATATAAAAGGGGGATAATGAAGTGGCCTTATATTTTCTTAGAGTTATTATTGGTTTTAATTTATTTATAAACATTGTTGGGAATCATTTTATATTGTTGAGAAAAAATTTTGGTTATTTGAAATGTTTTTGAGATGGTTTAATTTGGTTGGAGTGATCTTGATGATGTTTAGAAAGTGTTTCTAAATTTTCATAACTTGATTTGTATAGTATAGATATTTATAATAAATTTGAAAAAGGACCAAGCATAAGCCTTTTGATCCCTGGTGTAAGCATTTTTTGTCTTTAGAATAAGACTTTGTTAAAAACTTATTACTTTAACCTGTGGCCTAAAAATAGAAAATTCATAGGGCATAAAACTTTTTTAGCTGAGCATAAGGCTTTGATGTGGCCAATGTAAGTCTTTCTAAGAGTGTGAGTCTTTGGTGTTTAATATAATCCTTTGAATCATTGAATATAATTCATTAGGACAATGTAAAACTTTCATTAGAATTATTCATTGAGGGTAATTATTTGAATGGATAGCATAATATTTTAAATATTGGGAAATTTTTTAGTTTATGTTGGGTGAAACATTGAGTTTATGGAATTTAAAATTCTAAGGAAAATATACTAGATATTTTTATAAATTTTCCTTAGTGAAAAAAAACACAAGTCTATTATGATTCAAGAAACATAAGTAATATTGATACCCACATGATGGAAAACATAATATGTTATCAACCAAATGAAAGTGAAATGGAATGAGTATAAGTCTTTTGGGGAAGAGGCTTTATATATTAAATCTATAATGTCATGGGAATGATTTTTTTGTATTCTTAATATCCTAAATAACTTCATAATCAATCATTCTTGAATATGAGTTGTTAAAATGAGTCTAAAATAGAGTTATAAAATCTACATCATGCCATGAGCTGATTAAATAAAAATAAAATATTGAAACTGATCCAATTGAGTCAAAAAATCCATAAAAGAAGAAGGATGATGATATTTTAGATCGAATTGCATCAGATATATAAATAATTTACAAATTTGGGTATTTTTTATGTTCACATATACATTTAATTCTTTTTTTTGAATATTTATGATACTATGAGTCTGAGGAAGAAAATGAGGTAATTTTTTTATTTTCATGATAATGTGGGGAAGAAGACCCACATGATAGTCTTTAGTGAGTATTAGGAAGTAAGATCAAGTAAAATCAAAATAGTAAAATACTTAGGGTGATTTCTTTTGGTAGGCTTGAGACACCTTATTATATACCAATTGGGTATATGAAAATTATGTGTGGATTTAATGCATTGTTTAACCAAAAAATTGATTTCTCAATTAAAGATAATTTATGGTTAATAAGATTCAAAAGAGAAGACATCGAGCAGAAGAAAAATAATACGAGTATAGATAAGATAAATACTGGGAAGAATAAGAGATCCAAGTGTGTGATGTTCAGATATTATCATCTATATCTACTTGAGCTAGATCATCTAGTGAATGAGATTTTAGTTTTAGAATAGATAATAAAATCTATATCATACACTATAATAAGTGAGCATACTATCTTTCATATTCTTAAGTCTCATGGAAAAGATATACATTAGTTTTCAAAGAAACCCAGATCTTTAAGTGGTCTTTCTCATTTTCTATGACTCATTATAACCAACAATATGTTAATTATAACTAGTGGAATTATTTTTAATACTATAATTGGGATGTTGTAAAACACTATCTGAAGGGTGATTCCCCCAACCCATTTTATATTGGTGGTTGACTTATAGTGTAAAATATGTATCAAAAAAATTGGTTTTAGTAAAGTGTAGGCTCATGAAATTTGGTTAGACCTTGTAAAAAAAATTGGGCCTTGTTCTATTAATATTATGAATTATCATGCAAGGATGAGAGAATAATATTCTTGTGAGAGAGTTATGCTCAAACTAGCTAAATAGGTTTAATTAAATAATAATATGAAATAAAAAAATTAAACTAATTCACCCCTACCCTCTCAATATAGTCATATGATCTAGTGGATCTTACAAGTTTTATCAAAACCAGGTTCTCTCTGTCAAACTCTTTCAGTAGATTAAATCATAGACAACATCAATTTTGTGAATAGTATATTAGTTCCAATGTTTGATGGAATAAATTTTCATTGATGGGAAAATAGGATGTGGGCTTATTTATTATCACTTGGTCTTGGATTTATTGATTTAGTTACTATCATTTTTACACCTATTCAAAGAGGTGGTCAAATTAACTCTACTAACAAGATAAATCTTGAAGTCTATGGAAAAGTAAGGAATGTTATTCTAATGTATCTTTTTGTTAATTTTCACTAAGGTGATGGGTCTAAAAACTACCAAGGAAATATGGGATGAGTTATAAAGTTTATATGAATAGAATTTCAAAACCAAAGGTTCAAAGCTATAAATAAAGATAAATAATTTTAAATATATAAAGATAATTAAGGAGGCATCCATTGACGAATACTCCACTAGAGTTAATGAAATTTTGAGTAACATCATAGGATTTGGTGAAAAGAAAGGTGATTATGTTGTTGTAAAGAAACTCATGAGGAATTTACCAGACATTTTTAATCCCAAAATTTGTGCTCTAGAATATAGGGAATAAATTTAACTTAAAGAGTTTCATAATATCCTCATTTCTTGTGAAATGAGAAAGACACCAGCTTTTAAGAATAAATTTAAAGATGAGATGGATTTATAAGCCATGAGAAATCTAAAACCAAAAAAATAAGAGCCTAAAAATTATATTGAACTGGATAGTTATGATGATATATATGAATATGGAAAGATAATCATGTCTCTTATCTCTAAGATTTAAAAAAAAGGAAAAGGAAAGTAAAAGGTTAAATTTTTCTAAAAATGCTTCAACTGTGGAGTCATTAGAAAATTTTCTGTAAATTTTATAAAAAAATGAATCTTGGATATGAGGATAAGTAAAATGATGAAAACCTTAAAAAATTTAGTAGTGGAAGAACACTAAGGTTAAAAATAAATCTAGTAAGTTCTAGAATAAATTTATGGGAATAAATGGAAAAAAATTAATATGAAAAGAATCAGATAAAGAATTTTTATCCTTTATTCAATTTAAGGATGAAGAGCATAGATATTTCATTAATTTTATGGAATATGAGAAGAAAGAATAAATATTCTCATGTAGTGAAGAGGAAGATAGTGAAGAAATATATATAGATCACATGCTCATATCTTAGTTGGAATCTTCCCTTAATAAAAACACATAACTCAAGAGATAAGTAAAAGATTTGAAGAAGGTGTATGGAAATAAGGTTTAAACAATTGAAGAGTTTATAAATAAAGAAACTAAACTCATTAAGTAACTCAATAAGTCAAGATTAAAAGTGGTCGATAATGAAAAAATGTTAGAAGATCTTGAAGTTAAACTGGTCTCTAGGGAAGAGGAACTAAGTAAGAAGAAATCAAAATATCTTGAAACTAAAATGGATAAAAAATACTCATAGAAAAAATAAATAAATTTATTGAAGTCAAGTTTGGGACATAAAAAATAGATAATAATGTCATTACATAATTTCTTGTAAAAAAATACCTAAAATTTATCTAAATATTTGATCTATTTTACCCTTAGTGGTGGCTCGAAGTGGGGGAGGTCTTTGCGTAGCTCTATGGCATCATCTCACCCTCTCCCATTCTTCTCACTTCTCCTTATTCTTATTGCTCAGCTATTGGTCTTATGTTTTTGGCATCGTATGGTTATGATATTTTTCCTCACTGATGGTACCGGTGTTCGAAGCCCTCAGCTACTCATCCCCTTCTCTGGTCTTTCATTCTTCTACGCCACTCCAAGGCGGATTGAGAGTTGTGGAAATGGTGAGACTTTGGGATGTAGGGTGTGGTGGTCGTCGGCATGCCTATATCAACACTTCATCGATGGTGTTTTTTTTGTTTTTTTAGTGTTTTTATTTCTTTATATGAGATTATTTTTATGTCAGTGATGTTCTTGATGTTGTGTTGAAGGGTATAATGATGAAATAGTTTTGAGATGAGGTTCTTCTGTAATTTCATCCTATCTCAGTTCATTTGCTTCTCTGCTCTAGTTTTCAGACTCCCCCAATCTCTCCAAGGTGGAGCAGCGCTATGATCATCTTGTTTCTTTGGGTTTTGAGATCAAGTGGCTAGTTCAGGGTATCAAGGTTGGTGACCTATTTCGGCATCATGGTCTTGGATCTGGCTCGTTTCAATCTTTGGTGGTGGATGTTCGAGTTATCTTCTATGGTGAGTTGATGATAGTGTCGTTTGATGTGGTTGGTTCTACTCTGATGGTGGTTTGATGAAGTGGTGAGTTCTAATTATGGTCTTTATGGGTCAATTTATTGTTCGATGTTTCTTACTCATTATGGTGTTATGGGCGATGATGGAATGATGATGTTGACGATGGTCTTCAGATGGATATGTCTAGTGGGTTCTCATTGGTGATCTTTGACGAAGGTGGAGAAGGTGAAAAGAGGCAGGTCGATTTCAGGGGCATGACTCGAGGAGGTTCACGGATTGAGGATATATGTCCCGAGGTGTCATGGCATGGTGGTTAGATTTTTAATTTTATATGAAAGTGTATTTCAAATTTTCTATTTTTTGATTTTGGTGATCTGATAATCTGTCGTATGGCCCAATTCCTGCTCACCCAAAAAGTGGTTTTTGAAAATCAAATAAAAATATAATTTTTAGTCAGAGTAAATCAATAACCATGAATAATAAGAAAGTTTAGGGGACATATATTCTAGAAATTGAGAATTCTATAATGTAGTTTTCATATTTAATAAGTGGGTATAATAAAAGATTAATATTTAGAAGCAATTTTTGATGCTATGGGATTTATATTCATAAGGCATACACATGTTGGAACAACATGTCCCTACCTAGAAGGAGACATGAACTAAGGGGGAGAAATTTAAAGATATAAATAAGTGCATCACCATAGAAGAAATAAATAAACAAAGTAAATTTAAATATTAATACATAGAACAAGTTTTAAAGTTTAAAAGAAATGTTTGGTAGATGTGAGAAGATAGGACATTGTGCTGAAAAATATATAATAAATATGCCTTGGTAGATATTCTTATAATAAAAATTAAAATGACTTCTAAAGAAAAATGATATTAAGAAGTCATTCTTTGTAGAGGTTACATTGAAGGAAAGAAATAAATGAGGACCTTTGGTACATGACTATGGGTGATATTCACATATGACTAGAGACACAAAAATCCTAAAAGGCATAGAGAAACATGAAGGGGGATAATCTACTTTGGGAAATGAATGCTCATGAAATATCACAGGTATTGGAACTACCTAGATTGAGTCTAAAGGAATCGTGTATAAATATGTCTTAATTATGGAAGGAATAAAGCATAATTTTCTAAGTATTTTCCTACTGTGTGATAATGGAAATGAAGTTTTCTTTAAAAATAACTCATTTGTTTTAATAAATTCCAATGATGGAATAATTATAACAATAGGTTAGAAAATAAGTAAAAACGTTTTTCAGATTGGTGACCTATGAAACTCATGCTACATGAGTTCCAAATATAAAAATGACTTATGTCATATAAGACTTGGTCTCCTCGTCTAAGAAAATATTTTCAAGATATTCAAGTATGAATTTGTGAGATAGCATCTCACACTCAAGAGAGAAAGTTGTTTTTTTAAACATGTTAAAATGGGAAGATAACTCAAAAGGAACATAATAAGAGGGATATACAATACACTAAACCATTGGAACTAATACATTAAAATGTATGTGGTTCCATGAGGAACAATTCAACCAAGGGTTATATTTATTTAATTACATTGATATATGATTTCACTCAGATGTGAAAAGTTTTATTTGTGAGAAATAAGTTTGAATCCATATAAGTGTTCAAAATATTCATGAGATAGGTTTAAAAGGAGTTTGGTGTTCACGCAATTAAGTTAAGGTCAAATAATGAAAAAGAATACACAATACATGATTCTGAGAGATATTTAGAAAATCATAGGATAAAATATGAATATCTTACACTATATACCCCTAAATAAAATGTTGTTACTGAGATGAAAAAATAGAAGTATTATAGAAATGGGAAGAACCCTGCTAGCATAGCATAAACTCCCAATGCTTTTTAGGGAGAGGTCATTTTAACTACTATGAACATTCAAAATATAAGTTTATTGGGACTTAGAACACATAAGACATCATATTAGATGTTCTATACTTGTAAAACAACTGTCAAATCTTTCAAATGTTTTGAAATCATGTGTTATATAATGATCAAAAATAAAAATATATGAAAGTGTAAAGAAAGAGTTGAAGAAGGGACATTTTTGGGATACCTATCCAATGGAAGTGGTTTCAAATGATAGTGTATAAACATAAATTGGTATAATTTTTAGATTTTAAAAATAGAATAAAATAATATAAAATAGATGTGATTTTTTAGCCTGAATATGGATTTTTTGGGATTTGATATATTTTATAATCTTGGAAAATAGATTAATGAGAAATCAATAAATAAGAAATTTTTTATTTATGTCCATTCAGATTTCACAAGTGATGAAGAAGAGACTGAGAGTCAAGGGTGGTGACATCAAATGCTAAGGAAATATTTTGACTTTGAAAATATTATTTTCTATTAGGATGCACCTATCCAGACCTGAAGAAAGATGAGGTTAGAAAACCAAACTATACTTATTTCATGTGTTGATCCACATACTATAGTAGAGGCAGTTGAACATGATGAATGGATTATTGTAATGAATGAGGGGATTGATAAAATAGATAAAAACACCACATGGTAGCTAGTACCAATACTTGATGATAAGAATTATATTTCTACCAAGTGGGTTTTCTGAAATAATTTGAATGAGAGAGGTCAAGTTATAAGAAATTAAGAACAGGTGGTGTGTGAAGGTTACTCTCAAATAGAAGGAGTTGACTTTGTAGAAACATTAACACCCATATAAAGTATTTAAAACATCATGATGTTTTAGTTAGTGTTAGTGAACAAGTGGTACAAGATATATCAAATTGATGTCAAATATACCTTTCTAAATGGTGAGTTAGATGAGGAGGTTTTCATTGAACAACCCAAAGGATTTTTCCTTGATAGAGATGGGAGCATGGTATCAAAGCTCAATAAGTCTTTATATGGGTTGAAGTTTCACTTATGACTGAAAATTGCTTTTTTATTATCAAAACACTTTTGAGGAAGAAAGTGAGAAACCACAAGTCAGAACAAGCTCCAAAAAAACACATGCAAAAAAGGAAAACCAAAGCAAACTACCGGACCTACCCCAACCTAGAAAATGATCATGAAAACAAGACTTCACCTACGCATGGCCCTTCAACAAGAAGTCCCATGTAGAAGTGCACGAGCATGATACCGATGGCATAGACATACCCTCTCAAGCCTCCCAATCTAAAAGTCCTGCATCGATGAAGACTCTGCGCTCTAGTCCCCCTCTGATGCAGGTCCAAGCAGAAAGCTGGAAAAGAAACCAAAGATCCAAACAAAGACAAACAACCAGAACACCCAAGGGCTGCACATCAAAAACCCTCTCGAATAGCCTGGCCAAAACCCCTTAACCAGGGTCCTTAGCGAGAAACTTAATATTACCTAAATCCCTCTCCCTATAAAGTTTCCAGGATAATGATGTAACATGTAAATCATCCACCTCAATAATTCTCTTCTCTAACAAAGAAGAAAGTTGATCCCACGTCTGAATATACTCCTCAAAACTGATTACCCCTCTGTTGAAACCCCCTACCAAAATGGAGTCTTGTCTTTCAATCCATGTATATTGTTCCTCATTAAGAGACACCTCCCGTGACCTCCCCATAATCTTGGTTGCCTCCTCCTCCGATGCATTGAGCATCAAGGTATACTCCACCACTTCTTCTTTAGAACTTAAGAGAAGAGTCTTGTCTTGTCCACCCTGTTCCACTGGACTTTGAGAATACAAAGACTCATTTTCCTTCTTCTTGTCATTCGTCTTCTTTGCAGATCGGGTCTCTAAAGGAGGAGGTAATGAGGAGTAGTCCTTCCTCCCCTTCCTCCTCCCAAAACCCTTATTACTCCTTTTAGGGGAATCCTCATCTGCTAGATGGTCATGTTATCTCCCTTTGAAAACCTTCACTCCAGTGCCGTCTCCCTCATCCGGGGCATTGCAATTAGAATTCACATCAGCCTCTGAGAGACCTTCAAACTTATTGCACAAGGGAACTGAAGTCTGAATTGGGATCAAGCCCCCTCCCTCCTTCACCATTTGAAAAGATCTTCTAGTCCTATCACCATTATCACCCAAAGGAGTATTCTCCATGCTCAAATCATCTTCCCCATCCAGCAACATCAAGCCAAGAGTCTTGACCTGGTTGGGTTGTATGAAGCCACGCCCCATGTACTGCGACTGCTTGCAAAAGTCCACTGAAACCATAACCTAAGTAAGACAGGCAGTTTTCACCATAGGAAACTCCTTGTTGAAAACAGATTGAGAGTCACCTACAAGTCGAGACTGATCATACTTGGCCACTGCATTACCATCAGGCCCTGTGATAGGACTTCTCTCACCACTGAGGTCACCTATCAACCTACTAAAAACATCTTGTACTTTCAGATTAGCAGGACAGAGCAATGAATTCTTCTACCTCACCTAGCTGGCACCGTAAGAAGGACCCAAGCCAACTGCATTTAAGTCATCCCCTGCGTTGTCTTTGTCCAGACCCTCAATCCGGGCCATCGTAGCAACGCCCGAAGGACCACTGCCTTCATCTGGTCCACTGAAAATGACCCTGGCTATTCCTTCAGCCAGAACACCCTCATCCACACAGTCCTTAGAAATTCCACGATTACCATTGCACGCATCCTTCTGAACTCCAGAATTCTTAGCCCCCTGCCTGCAAATCTCCAGTTAATGACCCAACCATTTGCAACCATGAAATAATTTTTTTCAAATGATAAAGAGTCTATCTTTGGGGAATTTATTTAGGAGATGAACAAAATTCTAAATTTCCATATTTTTTGGGATATATTAATTTCTGGGATTATAAGTCATACAAGGATATGAGAATATTTTTTTATCTCAGGAAAATTACTCTTGGGAATTATTGAAGTGGTTTGGAATGAAATAATGTAATGGGATATCTACCCCTTTGATTTTTGGAATTCAAATAACTGTAAATGATTTTTTAAAAAGTTTAAATCAAAAAGACTACAGAAAACCAATTGAAATACTTCTCTGTGTTACATCTTCAAGACATGATATTGTGTTTTATATGAAATTATATGCTAGATTTAATATTTATCCCAAGGATTCCATGTTGGTGGTGAAAATTATCTTGATCCTAGGAAGGTTAGTTTCCCCTAAAACAAAAAACCATTCTAGTGTAGAGGACCATATCAGAACCAAGGAATTAAGTTTGTGCAACATTAATGATATTTGCTTAACCCTTATGTCATGTGCACAACTTATTTTCATGTGAAAGGAGATGCGGAATATTAGAGTTTCACAAGTTTTAGAGGAGCCCTGAATAAATCGAAAATGTTTTTTTATGAAACAATGGTCTCCTATTCATAATTAAATCCTTTTCTCACCATATCCCGTTGTGTGAGAATGTTGAAAAAAATGACTCAGTTGTACGGTCATGTCTCTGTGGTAAAGGCATGGGAATCATGCAATCGCTTTGCATTAATCAGCATATTAGTACTCCATTGTCCACCCATTTTGTCTATAAATATAAAATCACCCCCACCCCCTATTTTTAAGTGATCTCCAAAATATGAATTGTATTTTATCACTCTTGAAAACATATCTTCTATGATATCATTAAACTCCATACTTTTATGGATTCCCAAAGGAAGGGAACTTACATGAATGACCTATCATGGGACCCAATGTATCTTGTCTTGTGGTCAATAGTTCCTCAAATAACACCCCTTACAGATAGTTAGATTATTTCAAGAGAATCGGCATTTTTGAAACCCTATGTTGTGCATGACCTCAGAATTTGTGTGTGCATATGCCTTCAAGATCTAAGTAGTGGTCTTGTGCGACAACCCATGGCTTGAGAAACCCCATTTCTGCATAGTAGAAAAGGGCTGCATAAAACAAACTTTGGTTCATGCACCAAAAAAAATTACTATAGGTTGAGTGCTAGATGCCCTATACCCATTCAAACCGTCTCATCCACACTCCAAATTCTCATTTAACCGATATCACCAACACTTGTATCCGCCTCTTTTTATTCAAGAACGTCCTGGGATATTACCCTAATTTTATCTCCTAATAATAGGTACCCTGGTTTATTTTCTTCTAATCATAATCACCCTAACATTGGTACCTCTGATTTCCACTCCTTCATAATAATTTTTATGCCATTCCCCACCTAGAGGTGCATGGGTGGTAAACACGTAACCCATAAAGGTGGAATCATCAAGGTAAATTATCAATCTTTCCTATTAGAGAGGACTTTTTCTAAATATTCCCCTCCCAATTCAAAATATTATCCCTTGGTATAGGCCTTACTATCATCATACTCATATGATGTTAAACTACATGACTATTTCCTCAACACATGACATGAAACTATAGCCTTATATTGTGTGATGAGAATGGGATGCCTCATATATGATCATCATGGGATGCCACTCCTACCCATATTTGGGATGTCAACCTACATCCATCACCCTCAGGAAGCTCACATGTGTAATCCCCACACTATAAATCACTGAAACTCCTTCAGCAACACAAGCATCCTTACCATATGAAATTAAACATTATGGACTAGTTTAGTCACACAACCTCAAACTAAGGCATAAAACTACATGGGTTTTGATCCCTATTACTTAACAGGGTATGTAGTATTCCTCCCTAAGGTTCAATCATAACTTCCCAACATATCTGGGGTGCCTCCCTAAGGTTCAACCCCAATTTACCAAGATTCTCAACAAACATACATGTCTTCCCCCTGGAAGGCAGCAACTCTAAAGTTTTATCTTCTTCACTATGGAAATTCACTTAAACCCACCCAAATTATCCCAAAAATATGTTAAACCTACAACTAGAATGTCCTCATAAGTCATTAAACTTGTGACCAACTCGTCCCCACAGGACATTAAACCTGTGAGGAAACTATCCCCATAAAATAATAAACCTATGACCTGATCCAAAATCTATACCCTATATAGTAAATATGGGATGATGAGGTAAAAAGACTTGGAATACTTATAAAACTAGAGTCAATTACCTTGTGTCCAACATGGGATTCTTTAGGTCCCACAACTAATATTCCCCACACATGATATGCCTCTGAATTCAAAAGAGGAAGATAGTACAGATTCCTAACATAACTAATATCTACATATTCTTAGATTTTCATAACATTACTATATACTCTTATCAAAGGTTATTTCCCTATTAAGAAAGAAGAAGTGTAATTAACTAGTGTTCACCTCAATATGGAAATGGGAATGAGTTTCATGAGCATGGATCAAATCTATGAGGGATACCTAGACTAGGAAATGATCTCTAAGTAGGAATACATGGAAGGAGTAACCATCATCCCATAATCTCTTTTCAATCAAGGAGTTTACATCAAAAAAAATAGTGTTGGAGGCCGCCTACCTTTGGAAATAAGAAATGTGTGGAAAAAACACATGTGATGCTTGGCCATAGAGGAAAGCATTGGAAATGGTCCCACCTACTAAAATCCAATATAATTCTCAAATATATTAGAAATATATTTATTTTTATATTTCTATAAAAATCATGTTCAAACTTTACCTTTCAATGTTTTACTGAAACTGGTTGGGCTTGTGGATATATTCATTCTAAATCCACCTTATATATAAAAAAAATTCATGAGAGTTGTGTGGAATGTAATATAAATAATCAATGTTTAGTGAAACTAAGAATAAATGAATTTGAGTAGATTCTTACTATACAGGCTATATTTAGATCATTTGGATGTAGGTTTGGCTAGCTGATTTGGGTGTTGAAGTTGATATACTCTTATTCATTAATTTTGATAATAAAATTGTTATAGATATCTCTAAGAATTAATTTAAATACTCATGGTATAAACAAATTTATCTCAGGTATCCGTTGATCAATGAAAATGTGGTAAATAGTGATGTTAAGACTTGATTTTATTGTTATCAAGGATCAAGTTTCAAACATTTTTACCAAATAATTGAAAAATTATAGATTTAAATACTTTTTTATGAACCATAATGTTCATCCTTACCCACTCACATAAAGGTATTCCACCCCCCCCCCCCCACTAGGCTTTGTATTATGTTAAAATGGGGTAGAAATTGTGACACAACTCTTGAATGGAGGATGTTCACTACCTGGTCATATGAAGCTATGAATTTTGTTATAAGGGGGTATTTTTATAAATAATAAATGGAAACACAAATTTAGTGGGGTCTATGAAGTAAGGTATGTTCATTTAAATTGCTTGGACACACTTCCTTATCACTAAATGACATAATTCTCTAAAAAAACATTACCTTATCCATTAGTGTGGTGTGAGACACTTATCATTCAAGAAAGTCTATGATTTAATGATTCTCATGATATTTTATGAGTTCTAAAATATATCTGAGATCATTATGAATAGTTAAATGGTTTCCAACAAATCAAAAGAGGGAATATTGAAGTGGACTTTAATTTTTATTGAAGTTTTTAGTGGTTCTCATTTTTTCCAACAATTTTTTAGAATTATTATAGGTTGTTGAGATAACTTTGATGTTTTTTGAAATGTTTTTGAGATGGTTTAATATGGATGGAATAATCATGATGAGGTACTAAAAGTATTTGTATAAATTCTGAAGTCATTCAGTGTAGTCTAAAGATTTATAAAAAAATTGAAAAAGGACCGAGCATATGTTTTTTGATCCCCAGTGTCTATTTTTTGAGTCTATCATAAGCCTTTGTTATAAATTTATGACTTTAAGATAATTATTTAAAATGAATAATTTATGGAGAATAATACTTTTTGAGCTGAGCACAAAGATTTAATGTGGTGAGTATAAGTCTTTTTTTTTTAATGTAAACCTTTGGTTATAAACATAATACTTTGATCATAATCCTTTGAATCATCAGAAAAAAATTTATGAGACACATTAATCCTTTCATCATAAGTCTTTGCTGAGTGTAAGCCTTTGAATTCCCCAAATAATAATTCTACAATTAGGAGATTTTTGAGCTTCTATAGGGTAAAACATTGAGTTTATGAAAATTGAATATTATAGAAAATAAACAAAAATATTCCAAAGTTATTCCTTAGTGATAAAAACATCACAAATATATTTTGATTCAAGTAACATAAAGAATCCATGATACCCACATGAAGGAAAACATGATATGGTGTCAATTGAATGAATATAAACTGACGTGAGTATGAGATTGTAGGTGAATAATCTCTATATATTAAATCTGTAATGTCATTAGGATTATGTTTCATTGTTATTAATATCCTAAATCACTTTTTAATCGAGAAGTTATTCAAGATGAGTTTTTAGATGAGTTTAAAAGAGATTCATGAAATCTCTATCATACCGCAAGATGATTGAAGAAAAATAGAATATTGTGACTAGTCCAGTTAAGTTAAAGAATCCATAATAGAATAAGGATGATTATATTTTATATTGTTGATCCAGTTATATGAATATTTTACAACTTCTAGGTAGTTTTTATGTTCATATATATATTAAGTTTAGATTTTTTAAATCTTGATGATATTACAAGTATGATGAAAAAGATGATGGAAGTTTTAGTATTTTGATGAGAAAGTTGGGTATCATACCCATGGGATAGTATTTAATGAGTCTTCATAATAAAGTTTGAGGAATATCATAATAATCAAATACTTATGGTACTTTTTTTGGTAGGATAAAAATACCATATCATATACCAATTTTGTTATATGAAAAGGATGTGTATATTTAATGTAGTGTAGGAATAGAAAAGTTATTTCTTGAAGGAAGAGAAGTTTTAGTTGAGAAGATATAAAAGATAATATGTTCAGAAAAATAAAAATAAGATGAGTGTACATGATAAAAATATTGATAAGAATAATATATATTGGTGTGAAAAGTTCAGATCTTATCATCTATAGCTACTTGAGAATGAGCATCCAGTTAATAATATTTGATTTTGAGAATAAATAAATATGTCTACATTAGATACTACAATAATTGAGTGTGTTTCCTTATATATTCTTAAATATCATAGAGAATATACACATCAATTTCAATAGAAACCCAAAACTTTAATTGATCTTTTTCATTTGTTGAAAATCATTATAACCAATGGGAAATTGAGTATACTAGTGGGATGATGTGTAATGGTAGCAGTGATATGCAATGAAACTATAGTTGAAAGGTAATTCCACCCTATCCATTGTATGTTGGTGATTGTATTATAGTGGAAAATCTGTGTCTAGAATAGAACTAGTTATAGAAAAAAGTATACTAACACAATGTGGCTGAATATTATAAATTTGTGTGCCTTGTTCTATTTATTTTCTGCATTATCATACAAGGATGAGAACATAATATTCTTATGATAGATGAATACTCTAACCAACTAAATATATTTATTTCAAGAACATGAATAAATAGTAAAAATAAAATTCTATACTAATTCACCCCACCCCTCTCAATGTAGTCATATGTTCCAATGGTCTAAAATCTTATAATATCATCATATAATTAAAAAATAATAATAATATTCATAGAACCATTTCATAGTGGGTTATACTAGATATTCATTATAAATTGACATATATTTCATATCCAAATATTGAATTAGAATTTCAACTCAAATTAAGTTTATTTAACTTTCTTTCTGGATTCTATAGACTCTTATGATCATCTAAACAAACATTTTAAAAAAATTGTATTTTTATTAACCATTAAAGCAAGAAAATTTTATAAATAAAAAAACTTTTAGAGTTTTCCTTATCTTTCTTTATAGACAAAAAATATTGGATAAATTGTTTAAAATATGAGGAGATAAATTATTGGAATAATTTTAAATTTATTTTCTTGAAAATATTTTTCCAACATCAAGGGCCACCACAATTCAAAATAAGGTATTGGGTTTCAATAAAGTATATGGACAGTAACTTTATGATTATTGGGAGTGATTTGATAAGTTGTGTTAAATATATACACATCACCAAATTGGTGAGAAAATTCTAATTCAATACTTTTATAATGGCCTCACATCTATGAAGAGCAGCATGGTTGATTAAATAGTAAGAGGATTATTGGTTGGAAAAACACTATAAAAATATTTATAACTGATTTAAAAAATTTAATAATACACCCAACAATTTAGTGATTGAAGAAACCTACATTGATAGGTGTACATCAGATAAGTCCCCCAACCATGGATAATAATTTATAAGATAACATGTCGTACAAGTTGAATACTATGGTGAGGTAGATTTCTTTGACTCAAAATAAATTACAGCCTATTATAGAATTTTCACATCATTGTATCATCCTATTAATTGCTTACCATAACTTTAAAAACATAATAATTTGTCAGAGAATTCCTTGGGAGACTATACTAGTAGTAGCAACCACCTCATCAACCCAAGTATGACCGATTCTCTCCTGCTTACAACCTTGATTAGAAGGATTGTCCAAATTTAAGGTATATAATTAGATAATTACCTAGAACCCCTTTTCAATAAAACATTTATACTTCTCCACCTCCTATTTATGAAAAAAACATCCAATAATTCTAAATGTGGTTTGACACTCAATCATTATTGAGGAAACAACCACAATTGTGGCCCCAATAGAAGGTAAATTCTAACACTAATTATATTTTTAGGTAACTTGTTCTTAATCAATAAAATGATATGAATATTCAAGGCACAAAATTAAAGGAGATAAATGAATAAATGGTCTAAATTATGATGACCCTTTAAGATTTAGTAAATAAGATATTAGAGAAACTTATTTATTATAAAAACCCTAACCTTTTACATATATCATTGAATGATTTTAAACATAAATAAATATAAAATTACAACCCAATGATCGTAAATTCTAGTGTCTTGGAAGATTAGGAACATAATTAGACATCATAAAAACATCTTTTATTAAATATCTATAATGATATCCTAAATTAAATTGTGCTAATAGATCTTCATTAGATATCATAGGGATAACATGAACAAATTGATGAGCTAAAAATACTAGTAAGGGAATAAACATTAAAATATATTGTAGCAAATGGGTTAGAAAACATAACATAATGTTATAAAAAGGCATGGAACATGATTAAACATATGGAATCATAAAATATAGAACATGGGATCATATAATCATAGAATAATAGTAATATTAAAGTAACATAAAAAATTACTTTATCATTATTGAAAGCTTGTTTCACATAGAGGAGCATGAGTCAAGGCTAACCACCAATACTGTTGCACATGGAGCACAAGTCAAGGCTAACCACCAAGACCGTTTCTCATAAAGTATCATGAGAGTAAAATTTAACCAATTCATTGGAACTCTATCTAGGTGAACCCATCATAAAATTTTTATAAATATTTGTGCCACATAAATAATGACACATAATCAATCAATCATAAATATAAAGGTTATCCATGGAAAGAGATGGGTATCATAATCATGTCAAAAAAAAATATGAATGGGAATAACATAAAAGTGTCCATGAAATAAAGTAATTAAATAATAAATAGAAAATCATAGAGTATAATAGGAATATATCATGATAATTTATTTCAAATTTAAGTTTTATCATGTAAAAATAGTATGTTAGAAACTTTAGAATTAAAACATTTTACTGTGGTTTAAGGAAATTATCAAAGATCATTTGAAACATAAAAAAGCATAATATTTTATATAAAATTATAAGTGAACCGAGAAGGTTTTCATAATAAAATTTTTATTTTAATAAAAATAATTTTAGCTAAAAACTGATTATAGAACACACTTGAAAATGGGTGAGAATTTGGGAAGTTCCCTTAAATCGGGTTTGCTTATCAGGAAGAATTGAGAAGGGGGTCTTTTAAAAACATGTATATTCCTAAAAAATAATGATTAATGGATCATAAAACATGAGTTTGGAACATATAAATAGAATTTAGAATATTTACCTAAAAATAATTTAGAATTTCATTTGGGTAAAAAGAGAGTAATGATAACCCAAAGGAATAATGGTGGTTCAGGTAGAATCTCTTACCTTAAGTCTGAAGGTGTTCTTCCCTTGATCTTAATATCCCAGATAATAAAATTAGATTCATTAATTAATAGTTCAAAAACATTTTATACATTTAATTTATTTAGTACCATTTTATTATGTTCTTTTATTCCCTTTTTTATGAGTTATAGTGTTCAATTTCATTGTTTGTGAGTGATCTTTTTCTTAGTTTTCATGATCGGTTCATTTGAATAAGAGTATGGAAGTTCATGTAAACTGGGAATGGTTTTACAAAAGTGTAATTATATTATATTAATGAAATTATATAATATAAAATTTTTATACAATTCATTTTCTTTTATGGTATGAGGATCAATCATTAGATAAAATTTTAATGATAATCACTTGGATTAATTTGGCAGTTTTGCGATCACAATGAATTCATTTTGTTTTATAAATTAATATCATGTAGAAAAAAATGATTCCAGAATATTAAATAAAATATAATACATATATTATAATCTATTTAAACTATAAAAATTGTTTCATGACCATCCTTGAAAATGATAATAGAAATTGAAAACCAGTCATCCTTAAATGTGATAAATTAACAGATCTCGGATAGTGTTTTCATTTTTAGAATAATATGATGGGGAAAGAGCGATGATGGGGAATTATTACATTAAAATAAAAATATTACAGTATATTTAAGGTACTATAGTTATAATACCATTTTCATTAGAATAGGTAAGTAGAGAAAAATAAGAAAAAATATCTTGAAATAAAATAAAATAAATGAACAGAGGAATGTACCTCTTGAATTTATCCTCCTTGAGAGCCTCCATAGGGAATATTTTTTGGTATTTTTATGGGGCCAATAGATCTTTTACATGTTTTAGGGGCTTATTAAGATATTATAGTAGAATTTGGATAAATAAAAATGCTTTATATGTGTAAGAAGAAGAGGTGGTGAGGGGTGATATTTATAGTGGAGGAGAGGGGTGTTTTCTAAATATTTAATTCATTAGTTTATTATTTTTATAAAGACAAGAAATAATGATGATTATTGAGAAAAAAATATAGTAATTAAAACATGTTATTTTTAAACAATGGTTCGTATATCATCCATGACTCAATTAATAGTGTATTTAACTTATAATGTATATATACTATAAATTACCGTATTTTATTATTCACCAAAAAATGAAGTATTTCAGAAAAATTGAAAAAAATCACCCTAAATGTTTTCTGACATATAGAATTCAAAAATGAACTCCATTTTATGAAAAAATATTCTAAATATTAGAAATTTATTTTTCAATTAAAATCATAATTTACTCAAAAAATAAAAAAATTAAAAATTAAAAATGCTTTTTTATTACTTTGAAAAATTAGTTCAGGTCTCATAAAATTATCTTATAATCATAAGACATCAAAATATTAATTTATGAATAAATTTTATGAAAATAAATTTTCTTTTAATTTATTAAATTAATCATAAAATTTTAATTAAATATTTATGACTTACAAAAATAACAACACATAATTAATAAATTTGAAATTATTTACTTACTTATACTATGATATAATTATATCATATTGTCACTTATAATATGTATAAATATTATTTATACTTTCATTAGTGAGGTTACTATTCAATTGGTTGGTTTACTATTCATAAGGTTCACATTCTTATTCCAAAGGTCAAGTTACTTATTCCTTTGGTATAGGTTTCTTAACTTCTAGAGATACCTTTTATTTAAATCATTATTTATTTATAAAGTTTGTATTGTGTTCTATATATAATATTATGTGATTATACTATAAGACATAACTATAAAAAGGGAATTCCATTAATAAAACATTGGTTCATTACATTTCTTAACTAAATTATAACCCCAAAGGGAATGTCAGTGCTATGGTATTAAGGAGTGAGAATAAAATGAGTGAGGAATATTCTCAATAGTCCACCTATATTTATCTTATATATTGAGATTCAACCATTACTCTTAGTTTATGAGTAACTAAAGAAGAAAGAGAAAGGAAAAAATCTTGATAAGGTACCTCCATGGCCATATCCCTTTTCTAATTGAGCTATGAAAACAAAGAATATGGTTGAGGTGGAAATATAAAAATTAAGTGTTAGATATGTTTAAGTGAGTTGTGCTCAACATCTGACTTCTTGAGGACATAAAGAAAATACTAATTTATACTAAATTATTAAAATAACTTTGTACCAATATAATTGAACTCAAGGTAAATAAGAAAATAACTCTTTTAAGGAATGTATTTAAACTTATTAAACTCACATAAATGATGCCTATAAAATAAAAGGATCCTTGAAAATTAACCATACCAGGAACCATAAGTGAGTTACACTTTTATGGGGATTTATGTAATTTTGGTGCTTCTATAAATGTAATCCCACGCTCTATTTTCCCTTTATTATATATTGGTGAGTTTAAACCATTAAAGGTGGTGATGTAATTAGTGAATAATTTTATGATATATCCTACAGTATTCCTTGAGTATGTGCTTGTTTGGGTAAGATACATGGTATTTTTTATAAAATACTAACATGGAGGAAGATCATGTACATTCCCATAACCCCATTATCTTAGGTAGGCCCATCCTCAAAACATAAAAAATGATTATAAATTTTTATGGGGGTATAATTTATATGGATTCTAGGTATGAAAATAGGAGATTTAATATTTTGGACTCTATGAAGTACCCCTTAAAAGAATATTTAGTTTTTTTGTCTCCTTTTTTGACCCATATTTTAAAACCCAGTTTGATTTTGATTATTATATGATTTGGGTGATTATGAGAATTGGTTTGGGTTTGATGTATCAGATTATTTACACACCTATTTTTCTTAATAAAACCTCTCTTGGTTCTGATTTAAATTTGATTTATTTTATAATTATGAGCAAGTTCTTTATAATTATAATATGGATATTAAGTATTTTAATGGATTTTATTCATTATTATCTAATTTAAATCTTATATATTTTGATCTTTATATCTATTATGTATATATTTTAGTTCCTTTTATTCTTATATCTATACAACACCAACCCACAATGTTTTTATGATTAGTAAATACTCTTTCATGATATATTTATTTATGTCTAAAGGAATAAATTTTGGAAATTTCGTTATAAATCATAGAGGAGTCTTACAGAAGTGAAATTATTGAATGAGTCATCCTAATATATAGGACATGTTCTATAACTATAAGCTCAAGTGGTGGTGTCTAGATGATGGAAGTGTGGAAGCTATTGATAATGGAGTTAGGTAAGATATATCATGGAGTTTTTAATGGCTATTTATGAATCATTAAAGATCTATGTAAGAATGAATTTCACTAATCACTTGGAAACAATTTTTTTGGTGGATAAAATTATGTGAAATTAGATGTGGAAAAGACCAATGGGGTATCCCCTATGAATTTTGGAATGTGGTGGAACTGATTGACCAAATAGGCCCTATAATAAATAGGTGGGGTGGGACCACTTATACAAAATAATTATTATCATCTAATATCAGCTTAAATTTTTGGTTGTTATTGTAATATTTTATTATTTTTTGATTTTAAAGGAATGATAATTCTTATCCCATGGATGTAGGGCTAAAGTATAAACCACATAAAATCTATTATTATTATTCCTTATTTTATTTTGTTTTTGAATGTGTGTTTGTATCCAGGAGTTATGTTTTTTTTGTGTGAGGGTGATTTTATAGTGTCTGTATGGGGTGTGATTTTGTATTTTTTGTCTAGATAAATTATTTTCATATAATTATTTCACTTCAAAAAGTTCCAAAAACAATAAAAATTCAAGTTTCAGAGGTTTTCTTCCAGTTATGATGGTTCTGAATCCCAAAAGGTGGTATCAGGGATTGTGGTTCAATAAGGATTGTGGTTCATGACCTAAACCACCGGATCTGACCCAGAAGGTCACATGAAATCTTGTGCACTTTCCCATATGTAATAGGCTACAGACTAGTAGTGGGCGTTTGAGTCTAACAATAGGGAGACTATATCCTTATTATAATTTTATAGGATCAATAATAAACAATAATTCATATAAAAATCATCTTAGAAAACATGAATAATAACTGAATAAATGGCATATATGTCAAATAAATAAAGCATCACCCAAAAGTATAAATATTGTCTATAGTAAATAAATTAGATAAATAAATAAATGATGAATTGAAGGTCTCGTTGATGTTCATACTATCCCACCACCAACTCCACACTCCTCATCTTATCAATCCACCATAGGGCCCTTCCCCTTCACCAGATCCCTCATGAAATCTACAAGCGCATTGAAATGCCTGAGTGGGGTGTGAGTACAAGAATCGATAGGACACCACCAATGCATCCTTAACTAAATGTGATCAAGTATAAAAGTTTATGGAATAATAATAATCAATTAATAGTAATAAAATAAGTATAAAAATAAAAATCAAGTGGAGGTGTTCTAACCAAGCTGATACAAACCCCTGGTCATACCTTCTTTAGATCCATGTCAGATTGAGAACAATTTTATATCAAAAGTAACAAAAAAATATCCATAGGGATAGTGAACATGTTTCTTGAAAACCTTATAGAATCATGTGTATATGTGACTTGGTTATCTCCTAGGCCTAAAGTATGGCATGCTTGTCACACATCAACTAGGAATCAAGTAATCCACTCACAAATCAACTAGGAATTAAGTGCACTACTCAAAAAATTAACTAGGAATCAACTGAAATCCTTGAAAATCAACTAGGAATTTAGAAATTGATACTTTTATTCTAGGAAACAAGTTGATATCCAACACATCATTCCATTATAATTTCATATCTACATCCTCATGTGCAGAATAATTCTTGAGAATCAACAAGGCATTCAGTGCCTGATATACATCATGCATCTCTCAGGTCAACTAGTCATCGAGAAGTCTGATACTTAGGCATCGAGTGCATCCTCAACATGGAATTCCAACATATCTCCACTTTTTGATAATTTACATCATTACCATCATCACAAGTCATGAATACTCCCCCGCTAAGGGAAAAAAATATGTCATAATGGTTCACCTATCATAAGTACCACTAATAACCATCAAGGCATGGTAACATACATACGAGGTGAGCAAAAAACTAGGTATTGCACAATATATCATCATGAGAAATAAATAAGAAAACAAAAAAATCATGTGATAACAATAAAACATGGAATATTATACACTTATATTACTCATGGAATCACAACAAATCTCATAAGATACACACACACTCGCATGTGATCACAATCAAGCATGGTATAAAATAATCGAACACAAAAATAAAGTATGGAAACATGTATAAATAAGGTCCCACAAAGGTAAGTAACTTCCTACCACAAGGCCATCGACGTCAAAGGCAATTATAAACCACATAGTGTGGTTCAATAGCTAGAGTAGAAAATTTAATAGTCAAGAAAACCTCCTTGCAGGTCTTATTATCATAGTTGTCGGCACATCAATTCTTGAGGTATGTCTAGGGTTCCTAGAATCAAAAATATCTATTTTATTTCAAAAATAAATATAATATTCCATGAGATAATAATTTCTCTCTCCTAGATAATTTTTAAATTATCATTTTATTCCAATTCATGTGATTGAAATATTATCCTCGAGAATAATTATAAAACACTAATCAATAATTTATATCCCTAAATTATTTCAAGAACACATGTGTTATTCCTTATAATTATTCTTTAATAAAAACAAAAAATATCCTTGAAAATTGCATAATTATCCAATGATAAGTTGATATATTTTTTTCATGGTAATTCCATTATAATTATCCTTAGATAATTTGTATAATTACACTCTAATAATTTTCCTTCAAAATTAGCCTTTCACAATTATCTAATGATAATTTATTTTCACAATTTATCCTTTAAAATTTTGATGTAATTATCCTTTAATAATTATTGATAATTATTTTTTAGAATTCATGTAATTTTCCATTGATAGTTCTTCATAAATTATCCTTGATAATTATTTTATGATAATTTTTCAGAAATTATCATTTGATAATTAGATATTTTATCTTTTGATAATTTCGACATAATCATCACTTTGATAATTTTTTTACAGTTATCATTTGATATTCTTCCAAAATATTATTTTTATAATATATTTAATAACTATATTTAATAATCCAAAATAATTATATTTTAATCATTTTAATAGATTATCATTAATATTTGATGTGATTATCATTTCCTGAAATAAAATATTATCTTTTGATAATTTCTTATGAATTATTACTATATAATTTTTGTTTAATTATATGTAGTTAAATTATACATTTTTTTTACATATTAGGGTGAATTATTTAAGTAATAAAAATAATAAATAAAAAAACTTGTGCACAGGGGGTGTAGTACGCCTTGGACAGTGAAGAACAACACTGCACATCTGGTTCGATCAACTGAGGTTTTCCAATCACCATCAAGGGAGTTGGGGGTTACTTGATCTCAATTGAAATAAAAATAAGATAACCACCTAAGGTTTTTACATAAGAAACTCACCATGTATACATCATTTTTAGAATCCTAAAACTAAAAAATTCAATAACCACATTCATTCCATGATTCAACCAAAAATGATGGAATAAGGTTTTAATTCACACTATTAATGCATTGAAAACTAAAATAGATCAAAATAGTTTTAAATTGAATTTCTGGGATTTTTTCATGCATGATAATAGTGGTTGTAACATGCGGGGAAGATGAAGTATGTAAAAAAAATTAATTAAATTAATAATAATATAATATTAAAAATATTAAATCACTTAACCTTACGTGTGATCTGACCAAAATCCTGACACGCACAATATTTATGTACCTCCTAGGGTAAAACCTACATACAGTACCTAAAAGTGGCCTATAATTTCTCATATGATTAACCATTTATAATATATTCAATTTTTTTGTAAAATATATAATAAGAATATTAAATAAGTTATCCTCACATGTGATCTGACCAAATACCCAACATGCACAAAATTTATATCACGTCTAGGTTAAACCCCTCATCCCGGACTTAGATATGGTCTTGGATTTATCATCAGTTATTTCATTTGTGAGATATTTCATTTTTTTGGAAAAAAAATTATGCTCATAATATAATATTTCAAATATTTTTATTCTTTTAGTGTTAAGGTTCAACAACCCCAAAATCCTATATTATATCAGTTCCTAACTCTAAAAATATTCCAAACAAAATATCTCTAGGTGTTAACTAAGATTTAATTCTTACATAAAATCTTTAAATCATCTATTTAAGTGATTTTTATTAAAAATATACTTTTTACAAAAAAATCAGAAATTATTATCAAATAGGATTTTATTATCTATAAAAAATTAGGGTATTACACTATTTAGGTAAAGTTATTACCTATATGTTTTTTTATTTAAGTGGGATTCAACTATTTTAGAAGGAATAGTCTCAGGAGAATAAATTTCCTTGATAGAAAAGTTTTATGGGACATACTTCATTTTCTGGTGGATAAAGATATAGTTTAATATATTTTAGAAGGATCATGTGGTTTTTTGAGAGGATTCAAACTATAAGTAATGAAAAAAATAAATGTTATAAGGATTTATAAGAAATCATTGGGAATGATATAGACGTCACTGGCCTGAAATTTTAGCTATAACATCCAATATATTAAGTTCATAGTGGTGGTGTTCAAATCTCTAAAAGATATTTATGAAAATCTAACAGCAATGAACAAATTTTTGATGAAACATGTGTTATTCGGCTGGAGAATATTGAAATGAAGACCATGGTTGATCAAGTTAATTACTTTAACAAGATTTTGATTCATCTTGAATTAGTTAAAGTCAAATTTGTGAAATATTTGTAGGATTTTTTAATTTTGTCATTATTTATGGAATCATGGAATGTGGTGGTGAATTCCATAATAAATTCTTAAATAAATAATTACCTAGTGTTTGAGTATGTTCACAATATCAATATAAATTAAGATCTTGGGCAGAAGGAAGTCCAGGAACCTACCAAAAATAAGATTAATGTGGAAGATAAAGGATTTTATATTCAATGGAAAGGTAAAATGAAAATTAAAGATATATAAAGGGAAATAAATATAGGTGAATCAATTGGGATCATGCCTATGTGTTTTTACTATGGGAAGAATGGGAACTAATAGAAAGATTATAGAAATTTTTAGGGTGAATTCCATAAGTTTATCTTCCAAAAGTTCAAGTTACAAAAAAAACTAAAACTAAAGGTTAGAGAAATTTACTACTGAGTGTTAATATTTCATTGTAATCATGGATCATTAATTCAAAAGATTTGTTTCATTTTATAGACAATATGAGATTCATGGTGAATTATATATCTAGAAGGTTTTTCAGGGTCCATCACAAGGATTTTAAAACATTCTAGGATTATAGAAGAATCAAATTCCCATTGGTCAATTAGATGAATTAGGTTTTAGAAAAAGAATCATGTGGAGTTATGGAATTACCATATTAGTCGCCTAATTTATAAGAACATGTGTTTCTAAAGTAAGGTTACACTAAATCTGAGGCACACATATCTTGGATCTTGTGATAGTTGTATACTTGTAAAGTAGATAAAGGTTTTTTTTATCACAAATGGAAGGACATCTAAGTCTTGAAAGTTATATCTCACACATATAGATATTTGGGGCCTATAACAGTAAATTATCATGGTTTTTATTTTATTTTATTATATTTATTTATTATTCGACAAAAAAAGTAAGGGTTTACTTCCTTAATCAAAAATTTGAGGTATTTTGGATGTTTGTTTGATATAGGGAAATGCTGGGGAAATAGATCAAGAATAATATTAAGTGTTTAAGGTTAGATAATAGTGGATAATATGGTATTAGATAATTCTATAGGATTTACTATATGAAATTAATTAGGTTTGATAAGGTTGTTCTCAAAACACTAAAATAGAATGGTATAGTGGAGGGTATGAACTATACACTGACTATAAAGGATCTAATCATGAGACTACATTCTGGGATTCTTAAGAAGTAATGGGTGGAATCAATCAATTGTGTAGATTTTCTTGTCTACATAAGTACTTTAACACCATTAATGTAGGATATTATAGAAAAAATGTGGTTTTTAAAACCAATATAAGTTTCTTGTGTTAAATTCTTTGTAGGTATTGCCTATTTCTATATTGATTCCAAGGATTAGGAAAATTTTGAAGTAAATTCCAAAGAATGATTATTATTTTTGTATGATGATGAAAACATTGTATTTCTAATTTGGTAAAATAAAAATCAAAATATCTTTAGAACCCAAAATTTTATCTTCAATGAGAAGGTCTTATCAAAAGATTAGAACTTAGTGGAAGATGGAGTTGAGAAAAATTATCCAATGTCTATATCTAAGTTTATCTGAATAGAAGTCCTAGAAGTTTATATGATTTAAAAATTTCATAGATCATGAAAAATATATAAGAATAATTATTTCTAGAGGAATATTCACTCTAAATATCTAGAACTATAAAAACTCATGGTAAATATTTAGAAGGAGAAATTCCAAAATCTGTGGTTCTATAAAGATTATAGATACAGGTTTTTTTATAGTGGTGTATGAGGACTAGATGACTAATTAAAGGGTTTGGAACTAGTTTTCATTACTTACTTTTTATGGATAGAGGATATCCCAAGATATTAGAATAAGTTTTGTGTATTAGTGATTTTTGAATTTGAGAGTTATATATGAAAGATAAAATTGATTCCTTGTATACAAACAAAACCTAAGAGCTAACAGAATTACCACAAGAGAAGAAAGTGTTGTAAAAATAGTTTTCCAATTGAAGGATCAGATAGTATAAATAGTTACAACTATATATTGGTTTTTAAAATATTTCAATATAAATAAGTTGTAAATTTATGTAAATTTTTCTCATCCATTTTCAAACACACAATCATCAAGATGGTGTTGAGTAAATTTACTTCTAAAATTTATTATCTTAAATATATGGATTTAAAGATAATGTTCTTTTATATATATATGGATGAGGAAATATTTAGGAAGAAACTTGAGGGTTTCATATATAAACAAAACAAGGTCCTAGTGCGTAATATAAAGTGAATCCTTTATGGTTTGAAGAAAGTACAAAGGTAATGGAATGAGATGTTTGATACCTTTATGTATGAGAAGGGGTTTATCTAAAAAAACTCAAATGATGTTTCTACTAAAAGTTTTTCAAGGATAGGGGTTTCGTTATTCTTCTCTTGTACATGTATGAAATTATCTTGGTATGCCTATACAAGAAACAAATTCAAGAGTTGAAAGTTGATTTGTCCATAAGTTTCAAGATAAAGGATCTCAAGGAATATAAGAGTATTTTGGGGATATAGATCAAAAAGATACATGAATATTAGATCATGGGTTTTATCTCAGAATTAATACATTTGGAAGGTTATTGAAAGGTTTGTAATGATTGGATGTAAACTTATGTTGACCCCAATGGACAAACACTTCAATTTATCCAAATATAAAGAACTAAAAATGTATTATGGGGATAAGTACATTTCTAAATTTCCATTTTCATAAATGGTTGGAATATTAATGTATGGTATGGTTTGTATAAAGCTATAAATTACACATTTAGTGGGAGTTTCAGTCAATTTATGGAAAATATAAAAAATTAGAATTGGGAAGTTTTTAAGTCGATTATATAATGTATTAAAAGGTATATAAGATTCACCCTTATGATTCAGATTATATTATTTATTATATATTTATGTTGATATATGCTTTGGAAGAGATGTGAATTCTTGGAAGAGTATCATGGCCTTTTTTTAAACCTTAATAGGGAAACCCGTAAATTGGATATTGAAGTTGAATCTACTTACAAAATTATACATAATCAAAGAAAAGTATTTTTTTCATAATAAAAGTAAGGAAGGAATTTATTAGTATAAAGTGTTTGTTGTAGGAACTCAAAATGATTCAAAAAATTGGGATGTTATTCTATAATAGTCAAAGTAAAATTCATTTAGCTAAAACCCAATTTTTTCAATCATATACTAAGAAAATTGAGATAAAGTATCATTTTATCTAGAAGATATAGGAGGATAGGGTGTTGGAGCTACGAAATATCATTGGAAGTTATAATTTAGATGACATGTTATCTAAGTTCTTCATTTGGGAAAGTGTGAGAAAACATTGTTCCTTAGTTTTACTTGGGTTACCATAAGGTGGAATGGAGACACTGACTATTACTATAGAAGTGTGGATGTTAAAAAAAATTCTTTAAGTATTGGTAATTTCCTTTGATCCTTGAAATTATTCTTCAAGTGGGATGTTTTTAGGATTTATGAAGAATATTTCATGATAATTTTTATTTGTAACTCTAAGAAGGGATTTTGAAACTCAGGTTCTAGATCATGGAGAAGGTTTAAGGAAACATAATTCTGGTAAGAGGTAGGATGGTTTAAATAACGTGTCCCAAAACCATGATTTCAAGTGGATATATCTAGATGATGGAAGTGCAGAAGCTCTGGCTTGCTTAAGAATAACTTTAATGCAGTAATTTAAGGTATTCCTAGTGGTTTATAAAAGATATATAAGAATCATTAATGATATTCATGAGAATTAATTAAACCATTCACTAAGAAATAGTGTTTGTGTTAGAGTGAATCATGGACATTCGGAGATATCCAAGACCAATGGTGGGTCCCCTGTAAATTTTGGAAGGTTGTGGAATTGGTTGACCAACTAAGACCCACTATAAATAGGTGGGGTTGTACCAACTATATGTAATACTTTTTATGATCTAACATCAACTAAATTTTCTAATTATGATTACAATATTTTCTTATTCTATGAGTTTAAAGGAAACAACAATGTTCTCTTGTGAATATTGGACTAAAGTCTAAATCATGTAAAATCTATAGTCATTGTCCCTTATTTTATTTTGTTTTTATTTTTGTGTTTATTTTCAAGAGAGGTGTTTTTTCTTGTGTGTGTGAGGGTGGAAATATGGTGTATGGTTGGGGTGTGGTTCCACTATCTTCTCAGTTTGGATGCATGAAGTTCATGGGATTATTTCACTTATAAAAATTTTATAGATTTTTCTATAGTTAAATTAATAGAAGTTTTCCTCTATTTGTGTTGTTATTAATCAAAGAAACTATAAATTAATCCATTTAAAATGAATATAAAATAATCATATTTTTTTAGTAGTTAAAAATTACCTATTGATTGGTGAATGGAGACATGATAGCCCATAATTATTGTAGAGGATAATGAAGCAAACCATTATAAGTTGGCATAGATACATATCCCATTACAAGGACTTTTCTAGTGAGGATAGAAGATAAATAATGTTGTGAGGGATAATAGGGCTTATATCAATGTGTTTTCAGGGGTGTTAACCACTGTGGTAGGGAGGATTTTTAGGCAGAGATCCAAGACCCCATATTAATTATAGAGGGGAAATAAGCACCCCTTTAAAAGGTGGTGTAGATATTTATCCCATAACAGGACCTTTTCTGAGGAGTAATTGAGAAAAAAAATTCTTGAGGGATATTAGGTCCCATGGTAGAAAATATTTTAATTTTAAGAGGACTGAGATATTACAGATCATTTCTAACAATATCTCTCTTAAATAAGAAGAAATTTTTTTAAAATAATTCGAGGTATAACATAAAGGTAATTTAGTGGATCTTTTCTGATGTATTGGGTATTAACCCCTTCATTTTCATTAATATGATTCTTTTAGAGGGTGGGGATAAATCAAAAAGGTGTCCACAAAGGTTACTTAATACCACTCTTTTGGAAGTTTTTAAAAATAAAATTTGAAAATTTATTGAGTCAAGTATCATTTACCCAATATTTTATAATCATTAGGTTATCTATATTCAAGTTATTCCAAATAAAACTAGAGTTTATATTGTTCAAAATGAGAGATGGGATTTAGTGTTTATAAGGGTGAAAACAATTGGCGAGTGTGTATTAATTATAGGAAAATAAATAAATCCAATTGAAAGGATTATTTACCCTTAAAATTTATTATATGAATTATTGATATACTTAAAATTAGGACATAATTTTGTTTATTGGATGGATTCTTTGATTATTTTAATTTTTCTATTTCTCTAGAGGAACAAGAGAAGATGACATTCATGTTCCTATTTGTTAAATTTTTCTACCAAAGGATTCCATTTGGACTATGTAATTCCCCATATAAACTCTAAATATGTATGGTGAGTATCTTTTTTGATTTTCTTGAAACTAGTATGGAGGTATTCATGGATGATTTTTATGTATATGGTTCCCTATTTGATGATTGTCTCTCAATTTTGGGTAAAGTGTTACATCATTACATTGAGAAAAATACTATTTTAAACTTTGAGAAATTTCATTTCATTATAGATCATGGAATTTTCCTAGGGAATGTAATGAAAAAACATGGAATAGAGTTTGATAAATATAATTTATAAATTATTTTATCCTTTTCATATCTTATATGTGTTTGTGATGTTAGGTCTTCACTAGGAAATGTAAGTGTTTATTGAAGCTTAATTAAATATTTTAGTAATATTTTTATATTGTTGTCTACATTACATCAAAATGATTTTTGATTTTGTGTCTAATGATTATTATAGGGTTTTATTTTATGTTTTCAATAAAATCCACACCACTCCATTGATCATACAACACTTGTGATGGGATATAACATTTGAGTTAATGTATGATGCTTCAAAAAATATTTATGAACAGTCTTATCTTAGAAGGTGGAAGGTCATACCCATGGGATTCACCATGCTTTGATGATGTTTAATTTAACTCGATAAAATAGAATCACAATGGAAGATGAGTTTCTTATTGTAATATTTTTTCTTTAGATATATTTTTTTCTTATTTATCAAGCTCTAAATTAGTTTTTTTCTCTAAAAATTCATTTTTGAGGTACCTATTAAAGAATCCAAATACTAATTTAAGACTACATGATGGATTTTTTTACTTAATGAGTTTTGAATTGAGATAAAGAACAAGAAGGGTTTAGAAAAATTGGTAGTTGGACACATGATCAGGACCACTCACATATTAGATCATAATACCTCAAACCAAAGACCAATTTGGGATACTTTTATTAATGATAATATCAATGCCCTCTCATATACATAACTTTAGTCTATTGATTTGGTGAATTAATTAGTTTCCTCTAAAATTACTACACGCCTAAAGAAAATCCATATTGAAAAACTAAAGAGTTTATCAAGGTTTTATATAAGGGATGATTTATACTTGTAGTGAATTTATAAAAAGTAAGTCATTAATATATTTGTGTCTGACTATGATATTCATCTTATTTTTTATTTTATTTTTCACACACTTTCTTATGGGGGAAATTTTGGACCCCAAATAAAAGTTACAAAAGCCATAGATTTTGTATTATATTTTACTAGATTATTATATTATGCTTATGTGTTTTATAAATCTTGTGGACAGTTCTAATACACTAGAAATATTTCTAGAATATATGAGATGACTCAACAACCCATATTATTTTATGAGTTATTTTTTTATAGGATATTTATTTTATGGTTTATTTTTCTAGATCATGTAGTTTTATATACATTCTAGTTTATATTTATAACGCTAGAAAATAGGTGGAGGTCAAGGCCACCAAGATTTATGATTCTCATGTTGTGGTGGATTTTATCATGGATTAGATTTTTGTAATTTTTTGAAGTGTCAAAGGTGATCATCAATGAACAAGAAATACACTTATATAATCAGAATTTAGGTTCCCTTCTTTAAAATTATGGGGTTACACACAAAACATCAAATCCTTATCCCCCCTAAACAAATTATCATAAGGATATTTCAAATCGAGTGTCAAATTAGATTTTTTTTAAAAATGTTCATCCAAATTGGAAGTATTATAGAAATCACTTAGATTATGTACTCTAGTATTATAGGATAACATTAAATATTTCCACCGATGTGTCCTAATATAGGATCATTTTTTATAAATCATTTCATCTTCTTGTAAAGGTCGATCGTTGGGAATATTGGGTGATAAAGTAATGCAGCATGGATTTATCCCAAGTAGGAGATAAAAGGTAGATGAAACTTCAAGAGATTGATGAGATCTAACTATTATCATATAAGAACTCAAGTATTTATAAAGAAATATTAAATTAAGTCCATGATAGGATATACCAAAAAGGGAGTTTCATGTGGGAGATAATTTCCTTCTATATATTCCATTACTAAAGTTGATGCTCGGTGTGTTTCATTATATATGTTTAGGACCTTATATTATATATAATGTTTTTAATTATTATTTATTAGATAGCACACAAGAAGAAGAAAAAATATCTTTACTATCAATGAAAAATGGTTGAAGTAATACTTCAAGATATTACACATACATGTAGTTGAATTCATCACATTACATGACCCCGTGATCGCATAACCACATCATACTTTCCATTACCCTCTTACATTTATATTATTTGTCCTAATATAAATTCTGAATTTCATATACATATATCAATTAATACATATCACATTGAGGATAACATATCATTTAATGTGTGGGGGATAAACATTTTGGGAAACTTCTTTTGGATTTTCTTATCAGTGTGTTTATTATTGTCATTTTTTAAAGTTTCATTTTATAAAAAACTAAAAAATATATCATGTCACATGTGTATTTCTTTCAAGGAACTTATTGAAAACACATGTTTAATATTTTTCAATATCATTGGTATCATGTGAATTATGAGTAAAAGTTTTCTCATTAATAGTTAATTTTAGTACAATGGGAGTTGTTTAACGATGTGATCGATTATATATTTATAAAACCTTTGATATTTTGACATCAGTACTTGTTATTTTTTATAGGAAATTGTGTCATTTAATATAATCACACAACTTCACACACATACATGACTTTTGAATTTTTCCTACTCAATTTAAGGTATAATAAAGTTAACTATTTTTTGGTAGGATTATAATAATGGTTTTTCTATACATTTTTTCCTCATTTGATCAATTTCATAATTAAAATAAATTGACTTATCGATATTTCCCTATTATCCAAAATTTTATACCCTCTAAAAAATTTATAAAAAATTTATATATAAATAAATATGTGAGTGATGAAATTTATAACATATGGAGATATATAGGTCAATAGATTGTGGTTAGACTTTCAGAAATGATTTATTGAGTGGGTTTTGAAATTTTATTGTAAAATATAAGAATGGGTTCAATGGAAAATAACTAAGTAAAAATTTTCAATTTACCTAAATATAATGAATAAAAGGTGGAATGATATGATTTAATTGTTTATCACATGCATATGTGTGGAATTAGTGGCATGGTAGACTCATAACTTGGTTTACCATGATTAGTGTTATAAATCTCATTGAATTTTGTTTTGATACAATTTATAATACAATTACTTTAAATTTTATTGTGATTAACTCTTTAATGCGATTATTTCTTTAAACATATTCTTATCAGGAATTAAAGAATATCAACTCGTATATCTTTTCATAATTTAAAGAATAAATTAAATGTGATTTTTCCCTAGAGTGTTAAAGGGTAATTGTGGGGTGAGTTTAAAAAATATATTTTAATGAATATTTTATTTATAATAAATTATTTAATTCTATCTCATTGATCTTTTAACGGATTATTAATAGAAATTTATAATTGGAGTGTTAATTTTAAAAATTCTATAAAATTTATGTTTTGACCCTTTTAAATTCACATTAGCATTTTTATCATGAAATTTTATATGGGGATATTTTTATTTGAAATTTATTTAAATAATTCTATAATAATTTGTCTATAAGTTCCATTCAACGACCTCCAGATGGATTTTACATTTTATTGGAGGGAGTGGAATTTAATGTTGAAGATAGACTAGACTCCTCATCATGGACCATACATTACTATTTGGGACTTAATTTTTTCATTAAATATTGGATTGGGATAAAAGTTTAATATATATTACAGTAATGTAGTAAAAATATTTCACAACACTAAGTCTATAACTTTTTTAAGATTTAAGGTAGTTAAAAGATGTTACAAATGTGAAATAAATATTGAGGTATAATTTCTTATTTTCCCTTGTTTTCATTTGAAACCCTATCCCTCATCCACTCTATTTATTTTTGTTTTTAAATGTTAGAGAATTTCTTCCATTTATAAAATGGTTTATATCTAAATAATGTGGTTTAATTATACTTCTCTATCTATTTGGTTCAAGGAAGGCTTATTGGAAAGGATATATTATAAGAGGAATATCTTCTTCTTTTACTACATTTTGTTATTTTGTTTCTATAATTATATTATATCTTTATATTTAATAAAAAAATAGTTTTCTTCTAAGAATATTTTATTCATTTATTTATTTGGGTCTGGATTTGAGAGTGGATACAATATTGGGTTTTACTATTTCTAAACATTTTATTATGCAAGTCATTTCTATTATGACCACTAGAACCATAAAATAGTAGTTTCCTTTCAGATTCAATATAAATATTACCACCTTCAATTTTTTCTGAATATGTTATCCAACTATAATTTTATAAATTATGATATTTAGGTTTATTTCCTATATTATAAATCACTTTAAAGATTCATGTGTATGAATTTTAAGTGAAAAAAATAAATTGAAAAATCTAATAAACATGGGATCAATTTTTAGGGTTGAAGTATAGCCCCAAAACTCAAAAAATTATCATTTATGTAGTATAAAAACTACCCTAATTTACTATTAACCATAAGTTGGATTTTTAATGAAAATAAAAGTAGGGATTCATGATTGGAATTTATGATGTTAACATAGGGTTTATTTTTTTCCAATATTTATGGTTCTATTTACTTATATAGGGTTTGTGGGTTGAAAAATTATAAGAATTTAATTTAATAGATTTAAACTAATGTGGTAATGATTAATAGATAAATGAAGGGGTATATTAGATAAATTATTCTTTATTAAATAATTTTTTCTAAAGAAAACTTCTTCTTACTCACTTGTTTTTTTATAACATCCTTCAACCCCCACACCTTAAAATAAATATTATTCCATTTAATTTATTATATTTGTTCTATAAATCTATTAAATTTTGTTTAATTCACATTTCCATCAAGATAATGACTTAGATCAAACACTACATTTTACATAATAAAAATCATACAGCTTTTGAGAATGTGTGTGACAACGCTCGTCATTAGAACACTAATAGAACACAAGGGGTTTATTTCCCATTAGATATAAATATAAAAAATTAGATGGTATTATAACACTCCACTAATTCTCTACTTTAACTTATCTTACTTTTAATTCTTAATAAGAAATCTATATTCACTAACACCAACTAAAAGTGGGATGTTTCCCATTTTGGATAGGTAAAAAAATCATTCTCTACCATTATGGATTTATTAACCACTTTCACATAAAAATATAGGTATCATAGAAATATTTTTGATATTATTTTAAGTAAAATACCAATTTTAAAATGTTAATCCTTCATAGTTTTATCAGCGACAGGCTCTAGTGAAAATTTCACTAGCCTGAAAAAGTTAGTCCCATATTCTATCATTGTCTAATTATCTTGTTGAAGACGCAAGAACTACCATCCTTTCTTAATTTTATTTTCTCTATATAATATTATTGAGTGAACATATTCTTAAAGATTTTCCAAAATATATCTTCATATAAATTTTTATCTTCTTAGAGGTGTGACACAATAAGATTCATAAATAAATAAAATTATCGAAATTTATTGAAATCATAAAATATAAATCACATTAAATCATATAAATCAAACCATTATCAATTAAATAACCCCATATGATCATATAAGTCTCATAAAATCACCTAAAACAAGTCATAATTACAAAAAAAAGTTATATAAAGTCAAATAAAATAAATTAAAATAAAAACACAATTTTATTAAAATGAATTTTTAGAAATATATAGTCTCTAAACCATACATCCAACTATATAAAACCCTCTGGTATCTAAAAATTTTCTTGCACGGTCTATGTGTAAAGTCTGCAGTCTATTCATTATGACCATGAAAAATAGAATTTCTTATATTTTCAATAAAAATATTGTAATTTCTTAAATAAACCATAAAATTTTAAAATAAATAAAAATAAAACTAATTCAAATCACTTAAACAAAAACAATATTGATAAAACTATGCTTAAACCAAAATACACTCACCTAACTTCCTATGGTAACTCAATTATCATCTATAAAAGTGTTGGTTAGACACATATTTGTAACCTAACCCTTGATATATAATAGTATTGTATTATTTCTATCTTATTTACAAAAAAAATATATTTAAATTGGGTTCTCTAATATTATTTTATAACAACCCAGACATTGTTATCCTAACCTGATATATAAACTACTATCATTATAGGTCCTAAAGTGTTTTCTTCATCACCATAGGTTGGAATGAGTGAAAAGGGGATAAAAAACATATTGGGAATAATTTATACTTGTTTAAAGAAAAATAATAATAATTGATTTCTAGCAAAATCCAACATGATATGTATATATATTGGACTAGTTTCATATGTAAATGAATCAATTTAAAATAAAAGGAATAAAAACATGGTATAACATATATAAAATAAATAATAAGTCATAAACCATAAGTAAAAAACATATAAACCATGTAAATATAAATATAAACCACCATATATGCATCAATTATAATTCATATATGTGTAATAACCAAAATGATAACAAAAGAGGAACTATGGAACTAGGCATGAACTAATAGGGTCACAGTGGTGATACTATAATATTCTCTTGGGAATTTTATTCACTCCATGAGTTTAATTAGATAAGTATCTTGGGATTAAATTATTAAGGAGACTCATATAGTATTCCCCTAGGGAGGTTCTATGTAATGGTGTATATTTTTTCACCTTATGTGATGGGTTAGGGGAAACTCAAGTAAGGGGTTGCTCAAGTAAACTTATAGGAATTAGGTTATTCAAGAGGGTTTAAATTTGGTATTGAGATATAATTTCATGTACCATCCCAGTTAAACCAACCATGTCACCTGATCTAGCCTATGACAAGGCTTGAGCCACATTTTCGATTGCTATAGGTTTGCAACTAGTGTCAGGGGATCAAGAGATACATCATTGGGAACAATTTCATATGATATAGAAAAAATAATTAAGGAAACTCACTATAAATTTCCCCATAAGCTCTCCATAATTAAGGTATACATGCATGTAAAATAATTAATTTCCAAAAAAAACAAAACCAAACAAGGATGAGATAATAAACATAACTCATCACACCATATGTAAAACTAATAAATATACCTAAAAAATTCTAACATTTATTAGGTTAAACTTTAATATGAGAAATAATATAATAAAAAAAGTCCTAAAAGTAAAAATAAAATAATATAAGGACAAAATGGAATGATATATAAGATTAACCCAAAATTCCAAAATAGAAACATAAGACCATGGGTATCCCCAACGTCTATCTATATGTAATAAGAGTAAATCTCCACATGCCACCTCCATAACACTTGAAAAATAGTAACATCATTGGTTAAATATAACAATAACCTATACTAAATCTATAATGAATTTATTTTAACAACCTAATATTTTAAAACAAGAGCATTATGTTTGATAACATATGTGACATGCAACACCGAGCCTAAACAAACCCCAAAATATTATTATTCAAATATGTCCATTAAATCCTATCTGATAAATTAAAGGGTATGAATAGTAATAAATAAATTTTGAAATATATATAAAGGACCTACTCAATAAAAATTTCTTGATTAATTATTATGAAATATGTATTCATTTTTTAGAAAAGTAATTTTATGCTTCAGAAGTATGTTTTCTTAAAAAATGGGTTTTCTTTCTTTTTATAAGTGAATATTATAATAAATTTTTGGAACTTATATAAATTTTACTCCACAAAAATAATTTAATTTTTGAAATCATCATATTAAAATTATATTAGTGTGCATTTTTGGGATTTTTTGAAAATATTTATTTTCCAATGAATAGTGAAAATACCAATTTTTATAAGACTAACAATTTATTTATATTAAGAAGTAACTTTATGATTTTAATTTGATATAAAAGTTAATTAAGTACTATTTAGTTATATATAATCTAATTAAATACATTTTAATTATCTTTATACCTTATTTTTTAATATGTGCATTTTTTTCCTTAAAACTGCATTTTTCAAGAAAATTGTTTTTCATTGCATTTTGCATTTTAATCTAAAATTAATTTCTGCCACTTATTCAGATTTAATATTTAAAATTTTATTTTATATTTGGAATAATTAGGTCCAAATTTATTAAATATGTCCCTTTCTGTTCAATATTAATAGTAAACTTAGTAATTTTATTGCCACAATAAAGGGTAAATTAGGTAATTTAAGTTACAAATAAAATGATAAGAACCATAAAATAACCCAAAAACAAAAATACATATTATTGTTTGAGTATATATCAATTAAAATAATCAAAGGGTCTAATTTATTACCTTTTTGGGACACTTTTATGAGATTATGACCTTTATAGTATTTTATTTAATGAAAAGTCAAACATGTCACACTCTTGTTTTTAATACGTGTAATATTTTTAATATGGTGTTACCAAAATTAATTTTTTGAATATAAATAGTATTTTTAAATCTAAAATATTTATCATAGTGATGGTAATTTATTTTTAATTTTTAGTGAAGAAATTATTAACTTAAATTCTAACACAACTCTGATGCAGTAATTATTTAATTAATGAAAAAATCAAATAAAATATATTAAAAAAATTAAAAGTAATATAATTTTAGATATTTTAGATTATAAAATTATCATATAGATTAGAATAAAAATTTCAGGATATAATAAAATAGTTTTATTAAATTTTAATTGTTTTCTTAATGTTTTTAAAGTCAAAGTAATGGAAAGTATCAAAATTTACAATAATGATATATTATGGGATTAATATTTTATTAAATTATTTTAAAATAATAAAAATATTATATAAGAAAAAATGGGATATTATATAGTATATAATTTAATCCCATTTTCATTCATATTTTATTTAGAAGCATTGGTCTCTATAATAGACATTATATTTTAATATTTTGAAAAAATTCTAAAAGTGCCCCTCTCCTCAATTAGAAAAGAGAACCCCTTAATTCACTTATTTACACCACTTTTATACATATAGATAAAAAACACAAACTTTTACTCCTCTTAACTTTATTATCTTATTTCTAGTGTTTTTGGTTTTTCCAAAATACAAACCTTAAATCCCTTAAGAATATATCTAAAGGTAGTCCGCTAAATAAGAGGTAACCGTCTTTACCAACTCTTACAAGTTTATTTCTTATTATATTTCATATTAAATTATTTTTTACATCCCAAATTTATAAATATATTATCATATATATTATTATATGTTATTATGATTATGATACAACCATATTCTACTTTTTATTCATCCTATGAAAAATGAAAGCACCACGTGTGCATATGTACGGCTTACCATCACCACATAGCGGTGTAATTCATTTTTCATCACCACTTTACTTGGATGGTTATAATGACAGAAATAATGGATATATATGATAATTATGGAATGATATTGATTTTTTAAAATTAAAATATCATCTATTTCCCTACCCATTCACCATTAAGGGAATGATATTATCGTTCTAGCGTACGTATGACCTACTATCTCTATGAAGAGATGCGGCTCATTTTCCATATCCAAAATTCAATAATGATTCTAAAAATGTATTAAATAATTAAATATTATACGTATAGAATTAATAAAATTATATAATTGATGAATCTATATCTCATGCACATGAACAAGAAATTATGTAACAAAATATGCATGGAAAAATGAAGTAGTTAACACCCAAAACAGTGGTACTAATGAAATATTATTAATTAATTGGTGGTAAGATGTTATACAAGGATTTTATATGATATAATAAATATTAATATATCTATTTTATAAATTAATGACATGATTTAAACCATTATACATGAGGTCAATGAATGTTAAAATAAAGAAATGCACAAGGTAATGGATTTTTGTCTCACTTTTATTTTTGTGAGACACATGACTTATACACTATAGGTTTCTTTTTTGTGGTGTATATACTGCCCCTGAATGTATTTTTTTATTATTATGATTAAATTTTTGTTATTTATGTATCTATATATGTTTATTTCTTTCATGGGTCTTATGATATGATTTCTTCTGAAGAGGTAAGGGTTTATTTCACAATCTCTCCGTTATTCGAGATTGTTATGTTTAAGTCCCCATTGAGAAATATTTCTCTTAAATATACCTGTTTTCTAAAATTGTTTTCAAAAATGTTTTTAATATTCTCCTGTAATATTTTAAAATCATTTTTATCCATTTTTGAATTTTTATAAAAAAATTTGAATGGAATATTTTTTTAGTTTTCCAAATGATGTACTTTGTGACTTTTCTGAAAAAAAACTGAATGATTTTTTAACTTATACGACATGAGAGGATTTTACCACTACATTATGCCTTAATTATTTTAATATTTTATTAAAATTTTACAATGTTATTTTCAAATAAAATCTATTCCTTTATATTTGTACAGTTTCTTTTTAAAATTTAATTTCTAAGTGAAAATGATATTTTCCTAAAAAATGTTTTTAATGATATTTTTATTGTAATTTTATTCAAAAATGAAAAAAAACATTTATTTTACTTATTCACCACTGGGTATATGTTTTAATAATACCATAATTTTAATAATTGGCTTAATTTTGATCATTGGATATAGAATTTCTCTTAAATATCCATATTATAGTATCATGGATATAATTATTACTTAATTCATATACCATTTCTACATATGGTATTACATTTGGAAATCATTTCATTGAATAAGGAATTATTGATAAATGTATATTCGTTAATCAATGTAGATATTTTTTGATATGAAATATTAATTCATGAGTTAAATCATTCATTTCGATATATGAGAAATGTGTTGGACATTCAGTGACGGATGGGGCATGGAATTATATAGCCCCTCAATGCATTGACAGGTATCATGAGAAAAATTAGTTGGCCAAATTAAATGGTATTTTACCCATAATAATTAAATTATCTTGTAAAAGTCTTGATAGTATAGATAACATGGTGTATGAGATCATGGAATCTGATATTAAGCATTTCCCTTATTAAGAATTTAGTAATTATTATCCATGAGATTTTCACTATGATATTATCCTTGGATTCAGATTGTGTATAATTTATTGATTAAGATGAATTTTTTTCCAATTATGTACATTTTCATAATGATTATTCCTGATCTTCTCATGATAGATGAGTTATTTATTAAATGGAATGTGGTTTTAGTTATTTACCTTTCTATATTGATTATGAATTATTGATTCCAGATAGCTTATGTTGTATGTGACCCTTAATGATTATTTGAGATCACCCTTATTTTTTTTCTTTTACCAGGATATGAAAGAGAATTATTTGAATGGTTTCAAGGATTTTGTATGTTTTCCATTACTATGTTTTATATTTCAACCCCAATGTAAAATGGCTATCATGTATGTATCTGGTTTTACAAAACTACTAAAATGATTTTTCCTTCAATACTTGACTACTTATATTTATGGAAATGTAATAAAGTGACCACAAACTCTAGGATACTGGGGTGGGGGGTATTTACAATTTTTATTAGAGGAAGTTTAGTGGAAACCTTGGGAGCTAGATTTATGAAAACATAGATTAGGTAATATAACCCTATGAATGACTTTTAGGATAAGTTTGAGTATAGGATAAGATCCTATATATTTGTTAATGATCATGGATAAATTAGGTTAAACATAAGGACTCATAGATTGAAAAGAATGTGTCATGATTTATACATACTTTCAGGATTATTTGATATCTCACTCTAATTATTATAGTTTGAGGTTTACACATTGTTTTTTGGTTTTAGTCAATGGTTAGAACCAGAAGGAACAATATTAACATCAAATGTGATGAAAAATGTGGTGATCCTAAGTAACCAAATAGAATGATAATGGGATTGAAAGGTATTATGATTATTAATAATTAGTTATCAATATATATGATTAAAAACCTACACCTTAACCAACTCTCAGATTCACTAAAGAAAAGAAGGATAGAGTTTTCTTAGAGCTCGGTTAGTGGAAGTCTTGGGGGAAAGATAGCTCAATTTATTTCGTGTCAAAAATGTAGAAAGTGACATTGTAGCACCCTTAGATTGAGGTATGTAGCCATTTTTATGTCTTTTTATGTGTTTAATGTACTCGGGATGAGTTGGTAATAGGTTTTGAGAGTTTGGAATGGATTTGAATAGGTTTGGAGGCTTTTCTAAGGGCCCGCGGTTTGAGCACAGTTAGGGAAAAACTGTGAAGGTTCTCCAGGTAACCGTAGAGGGGGAGATAGTGGGTGTCGCACAGTCTGTTCATGGTTTTCTAGACTATGTGAGACAACTATGTGGGACCCCTTCTCTTGAGGCAATGGCGTGTGCACGGTTAGTGCATGGTTTGTCAAACCACGTGGGCTAACCATGCGACCACTTAAAGAGGGGATTTTTAAATTTTGGTTCACTCAGGCTTGACCTATTTCACTCCAAACTTCCTCCCACTTGATCCTCACTCGATATTTTCAATTATCAATGGTTTTAGGGGCTCTCCCACTCATTTTGGAAGTGATTTTAAGGGGTTTCAAGGTGTTATGAAGATGTTTTCTCCCGGTCAAGTCTCTTATCTTGGTTTCTCTTTGGTTTTATCTAGATTTACTCTTCACTCTCTCTCAGTTTTTTAGATCTACATATTTTGTGTGTAGATCTAGGGGTTTTTATCCTAAAGTGACGATTTTAGGGCTTGTTTATTATATGTAAGAGGATTTATAGTGGTTTCGATGGTTATTTCACCAGATTTTTGGTTGGGTTCCTTATGGGTCGATTTCTCTGGAACTCTAAAGGTAGGTGGCCTCTATCTCAACTCCACTTGGTTAAAACTAGTGGCTTTGGTTGAAATTAATTTTTTTGGCTTTAAATTAAAGGTTAATATGTTGTGAGAATATTATTGGAAACCCATTGGGTGAAGATTTGTGAATTTTTGGGTGAAATGGGATATTATTGAGAGGTTTTTTGTGTGATTTTAAAATGTTGATTTTAAAAAAAAAATCTCGGTTTGGATTATAAAAATGGTTTATGAAAATTGTTTTCAATAAAAAGGTGGTTTCATTGAAATATGTTTGGGTATGGAAAATTCTTAAATGGTTTTTTTTAATAAATGGGTGATTTATTGAAGTGATTTGGCTTGTATTGGAATTGTGTATGTGCTTAAGGTTTTGTTTGTTGGTAGATAAATTGTTGGCATAATGTGGTGACCTTTATGTGATATACTTGATTTTGAATAAGTATTTTTAATTGTGTGTGTGAATTAGTTGGGGAGTACCACTATAAAAAGAGGATGGATAGTGAATAGAAGGTCCACCATCAAAGGATAAGTGGGCAGGAAGTACTACTAGATGGGGAAAGGATAACAGGCTTAGACGGAAGTGCCACCATGGTTGTTTACTAGTTTGGGTGTGTGAGTCACCATTTTATGATTTTTTGTGTAATGTTATGAAATATGGAAATGGGTATGCTAAGGTGAAATGGTAAATTGTTTGGGTCATGTTTGTTTGTCTTTCCTATGTGTTGTGGGAATTTGGGTGTAAATGGATTGGTAAAGGAGTGTTTGTCTTGTTGTAAGTTGTTTCACTATTTAATGTTTTATATAAAATATTTTATATAATTGTACTGATAGTTTTATCCTAGTGGCATGTATAGGGAAGTAATTTGGGGAAAACCTACCGAGTATTTTTACTCACCCCCTTCTTTGTCACTTTGGTTCTTCTGTAGATGTTGTTTTCCAGAACATAGGTAAGGGTAAGGCATCTCATTTTGATAGTGTTTCAACATGATGCTTTGGTAATGTTGTGGTGCATGGAGCATGGAGCTTGGTGTGGAGATATAGATGGTTTCCTAGTTATTTGGGGTCTTGTTGTGTAGTCTTCCTCTTGGTACTCTGATTTTTGGTTTGGTTGTATTGGCATGTGGGAATTTTTATGGAACAACTTGGTTGTATTTTGGAAATTATGGTTTTGGTTGCTATGTCGGCATATATCATGTATTTTTTTAGGAGTGTCTTGTTTGGTTGATTGTTAAATTCAAAATGGAAAATCATTCCCCAAGTATTATTGAATCCCTTGGAATTTATTTCCATCCATTGGCACCCTGAGAACATTGTTTAAGGCCAAATAGCATTCCTCCACCCTCTTAATCTAATGGGATGGGGCAAGATGTTACAGAAACCTTGGAGAATGTGTCAAAGGAATGGTAAAATATTTTAAGTGTCGGAAAGAAGAACATAATGAAATGAATTGATGAATAAAAATGTAGATTGTGCTGGAAGGAAATAAATTTAGTCCTAAGGATGCATTTATAGTTCATTGTATTAAATGTGGGGAACCTGGGAATTATCTAAGCCAATACCATCTTCTAAAGGTTAAATCCTAGAAAATGGATGGTTTTATGTTTTTATTTTCATATCATTGAAGTAGAGTTATGGAATAATTATCTATTGGGATTCAAGAATTATGTTGAGGAATTATTTTTCTAATTTTATTTTGGTTATAAGAATCATGAAATGTCTAAAGATTATGTTTATTTTGGAATCATATATGTCTTCATTAACATAAGATTTATAGAAACCATAATGGGTTTAAGAGTTTAATATTTTTTATAAGTTTTAATTATTAATCACCCTTTTTAGGTTTTATGTTATAGGATTTAATCAAGATTAATGATATTTGGGGAGACATTTGTGGAAATAAAACCCATTGGTTTAGTATAAATTTTAGTGAAAAGGTTATTCAAGGAATAATGCCTTTGCATTTTGTGGACATAAGTTTAAAGGTAATGGTAACCATTAAGGTTTATCTCATATTTTATATAGAGTTAATTATGGGTTATTACAATTAGGGAATTTTATAGGAGTTATATTAACATATATTTATAATAATAAAAAGACAATATTCATGTTGGGTTATAACCCATCACATCCGAAAAGGTCAAAGGGCTTGAACCCACAGCTGAAGGGTCACAAGGGAGCAGCGCCTACCACTGGCCTACGTGATTTCTTGGTTAGTATGACATTTTTTAAATAGTTTGAAGGTAAATATTAATTTGATTTTAGGAAACATATTATAAGATAAAATCTATTTATTTTTAGGTGATTAATAATGTTTTATGAGTCGTTTTTTGGTTGAGGTATATATATAATGTTTAGTTTTAACATAAAGAATTATTTTGGAAGAATGATGTTAAGTTTTTAATATGTAAACTAAATAGTATTATATAACATTTTTAGTTAAATACTTATTTTACATTGAGGTTATATAGAATATATGGTTATTTATTTATGGGATAATTTAAGTTGAACTTTTTCTTTGGAGAATAAAATGAAGGTATATTCATTTTTTAGAATTATCTTACCATGACGATTATGGTTAATGTATAATGACATAAATAATATCATGTTATCATTTTATGGAATTATGTGATCCATTAGAAGTTTATTTTAGTGCTTAAATCATGAAAAAATCATCTTTAATACTCATCATTTGGAGAAAGTGATGGGGTTATAATTAAATAATGAAATTTTACTTATTATGAAAGTATATTTCTTTATTTTATTAGTATAAATGGTAAAATAATTCCTCAAATTTATGAATAGAATCATAAAACAAAATTTTTGTCCTATTAATATCATTTCTGATGAATCAAGATCTCTCAACCCATAACAGATTTATAGCTTTGTGGTAGTTAAATTTCTCAAGATAATTCACTTTATTATGATAAATTATCTCTATCACTCACCAAATTTATTTATTATTTTATTCTATGTCTATAAATACACCTCCCAGTAATGTTTTTCTATTTGTAAACCTAGTTATGTGACCTTCTTATTTCCCTTTCTCTCTTATCAAGAGGAAGTTTGATTAACTCTTTTACAACGTGGGCTATCAACAGAGGTATTTTCAAATTTCAAACATTTGATTACCAATTTAAAGTTTAAATTATGAGGATGAAATTTATTTATAGGGAATAATGTAGCATTTTAATATTTTAAAATAAGTTCATTATGTTCGATAGTGTATGCGATATTCGACACTAAGCCTAAACGGACCCCGAAATTTTATTATTTAAATATGACTATTAAAACCTATACTTTAAATTAGCATGTATAAATAGTATTAACCAAATTATGAAATATATATAAATTACCTAATCAATATAAACTCATTGATTAATTTTTATGAAATATGTGCAGGATTTTTAGTAAAGTTTTTTTACGCTTCATAATTATGTTTTCTTCAAAAATGGGTTTTCTTGCTTTTCATGGGTGAATATTATAATAAACTTTTGGAACTTATATAAATTTTATTTTATAAAAATAATTTCATTTTTTAAATATTCATATTAAAATTATATTAGGGTAAATTTTTTGGATTTTTTAAAAGATTTATTATCCAATGAATAGTAAAAAATACTGATTTTTATAAAACTATCATTTTATTTATATTAAAAATTACCTTTGTTATTTTAAATTGATCTCAAAGTAACTTAAGTAATATTTAGTTATATTTAATCTAATTAATTAAATTTTAATCATACTTATACTGTACTTGGGTATAAGTACATTTTTTAGCTTAAAACAACATTTTTCAAGAAAACTATTTTTTGTTGCATTCTGCGATTTAATCTTACATTAATTTATTCCACTTATTGAAATCAAATATTGAAAATGGTTTCAATATTTTTAATATTTAGTTCAAAAATTATTACATATGTCACTTTTATTTTTGGTTAATATTAATAGTAAACTAAGTAATTTTATTACCATAGTAAAGGGTAAATCTGGTAATTTAGGTTAGAAATAAAATGATGAGAATCATAAAATAACCCAAAAACATATCTAAATATTATTTTATGATTATATATCTTCCATAATAATATAAGGGTATAATTAGGACCATTTGGGGCCACTTAGATGATATTATGACCTTTTTACTATTTTATTTAATGAAAGTCAAACATGTGGCACTCTTATTTTTAATAAGTGTAATATTTTTAATATGGTGTTATCCAAAAGATATGTTTGACTATAAAAAATTATCTTTAAATATAAAATATTTATATTCATCATGGTGATTTATTTTTAATTTTTATTAAAGAAATAATAAACTTAAATTCTTACACAATGATGATGCAGAAATTATCTAATTAATGGAATAATCAATTAAATGACCTGAAAATATTAAAAGTAACATAATTTGAGATATTTATAATGATAAAAGAATTATCCAGATTAAAATGACATTTTGATTATATAATAAAATATTTTTATCTAATTTTACTTGTTTTCTTGATGTTTTTAAATTCAAAGTAATGAATAGTTTTAAAATTGACAATAATGATATTTTATGGGATTGATATTTTATAAAATTTTTTAAAAATCATAAAAATATAAAATAAGAACAAAGGACATAATATATGGTATAAAATTTCATTAAATATTCATTTATAGTTTTTTTTTGAATAATTTATCTCTAGAACAGTCTTATTATATTTTATTATTTTTTGAAATTCCAAAAGTTCCTCTCACCTCAATTATAAAATGGAACCCCTTCTTTCACTTCTTTACACCACTTTTAGCCATGTAACTCAACCAAAACCTACCCATTCCACCTCTAAAAATCTTTATCCAAGTTCAAAAAATTTTTTTCTTCCAAAAGACCAAACCTAGATCCCTTAATAATAGATCTAAAGGAACTCCACTAAAGAAGAGGTAATCATCTTTATCAACTCTTTCAAGTTTATTTCTTCTTTTACTTACTATTAATGTGTTGTTTCTATACTAAATTAATAAATATAGTATCATATATATACTAATATTTTATTTTTATTTTTATTATTATTATTATTATTATTATTATTATTATTATTATTATACAAACATATTCCACCTTTTATCCATCCTATTAAAAATGATAGCATTGTGCTTGCATACGTACGACTTATCATATCCGTGTAGCGATGTAGTTTGTTTTTCCTCACCACTTTAATTGGATGGCCATTGTGATATAATTAATGGATATATATGATAATTATTAGACAATATTTATTCTTTAATGTTAATATATCATCCAATTCCCTACCCATTCACCGTTAATGTAATGATATTGTCAATCATGCGTATGTACGGCCTACCATCTCTACGAAGTGATACGACTTATTTTCTATATAAAACTTTAAATAATGGTTATAAAAATTAATTAAATAATTAAATATTATATTTATATCATTAATAACATTCTTGAGATTATTAATTAGTATTCCATGCACATTAATCAGATCTTACGTGACAGAACATGCCTGAAAAAATGAAGCATTTAACACCCAAAACAATGGTAATAATGAAATATTATTAACAAATGTATGGTAATATGTTATATAAGGATTATATATGATATAATAAATATTAATATGGTTTTTTATAAATTAATAACATTATTTAAACCCTTATATAAGAGGTTAAATAATGTTCAACTGAAAGAAAATACAAGGTAAGGTATTTTCATCTCACTTTTATTTTTGTGGGACACATACCTAATACAGTAAAGGTTTATTTTGTGTGGGGTATATATAGATAATTAATTATTTTTATGATTATTATCATAAAAATTATGTTATTTACATATCCATATATTCTTCTTTCTTTCATGTGGCTTATGATATGAATGTTACCAAAGTAGTAAGGGTTTATTTCACAAACTCTTCATTATTTGGGATTGTTTATGTTTAAATCCTCACTATGGAATATTTCTATTCCATGTATATTATTTCTAAAATTGTTTCCAAACCAATTTTTACTATTTTAAAACTATTTTTTAAATTCATTTCTAACCATTTTTTTCTTTTTAAAAATTGGTTTGAATGAAAATTTTTTATCATTTTCCAAATGAGGTACTTTTTTAATTTTCTAAAAAAATAAGGAAGGAATATTTTTTAACTTATATAGTATCAGATATTTTTTCCACCATTAGGAAGTCTTAATGATTTAAATATTCCTTTATAAATTTATATGTTTATTTTTAAATAATATTTTTTCCTTTTTATTTGTGCAATTTTTTTTAAGTGAATTTTAAAGTGAAAAGGATATTTTCATCAAAAATATTTTTAGTGATATGTTTATGATAATTTTATTAATAAATGAAAAAAACACTTTATTTTAATTATTCCTCACTAGATATATGTTTCAATGATATCATCCTTTGAAGTATTCACTTACTCTTTATTATTGGATATTTCATTTCTCATAAATATACATATTCATGTATCATGGATATAATTATTTCCTAAGTCGTATACCATTTCTACATACAGTGTTACATTTGGAAAGTATTTGATTGTCTGGTAAATTATTGGTAAATTTGTATTCTTTAAATAATATGGATATTTTTTGATAAGTTATATTGAGTCAAGAATTAAATTGATCATTTGATATATGAGTAATGTGTTGGACATGCAGTGATGGGTGGGTCCTAGAATTATATAGCCCCTCGATTCATCAACAGGTCTCATGAGACAAATCAGTTAGAAAAAATAAATGAGTTTCTACCCAAAATGATTAAACTATATTTTTAATGTTATTGACAATATATATACCATAATATTTGAGATCATGGTATCAAATATTAAGCATTTCTATCAATAAGAATTTAGTTATTATTATCCATGAGATTTCATTAAGATATTATCCATGGATTTAGATCGTGCACAAGTTATTGGTTAAATGGAATTTATTTCAAATTATTTACATTTATATAATGATTATTACTTATCTTCTCATTTTAGAAAATTAATTTATTAAATGGAATATATTTTCAATTATTTATATTTCCATATTGATTATTTATTATTTATTTAAGATAGTTTATGTTGTATGTAACCCTTTTTAATCCTTTAACCTCACCATTATTTTGTTTCCTTTCCCTAAGATATTAAGGATAATCCTTTGAATGATTTCAAGGATTTTGAATGTTTTCCATTACTATATTTTATGTTTTATCCATAATGAAAAATGGGTATCATGTATGTATCTAGTTTTCTAAAACTACTAAATTGATCAGTCCTTCAAGAATTAACTACTTTTATTTGTGTTAGTGTAATAAAGTTACCACCAACTCCAAGCTTCTATAGTTGGGTTTGTTACATATATGGTGTGCGTAAATAATTCCTAGTAGGTATCCAACCCATGTATCATAAATAACCTTTAAAAGTAAATCTATTTCATGCTAGTTTGGAATAAAACTATAAAAATATACCTTTAATTTAAGTTTAAAATAAGTAACATGAAACCATCATATAAAACAATTATTTCATAGTTTTATGGGTTTCATAATTGAGCATAAAAAATAATTAATACATTTTAAAGAAAATATTACATTTCATGTGAAGAAACAATTTAAAACTTTATTTTAGAAATAACCAAGTTTAAAATGTGAGGAAAATACCCCAACATTAATTTACCTTTTTATGTTTAATAAATAATACATATGTAAGATTTATTTAATCTTTTAGGAGGAAAACACATTTCATAAATATAATTTAAACATTATAAGAAAAAATTTATTATCAAAACAACTACTCCTATTTTTAAACATAATCATTTTTCTCTTTATGAAGGAAAGAAATAGATCAGTTGGAGTTTATAAAAATCATTCTAACATAATTACCATAATAAAAAGGGAAAAATCAATAGGAATAATAATATATTATGTGATAATAAAATAAGAATTTTCATGGGAACACCTAGGAGCCCTAGAGATAATTTAGGACAATACTAAAACTAAATTCATATAATTAGTGACTAATGTGATTCATCTACCTAAACAATCGGTTTTACCCTACCTGGACTGAATTAGAAGAAAATACCCTAAGAAAATCATATTATTAACTTAGGTTTAATAGCCGAAGTATAATCATAAACTAGTTTAGTAGTCATGCCTATATTTCCCACTAAGTAACCCAAGGATTCCCATGACATATCAATTGAGGTGAGTAATTAACACAAATATAGAAATACATATAATAAAAAAATCATTTCATATAATCACCTTTTATTGAACTTCACAGAATAAACCCCTTTATCATGAATAACTATATAATAACTACATCCTCTAACCAGGATAATTACATCAATTTTACAAAATAAAAATATCACTTTTAAATTTTATATAAACAATGATAAGGGGATCACTTAAAGAGTATATGTTAACCAAATCACATATAATTACGAAAAATGATTTATAATCTTATAAAAAGATAAATATAATCATCAATTATAAAATTTTATATCAAACCAAGAATTTATTTATTAAATATAAAATAAAAACACTTTGAGTACAACTCACTAATGAAAATTCTCTTCAAAAGAGGTCAAACATGGAATTATCTTTTGAAAAATATTAATGAAACAATATTCTAGATAATTTTAATTTAAAATAAATATATCCATTAATTACAATTAAATTTATTCAATAAAATTCTAGGATTTAATCTAAACAAACACTCAATGTGAATAGTTTATATGAAAATGGATTTTAAGCATTGAAACAGGATAAATATATTTTATTCTAAATGAAATTCATGAGAAAACTAAATTCCTTTAGAAAGGAATCATTATATATAACTAATATAACCTTTAAAAAATTTAAAATTTTGATTAAAAAAGTAATCACTCAAAGTTTTAAATTTAATGGAAAATACATGGAGCAACCAACCTCAAATCATCAATTATGGTAGCAATGGTGTTATTCCATCACAAAGAGTAAAGATAAAACTTTATAAGGACATTTAAACACTACCATAGGAAAAAAATCCACATAAAATAGATCAACATGAAACACTAGGTCATCATAACTATCTTAAGGAAAAAAGGTGAAGAGGAGGTAGAAGAAGAATACAGGAGAAGATCTATGAAACTTATTTGAAGGAAACTAAAAAATTCAATGAAGAAATTTCAAGAGATTAATCCAAAGATAATGGGAGAATAAAGGGGGGATTATTGGGGTTTGGGAGTATCAAATGGTAAGAAATGAGTGGACCCTAGGGATTTTTAATTAAAGTAGGGCCATAACCAAAAATTAATATTTTTAAAATCGGTAGCTCGCACAGTTTGGACACAAGGTTTGGGAAATTGTGCACCAACCATGCGACAATTACTGGATTCAAGCTATACACCCTACCTAGTTAGGCTTCACATTTACTCTTAATTTGTCCATATCCATTGGAATAAAACCTCATATAATATTAATTTTTGTGAATACTCATAATTATGCATTAATCGTGTTCCACCACTAAACTATAAATCCCATACATAAGGTTAAACCAAATGGATTCTATTAACTTTTTGACCTATGAATTTCCAAAATTTCCAAAATTTCGAACCCATAATTCTCATATTTCAAAAAAAAAATAAAATAAAATAAAATAAAATGGTGATATCGGGGTGTGACCAATAATTATTAAGAATGTTCTTGAGGGGGATATTATTATCATAAATGAGGTTTTACTAGGGGTAAAATAGAGGGTTAACCAACTAATGGTCTATTTATTTGGGTGGTTCATAGATGGTATGAGTTATTATGAGCCTTATAGGATAAGTCACCATGTGATAGGTGACCTGTGTGATAGACATGGGATAAATGGATAGACTAATGGGGGTCAAGTGCGATCATGATGGATGACCTAACAAGGGTGTGATATCAATGTGATTATAAATTAATAGGTCCATTATGTGGCCTTGTGCATGATAATTGTGAGTTATGGCATGAGGGATAGTGTTATTCGAGAGATGGATAATAAGTTTGATGGGTTGAGCCTAAATGGTTGAGCCATATTGAGGTTTTAGGGTACACAATGCATGAGGTATGATGAGTTATTAGTCAGAGGGATAGGTTCAGGCAAGTAATTTACCATGATTTTTATAATAATTTTATTATTAAATATTGTGTGTGTTGTGATATATCAATTGACACAAAGGATAGATTATGAGTTCAAGACTATTACTTGAGAAATCACCATAGGATTGGGGTTTCACATGTTTTTGGTGGTGGTGGGATAGATATGAATAGTGAAAGGATACTACCATGCTTGTTGAGAGTGGGATGACCTAGAAATTGGCCACCGGATCCTTTATAGGATAGGATGAGTTTTGAAATTATATAAACATCCACATTCTAGGTTGTGAATTTATTGAGTATTACATGAGATTTGGATGAGTTAGACAATGGATGACTATCTACATGTCAATATAGGAGTGTATTGAGGGGTGTCAGAGAGTTGGACGAGTTTTAAGTTGGATGACTATCCACACACCAAGATAAACATATGCAGAGGAGTATCAAAGAGTGGGATGCATTGTATATTAGACACTTTATCCATTATAGATTGGATTAGTTGGATGTTGACTAATTATTCACAAGCCATGGGTGTAATTTCCAAGGAATATTTCTGATTGGATATAATAGAAAATAGCCACCCCATCCTCATGAGTGTGCATAGGATGGACGTGAGCCACCTGATACATATAAGATTATAGAGAATGGATTTTATCCACCCAATCATTGTGGGAGAGTTTGGGATAGATGTGGGCCACTATAATCCTATCAATGGACCTTGATAAACTTTTTTCTAATTCATATAATCAATAATGACAAACCTAAAACTTTTATTATATGAATTTGGTAAGGTTAGGCCATCAGGGTGTATTTCTTATCACCCAATGGTGTGATTAGTGTTGTGCACGTGATTTTTACCAATTTCATTTTATATAATACATGATAACACACACATATGGGTATATATTATAGGAATAATTACTGGTGTTCTACTGAGTTTATACTCACACTCTATGTGTTCACCTCAATGTAATTTTTGACCTTTGTTTGGAATTTTTGTTAAGGTAAGGGCCCTAACATTGGTGAGAGAGTTGGAGTGGATCTATGAGTATGTGGATATAGTTATTAGGTAAATATTTTTGGATTTTTTTTAATAAAAGAACCACCATAGTGTGATATTTTAGACCATGTCATGTTCTAACCTTGGGTCCACCATAATATAGTATAAGATACTATGTCATGGTGGATCATAAATTATATTATCACATAAAAAGATAGCTTATTGGAATCAATCCAATTGAACTCAAAATTTTATCATAACCATTTATTCATCTTTTGATGATTATTTTTTTGATTCTAAACATTAAACAAATTGATGAAGTATAAATAGGAATTTTACAATGATTTTTAATATTAAGAGACATTTATGAAATGTATAATGAATGTAAGCTAATATTTTGGGTTCTTAGAGGCCTATATAAACCCATTTATATCCTCATAGAGGTATATATGAGTATGAGATTCAATGATCCTAAAATAACTCATTAAAACTGATATCATTATTAGATCAATTATTATTTATTATTTAAACCAAAGGTTCTATCATATTTTTGATGTGAGGATGTTCCTACATGAGTTTTGGGTGATTCCCATTACCCTTGGATACCCTAAAAGAGAGTATCCCTTCAGTTTCTCCTCAGTGATATCCATCAAATGTTGTTTAAAGGCTATACATACCAAATTATTAAGGTAAATGGTATATTGTATTGACTCTTTTTCACATTTATACCCTTTTAATATGTATATATATATATATAGGTTTTTCATCAGATTTGGCACAATGTTATGGGTGTCTCAAGACCCTAGAATTGATATATTAAAAATATCAAATATAATAAACCAAGCATAGTCATTATTTTGGAATTAATGTAATTATCATTGATTTGATTCTTTTATTATAAATATGATACGACCATTGGATTTGGTATGTGGGTTTTACCCTATGCATGACACGAGTTTTGTGTACATTGGGTTTCGGGATGATTTGTAGTCACCAACAGATTAAATAGATAGATTAAATAAATAATTTAATTACGTTAATTAATGTGGTGACCTAATATATTTCATATTTAATCCTAATTATATAATAATATTAGGTTTATCTGCATAATATTAAGGTATTTCTAGAGGATATGTAGTGCTCTTGTTGGGAGGATCTCCAGCAATAAATGTGGAGATTCGATGATCATCAAACAAATTTTGTAGGACTCGTCATCAATGATAGAATTATTGGATATCTCCAAAGTCATAATTTAATATTCATTTTTCACTAATTATTTATCAAACAATGAGGTATCTATTGTTATTTTATGGATTCTCACCCTGTTATTATTGATTTTGAGAATGGATTGATATCATATTGAATCCCTAAAACCATATTCTAACATGGCCCAGTGAATTTAATTATTTTATTTTGACCCTATTAATATCTATTTAACAATACATCACCTTCTTATTTCATGGGTTTCAAATATTAAGATCAATTTTTGAGTTTTCTATGTCCATCAATGATTTCACTTCATTTATTATGACCTTCTCACCCATTTCTTTATGTGATCATCGTCTATCTGTGGTAGGTTAGTGATTTTATAATAAATCTGATTCAAGATCTAATAGAACCCCAAATTCATGTTGGTTTGTGAAATTTACAATGAATATAATGATTTTCAAACATTATGATGACCCACTATGAATTCTGTATGAAAGATAGTGGGTAAAACACTCAAACAGTGGTGTAGGTGCAACGGGAATGAAAAAAACATGCAGGTTGAAAGAAATCCCATTTTTTTGCCACCAAAGTCTAGAAATCAATAAATGTAGATGACTAATTTGATATTAGGGACTTGGATAGAGCTTCGGGTGAGATTGGTAGACAAATCAGTGGGTGTGTGAAGATCTGGGAAAGAAGACTTTGTTCTTTGTGAAATTCCTGACTACCCATCATGTGTTTTGAAACAACAAATGTCGTGTAGTGCACTTTTTGAGGTGGCTAGGGTTTACTAACCTAACTAAATATCACATGTCCATGTGGTTATCCCACACACCATGTGATGATACCCAACCAACCGATCCATGATTGGGTAGTACATACCCAGGACCCTAGGTGGTCCCATATGCCTTGTGGCTCCGACCACATGTCATGTACATGGGTTTTTACATTCTATTTCAGAATATGGGACATGGTTAAGGGAGGAATTGTGAGTACACCTTATGTACTCTAAGGGAAACATCATGTACTTCTACCTCTCATGTCTCCTTCTTCAAGACTCAGAATTAGACTCGTGAGTACTCCTTCCAAAGTAGAATTATGTATAGGACGTAGTAGTGATATTTGTTTTCATGTTCATGATACAGTGAAAGGTGGTGTGAATATATCACTTCTCATAGCATGAATAGATAATATTGAGACTTGAGTGTGATATCTAGAGAAACATCAAATTTAGAAACCCCCCTAAAAATACTTAGGTCAAGGCATGGGTCCCCCATTTCCTGTATGAATAATATTAGTAACCCCACCCCATATACGACCCGAAGTGTGGTTATTTTATCTATGGAGTAGAACACCCTTATCATCAAATATAAATGAGGTGTGGGTCCTACACCCTCTTGTGGTCAAAACCCCCTCAGTCATGATGATCCATCAGCGAGGAGTGGGTCCCCTATATCTAGTGAGGATTTTATTGGGTTACTATCATCGATTCAGCACTCACTCTTGGAGATACATGTAGACTCGTATTTCTTAGCTGGCTAAAAATATCAAGAGATTCCTCTCTATATTAAACTTGGTTTATTTTATAATTATATATTTCATTAGGTTTCTTTCCCACTCTTATCTTGTAGGAAGATATAACTATTTTATCACATTACTTCCCTCTTGGTTTTCCAGGTTGTTTGACTAGGTACGTATAAACTCACCCATGTGTAGGATTTTTCTGCACATGTCATATCTTATATAGATTATAGGAAGTTATAAAGTGATCTTGTAGGCTAGTTATTATTGGAGCTTAGTAATATAGGGAGATTGTGACCTTAGGTAGTGGTTAGATTTAGTGTTCATTAATATGACTCTTCCACTTTATCAGTTGTTAGGTTGGGACTCCCTTTATTTCTGGTTGGTTGTGTATTTTTTCCCTTTAGATTTTGGATTTATTTATATTGTTGAACTATGGTTGTGCTAGATATTAGTACATCCATTTGTTTCCTCTTGTATTAGTATAGTTTTTTTATCCTTCATGATTGTGATATACTTGGAGGTGTGTGTGTGTGTGTACATGTTCATTAGGATAAGGCCTCCCATTTGTCTGATATTCCTAATTAAAGCTAGTCACCAACCCCTAAATTATTAAATACAGACTTGGGGTATCACTCTTAGTTTACCTCTAATCTAGGTGGGGCCCCAGTGGGTCGGGTCATGACAGAGTGGTATCAAATTAACTCTATCTTAGGGATAGGGTTTTGAGTTATGATTTTTTATGAGGATTCAGTTAAAAACTTACATAAACCATATTAAGGGGTTTTGGGTTCAGATTTTAGGTCAAGGAACCCAGTTATGGGGCGGCATCCAATGTATCTATACACCAAAACTCTGATAACCTGCTTGTCAATTTGATATACTAAAACATTTTTTTAGGAAACCATTAGTAAGTGAATCATATAGTAAAGGGTCTTTGACTTCCATGTCCTTCTTGAGTCATCTCCCTGGATATTCTCATCTAATTATGGTGTGTATTGTTAACTTTCAGGATTCCACCTAGACAACATCAGCTGGTAATCTAAGATAGGGTTATAAAGATGACCAGTTGAGTGATGAAGCTTCAGTGTAGGGGCCTATTCATGAGGTGTTCTCTCCGAGAGAGTAAATATTAGTGCTTTCACCTACTGAGCAGTGCATAAACCCAAATCCAAAATGTTATAATGATTCTCATATGTAAGTCGAGCAGTCAATTATTCCAGTAATCTAGGATAGGGATACACACGATTTGAGTTTACTATGTTATTTTTAGTGTAATATTCTACTTAGGTTTCATAAAAATCTAGACCCTCATATAGTAGAGGATTAGATTGAGTTGATGGGTGGAGTTTTTCAACTCATGTAGACCCCAACCAATTATATTATTTCTCTTGAGACTAGTTTTATTTATATAGTAGTAGGAAAATGGTGGTGTCTGGTTACCCAAACCAATGATGAGGAAACACACTCATGGGATGAGTTTCAGCACTTATTCCACGATGAGTATTATCCTTCTAACTTTTTCTCTATACAGATTATAAATCTTCTACAGTTTCAACATAGTGATATGAATTTTGTGGTGTATGTGTTGAGGTTCACTGATCTCATGTGATACTCTATATATATGGTTCTAAATTGATACTTTTGAGAATGGAAGTTTGATAAGGGCCTCCATAGGAACAATTGAGCTAGTTTGGTCTCTCTATGCAACCCAACTTATGTCAGGGTTCTAGATAAGGTTGTAGTGATAGATAAATTCTTGGAAGAGGAGCATTGGGTAGTAGGAGTTTTTAGTAGACATTATGTATTAAATTATCCTTCTACAACCTAAATATTTCAAACTTTAAGTTCTTGGCACAATATTTCATCACATAGGTGTTCCCAATCTCAGGGATCAGGAGCACCAGGATCCTGTAAGGGATATAGTTAGCTAAGAGATGGATGATGTTATTCTTGTGATCGGTGGGATCACATGGCTCATGATTTTCCAACCTAGAATGGTGTAGGTGTTGATAAGATAATGGAAGAAACTCTATGGAAAATTTGTCATCATGATCAGGTATTTCTAGGGATATTCATGGAATACTCTAGGGAGGCGATGATGACAGAGGGTATAGTAGATCCCTAGAAGGAGCTATAGTTGGATGATGTTATTACCTACTTCAACCACCACCCCTAGGTGGTCCACGCTAGGATTGTAGTTCTAGTGTTTGGGGTTATGGCTAGCTACAAGCTATGGATATATATTACTAGGCTACACATGAGGTGATTTGAGTTATGATATGTGTATTCGTTACTTTAAAACTAATACTTTTAGACATAGGATTAAGTCATTCTTTCAACATCTTATCCCTTATTCTAAAGCTTAAGATTCTTGTGAAGCCTTTAGCTTGTCATTTATGGATAGAGATTCCTATAAAAGTGATTTCATTATCTCGCACATATGGAGATAGTGTGAGTTTATGCTTAATGGAGAGAGATTCATGTGGAACCTCTTGTTTTTTATGATAAAACTATATGACATCATTCTAATTATGGACTATATCTATATGATATGTTCCTAGATAGACTACCACCACAGGAAGGTTATTTATTTATGGTAAAATGGGAAAAGATTATCTTTCAATGATGAAAAGGACCTACAACTATAATGAGTTGGGATCATGATAAGAAAGCAAAAATCTATATCCCATCAGTTTGAGAGTTTAGGCCTTGGTGTAGTGGGCTCTCCAAACACATTTATTTTAGAAATAGTGAAGGAATACATAGATGTATTCCAAAAAGATGTTATGGGACTACCTTCATGTTGATGGATTGACTTTTGTATTGACTTTTACTCCGATATTGGTTTAATTTATTATATGGCATATTGTATGGCCCTTTTTGAGCTCCATGAGCTAAGGGTGTAGTTGGAGGACCTTCAGGATAAGGGTTTAATCAGACCCAGTGTGTCCCATATAGAATCTCTAGTGTTGTTTTCTATGAAGACTATGGGAGCTTGAGTTTATTCACTGATTATTGTCTCTTGATCCAAATTGGGATGAATAATAAGTACCCTTTTCCAAGTATTCATGACCTATTTGACCTTTTGAAAGGTGAGATATGGTTCTTTAAGAATGAACTCAAATTTATCTACCACCATTTGTTATTCATGAGGAGGATGGTCCAAAGATGGAATTTTGATGTCATTTTCGAAACTATGAGTTCCTAGTGATACCCTTTGGTGTGATGAATTCCCCCAATATATTCATGGGAAATATGAATCGAAAATTTTAAATTTATCTTTTTTATGATATTTTTTAAAAACTCAAGTAATGAATAGTATCAAAATTGATATTATTGATATTTTAAAATAAATAATATTTTATTAAATTATATAAAATTTCTTAATAACTAAATTTAATCCAAATTAATGGGATAAGTCTTAAAATTTTATTAATGACTTATTTATTAGTCATTTGGAATTTTATTATAATTATATTAACCCTCAAAATGTAAATTACATGATATCACGGTAAGAGTTAAAAAGGGTTAAATAAGGATTAAAACAAAAAATATAAAGATTAAAAAATAATCAAAACTTGTCTAATTTTTTTTTGGATGAATTTATTTCAACCTATAATCATTTTATATTTAAAATAAATCAGTTTGGATCCATTTGTAATAGAAAATTAATTTATATTAATTTAAAATTTTGAAGAATTCTAAGAGTTCCCCTCCTCTCTCTTATAAAAGGGAACCCCTTATTCTATTTTTGATGCGTCGTCGGAAGCTCAAAACGAGTAAGTGAAAAGGAGCAGCGTAATGTAGCCAAATTGACAAAGGCTTAAAGGCAATGCCACCTACCAAGGTCACTCCACGCTTAAAGACAAAGTCACCAGCACTGGAGTTGCACCACCAATTCCGGGCAAAGGGAAAAGGCTAAAGCACTAGGACAACACAATAAGCTTCCAAAATCCGTCACAATCAAGCATCTCTATTACAAAGGGGTGAAAATACAATATAAAGACAAAATAAATAAAGGAAAATGCCCCAATTCGAGTTACAAGACATGGGGAACCCAAAAGGCACATAAAAAGCATAAAATAACACTTTCCCATTCCATTTAATGACCCCACTAGACAAAGTAGCGGGATTCCCTCTTAATGATGCTTTTCTCCACCTTCTCTCTCCTCATTAATGTGCAGCTACGAATTTCCACCATTTTCCATGTGGATAAATGATTTTGGGTCCCAAATAAGTGTGTTGTGGCCCACCATAGTGTTGGACATCAAGAAGTGTGGGATGGTCCAATTCGAACAACAATTGGGCTTGGAATTTTTATCAAGCCCAAAATTATTCTCCTTGGGATGAATCTGATTCATATCATTCTCCCCCGGTTGAAGAGGATTTTCCCTCAAATCCACGACATCATCTTCTTCAATGTAAGTAGATAAGTCCCCAATGTTGAATGTTGCAGAAATGCTACCAAAATCATCTGGTAAATCAATTTTGTAGGCATTGTTTCCCACTCGTTCAAGCACTTTGAATGGACTTTCAGCTCGTGGTTCCAGCTTGCTCTTCCTTTTGGATGGAAATCTCTCCTTGTGAAGGTGAATCCACACTTTGTCTCCAGGTTGGAAAATAGCCTGCTTCCAATGCTTGTTTGCTCGCCTCTTGTATGCCTCATTAGACTTCTCTATTTGAGCACGAATAGATTCATGGAGCTTCTTCATCTGCTTTGTCTTCTCCTCCGCATCAATATTTACCTGAAAATCAAGAGGCAAAGAGCACAATTCTATAGGAGTGATTGGATTGATTCCATAAACCACTTCGAATGGAGAATGTCGGGTGGTAGCACTGGGAGATCTATTGTATGCAAATTCAGCTTGTGCAAGTTGCAAATCCCAATATCTCATGCTCTTGTTCACCAATGTTCTCAGAATAGTGCCCAATGTACGATTGGTAACTTCTGTTTGCCCATCCGTTTGAGGGTGATGGGATGTGCTGAAAAGAAGTTTCGTACCGAATTTCCCCCATAATGTTCTCCAAAAATGGCTGAGAAATTTTGTGTCTCTATCCGAAACGATGCTGTGAGGAATTCCATGAAGGCGATCTCTTTGAAAAACAATTCTGCCACTTTCACCGCATCTTCAGTCTTATGAAAAGGTATGAAATGAGCCATCTTAGAAAATCGATCAACAACAACCATTATTGAATCTTTACCTCGTTGAGTCTTTGGTAAAGCCATAATGAAATCCATGCTGAGATCTTCCCATGGCTGCTCCGGAATAGGTAACGGAGTGTATAAACCAGGCTTGAAATGACTCTTTGCTCTTTGACATGTTCCGCATCTTGAAAGAATAGCTTGGACATTTGATTGCATCTTCGGCCAGTAGAAATGCTCTTTTAGTATCTCCAAGGTTTTATGGATGCCAAAATGACCAGCAAGTTCCCCTTCATGTGCTTCCCGAATAAGCAAGTCCCTGTAATTACCCTTTGGAACACGCAACTTGTTTCTCTTAAAGAGAAACCCATCATGTACAGAATAATCCTCCAAAAATCCATCTTGACATTGGATTAAAATAGAATTAAACTCCATATCATGCTGATAATCTTCTCTCATAAGCTGAAATCCAAGAATTCGAGCATCAAGAATTGTAAGTAATGCATACCTCCGAGATAAAGCATCTGCCACTAGATTATCTTGCCCCTTCTTGTATTTTGACACAAATAAGAATGATTGTAAGAATTCCACCCACTTTGCATGCCTCGAACTCATCTTGTGTCTACCATTGATAAACCTCAAAGCCTGATGGTTAGAATGAAGAACAAACTGCTTTGGTCTCAAATAATGAGACCAATGATCTAGGGCTCTTATAACCGCATAAAATTCCTTATCATAGGTGTTGTAATTCCTCCTTGAATCATTCATTTTCTCGCTGAAATATGAAATAGGGTGCTTGCTTTGGATGAGAACAACGCCTATCCCAACTCCACTTGCATCACATTCCACTTCAAAGACTTGATCAAAATCAGGAAACGCCAAAACCGGTGCTTCACACAACTTTTTCTTAATGATTTCAAATGATTTATTTGCTGCCTTTGACCACTCAAATTTCCCCCTTTTCAAGCATTCAGTGATAGGTGCCATAATAGTGCTGAAATTGGAAACAAAGCGATAATAAAAAGATGCCAAACCGTGGAAACTTCTTACTTCGGTAATGGATTCTGGTTGTGGCCAGGACTTGATTGCTTCCACTTTTGATTCATCCACCATGATGCCTTCTTTGGTTACCACATATCCCAAAAACACCACTTCTGTTGAAAAGAACTCGCATTTTTCAAGCTTCCCATATAGATTTTGTTTCCGTAGAACATCAAATACCCACGGAAGATGATCCACATGGCTCTCCACATCCTTGCTGTAAATCAAAATGTCATCCAAATAAACTACCACAAATTTACCAATAAATGGTTTCAGAACTTCATTCATGAGTCGCATGAATGTGATAGGAGCATTTGAGAGGCCGAATGGCATGACCAGCCACTCAAACAATCCGCCTTTAGTGTTGAAGGCTGTTTTCCACTCATCCCCTTCCTTCATTCGAATCTGGTGGTATCCACTACAAAAATCAACCTTTGAAAAGATTGATGAACCATGCAATTAATCAAGCATATCATCGAGTCGTGGGATGGGATACCTATATTTGATGTTAATATTATTGATAGCTCTACTATCAATGCACATGTGATACGTACCATCTTTCTTTGGCACCAATAATGCTGGAACAGAACACGGGCTCATGCTTGGCCTTATAAAGCCTCGATCCATAAACTCATCTACTTGCTTCTGCAATTCTCTTGATTCTCCAGGATTACACCGATATGCTGGTTTATTTGGCAATTGTGCACCCAGAACGAGATCAATCTGGTGTTCAATGCCTCTAAATGGTGGTAATCCTGCTGGAAGATCATTAGAAAAAACATCATGATATTCCCCAATTAAGGAATGATCTAAAGGATGTTGATGACTCTTCTCCTCATGGCATGACTTTTCCATCATCAATAAAGAAAAAACTAGCTTTTTCTTATTTATGGATTTCTCCACTTGAGCTTTACTGATAAAGAGACTGCCTTTGGGTACTTCCGGAATAGATTTTTCTTGAAGATTTTGGGACGGCTTCAAAGGAGCAAGTGTGATATTCTTTTCCCCAGATCGAAAAGAATAAGTGTTATTCCTCCCATCATATTTCACTTCCCTGTCAAACTGCCAAGGCCTACCCAACAACAAGTGACAAGCATCCATAGGAATAAAATCACACAGTACTTCATCATCATAGTTCTTACCAATGGAGAATGAAATTAGAACCTGTTTGTTGACTTGGAGTGTGCTCCCATTGTTCAACCATTGCAATTTATATGAGTGAGGATGATTCTGAGTTGGAAGCTTCAATTTCTCCACTAGTGTTGTTGAAGCCACATTTGTACAGATCCCACTATCAATAATCACCATGCATACCCGCTGATTAATGGTGCAGCGAGTTTGGAACAAGTTTTCTCTTTGATCTTCTTCCGGGCAGATTTGAGCTTGCAAAACTCTCCGTAGCACCAGCATGTTTCCCACATCAGCTTCTTCCACAACATGTTCCTCATTTTCAGATTCTTCACCATCATGTTCATCCTATTTGATTGCCTCTTCAATTTCTTCAATCTCTTTAATAGTAATAATCCGGTCGTTAGGGCAATTGGCCTGAAAATGACCATACTCATGGCATTTGAAACACTTTCGATTCCCACGTTCAAAGGAGTTAGACTTCCCTTTTGTTTGTTCCATAGCCTTCTCTTTCCCTTTTTCCAGCATCTTGTTCCTTCCAAATTCCTTCTCAACAACACCAGATTTATTAGAAGAAATACCCTTATAAAAAGTTGTACCTCTATTGTAGTTTTTGAGCGTCGGTGCCCTTGAGGTCTGCTTTTGCTTTTCCACCTTGATCGCCAGCTTGCAAACATCATCAAGTGAGCAGAATGATTGCAACTCCATTGAATGTGCAATTTCTTCATTTAATCCACCCAAAAACCTTGCAATTGTTTGCTCTTTATATTCTGGAACATCACTTCGCATCAATAAACGATCAAATTCCCGAATGTACTCTTCAACAGACTTATCTCCTTGTCGTAGGCTATGCATTCGAAAATAAAGATCTTGTTTATAATTCTCAGGCAGAAATCGTCTCCTCAAAAGCTTTTTCAACTTCTCCCATGAGCGTATCTTGCCTTTATCATCACGTTCCCGCTGTTTCTTCAGATTTTCCCACCAAAGTGATGCATAATCTTTAAATTTCAGAGTGGCTACCTTGCACTTCTTCTCGTCAGAACAATTCTTAAATTCGAAGAACCGTTCGATTTCCCGCATCCAATCCAGAAAATCATCCGGATTCATACTCCCATAAAAATCTGGAATGTCGATCCTCAACCCTCTTTCAATGTCTTCATCATCTCTTCTTCTTCGCATATCTACCTATGAATCGCTGGAATCATCACCATTTGCACGATCTTCATAAAATGGTGCTGGATTGCGTCTATTATGTGGTGATGGACGTCGAGGATGTCGCTGCGGTGGAGGGGAGTCAGGTCGCCGTGCTCTCAAAAGTTGAGCAAGTTGCTCACCGATTTGAGTAATTTGTGATTGTAGCTGTGCATTAGCTATTTCCCATGGAGCAGGAGGAGTAGAAGATCCGCTCTTGCGAGACATGATGGAGAGTAATAAGAAGAATGTGATAGAACTTACTCGTTGGAACCTCCCTCTGATACCAATTGATGTGTTGCCGGAAGCTCAAAACGAGTAAGTGAAAAGGAGCAGCGTAATGTAGCCGAATTGAAAAAGGCTTAAAGGCAATGCCACCCACCAAGGTCACTCCACGCTTAAAGACAAAGTCACCAGCACTGGAGTTGCACCACCAATTCCGGGCAAAGGGAAAAGGCTAAAGCACTAGGACAACACAATAAGCTTCCAAAATCCGTCACAATCAAGCATCTTCATTACAAAGGGGTGAAAATACAATATAAAGACAAAATAAATAAAGTAAAATGCCCCAATTCGAGTTACAAGACATGGGGAACCCAAAAGGCACATAAAAAGCATAAAATAACACTTTCACATGCCATTTAATGACCCCACTAGACAAAGTAGCGGGATTCCCTCTTAATGATGCTTTTCTCCACCTTCTATCTCCTCATTAATGTGCAGCTACGAATTTCCACCATTTTCCATGTGGATAAATGATTTTGGGTCCCAAATAAGTGTGTTGTGGCCCACCATAGTGTTGGACATCAAGAAGTGTGGGCTGGTCCAATTCGAACAACAATTGGGCTTGGAATTTTTATCAAGCCCAAAATTATTCTCCTTGGGCTGAATCTGATCCATATCAATTTTATTCACACTTAAAAACCTATTTTTAGCCAATATATACCAAAATACCTTCCTAGAATCCCTCTTCACATTATAGAGTCCTTAATTTAGGCATAACACCCTTTTTAGTGGTGTTAAGTTGTTAATCAAAGGAGGTCATTTGAATGAGAGGTATCGTTTTCAATTAAGTGTTTCTATTTTATTTATTCTTCCACTTCATTCAAATATTCTTAAACCATGATGAAATAAAAAATATAGTATCCTAAATATACTAATATGTTATTATTTTTATATAATTACCTAAATCCATCTTCACTTCCATCAAATTGGAAAATAAGTTATCATTCGTGTGTACGATGAACTACCGCCTCACGAATCGATGAAATTAATTTTCCATCACCGTATCTTAAGACTAGTTATAAGGATGGAATTAATGTATATATATTATTTTAATTGTATATTTATCATTATTAAAAGATAATATATCATTTTTTTTCTTACCTTTCCATGCACATAAAAATGATAATGTCATTCGTGCGTACGTGTGAACTATCACCTCCATGAAGCGATGTGATTATTGTTTCATCACCACATCGCATGGATTATATATATAAGTATATTTAAATTTTTAATATTATATTAATTATATTATTATAATTCTTAAAATATAAAATAATTCTTACCTTCTTTCCAAAATGATCATTGAAAAATGGAAACATAACTCATGCGTACGTATGGCCTACCATCTCTGCGATTATAATGTAGTTCATTTTTAATAACCATGATTGAAGGTTTGATTTAAAAGTATAATTGATGTATAAAAATGATAATAATTTCATGAATATTATTCATGAGATGATGGACTAATGACCACTTTGACTATTGAAATCATACAAAATTCATTTTGGACTCAAGTATCGAATATCATCAAAATGTCCAACATGAAATTAAATAATTAATTAATTGTTATAACATATTAATAAGTGATATAAAAGGAATAATAAAATTTAAAAGGTTTCTAAATCAAGTAAATAATTAACATAAGTTTATTATTGATGGAAGTAAAGTACATACGTGACGAATCAGACTCAAGGTAAGGTATTTCCTCTCAATTTCCTTTCATTGAGGTAATTTTGATGTTATGCGTCATTATTATTTTATATGGTGTATATATAGATTATTTGACATTATATATCAATAATTTATCTATTATCAAGGTATTTAGCATTTAATTACATTCTTTAATGGGTTTTATGATTCAAGTGTTTCCTAAGTGATAAGGGTATTTTCTTTACAAAATCCTCTTTTATGGTTTTTATTCAAAATATTTTTCTTAAATGTACATGTTTTTAAAATTATATTTGAAATGTTTTATTCATGATGTGGTTCTTAGAAATTATAAATGATGGGTGTGCCTAGATAGTTCTCCAATTCATTGGGTAATGAGTTTGTTCTTCATAGAATTATATTGAAATTTGGTCTTATGGTTATTCTAATCTATATGGGTTTCGTTAGGGTTCTATTTGATGATGTCCCAAGGTACCTTCACGAATTTTCTATGCTTGATAATGGGTTTTCTTGCCTGTGTTCATTAGATCTGGTCATATAGAGTTGGACTCACCACCCACGATGCTACTTATGATGCCTTCTAGTATCATCGATTTGTGTGTGTTTGAAAATCTCATATGGTAGTGTTGATATCAGAGATGATAGGTGCCTTAGAGTTGTATGGAATTCAATCTTGTGGATTCCAAAGCAACAGACTTAAAGGCTTCTAGGAAAGGTGTTTCTTTTGCGGAGGTCCTCTACTTGAAGTGTCCTATAGATGATGGATGGGAGGTTTTAGATTCGACTACACCTCTAATTTTATCTAATGAAGGTGAGATATATGTCTTTTTTAATCAAAGATCCTTTAATGAGCAGCTAGATTTCTATTGGTTTTTACTGATTGATGGGATTATCCTGGAAAAGGGTGATAAAACCATAACTATAGAAGACCTAAAAGGTATGCTGAGTTGAATCTGGGGCTTTGGTTGCTGTAAAATCATTCCCCATTGGTAAAATTTACTTTCATTTAATCTTTCAATCAGAAACTCAAAAGTCAACAGATTGGGGTTTTAGTTTTTATAACCTGAATCCATTTATTAAGAGAATTTTTGAATGTCATTTCAGTTTTAATCCATTTCATAAGAAACAAAACAATGCTCAGGTTTGGGTCAGATTTCATGGCCTTAGTTATGTTTTCTAGCACCCATAAATTTTGAAGGACATTGCCTCCTACATCAGTTCACCTATCAATCTTGATGATAACACTATTGAAGGAAAATTTGGTTTTTATTCTAGGGTTTTGGTTGATATTGACTTCTCGATTCTCAGGTCGGATTGTGTGTTTATCATTGAAAATGGTGAAAATTTTGAGATTTATATTGAGTATAAATTCTTTCCATACTTTTGAAAATTTTATAATTTTGTTGGGAATGATATTTCACAATGCATATAGGTTCAAAATATCAAGTCCTTTCCACCTAAAGGTATAGTGCAGGGATTGAAGCAAGGAGAGGCCTCAACCTAGGATACCTTTAAGGATGATAAAGTAGGACCCTCCTTTGATCCTCGCATCTCAACGGGCATGAGAAAGGTATGAAAGTTCACCCAAAATGAGGTTTCTTGAACTTTGAGTGGCAGTGATGATTCTGATCATGAGCAGGTGAATGAAGTGAGTGATACTGCTACCCATCATTGCTCTATTTTGTAAGTTGATTTACATCCTGTAATAGTTCATCAAGGACCCCTTCCCAATGACTCTAATACAAGGCATGGTAAAAAATCTCTTTTATAGGTTTCTCATGAAGGACATGTGTAGGGACATGCTACTTCTATGCAACATGAACATGATGATGAGCATGTGGTTTCTGATAAGGAATGTGATTCTTAGGTTACAGCTAATATTAAATTGTATCATGATGAATTGGTCACCTATTTTGATCACAAATGGAATAATATAAGTGATGTTGAATTCTGTGTTCAAGTTAAACAGTCTAAAGAGGCTGAGTAAAATAGGCGGGATACGCTTTTTGTGAATGTCCTAGATGGACGGGGGAGGGGTGACACTTCTTGAGTTCATGTGGTGTAAGAATATCCTGCTCCTAGTCTATGGAATTTTGGTAAAAACACTATTATCGTGTATGATATTTTAAAAAGTTTCAAGAGTAATGAATTCTTCAGTGAGGAATTTGGAAGTGTCAATGGTTCTCTCCCAATTAATATAAGGCCTTCAATAATTAGGATTATTAAATTGGTCTTGGAGAGTTCAGGTCTAGTAGAAGATTCAATCCCATCAAATGAGAAGGATGGTGAATGGAAGCATCCAAAAACATGGAGGAGGGGTCATCATCCGAGGGGGAGGGGAGATGGCTGATCCCATAGATGATTCTCCATTTTCTTTGAGGTGTTTCTTCACATGTTCCTAATCCTCATGTTCTTTTTCCCCAATACTTTTGGTCTTTTATTTTCAATAAATTTCATAATCATGCGTTCATAACCCATGGTTCACACTTTTCTTGGTTTATCCCTTACTGATAATTTTGTGATCATCCTAAGTTTTAAAATGTAAATCAAAGGGTATAAGGATGGGTAAGATAAAGTAGGACGTAAAGTTGAAAGTTATGAAGATTTTTCATGAAAAATTAATCATGTTTTATTTTAAAAGTTTTATATTATGAAAGAAATGAATACAGTTCTAGTAGTATCCACTTTTTATGAAATTAGGATGTTATGTATGAATTATGACCTAATTCTATAAAACTCTAAACCTGAAAAGATCTTCAATGTGAATGAAAGTAATTTCTTGACTAAAACTAAAGATTATGTAATGTTTAAGGTTGGGGTCTTATACCCCCCACCTGAGGCCCACTGTGCCCTGGCCCACCCAAACCCACCCTATAAAATCAATCATAAATATATGTGGTGTGATATTTGAATCTATCACCTCTTGGTTATTTTTCAAAGCCTTTACCACACCACTAAACCCTTCATATGGTGAATAAACATACTTTAATATATTTATATATATGCATATTCACTCAAATAAATATATGTGAATATAAATACATGTAAATGTGTGTGTGTGTGTGTGTGTGTTTGTACATATATTTATTCATAATTTATAAATACATACATATAAAAATATAATTACATATAAATATACATAAATATATATACCGACATAATATATATAAATGTATATAAATATACATAAATAGATATAAATATCTATAAATAGATATAAATGTAAACAAATTTACATAAATATCAATAAATACATATAAATACATATACACATATATATAATTAAATATAATTGTATATATATACCCACATAATATATATAAATATATATAAATATAAATATATATATAAAAATATATATAAATAAATAAATTTACATAAATATATATAAGGACATATATATATATAAATATAAGTATATACACATAATATGTATAAATATAAATTCATATAAATATTTATATATATCTATATATGTGCACATAATATATATAAATATATATAAATATAAATACATATACATATATATATATATATCAGTTTGGGGCTTGCATGAGTAGCAAAGTCATCCTGTAATCATGCATGAAACTCGGGTTCAAATCTGAGTAGGGGATAATTTACACTATATTGTAATAGTATTGTAGCACCATAATAGTGTGGATACTTTAGTAAGTACTGTAATGGGGGTATTGTAGTTGTGGTACTATTCATAAAAAATGGGATTTCATGTCATGTAATTAGGCCTTTAATCCACTGGGCCTTCAGGACACCAAAATTAGGTATCAATGTGATACAATGGGATAGAGTTAATGTTGTGGTGCAATGAGGTAGGCGGCGCAGCATGAGAACACATAGGGGTCATTGGGTGGGTGGATCTAAATAGAAATGGGTGCATTGTGCTTATTATCCGACCCTCTACCCACTACGATTTTTTATATAAAATGGAGGGGTGAAACGCCATGATGTGATGATGACTTGTAGTGGAATGGTGTGCTTACTAATGACACTACCACCTGTGTAACTAGGCAGGTGATGAGGTGTGGTTGGAAATTAGCACAATGTGAAGATATATAGGTGACGTCGAGTAAGTGGCTCAAAAAATATATGAGTGTGTTGGTTTATATCAAATATCTCTATACCCACAAGGATCTATTATTTGGGGTGGAGGGGTCACCTACCATTGTGCGATATAGTATCATGACAAGATGATGTAGGCAGGAGGGGTGAAGTAGTGTAAATATTGGTGTCACGGTGTGATGCTCACACTACTACAAATTAGGCCTTTAACAGCACTAGTAAAAGGGATTTATCAGCTCCATAAAAGAATTTATAATATAAGAGATGTTAAATCCCCCCCTTAAATGAGGCTAAAATTCCATCGAATGTTAAAAAATTGGGGTACACCAACTAAAAACATAGTTTTGGAGTCATTTGGGGCCTTTTGGGGGCTCAAAAATGTGGCATAGGTTTACCTATGTCACTAAGGGTGTAAAGATCATCGTAGGCTACGATTTGATATGTGGTAGGGCCCAAACAGACACCTGGATAAAAAATTATGGTTGTATGAAGTTCAAGTTATGTTATCAAATTAATTTACATATTTTATTGATTTTTTGATTTTTTTTTTATCTTCAAATTGTTATTAAATGAAAATTAATTAATAATAATTTGAAAATTATTAATTAAAAATATTTTTTAAATTACTTTATAAGTTATTTTCACTAAATATCTTATATATTATGTGTAAATTCCTATTTATCCTTATTTAAAACATATTTAAAAATATATATATTATATTTATATCAATATAAATATATTTATATATTAATTTTTTTAATGAAATATTTTTTTTGAAATATACCCTTTATCAGCACCTTTTTAGAAGCACTGATAAAGGCCCTGTTTTTTAGTGCTTTTTTATTAGCGCTGATAAAGGGCCCCTTTAATAGTTCTTTTTATAACACCGATAAAGGTGGTTTTTAACAGCACTTTTAGCTAGCGTTGTTAAAACCATAGTGCTGGATAAACTTAGTTTTGTAGTAGTATCGGTTTCTCAAATGGGACTTCATGTCATATGTTATAGGGACCTTTGGGCCACTTTCAACTATTTCTTTGTTCCATCAAAAACTTGGTCGTTTGGGTCATTAATATGTAATAAAATAGGTCAAGTGGGTGTTTTTTAATACTTATGGGGAGGGATGAGGTTTGACCCACTAGGGTGTCTAGGTATGTGTATTTTTTGTGGTTTGTAATCTCCTCTACCTAATATATACACACACAAATATATATATATATATATACTTTTTTTAAGGAATATATATATACATATAAATATACATAAATACATAAAAAATATTAAAATGTATATATAATTATAAATAAATATACATAAATATATATATAAATACACACACACCCACACATATATATATATAATTAAATATAACTATATATAAATATAAATATATAAAAATACATTTAAAATCACATATAATGATACATAAATATTTATTTATACATTTAAATATTTATTTATACAATTAAATTTATAAATATAAATATATGAAAATAGGTATATTTATTTTTATTTTTATTTTTAAATAAAATTATAATATGAAAAATTAAAAAAAATCAATATCATAGTATCAATATGAATGTAATTCCATGGAATAAATTCAATCAGCACCAAAAAAAATACAAGACTACCATTTTAAACGAAGCTAAAATTTCATCGAATGTTCAAAAATTAGAGCATCCCAGCTAAAAACACAGTTTTGGAGGTCTTATGTTGTTTTTTTAACCAATGAAAAATATTTTATAAGGATAACTAATATTTAGAATCATGTGTATCTTTGTGAGCTTTTATTCAATAGCTTATAGAGCCCAAATGGATGGATGGATAAAAAATTATGACCGTTTGAAGTTCAAGTCATGTTTCCAAATTATCGTAATATATTAATTAATTTAGTAATTCTTTCTATCACTAGATTATTATTAAATATCTATTAATCAATACTAATTAGTAATTTTTTTAATTAATATTAATTTATAATTATTTTATAAACCATTATTCACTAAATATATTATATATTAAGTGTAAATTCATATTTAGTATTATATAAATCACATTTAATAAAATATATTATATCTATATCAATATAAATATATTTATATACTGTAATATGATATTTAATAATATATAAAGTGTTTTTTTTGAAGTATGCCTTTTTTCAATGCTAAATATAAATAAATATAAATTTATTTACCTAAATATATATAAATAAACATATATGTAATTAAATATAATTATATAAAAATAAAAAATGTAAAGGTATATGTGTGTGTTTATATTTAAATATATACATGTATAAATAATTACTAATTTAAAATTTATAATTAGTAAACTAAATTCCATATTTATTTATAGTTTTAACCACCACTATTTCGCTATGGTTTTTTCATAAACTACCACTAAAAAATTAAAATCAATCATTTAGAGATGGCTTTGAAAATCACTGCTAAATTCCATTTTTCTTATAGTTCATAGCATATTTTGTAACTCAATACTAGAATTATACTCATTCTAACATTAACATTTCATCATAACCTATAATAATTCATAATGAACATCGGTTGGGGATAACTCAAAGTTATGTTATGAGAGTTTAATTATCATTTCACTTAATGATATATATATATATATATATACAATCAATATGAAAGAATGATAAAGTGGAGACCTACTTTTAGTATGAAATGATACATTTTATATCCTTAAAATTATTTAATAATACGTAACAAAACCATACATAAATGCATATATAACATATCACATATGATAGACTGTCAAATCATCATTATGTTTGTTACACTTTTAGGGTTTTGTTATCCTCATTATCTCTCTATGTAATTCCTATCATATATCTATATGAAAATCCAATAAAGATCTCCCACTAAACTCCTTTAGTGGGTAAAAACTATGAAGAAATACAATTTTAAATAATAGTGGAACTTAGGAATCATATTCCTAACATTCATATCCTTAAATAGATATTCATGAAGGTTTTTGGGTGTAGTGAAAGTGGTTGGCCCCATACCCAACAATGGTTTTTCATCAGTTTCTTTCGATTTTTCCTCAGAATTGGATGAATAGAAACCCTAGAATCCACGAGATAAGTTCTTTGACATATAATTTATAATTAAATTATAAATAATAATTACCACTTATCTTGGAATAATTTATTATTTGATGAATTAGTTTACCATTCTTGTCATAAAATTGTTGTGATTAAGGATTAAAGTGTATAATCCCTCTTGCGGTATCCACATGTTCTTCACAATACTCAAAAATGTTTCATAGAATCATCAGGTGCAAGAATGAATGATTATAACCCCTTGTGTTGGTCACCATCAATCACAATAATAATTATTTTTATCATGAAAGATTCCTCTAGTTCTTACAGAGCTTGAGAGGGAGAAGGATGATTGAAGATCTTCATTCTTGAGAGCATTCTTGAGATTTTTTCTCTAAGACTTAAGAGGATTCTCTCTATAGAATGGTGTGTAAAATAATCATCACCCTCTAGAAATGATATATCCGGGTTTATATAGATAGGTTATATAAGGACCCAAGCCTTTTACTCATATTATTACATGATTCTTAAACATAAACATCCATTAATACAACACAAGGATCATAAATTTATAGTGTCTTTGGAAGACTAGGTTCATAAAACATTAAAGTGAGACAAAAAAATAAAACTTTTTATTTTATTCTCCATAACAAGCTTCTAAATCTTTTCGAGCTCTTAAAATGTATAGGATAACTTGGGGAATATATAGACAAAAGGGGTTAGCTAAAAAGCCCAGTACACTACAAAAAAAATTGTAATTTAGTGAAGTGTATTGAAAATCCTTGCTAAATTAGGGATGTTTTTTAGGAAATGTCGCTAAAAATATATATATTTTTATAACTCATTTCTCCACATAGATGTAAATATATATTTAGTTGTATATATATATATATATAAACACATACACATATATATAAACATATATATAAAAATATATATATTTATATATATATATAAATACGCACACATATATATATATAAATATATATATATAAAAACACATATATATTTTAAATTTAGTCACATTTTTTAGAAAATGTGGCTATTTTAGTGTCATTTTTATAAGTATTTTAAAACATGGCTAATTATATATATGCATATAATTATATATATATATATATATATACATACACATATATATTTATAAACACACACACAAATATATATATAAACATATATATATACACATATATACATATAAACAAAAATATATATATAAATATAAATATATATAATCATATATATATATATATATTTAATATAAACATATATATATATAACATATATACATATATACATTAATATAAACATATGATATATATAAAATATAAACATATAATATATATAAAATATAAACATAAAATATAAACATATATATATAATATAAACATATAAACATATCTATATAAACATATATATATATATAATATAAACATATAATATATATATATAAACATATATGTAAAATATAAACATATATAAAATTATATATAAAATTATATATGTATAGACATAAAATATGAAATATAAACATATAAACATATATATATATATTAATATATTTATATATTTATATTAATATATAAAATTATATATATAATATATTAATTTTTTAAATACCAACACATATATAAACATCAACACAGACACATATATTTAGATATATATATATTTATATGTATATATATAAACACACACACACACCACATATAAATATATATATATATACATATATTTATATATAAAAACACATATGTATTTTAAATTTAGTCACGTTTTTAAGAAAACATGACTATTTTAGTAACATTTTTACCATTATTCTAAAATGTGGCAATGTTTTTATATATATACGTACACATATATATTTATATACACACATAGATATATAAACATATATATAATATAATATAAACTTATATATATAAACATAAAATATATACATATATACATATATATATATATTAATATATGTATGTTAATATATAAAATTATATATATATATATAATATTAATTTTTAAAATATTGAAATCTATTTATATAGATATATATATATATATATATATATAACATAATACAATTTTATATTCATAATTCATATAAGTGAGTTGGTCAGGTCTTTGGGTATAATCCTGCAGGTTGTTAGTTCAAATTCTTACAGAGGTGGATTTATTTCTTCCATAGAGTGTAGTGTGTGGAGCATTTGAGGGTGGTATGAGGATGGCATGTGTAGAGTGTAGTGTGTGGAGCATTTGAGTGTGGTATGAGGATGGCATGTGTGTGGGAATGTCCATAGAGCATGGGATGGTGGAATGATGAATATTGGTGTGCAGCATGAATAATTGGGATGAGAGAGGGTGGAAGTGGCCATCTAGTGTGGAGAGTGGAGCATTTGTAGGGTGGGATGAGGGTGGGAGTTTCCATATAGGGTTATGGGGGGGACATATATATTTTAATTGTAAAAAAATAATCAATTTAAAAAAAAAATTACCGTTGTTTCTAAAAAAATATTGATAAATGAGGTGTATCTAAATAGAGACATTTATAAATATTGTTAATTTAGATATGTTTATTTACCAACATTTTTTAGAAATATCAATAAATGAGGTTTCACTAAATAGAGGGTTTTCTTTATCAATGTTTCTAAAAAATATTGGTAAATGAGGTGTCACTAAATATAATCATTTATAAACATCATGAATTTATCAATTTTTATAAACATATCTAATTTAGAGAAACCTCATTTATCGATATTTTTTTAGAAATGTCGGTAAATGAAGTAGTGATGTTTTAAAATGTCACTAATTAGAATTTTTTGTAGTTGTATGGGAATATACATGATAAGGAAACATAACATGTGAGTCAAAAATATAACATGATATCATAAAGAGAAGGTTTATAAGTAATAACATGAAAGCATAATATAAAGAAAACAGTATCAATAGATCATGGTAGAATAGAAAATGTGGTACCAACAAAAAACATGACATAAAAATGATTCAAGGATAACTGACAAGGAAAAATCACATGGTGGACAAAGTCTCATAATGGATTAGGTTTAATCCCTAATCCTATACATGACATCTCATGAGACTGAAGCTTTTCCCAATGTATTTTAGTGCTATCTAGGTGAAACCATCATAACATGTTCATGATCAATGTGTTTCATATAAAGGAAATAAATCATAATGAATAACATAAAAATTACACATGGAAAGAAGATGGTTTTAATAATCTTACTTCATATCATATTTAAAGGAAATTGCATAATGATGGAATTTGAGAACTTATCAGAAGACATGCATTACCCTGTCAATGTAAGGGAGAATAAACTAGGTATATATGTGAGAGACATATATACATAATTTATAATCAATCCATAACATCAAAGTTTTTTTCATTGATGAAAATTATTTTAAAAATATTATAAACATTTTTGAGGAAAATAACTTTTTCACTTTGAGTAACATTAAAAGATGTCATCTTAGATGGAAAATGATTTTGAAAGATCGATTTAAACATTTATTGAGGAAAATATCCTTTCTATTTTGAAAAAAAACTTATTGAAATTTTAAAAAATTCTCAAACATTAAAGAAAAAAAATTTGAAAGTAACCTTCGAAACATAAAAAATAAGACTTTCAAATATTGAGTGGTCATGATGGTGGAAGAGTTCCATTCATGCCAGATATGTTAAAAAACAAATATTATTTTAATATTTTTTTAATAAAATTCAAAAATTATCTTGTTTAGAAAATCATGGGAAGATTCTTTTTTTTAAATAAAAATCAAATTAAGGGTAAAAATGAATTTAAACAATCATTTTAAAACTTTTTTAAATCATTTTTAGAAAACATGGATTTGTATGAAAAATTATTTTTGAATGAAGGGAGAAATTAATTCACATTTTCTTTAAAATAATCTCAATAATTTTAAGTACCAAAGAGAGGAAAATGGTAATATTACTTGAAAACTTCATGAATAACTAGATGAGAATAAAATAGGAGGTTTTTATTAGAAAATGATCAAATAATTTCTATAAATGGAAATTAAAGTCTAAAAAATCATGAATTATGAAGGATTAAGGGAATATTATATAAAGGGGAAATATATACACCATTTAAAAGAGATTGGGTGTATAAAGAACATGTGTCTTAAAAAAGGAAGTTATGAGACGAAACCTTTAAAAATTTTGTATCATTGAAGTAAGAGTTAATAAATAAAATGATTATGTGTAAAAAAATTAAATCCACATAAATAAATTTGTAAATATAATCATAAATAAATAAAATTTCATATCGCACATAATATTGGAATAATATAATCAACAAAGTAGACATATAACCCAATGAATGGAAATTGAATCAAGAAACCCCTTACCTTACGCTTCCCTTTAGTTGAACACTATTTAACCTCATGTGTAATGGTTTTAAACATGTTATTAAATTATTATAGAATCTTATTATTACTTAATATATCATATATGATCCTTTTATAACATCTTATTACTTGTTTGTTAATAATCTTACATTATCACTGTTGTTTCAGGTGTTAATTGTCTTATTTTCTATAGAACATTTCGTTATGAAAGTTATGGATATTAAAAATTAGTTATAGTTACATAATATACAAAATGATATTAATGTTAGAAATATAATTTTTTCATTAGATACATATTTATAATCATTATTTAATTTTTAATATGGATAATGAATCACATCACTTCGTGGAGATGGTAGGTCATACGTACGCACATGTGACATTATCATATCCTTAACGGTTGAAAGGGTAAGAAATTGGATATAATATTAATTTTAAATAATATATATCATATAATATATATCATATATATTCATTAAATTTTTCATTTTTTAACTTCCATATAAAGTGTTAGTGAAAAATGAATCACATCACTTCATGTGGTGGTAGTCCGTCATACACACGAACGACATTATTGTATACTATACAGAATAGAAAGTAAGAAGGTATATATGATATAATAATTAAAGAGGTAAAATTATATCATAAATATCATATATAAAAATTAAATACATTATTATATCTATCTGTAAGAAGATGTGATGGAAAACTAATTGCATCGGTTGGTGAGGCGGTTGTCCGTTGTACACACAATCAACGATTTTGTTTCCCATTTAAGAGAGGAGGAGATAGTTTTAGGTGATGTACATAACATAAAAATATATTTTTATATGTAATATAATTATGTTATTATATAATGATGTTTTAATAATATTTTAAGTAGGTTGGAGAATAAATAAAATAAAACACTCGGTTAAGGATATTACCTCTTCTTCAGACAACTTCTTTTGGTTTGCACCAAAATCCTTCATAGTTTGGATTTAGGACCAAAAAAGGCTTATAATATAAGGGGAGAAAATTAGGGAAGTTATTTGGACAGGTATTATAAAAACCAATGGATTTTTTAAATGATTAAGGAAAAGGAGAAAGGGTGGCTTTTTATAAGTGGGGGAGAGGACACACATGGAATTTTTGAAAAGAAAGAATTTCACCCATGTTCTTCTCTTGACACAAGGATCCAAAATGAACCATTTTCAAACATTATAATATATAAGTTTTCAATATTACCATAAAATATGAATTATACCAGGTTTGGGTCATTTTTAACCCTTATCTTTTGATTTTAACCCCCTGGTAAACCCATTTTTACCTTAACCATGGTAAATAATTTTTACTGATTTTACTATTCATTATGGTAAAAAATTAAGTTGACCTCATTATATAGTATAAATTATTATGATTCTAAATATTTAATCCATTTATTCAAAATTGAACTCACATAAGTGGCATAATTTACTTTAAAATTCAACTCACAGATATGTCAAAAAAACGTTTTTTCAAAAAATGCATTTTTTGAAGAAAATATGATATCATATTAACTATATGAAATGTAATTATAATTATATTAATTTAAATTAATATATATATATATAATTTATACATTTAATTTAAATAATTCCTGATTATGTGCTATTTTAATTGTTTAAAATGGATAAACATTACACACTTTAAAACAATTTTCAGGAAAAAAAGGTGTTTAAAATCCTAAAAATTTACTTATACTAAAATCTTATATAAATTTGTTTTTAGTGTAATTAATTGGATTTAATGTAAATATATAATTATTATTTAAATTTTAAATAAAATTAAAATAATAATTGGACTTAATTTTTAAAAAATAAGTGGCAATTTTATAAAAACAGTATTTTTAATATTAACATAAAAAGTAATATTTTTCAAAATATTCAAAAAAATAATCATAAGTTAATATAAATATTATAATTTTAAAAACTTATGTTTTTTTCAAATAAATTTTCTAAAATTTGTAAAAAATAATTTTAAATTATGTGTGCAAAGCGCAACTAACCCGACTTTTAGAAAAATACAGTTTTTCAGAAAAAATTTCTTTTTCTTTCAAATGGTTCTTATTTTATTTATAATCAATAGATAACCATTGAATTTATTTTATATATTTTTAAACCATATTATTTTCATTATTTAATTAGTCTTATTCATACCCATCATCTTAACAGCTATGTTGTAATAGGAAAGTTTAAATAATAAATTTTAATAGAGTATCATGTTTCGTATAAACTTAGTGTTGCATGCATCACAAGCTATCGAAGATATTGAATTTATTTAAAAATAAATATATCTTAAAGTCTTTGGGTACTACCTTATCTTATAATATTGGTTTTTCATTTCATGTATTCTATTGACCATGATGTTTTTCTTTTAAAATATCATGGTGTTGCATTCTACCCCCTTAAATAAATTGTGTCCTCGAAATTTAATCTTTATTTTGGTAATCAGGGGATTTAAATTTAAAAATAATTTTTTTGGAAAACAACATTTTAAAAAATGTTTAACAAAAATTCCTCTTGATAAGAAAGTAAGTTATGTATGAAGGTTGTCTAGAATTACAAATTATTATGTTTTCATGTAGAAAAACATTGGTGGAACGTTAATGTATGGACATGGAAAAAAAGAATAAATAATTATAGAGAGTGATAAATATAATTTATAAAAAGAAATATAATGATCAATATATATTTAAGTACCTCAAAACCATATATCTATGATGATTTAAAAGACCATTTGATTTATTAGATATAAATGTAATATGATAACATTTTTTTTCAATATCATTTTCCTAAAGTTGAGGAGTTTTTTACTATCTAAGAATATAATTAAATATTCTTACTTGATATATTTCTATTTCATAATCACAAATACATCATTTTTTTGTTTGATCAATTTCCACATTATCTCTTACTCTAAAAAATAATTTTTTATTCCTCATTCACTAAAATTAACTTTTAATGGATCATAAGATCCATAAAAGAGTAAAAATCTATTATTCCTATATTTATTAAAACTAAAATGATTAGAATATAGTAATATAATATCAAAAATTAATATGAATATATTAATATCCAAAATTAAATAGTGAAACCAAAGGTTTAACATATATCATTCCTTAAATAAATAACCTTATATCTCAAATAACCTTAATATCCTCAACATGAAAGAAGGTTTTAACCTCAAAATTTATATCATACCCTTTCAAATTACAACTCAAAAACATTATATAATTCTTCCAAAATAATACTTTACATTAAACCAAAAGGTTATATATACTTCAACCTAATAAAATGTCTCCTAAAATGTCATTATTCACCCCAAGATCAAATAACTTGATCCTACAATATTTTTCCCAAAATCAACTTAATATTTAGCCTTAAAACCATATAAGTAAAATCAATTTTATAATAACCATTATATTATGCATCCCAGAGGTAGGAATTTCATCCTTATCACCCTTTTATTATGGGTTCAAGACCTATGGCCTTACCGAATGCAATGGGTTGTCACCCAGTTTGTAGTTTTTATTTTTTCTAAAATTATATAAAAAATTATCTAATAATCATATTTCTAATTATCCATGATCCTATAAAGTTATAAATAATATTATGATCATAGTAAAAAATAATAGTATCCTTAAAATTACTTTTTTTAACCTCTAAGGTTTTCTATACAACTCATTCTTTTCCAAAAATCAACTAATTACCTCAACATTAAGAACAACTCCAAGATTATCATTTACTCAATTATGTGTTTTTTTATAGAGTATCACCTTAAAATTAAATCACCTTTCTAGGTTATTAGTACCATTTAACATATTCTTACAAATACTTAATGAAAAACTTTTATAGAACAATCCTTATATTTCATGATTCAAATAATTCTTGAATTCTAGTATATACCATTTCAGTCATTCAAATTAATTCTTAAACCATTAACTAACTTATTACTTATGTAACACCCCAGGTAAATAAATAATATGAAATTTCCATATTTATCCATATTTTTTAATAAAATATTGATATGACTTTAAAGGGGATGCTATGCTCGATGGCGTACCCAACACGCAACAATGAGTTTCTTGGGAATCTTACGTTGCACTCTAATAATAAAATAATATTATTTTAAAAGGTAGTTAACATGTAGCCGTTTTAATGGCAGGAATGGATAGAAATAACTAAAATATTATTATATATGTTTTTAAATGTTTTTACATTTATCCAATAAAGGATAGAGGCATAAAATACGGAAAGAATTCAATTTTAGGCGTATATACCCTAGTTTTCACTAAAGGTTCACTTATCGCCTTTTGATGGAAAACCATCATTAAATATAGTTTTGTTCACTCTTATACATTCTATTGGACCAAATAAAACTCTTCTTTAGAATTGGGACATCAAAATTTAATTTGTGTAAATTTTTGGTATCTTTCCGATAAAGTTCATTTTTTTTATGAATAGTGTAAAATGTGGTATTTTAATTCAAAACCTCGTTTTAATATAATTTATTTATATGATTAGATTATCTTTTTAATTGGTTTTAAAGTGAAATTAGAATATATTTTTACCATTAAATCCAATAGTGGTCGTTGGAATTAATTTCACTTTGAAATCGGACTTAAACTAGTGTCAATCTTTTGATACTTATTATTTCATAAAAACACGCTATCTGCTCTGACAGCGGGATTAATTATTAAATTAATTAATGTGACTTATATGTTTTGAATTTTGTAAAATAGACTTCATTTTTGAATTCGGAATATCAAATATAGCTTAGGGTAAATTTTTGGTAATTTTCCGAAAAACTTCAATTTTTGATGAATAGTGAAACCACTAAGTGGTACTTATAAAAACTGATTTTTCCGTTTAAATGAAATTTTGCCATCATTGTGTTTTGAATTTCAAAAATCCAACATACATGGTTGTCATTAAGAAGTAAAATGTGGTTCAATGGGATAAAAATAATTTTTTGGTGAATAGTAACTTATTAAGTTTTTAATCGCGATTAGAGGTAATTAGTGTAGTTTAAGGTAAAAATAATGTTTTAATAATATGAAATGAACTTGAAACATGTCCTAACCTCATTCTATGTGTAATGGGCGACCAAGAAAAGCCATGGGTCAACTTGGGGACCCCATGGAGCCACTTTGGTTGGGAAATGACATAAATAACTTCTTATTTAATGTAAAAGTAAAAATGACACAAACATGATATGTTTTACTAAAACAATTTTTAAGTGGGGTTATAAAAGTCAGATTTTTTATTATAAATAGTCATTGGAAAGATAAAAAGATTTCCTACATCATATTAATTTTTTTATAATTTTTAGACATTAAATAAATTAAATTATTTATGACATCATAATGATGCAGCGATGACATCATTATCTGACGATTTAAATAAAATGAGAAGATAAGGTAAACTCTATGACCTAAACATGTCTAAAACTTATTGGATGGGTGGATTTAGAACCCTTATCACCTTATACACTACTTATATCAATGTGGGACCTTTTAAAACCGAAAAACATCTTCAAATAAAGTAATATTTCTTACTTTCCAAAAGTGACCCTCCTCTCCTCTTATAAAAGGCCTCCACCTCTACCTCATTTCACACACTCCTCAAGCCTTTGGATCGGCCAAAACCTGACCATTTACTCTCTCCACATCCCTCTCCTCATCCTAGAGCATTCCCTTTGGTCATAATCCTTTCAAAGGAAGCCTTTAGGATCAAATCAAAAGGAGTTACACTTTTAAAGGTAATTCATTCTCTCATGTTCATTTATTTTATTTTGCTTCTCCAACTCCCTAAACTCTTTTTATTTACTTCTTTTGTAACAACACCAGTATATTAAATATAATAAGATGTTGTTATAAGATTTATTAGAGCTACACTCTCACACAACTACATCAAATGGGTAAAGAACATACGGTTTCCGTGGATGGCGAAATTCTGCCTCCCAAAACGATGATTGTTCAATACTCATTTAACACCTTCAAAGGTTGCCATTATGATGTCAATATTTTTATATATGATATATAATATGTTTATGTTTTCCTTAAGCTTCTGTTTTTTTCATTTTAGGCATACCTTTATGGTTTCCATTATGGGTAAACGTGATATCTTCATTTAAGGAAGTGCGGACTACCGCCCCCTCAAAGTGATTTGATTTCTTAAATACCATATGTGGGACGTATAAAGGATGGAACTATGATATTCTATATGATATTATACTTTAATTATAATATACCTTTATATCATTATGATTCCATTCTATAAAATATGAAATATAAATGAAAGTAGCGTTCATGCGTACGTACGGCTTACCGTCTCCATGAACGGTGCATTTCATTTCTTACCTCTAAATGATTATGTAATGTTATAAATGCATGCATGTACTGGATATATATGACATATATGATATCTAAATCATGAATACAATTATGTATATAATAAACATTTGGCCACACGAACAACATGTAATTGTAAGAAGTCCACTTTCGACTTAAGAACCAAATATCGGGAAAAAAAATATTATTAACTTAAATGATTACATAATGTTTATGACATGGTAATAAGTGATATAAAAGGAATAAAGAACTTTAAAAAGGTTCTTAAGGAAGTATAAATTAACTCAAGTTTATTATTCAGGACGTTAAAGAACGATCGAGTCAAGTCGGACCCAAGGTAAGGGATCCTACTCCTCTCTTTCTTTTTAAGTACACACTTTTATGTAATTCCTTTTAAAGCTAATCTTTCTTGTTATTGGGATGATATTTTATATTAAATTTACTGTAACTTTTATGTTCATTTGATGAGAGACCCTATTCTCTCTCATCAATCCATTTTGGAAGTTTTGAGTGGCGCCGTTAGGCTGCCGAACTTTCGTAAGAGATCTAACCTCTCTCTTTCTTTTTAAGTACTCTCCTTTATGTCACTTCTTTTAAGCTCATCTTTGTAATGATGGGGGATGTTCTTTTATATTCCTCTTGCTGTACATTTTATTTTAATGTGATGAGATACCATATTTTATCTCATCAATCCATATTCGGAAGTTTTATGTGGCGCCGTTAGGCTGCCGAGTTTTCGTAAGGGATTTTTCATCTCACTTTTATTCTCGTGAGATTTATGCTAAATTTGCCACAAATTCCATTGAGTGGTGTATGTAATTCCCATTATTCTAATCTTTGTGTAATATACTTTCTTTTATGAGTATTTACATCAATGATCTATTGTCCTTCTTTCATGGGGTGTATGTTTTGAAAGATACCCAAGTCGGTAAGGGAACCTTTCACCCTCCTCTTTTTTTTAAAAGACTTCTTTTGTTGGGTATTTTAATTTACATATTGTTATGTTGGGATATGTTCTAATATATCCTTATTGATGTAAATTTTATGTCCAAGTGATGAGATACACTTTTTATCTCTCATCAACTCATTTTGATGTGATGTCGTTAGGCTATCAAGGGAACTTTTTAACCCAATTTCGATTTCTTTGGGTTCAACATGTAGTCATTGAATATGTCATCCATTGAATATGTTTGAATGACATTTTATTGTTTTACACTTAATATCCACTTATATTGGGTGTATTTATATTTGTCACACATATTTTTGAGATTGATTTGTCCTTAATTTAAGGATACCTTCTTTATAAGGGATTTCATCACATTTGACATTTCTATTGAGAGTTCATTGTTGTTATGCACCAATTAACTCTTATATGGTGTATATACTGTCCTTTGGAGTATTATATCATGAATACATTAATTCTCATGATATTATAAATTTCTGACTAAATTTTATTCCTCAATTATTGTATTCAAGTGTCTCTAATTTTGGTAAAACCCCTTTAACCAAAATATCGCTTTAAATGTTTTAATTATTTGTTATTATTAATATCCATGTTTTCAAAATGGTTTTAAGGATTTATTTATATGGATATTAATGGTTTAAAATTTTAAGCTTCAAGGTGGTATGGGACACTTTGATTCAAAAATCTCTTTATTAAATGTTTTAAATGGTTTTGGAAAATGGTTTCTTTTTGAACGGATTCATTATTTCAATACACTAAAATGTTATATTTTGATTGAAATGTGGAAATGTTATGTTTCCTTTATGCATGTTTTATGTGATACGTTTATGTTATGGTTCTTGGGCATTGTTATGAAAACGGGTGGTTCCGTGATAAACTAAGGGAGGGTGAGCCCGATATAGCTCTCCAATGCATTGGGTAACGTGAAGGAGTGAAACGTTAAGATTTCTCCGAAGAGATTTAGGGAATATACTGTGATGGGTATTCCAAAACGTAACCAAGAGGGTTACTCCCTACGTAAGAATGTTATGAATGCCTCAAGTTACCTTTTATGTCTTATGATTTCTATGATTTATTCATGATTTGATATGCCTATGTTTTATGGGTAAAGTATGATTTCATTCTTATGTATACATGTACTCATGTTTCCTTTTCATATTTTTATATCCCTTACTGAGATTTTTATGCTCATCCCAAGTTTTTGAAATGTTTTTCACAGGTCAAGGGAAGGGTACATGATGTGATGATAGTGTCAAGGATGTGTCAAGAAAGAATCCATGTTTTATTTTAAATATGTTTCCATTGATGGGAAGAATGAATACTGTCTTTTATGTAACCACTTTTTTTAAATGTGGAATGTAATGCAAGTTTCATGATATAATTATCTAAAACTCTAAACCTGAAAAGATCCTCAATGTTTAATCTTGTAATAACTCAAGATTAAGTAAGGTCTAAGGCTGGGGCCTTATAGTTGGTATCAAATTTCGGTTTAGATAACTTTAGAGGTTAGGCTATTCTCTAAGCATAAGTGACATTACCATAATGGTTTGGATTTCATAAAGAGTCCTAGTTTTAGATAAAGTGAATGAGTAAGTATATCTTAGTGTTTATCTTCCTCATTAGTACATGATGTTTATGTTGATATACTCACACTGACCTTTTTGGTTTTAGTAAATGGCTGGATCTAGCAGGCACCAAAGTGACAATGGGTTTGAAGGAAACTGTGGTGGTTCTCTGATTAAGAGACTGGATGAGATGGGGGATTCAATGAGGAATCTCATGGTTGTTCTAAACCAACTATCAAGGAGTCATGATCAAACACTTCAACCTTGGTGAGTTCTCTAATGCATCATGTACGAGATGGCCAACTCGATGTGGAAATTCAGGTAATAATTATTAAGGTAACCATTAGGGTTTATATGATCCTTACTTTTGAGGTAATTATGGGTTATTATATGTTATGATGGAAAATGAAAGGCATGAGATAAACTTGAGGTTAAAATATGTTATGATCATCTTTGAATATTTTATCTCATTTTGGGGAATGTTTTAAGAATTATATAGTTTTGGAAAAAGGACAACACACAGACCGTGTGACTACCCGTCGCGTCGGACAAAGCTGCGGGAATCGAACCCACAACCAAAGTGCGACTGGTATTTATCGCCTACCACTGGACTACGTGAATTCCCTGGTTAGTTTGACTGATTCTTTCTAGTTATATGATTTTATCAATTAAGAGTAAGTTGATTTTGGGTTATTTATGAAAATGATTAACCTATCATGGAGGATATGTGATTAGGTTAATTACTTTTCAATACGAGACTTTAGGAGCAACTGATGTTGTTTGGAGATAAATGTTACGATTTAACTTGGAAGACTATGTGACTAAATCCTTCAAATATTTGGGTTTCAATATTAGTTTGGTTTACTTTGAATAATTTTATGGACAAATTGATTATAGAATGGTCCTCGTTGAACTTTGGGTTTTGTTGGACCAATTTTGGAGATTAAGAATAGATTTTCTTTTTATAAAGGGTTATCCTTTTCTGGATTATCTGATCTTGTAATAACCTTTTTGGTTTTGGTTTTGGTTAAAGTCTAAAGACATGGGAAGTATATAGTTTTCTTTTTTTTGGATTAGGTGACTCTCTAGAAGTTGATTATAGTACTCTTAATGCGAACAAGTCTCCCTAAATACTCGTCTTTTGGAAAAAAAATATGAGTTTGATTAAGGAATCCAGTAAAGGTTGAAAGTCAACATGATAAGTTATTATGTTTCCTTATGAATAAATTCCTCAATAAAAAGTAACTTAACACGAAAATGTTGTCTATTATCTTTTCCTACTGGGGAATCAAATACCGTTTAACCCGTCACAAGTTTGTGATTTTCTCATTGTTAACTTTCTCCTAGACATGTTTACTATCACTCTCCCTCAAGAACATGACCCTTTGCTTTTTCTTCCATGTCCATGTTTTTCTACATGGAATCCTAGTATGGGTTAACTCAGGTGAACTCTGTGCTTATCTTTCTTTATTTTAAAGTGATTGTTTTACAGACTCTTGTTCCGATGTGGGACTTTCAAGGATGTTTCCAAGCTCAATTTTAAAAAAATTGCGAGGACGCAATTCCCAAAAGGGGGGAAGGATGTAACACCCCAGGTAAATAAAGAATATGACATTTTCATATTTATCCATATTTGTGAATAAAATATTGATATGACTTTAAAGGGGACGCTATGCTCGATGGCGTACCCAACACGCAACAACGAGTTTCTTGGGAATCTTACGTTGCACTCTAATAATAAAATAATATTATTTTAAAAGGTAGTTAACATGTAGTCGTTGTAATGGCGGGAATGGATAGAAATAACTAAAATATGATTATATATGTTTTTAAATGTTTTTACATTTATCCAATAAAGGATAGAGGCATAAAATACGGAAAGAATTCAATTTTAGGCGTATATGCCCTAGTTTTCACTAAAGGTTCACTTATCGCCTTTTGATGGAAAACCATCATTAAATAGAGTTTTGTTCACTCTTATACATTATATTGGACCAAATAAATCTCTTCTTTAGAATCGGGACATCAAAATTTACTTTGTGTAAATTTTTGGTATCTTTCCGATAAAGTTCATTTTTTATGAATAGTGTAAAATGTGGTATTTTAATTCAAAACCTCTTTTTAATCTAATTTATTTATATGATTAGATTATATTTTTAATTGGTTTTAAAGTTAAATTAGAATATATTTTTACCATTAAATCCAATAGTGGTCGTTGGAATTAATTTCACTTTGAAATCAGACTTAAACTAGTGTCAATCTTTTGATACTTATTGTTTCATAAAAACACGTTATTTGCTCTGACAGCGGGAAATAATTATTAAATTAATTAATGTGAATTATATGTTTTGAATTTTGTTAAATAGACTTAATTTTTGAATTTGTAATATCAAATATAGCTTAGGGTGAATTTTTGGTAATTTTCTGAAAAACTTCAATTTTTTATGAATAGTGAAACCACTAAGTGGTACTTATAAAAACTGATTTTTCCGTTTAAATGAAATTTTGCCATCATTGTGTTTTTAATTTCAAAAATACAACATACATGTTTTTCATTAATACGTAAAATTTGGTTTAATGGGATAAAAATAATTTTTTGGTGAATAGTAACTTATTAAGTTTTTAATCGCGATTAGAGGTAATTAGTGTAGTTTAAGGTAAAAATAAAGTTTTAATAATATGAAATGAACTTGACACATGTCCTAACCTCATTGGATGTGTAATTTCCGACCAATAAAATCCATGGGTCAACTTGGGGACCTCATGGAGCCACTTTGGTTGGGAAATGACATAAATAACTTTTTATTTAATGTAAAAGTAAAAATGACACAAACATGATATGTTTTACTAAAACAATTTTTAAGTGGGGTTATACAAGTCAGAATTTTTATTATAAATAGTCATTGGAAAGATAAAAATATTTCCTACATCATAGTAATTTTTTTATAATTTTTAGACATTAAATAAATTAAATTATTTATGACATCATAATGATGCAGTGATGACATCATTATCTGACGATTTAAATAAAATGAGAAGATAATGTAAACTCTATTACCTAAACATGTCCAAAACTTATTGGATGGGTGGATTTCGAACCCTTATCACCTTATCCACGAATTATATCAATGTGGTACCTTTTAAAACCGAAAAACATTTTCAAATAAAGTAATATTTCTTACTTTCCAAAAGTGCCCCTCCCCTCCTCTTATAAAAGGCCCCCACCTCTACCTCATTTCACACACTCCTCAAGCCTTTGGCTCGGCCAAACCCTGCCCATTTACTCTCTCCACATACCTCTCCTCATCCTAGAGGATTCCCTTTGGGAATAATCCTTTCAAAGGAATCCTTTAGGCTCAAATCAAAAGGAGTTACACTTTTAAAGGTAATTCATTCTCTCATGTTCATTTGTTTTATTTTTCTTCTCCAACCCCCTAAACTCTTTTTATTTACTTCCTTTGTAACAACACCAGTATATTCAATATACTAGGATGTTGGTATAAGATTTATTCGAGCTACACTCTCACACAACTACATCAAATGGGTAAAGAACATACGGTTTCCGTGGATGGTGAAATTCTGCCTCACGAAACGATGATTGTTCAATACTCATTTAACACCTTCAAAGGTGGCCATTATGATGTCACTATTTTTATATATGATATATAATATGTTTATGTTTTCCTTAAGCTTCTGTTTTTTTCATTTTGGGCATACCTTTATGGTTTTCATTATGGGTAAACGCGATATCTTCATTTAAGGAAGTGCGGACTACCGCCCCCTCAAAGTGATTTGATTCGTTAAATACCATATGTGGGACGTATAAAGGATGGAAATATGATATTATATATGATATTATACTAGAATTATAATATACCTTTATATCATTATGATTCCATTCTATAAAATACGAAATAGAAATGAAAGTAGCGTTCATGCGTACGTACGGCTTACCGTCTCCATGAACGGTGCATTTCATTTCTTACCTCTAAATGATTATGTAATGTTATAAATGCATGAATGTACTGGATATATATGACATATATGATATCTACATCATGAATAAAATTCTGGATATAATAAAAATTTGGCCACACGAACAACATGTAATTGTAAGAAGTCCACTTTCGACTTAAGAACCAAATATCGGAAAAACAAATATTATTAAATTAAATGATTACATAATGTTTATGACATGGTAATAAGTGATATAAAAGGAATAATGAACTTGAAAAAGGTTCTTAAGGAATTATAAATTAACTCAAGTTTATTATTCAGGACGTTAAAGAACGATCGAGTCAAGTCGGACCCAAGGTAAGGGATCATACTCCTCTCTTTCTTTTTAAGTACACACTTTTATGTCATTCCTTTTAAAGCTCATATTTATTGTTATTGGGATGATATTTTATATTAAATTTACTGTAATTTTTATTTTCATGTGATGAGAGACCCTATTCTCTCTCATCAATCCATTTTGGATGTTTTGAGTGGCGTCGTTAGGCTGCTGAACTTTCGTAAGAGATCTAACCTCTCTCTGTCTTTTTAAGTACTCTCCTTTATGTCACTTCTTTTAAGCTCCTATTTGTAATGATGAGGGATGTTCTTTTATATTCCTCTTTCTGTACATTTTATTGTAATGTGATGATATACCCTATTTTATCTCATCAATCCATATTCAGAAGTTTTATGTGGCGCCGTTAGGATGCCGAGTTTTCGTAAGGGGTTTTTCATCTCACTTTTATTCCCGTGAGATTTATGCTACATTTGCCACAAATTCCATTGAGTGGTGTATGTACTGCCCATTATTCTACTATTTGTGTAATATAATTTAATTTATGAGTATTTACATAAATGATCTATTGTCCTTCTTTCATGGGGTGTATGTTTTGAAAGATACCCAAGTCGATAAGGGAACCATTCACCCTCCTCTTTTTTTTAAAAGACTTATTTTGTTGGGTCTTTTAATTTACATATTGTTATGTTGGGATATGTTCTAATATATCCTTATTGATGTAAATTTTATGTCCAAGTGATGAGATACACTTTTTATCTCTCATCAACTCATTTTGATGTGATGTCGTTAGGCTGTCAAGGGAACTTTTTAACCCAATTTCGATTTCTTTGGGTTCAACATGTAGTCATTGAATATGTCATCCATTAAATATGTATGAATGACCTTTTATTGTTTTACACTTAATATCAACTTATATTGGGTGTATTTATATTTTTCACACATATTTTTGAGATTGATTTGTCCTTAATTTAAGGATACCTTCTTTATAAGGGATTTCATCACATTTGACATTTCTATTGAGAGTTCATTGTTGTTATGCACCAATTCACTCTTATATGGTGTATATAATGTCCTTTGGAGTATTATATCATGAATACATTTATTCTAATGATATTATAAAGTTCTGACTAAATGTTATTCCTCAATTATTGTATTCAAGTGTCTCTAATTTTGGTAAAACCCCTTTAACCAAAATATCGCTTTAAATGTTTTAATTATTTGTTCTTATTAATATCCATGTTTTCAAAATGGTTTTAAGGATTTATTTATATGGATATTAATGGTTTAAAATTTTAAGCTTCAAGGTGGTATGGGACACTTTGATTCAAAAATCTCTTTATTAAATGTTTTAAATGGTTTTGGAAAATGGTTTCTTTTTGAATGGATTCATTATTTCAATATACTAAAATGTTATATTGTGATTGAAATGTGGAAATGTTATGTTTCCTTTATGCATGTTTTATGTGATATGTTTATGTTATGGTTCTCGGGCATTGTTATGAAAACGGGTGGTTCTGTGATAAACTAAGGGCGGGTGAGCCCGATATAGCTCTCCAATGCATTGGGTAACGCGAAGGAGTGAAACGTTAAGGTTTCTCCAAAGAGATTTAGGGAATATACTGTGATGGGTATTCCAAAACGTAACCAAGAGGGTTACTCCCTACGTAAGAATGTTATGAATGCCTCAAGTTACCTTTGATGTCTTATGATTTTTATGATTTATTCATGATTTGATATGCCTATGTTTTATGGGTAAAGTATGATTTCATTCTTATGTATACATGTACTCATGTTTCCTTTTCATATTTTTATATCCCTTACTGAGCTTTTTATGCTCATCCCAAGTTTTTGAAATGTTTTTCACAGGTCAAGGGAAGGGTACATGATGTGATGATAGTGTCAAGGATGTGTCAAGAAAGAATCCATGTTTTATTTTAAATATTTTTCCATTGATGGGAAGAATGAATACTGTCTTTTATGTAACCACTTTGTTTAAATGTGGAATGTAATTCAAGTTTCATGATCTAATTCTCTAAAACTCTAAACCTAAAAAGATCCTCAATGTTTAATCTTGTAATAACTCAAGATTAAGTAAGGTCTAAGGTTGGGGCCTTATAACTTAATACCTTATTACTTTAATATTTCATTTATTATCTCTTCATCATCAACAAAAACATTACTCATACAATATTGTTGATCATATTCTTGAGATTTCCCTGTATGACATCGATTCACATCATACCCATTTTTTCAATATTTAAAATGTTCAACCATTAATGATGGCTTAGGGAAACCATTATTCTCATCCATTTTACTAACTTAACATTTAATTTTATTATAAATTACTTAATTTTTATCTTCTTCTCCACATTTAAAACATCTTCTCGTTTATTTGAGACATTCCCTTGAGTGCTTCTTCCCATATTCTTGAAATATAGGAAACTGAATCTTCTTTCCTCTATAGTCTCTACTCCCGAAACTCTCATCTAACTCTATCCTTCTATTATTTGGTGAATTTGAAAGTTATTTAAGGTTCAAGTTTTTAATCATATATCATTATAACTAATTAGAAAAAAACACAATATCCTTTACTTTAATCATCATTCCATTTAGTATCTCATCAAGACATTATCTATCACATTCAATATTAACATCATTCCTTCTAGTTCCTACCATTGACTAAAACCATAAATTATATTATGAGAAATAATATTCATAGTGGGAAACAATATAATCATGAAAAATTATTTATAATATGTCTAATTCATGACATATTTATTTCAATACAAGACAGCTCAGGTTAACCAAGGTTATCTATGATCATAATCTATTCAAATCCTTTATTATGGTTAGTAAATAAGTTGTGAATTTAAAAATAATGTCCCTCAAGAATTCCAAACCAGGTGCACAGTAAGGCCCATTATCATGTACCCGGTAACACTCAATTCAAGCCTTGGACACATTTTTTAGAGTTATTACCCATGGGTATATATATAATAGAACCACATCCACTTATAGTATCCAGACAGGGATGTAATTTCTCAAAAACCACTCACTTTATACTTCACCAAGATTCCAGGATATTTTTCTAAACTTAGTATTATCCTTATACTTATCCCTAGGGTTGTCACTAAAGTTTTCTCATCCTAGTCTACAAAGTTTAACTAAACCTTTCCTCTAATACTAATTATGAGGTCCCTATCCTTTTACTCATATTATTACATTGTTCTTAAACATAAAATTACATTAATACAACACAAGTATCATAAAGTCTTGCTGTATTTGGAAGAATAGGTACATAAAACATCAAAGTGAGACCAAAAAATAAAACTTTTTATTTTATTCTCCATAACAATATCTTAAATTTTTTTGAGCTCCTAACCTATATGGGATAACTTGAGGAAAACATAAAAAAATGGTTGAGCTAAAAACCCATTAATGGAATAAACATGATAAGAAAATACAACATGTGAGTGAAAAATATAACATGAAATAATAACGATAAAGCTCGTGAGTAATTTCATAGAAGCATAACATAAATAACATGATATCTATAGATCATGGAAGCATATAAATGTGACAGGAACACAAAACATGACATAAACATGAGTCAAGACTAAATTACTAGACAAAATCATTTGGAGAAAAAAATACCATAATGGATTAGGTTTACTCCCTAATCCCATACAAGACATAAAATGAGAATAAATCTTTACTCAATGCATTGGAGCGTTATCTGGGAAGACTCATCATAATATGTTTATAATCTATGTGTTCCACATAAATGAATTCAATAAAAATTCATGATATGAAAATTAACCATAGAAATAAAATGGGTTTTATAATATTACATCATATCATATTAAAATGAAATTTCATAAGTAAGTAATTAAATAAATGATCATAAGACATGTATTACTTAATAAAATGAAGGGAGAATAAACTAGGTATATATGTTAGATATATATATACATAATTTAGAATAAATACATAACATCAAAGGTTTTTTTAATTAATGAAAATAATTTTAAAAATATAATAAACATTATTTATTAAAATAAGCTTTTTACTTTGAGTAACATCAAAATATTTCATCTTAAATAGAAAATTATTTTAAAGATTGCTTTAAAATTTTATTGAGAAAAATTTCCTTTCCATTTTGAAAACACTTATTTAAAATTTAAAACTTTCTCAAAAAATAAAGAAAACATTTTTTTTAAATATACTTTTAAAATTAAAAATTAATCTTTAAAACATTTATTTTTCATGAAGGAGGAAGAGTTTCATTAATTTTTAATACATTAAAAAAAATATTACTTTCACATTTTTTTTAAGAAAAGTCTAAAGGTAACTTATTTGGAAAATGATGGAAATATTCCTTTAAAAAAATTAAAAATAAAATTAATATTATAATTAATTTAAAAAATAATATTAAAACATTTTTGAAAACTATTTTAGAAAATTTGGATTTGGATGAAAAAGGATTTTCGACCAAAGAGATAAATAAAGTTGGATTATCTTTAAAACATTTTCTCAAAACAAATTATGTAAAAAAGATAAAAAGTGGAAATATTACTTTACAACATCTTGAATAACCATAGGATAATAAAATGTAATTGTTTTATTAGGAAAATATAAAATAATTTCTTTAAATAGAAATTCAAGCATAAACAATACTGATTAAATTGAGATTAAAACATAAACCCTTAACACTTTGGAAACTTTTGAATCATAAATTCCCATGAATGAATTAGATAATTTTTAACTTAAAATTTCATGAATTATAAAGGATTCATGGTATATTATGTAAAGGGTTAGTATATGCACCATTTAAAAGAGATTATGTGTGTGAAAGAACATGTGTCACGAAGAAGGAAGTTTTGAGAAGAAACCTTTACAAAGTTTGTATCATTAAAGTGAGAGTTATTAAATGAAGTGATTATGTGTAAAAAATGTAAATACACAAAAATAAATGTTTAAATAAAATCATAAATCAATAATATTTCATTTCACACATAATCTTTTCATGATATAATCAATGAAGTACACATATAACCCAATGAATGGAAATTGAGTCAAGAAACCCCTTACCTCATGCTTCCATTTAGTTGAGTGCTCTTTAAACTCATGTATAATGGTTTTACACATTTAATTAACTTATAAAATAATCATATTATTATTTATAATATCATATATTATCCTTTTATCACATATTATTACTCGTTCATTAATAATCTTACATTATCACTATTGTTTTGGGTGTTAATTGCCTTGTATTCTACAGAACATTTCGTCATGAAATTTATAGATATTAAACATAGGATATAGTTCTATAATATCTAGAATAATATTAATGTTATAAATATAATTTTTTTCATTAGATACATTTTTAGAATCATTATTTAATTTTTAACATAGAGAATGAATCACATCGCTTCGTCGAGATGTCAGGTCGTACGAACGCACGAGAAACGTTATCATTTACTTAATGGGTGAAAGGGTAAGGAATTTGATTGTATATTAATTTTATATAATCAATATAATTTTATATATATCACATATATTCATTAAATTTTTTATTTTTTAATTTCCATGTAAAATGCTAGTGAAGAATGAATCACATCGCTTTGTGAGACGGTAGTTTTTCGTACACACGAACGACGTTATCTTATTCTCTACATAATGGAAAGTAAGAATTTATATGTGATATTATGATTATATAGGTATAATTATATCATAAATATAATATATTAACATTAAATACATCATTATATCTATCTGTGAGAAGTGGTGATAGAAAACGAATTATGCCGGTTGGCGAGACGGTAGTCCACCGTACACACAATCAATGGTTTTGTATCCCATTTGAGAGTGGAAAAGATGGTTATAGGTAATGAAAATTAACATGAAAAAATATAATTATATTTAATATAAAAAATTTATTATATCATAATGGTTTAATAATATCTTAATGAGGTGGAGGAAGAAATGAAATAAAATGATCAGTTAAGAAAGTTACCTCTTCTTCGGAAAACTTCTTTTGGTTTGCACCAAAAGCCTTCCTAGGTTGTATTTATAACAAAACCAAGGTTTATAGGATGAATTTTGGGAATTATGGAAGTTATTTGGGTATTTTTTTTCTAAAAAATGTGTTTTGAAGTGTGTGATGGAGAGGATAGGGGTGGCCTTTTATAAGTGGGGGAGAGGACACACTTGCAATTTTTGAAAAGAAAGAATTACACCCATGTTTTTCTCATGAAAAAAGTATCCAAATTGGACTATTTTTTAAAATTATATGATATATGGTAAAAATATGAATATAAACTAGTAAATAAACAAGTTTTTGGTCATTTTTAACCCTTATATTTTGATTTTAACCCCCGGTAAACCTGTTTTTACCTCAACTACAATAAATAATTTTTAATGTTTTCACTATTCATTATGTTCAAAAATTAATTTTTTCTTATTATATATTATAAATTATGATGAGTAAAAATATTTAATCCATTTTTTCAAATTAAACTAACATAATTGGAAGAATTTAACTTAAAATTAATTCCATAAAAATGTAAAAAAATGGTTTTTCAAGAAATGCATTTTTTATAGAAAAGATGATCGCATATTAATTATATGAAAAGCAATAATAATTCAATGAATTTAAATTCATATTTATAGATATATAATATATAAATCTCATTTAATTAATTCCTAATTAGGGGTTATTTTAATTATTTAAAATGGATAAATATTATACACTTTAAAATGGTTTTTAGAAAAAAGGTTTTTAAAAGCCTAAAAATAATCTTATACTAAAATCTAGTATAAAGATGATTTAAATGTAATTAATTGGATTTAACATAACTAAATAATACCTATGATAATTATAAATTAAATTAATATAATAATTTGACTTAATTTATTAAAAATAAATGATAATTTTATAAAATTTGGTTTTTTCATTTTTCACTAAAAAAGTAATATTTTCTGAAAAATCTCAAAATTTCAGCATAAGTTAATATCGATATGATTATTTCAAAAATAATTTTTTTTTAAATTAGTTTTATAAAATTGGTAAAAATTAATTTTAAATTATGTGTGAAAATTGTGATTAAACCATCTTTTAGAAAAATACAGTTTTTTCAGAAAAAATTTCTTTCAAATGGTTCTTATTTTATTTTTATTAAATAGATAACCATTTAATTTATTTTATACATGTTTAAACCATATAATTTTCATAATTTATTTATTCCTTTTCATACCTACCATCTTAACATCTAGGTTATAATGGGAAAGTTTAAATAATAATATTTTAATAGAGTATCACATTTCGTTTAAACCTAGTGTTGCATGAAATAAAAGCTATCAAAGAGATTGATTTTTTTTAAATAAATATATATTAAATTATAGGGGTGTTACCTTCTCTTATAATATTTTTCTATTTCATATAATCAATTAAACATGATGTCCCTTTTTTAAAATATCAAGGTGTTGGAGGTTTGAGAATTGGTTATTTCACATATGCCCTTAATCAATCTATTAATCCTCAGTGAACCCCACATTTAATAATAATAATAATATCATTATTATTTCCTTCACATGTTCTAAACTTATGGATTATATAAATATCAGTTCAACTAAACACTTAACTCGACCCATCAATCCTCAACATTCATCAAACCTTGAATAATAACTATTTAAATAAATAAATATCACTATATTATTCATTCAATAAATATTTTTTCGATAAACATAAACTGAATAATTATTATTCCTTATAACTTGAGAATTATATTTATTCAAATATTTAATTCATATCTAATTTAACAAAGGTCATGGATACACTTAGTATGTGACCCTTTAGGCCTCTTTATTAGTTGTGTTATGCTAACTCATGTAAAGTTCAATATCCATGTCTGGAAACATGTCATGGTGATAACAATATCCTATAAACTCTCACTGTGTAATGTTATCCCTTTGTTCTGATATCCATCAAGCATGTTGCATTACTAGTTTCATCAACCTGTATACTTGATATACCACTCTTTGACTTTCCTAGAATGAACTTATCAATAAAATTTCATGGCTATGGACTTAATCTGATAGTTTCAATGCTATAAAAAGTCATAATATATTCACTTATATTAACTTGGAAGGGAAAATCATTTCTTAACTTATTCTTTAATTTCATATCACTTGTGACACACACAATATATCATAACTTTTTGTGAGAATATATCATCATAGTTTTTATCAATACATTTAAGTGTGTAATGAATGATATACATTAATAATAATATCAAGTGTAACCAGTACAACATCCATGGATAGAAATATCCAATGACACATATAACATGTGGATTTCCTACAAACATGTCTATTCTCATAACCACCTCTCTTAGAGATTACCAAGTATGATATTTATGAGAAGAAATCTCAATATATAATGCATCCCCCACACATGATATCCTATATAATATATTAATATAAGATATATATCATACATACATAGAATATATATTTAATAATATCTTCATATCACTTTAGGGTTCTCATCATAGTGGGTAACTATTATGACCTTTTGATGTGATAGATACTCTAAGGAAATTATCACATTAATGTTATGTAGAAGAACACTCATCATGTGATAAGATAATTATTAATATTCAAGTACATGAATATATAGGTAAGTTAAAGTTAAACTAACTTATATCTAGGTCTCAAACTCTAATAAACTCTCACTTGGACTAGAGACAACTTCTTATGACTTTCAAACTATTGTATTTCACAAGATATTCATGCTTATAGTGAGATATGGATTTAGTCATTGTGTCCACCAAGCTCTCCTCCATGGAAACTCTAATTATTGTGACCTCAACCCTTTATGAAAAAAACCTTAATAGGCGATACTTATGAAATATGTACTTTTTCTGTTGAGGTGTCCTTGGCTCATTTGTGAGGGGCATCGTTGTAGTATTATCACAATATATTGTGATAGGTTCTTTACTGGTAGGCACCGCTTCAAGCTCCTGAAAAATTTTCATATCCATACTACTTATTTATATACATAAAAATACATAATATAATCAAAATATACTATAGAATCAGTGTTCACCGGCTGCTTTGATCTATCTAGCTCATAGCTCCTCCGTTGAGAGTGAAGACATGTCTTGACTGTGATTTCAAATCATATTGATATGTCTAGAAACTTTATTATGTATATAACCTGATAATGATATTCCCATATTATCCATAAACCAAGAACATATATATAGTATGAATTAAACACTTTAGGATATCCTTAACTTCCATCCAATGATAGTATCCTAGATATTCTTGATATTTTCCTACTGTGATTAAGGAATAAGAAACATCAAGCTTGGTGTATACATGGAATACATGACTAATATTATCACCAATGCATAATGAATATCAGTATTCCTCTAACTCTCATATTGTGTTAAAGGATACATTTTATTGGAGATATGTATACCATGTGACATTTCCAACAATCCCCCCATAGATTCTTCCATACTTAATATCTTGTCAATTTATATACCCTGACTTAGTTAAATTAGCCTCTTATATCATGAATAATCTTTATCCCTATAATATAATCCACTTAAACTAAGTAATAAATGGAGATGAATATGTTAAAACATGTATTAACTAACTATAATAATAGTATCTCATTTTCAATAAGTAGTATGTCATCAATATACACTACTAGGAAAACTAATTCACTCTCACTAAACCACTTGAAAATAAAGGGATCACATTCATTATTTATGAAACCAAATTCCCTTATGGATTTATCAAAGTGAATAATATATGATATGAATGTTAAATCAACCCATAAATGGATCACTTGAAACTTCCACACATTATTGGCATCACTTGGATTAACAAACCCCTCTGGTTATGCCATATAGACATCTTCCATAAGGGTTACTTTAAGAAAATTGGTTTTTACATCCATCTTCAAAATCTCAAAATCATGGTATGATAATATATAAAGAATCATAAAAATGGATTTTAGCATAGAAACTAGTGAAAAGGGATTGATATACACTAATGGAAAATCATACTAAATCCGCAGTCCATGATTGTGGCTATAACCCTTTAAATTTTGGATATAGGTTATAGTAATTGATAAGTTATTTTGAAGGTTATTAGTGTGGATATATCCATGGGAGATATCTTAAGGAACCAACCTTAAGCATTACATATTCTAGTGTTTCTGAACTAGAATTTTCATTTGAGGAACTTTTTATTTTAGAGTTTTAGAGAATTAGGATAAACACTTACAAATTAAACCCATACTTACATGTGGACACTCATAATATGTATCCATTTTTTTCCACCAAAAAAAGGCCTTTAAAAAACATGGTTTCTCTTTATGAAAAATCTTAAAAAAAATTCTCCTTGATATCATCCTTGTCCCTACTCTCCCTTAAACCCAATAAAAACTTTTTAAAACTTTTGATAAGCACAAAAATTTCAATAAGGGACATAAAAAGAAAGAAAGAAACTTTTAGTCTATGAATACTTATAAACCCATGAATTTTTTTTCACAAAGTTTTACTTTTCACCCATAAAACATAAAATATTTATCTTACCTCATGAAATCATAAGTTTCTGGTAAAAATCCATAGAAAACAAAAATCAAAAAAGGTAACTTATGTCATCAATTACATATCACTTTTACAATATCTCTCACAGCTACATATGGAGTAACCTTCACGGTTACATTTGGAATAATCACCATAGTATATTCTCTTAATCTCTTAGGATAAACCCTACTGATTAACTATGTTTCATTACCCAATGCATCAGAGAGATATAATGGGCTCACCCACCTTCATTTTATCACAAAACCACTTGTAATCATAAATAATTTCCAAGAACCATAACATAATCATAACACATAAATCCTACATAAAATAAAAAAACTTTTCCACATTGAAACCACTTTTCATTTTTTTACAAATTCGTATTGTCACGACCTGACCCATGCCAGGGCTCGATCCGTAACTACCCCAAGCCCACCTCCATAAGCCAGGGGCTGGAAATAAGCACCAATGGTGTAACAAAATCAGGGAGGCCTTTACCTAAGTACATGTACACACACTCATCCAACTTAATGAAAAAGTGTATAGAGAAAGGAACAAAAGATACAAAACTGCTATAAAATGGAAACCAAACATATATGCATCGACCTCTAAATAGTACAATTATAGAAATGTAAACTGAAAGGGAAAAGGAAAAAAATACACGCCCAACCAGAAAAGTGCCATGACCCAACAATAAGTGTAAAAGTAAAATAGCTGAGAGAGCCCCTTACCTGTATCCCAAGATATGACCACCGCACATGGTCTAAGAACCTTGTATCCCTAAGCTCATTTAATGTCACGATCAACCTATTAATCGCCTAAAATGGAACACAAAGTGTGGGAAAATCCCAAGCAGGGGTGAGTTTAAAAATACTCAGTAGGATGCCCCAAAGGCTCAAGGGAGAACCAAAAGATGTACCAAAGATGGGATCAGTAGATTGAATAGGGTATAGTAAAAGGAGTGCAGATCAACCCAACAAGAGAGTGAAGTATGCTTGTCCAAACACAAGTATCTATAAATGATGAGAAGTTTAACTTATTGTCGAGTCTTAACTACATATATCATGAGAGTAGACTCATCCAACCATAAGAAACTAGACACATAAAGCACATGGCATACCCCATGAATATTCTCCTCTCCTGGAAGGAGAGTAACTAAAACCTAAGGAGTGGGTACTGGAAATAGAATATATATATATATTCTCAGTCAAGAAACCCAAATGAGAGAGTAAGGGGATCTTTATCTCGTAGCTCAACCCAGAAATAAGAATAGCTAACAGATCCATAAGTAACCATCAATGATGCTTAGAATACCTCATGTCTTCCCTGAACTCGTAATTCAAAGGGACTCAATCACCACACCTTGATACTATCCACTTTGAGCGAGTTTGTCGCACCCGAATAGTTTTAGGTCCCATCACAAGGATGGGTCTCGATGGGGAAAGCTCCCCTCTTACTCTTGAGTAAAAATTAACATTAAATAAATTCCTCGTCACTTTTCCTCATAGTTGAGGTATCAAAAACTCATGGTAGAGGACCCACACCCTAGTGCATCAGGGGGATTTCACTCTGATAGTCATTATAGAGAACCCAAATCATAATGCATTAGGGGGATTCCACTCTGATAGATTTGGTAGAGGACCCACACCCTGATGTGTTAGGGGGGGTTCCACTCTAACAGTCATCATTGAGGACCCACACACTAATGTGTAAGGAGTATTCCACTATGATAGTCATCGTAGAGGACCCACACCCTAATGTGTTATGGGGATTCTACTTTGATAGACATTTTATAGGACCCACACCCTGATGTGTCAGGGGGATTCCACTCTAATAGTAGTCATAGAGGACCCATGCCTTAATTCATTAGGTGGTTTCCACTCTAGTTCATCAAGGAACCATTCCCTATCACGTTAGTGGGATTCCACTCAGAACTTCCATAGGGGACCACTTTCTAACCCAGTTGAGGTAAACCCAAAACTACAGTGGTCATCCCTACTAGATGGTACCTCTTGGAAAAGCATCATGGAACTCTATCTATCCCTTATGGATAGTACCTCTTAGAAAATCACCAAGGAACACACTATCCATCCCTACTATATGGTACCTCTCAGAGAGCACCAAGGAACACTGGTCATCCCTGCTAGATGGAACCTCATGTAAAAATGACACTACAGTCATCAGGTGCCACCTCGAAAAGGCTTCACACCTGAATCATCTCTCATTGTAACTCATAAGCCACTGTGGAGGGCACTATCACATTCTATATGTAAAAACACTCTGGATAGGCTACTCATGGTCCTAAATTCAAGTCTAAAAAATGAGATACAAGAGATAGAAGATTCATAAAGTGGTACACTGTGTATATGGGGCCCACATGAAATGTGACCCAACCTCATCACCTAGCCCTGAACCTAACCATTTTTGGGTACTAAACTATGAACAAGTACCCCCTGGCATGCCAAGGTACTCCCAGTGTACATGGAACATAGAGTCAAAAGGTCAACGAGCGCATGATGCTTGTCGTTGATCTGGAGGGTCAAAACATAAATTTATTGACATGCCTCCTCAATAGGCCCCAGATCATTTGATCACATCTCTTCATACATATTCTCCACTTTCATAAGAGTCAAAGTTGACCTAAGACATAGTTTCTCTAAAACCACTTCAAAAGGATCTTCCACCGATATTCCTTTCATGTTTTCATAATTTATGAGATCATGAAAAAGGATCTACATGTCCAAACAAATCACACAGTTGTGATCCTTGTGGTAAAACATGTAGGATCGACTATTTAATCACCCAAAATGGACCTCCAGTGGAAAATTTGTATGTTGTCGCATTGCACTTGAAAGGCGTCCTGTGGGTCCCATGCCTTGACCATGAAACAAATTAAATGGATCATTCCATTTCGATCCTCATGGGAAAACACACGGGATGGACAACTCATTCATCCAAAATGGATACCCAGATAAAAAATTGCATTCCACTACAACATGTGCGAACTGGGCCTCATGGGACCCACACCTTGACTTTGGTTTAAAATCCAACAAGTAGTCTTAAAATTACGCAAAAATACCAGGGTCACACCACTAATGACGACTCATCAAACAGACATCCCATTTAAAAGATAGGTCTGATACGGGATTTCTGAATAATAATAAATATTTTATTATTATTAAACTTAGGTGTTTTGTGAAAATGAGAAATGAAACCAAGACTTAAAAGTCTATAAGTGGTCTAAAAATATTTGGCTCGATGAGAGGGGATCGTCTTCATAGACGGCGTGTCTATCAGACACACGGTGTAGGAGATAAGGGTGTTTGATGGTGTTTCGGTCCAATTTGGGTTGGTTCGACCCAAAATGGTCGAAATCATCCACCTATGTCATGACCTGTCCCCTAGGGCTCATTCTATTACTACCCTAAGCCTGCCTTCCATATCCAAGGGGTTGGAAACTAGCACTGAGTAGAAATATCCCAAAAGGGGAAGGCATTTTTCTTAAAACCTGTACACACGCACAAAGCTCAAACTGCAGAAAGTAAACCACAACTGTCATTGAGGCAACTTCTGAGAGTATAGTATAAACTGAAAGTAAAAAGGGGCCAGAATACAAGCCCAAAACCATAAAAGAAAGTACTACTACCACGGTCTATCCACTCGAGACCCCGCATGAAGGGTAGGTGGAGGGTAGCTGCCTGTAGCCGTAGAAGTACGCACATCCTTCCTGTCTCACTGAGCACCACCTGGTCCTGGACCACTAAGTTCATCGTTGAAGTATCTGTTTGTACTGTCTCACTAAGCACCACTTGGCCCCAGACCACCAAGGTCTCCATTGAAGCATCGATCGCCTACATGGGACATGACACATACGGCCAAAGCCTGTACAGGGGTGAGTAACACAATACTCAGTAAGGACTATGGAACACAAGGGAAATACCACAAAAGAAGGTATGTAAAAAGGTATTATCAACTCATGTAGGTATAAACTTAAGTATGGGAAGCAAGACTATCATTTGTAACACTGAACACCTTGGAATGTTGAGTTACTCATCCCTGAGGAGTACCATGGGTCTTCTGGGTCACACAGAGCCTCTCCCCACTGTGGGTCTTTCGGGTCACACAGAGCCACTCCCCACTTAGGCCATCATAGTTGGTCCACATAGGGTCTCTTATAGCTGGTCCACACAGGGCTGCTTATAGTTGTTTCACATAGCACCACTTGTAGCTGGTTTACAAAGAGCCTCTTGTAGATGGTCCACATAGGTTTAATTATCATATAGGCTTTCAAGGTCACTTAGACCTGCTTGTCAGTAGTCTTCAGGTCTCAACTAGCTACAGGATTCCTGCACGTAGCATGCTTGATTCTAAGAAAATATACCTCTCAAGCCATCATTCTCATCTTAACTGCCATGAAAAATCATTTATAGTATTCCCAAAGGACCTTCACGTCACAAGGGTCCCAACATCACAGACAACGTTTCAATTGGAGGCCTTGTTTGAAAGATATTGTCATTTTAGAAAACAGGGGATGGTTGTGTCTGGGCTGGTCCGACCTAGTCGGACCGAGCCATCCAACCCAGCCCATGGGTCCCGCATGACCTGACCTGGTTCGGCCAACCTGACCTGACCTGGTTGGTTATGGGTCAGCCCAGTCCGGCCTAGCGGTTGGGCCAAGCCCATTAGGCCCTACTGGACTCAGCCTAGTTCGGCCGTGAGTCCAACCCATCGGGTCGCCCAGCGACCCATTTTCATCTGGCCTAGCCCGCAACTAGTGGGTCGATTCTTTCCCTACCCTGACCACCCAGTGGCCCAGTTTTCCCTGTCACCTCGGTCCGCATCAGCAGACCGGTTCTCCTCTATCCCGAGCCGCCCAGAAACCTGATTCCTACCACCAGCCCAACCCGCATAGAGGGACGATTCTCCCCCTACCCAGACATCACGCTGGAATCTGGTTTCAGAGGTTACATGGTTGACTGAGGCCCTCTATCTCCCCTTTTCACGTGGTCCAGCAGGGACCGTGTTCCAGCTGCAAGTTGCGGCCCGCGTCCGCGGGGCGCTCCTCTGACGCTGCGCTCGAGAGGTGATTCCACGCCATATCACCACATCCAAAATGGGCCATGGACTTTGTTGCCTTGGCGCATCGTCGGGGTGCACCACCTCCTACCAGTAACTGCCTCCATGGGCCACTGGCGTCAACAATTTATTCTACGGACTACTGGGTCCGCTCCGGTGGTATGATTCTCGAACTGTCTGCACCCTCAAACTTCTTAGGTCGCCGCCATCCCTGCTACGACCTCGAGGTCACCTTGCCGTCAATCCGGGGGTTCGATCACAAAGAACACACAAACACCCAATCAAGAAGGAATCAGGGCCTTGTTAATGTCGTCCTGATTCCTCTGCATTAGAGTTTTGAAACAAGGTATGGGGAGATTAAGCTTATAACATGGATTATCCCGATCCAAAACCCTGAGATCAAACCCTCCCTCATAGGTGATCGATCTATATGTCACTTGTTCATGGGTTGACCCGCATTCATCGCTCAAAACCAAGAACGGGGAACAAAATAAATCCACTTAGAATTAAAACCCTACCTGAAGAAGCTTTGATAGGAGAGAAGTCTTGTTTATAGTGTTGATCCATCTACAGGGATTCATGATTCGTTCAAAGCTGTTGGGGTTCATCGATCTCTCATCCCATATCTATTATTCAAAGGTGTCATCTACACTTTCTGATTCACCAGTGTTTATCCTTAGAGAGGATTCCTTCATAGTTCATCAGAGGAATTCCAAATCTATATTTGTTTCTCCAACCCTATTATCTCATTAAAAAAAATAAATGCATCACAACATTTCTGTTACACTTAGTCATCTCGCGGTTACACTATTTTATTTATAAAAGAGCATTAATGTTATGCTTAAATTAAAGAGACATTATGTTGTTTTATTTATGGAATGAAATAGTTGGCTCGTCATTGTGTTGTAGCAAAACAATTTTTGAATAAAATAAACTTTTTAAGTTTATTATATTTTTCATAAAATGTCTGAAAACTATCTTTCACCCTCGACTAGCATAGTTTATTTTATTTTTCATAAAATGTCTGAAAACTATCTTTCACCCTCGACTCACATCAGTCGAGGTTAATCTTTTCTTAAGGTAATAACCTCATTAAAAACTCAACGGTGTTCTCAAAATTTTAATTTGAGTTACCATTTATGCGTTATTAATATTTGAAAATAAAATAACTTTTATTTAAATTATTTTATTTACGGTTAAATCCCAAAAACCAAATTTCACAACAGGCCTGCACCGATTGATGTTAGGCTCTACCTAAGGGAAGCATACCCTCCTGAACTCAATGGTACTCTCAGATTTCCAATTTGAGTTACCATTTACAAGTTATAAGGATTTGAAAATAAAATAACTTTATTCAATTATTTTATTTATAGCCAAAAACTAATTTCCACTGTTAACCCGCCCCACCAAATGTTAGGCTCTCTATAAGGAAAGAATACCCTCACGAGATCAACAGTGGTCTCATATTTTCAATCTGATTCATCATTCATGAGTTATAAGGATTTGAAAAATAAAATAATTTTATTTAATCATTTTATTCACGGTTATGCCATTTTTTGGTTTTCTCATAGGAGGCTCATTCTGACTAAACTTAAGTCACACCTAGGGTAAACCCACCATCCTTAATTCAATGTTTATCTTGGATTTCTTATATAATCACTCATTTAAGAGTTATTTTATTTTTTTAGGAAAACCGCTCGCATTTTCTATTTAAAACTTAACATTTTTATATGGATCTTTCTAGGCACTCCGGACCTCGGAATCACACACCGTCTCAGCGCCTGGTCTTGAAATAGTCCTATTTAATTTTTTAAAAAAAATGGAATTTTGGGGTATTAAATTACTCCCCCTTTATGGTTTTATGTCCTTATAAGAAAATAATAGGGGATAATCAAACAAAAAGGGGGTACTGAGCATGAATTTGAGCCTCTCGATCTCATGTTCTCTTCTATAGTTTCCCATGCTGCCAAAAAACATGCACCATAGGAATTGACCATCCATGAAGGATCCTCTCATTTTGATCCTCTATCTCCACTGGGTACTCTGTGAATGTCACCTCATCGTCAATCTCCAACTCATCGTGGTTGATGATGTGAGAAGGGTCGTGCATGTATCTCCTCAACTAGGATACAAGGAATATGTCTTGCACCCTCCCTAACAGTGGTGGTAGACCTAAGTGGTATTCCACCTCTCCCACTCTACTCAATATCATAAAAGGTCTTATTAATCTCGGAGATAACTTGTTTCCCCAGCCAAATCTTCATATCCCTCATTGAGAGACCCATAGGAATATGTGGTCCCCCTCTTTGAACTCCAAGATTCTTTGTCGCCTATCAGCATGGAACTTCTGTCGGCTATGTGCAGTCTCCATTTGCTCTCAGATGACCTACACCTTCTTAGTGGTAACCTATACCATCTTTGGACCCATGAGTACTGACACCCCTAGGTTTTTCCAGCATAATGGTGACCTACTTGGTCATCTGTACAGTGCCTTGAACGGTGTCATACTAATGGTGGAGTGGTGGCTGTTGTTGTATGATAGATCCACCAATGGTAGGTGGTCCTCCCAACTATGACCAAAATCAAGGATGTAAGTACGAAGAATGTCCTCCAAGGTTTGTGTGGTCCGCTCCGTCTAACCATCAGTATGTGGGTGAAAGGATGTTCTCAAGTGCAGTTGAGTCTCAAAATCCTCCTAAAATCCCTTCCACAATCGAGATGTAAAGCATGCATCATGATCTGAGACTTTTATAGGTGGGACTCCATGGATTTGAACTATATCTTGGGAATAGAGGCATCACAAGCCCTCTACCGATTCCTACTCTTGAATGGGTAAGAAGTGGGTTGAATTAGTGAGACATTCTATAATCACCCAAATGGTATCTTTACCCCTAGACGTATGTGGTAATCCCATCACAAATTCCATCGATATTCTATACCACTCCTAGTTTGGTACCTAGAGGGGTTGTTTCAAACCTTCTGGAACCTGGTGCTCAGCCTTAACTTACTGACAATTGAGTCATCTCAAGACAAACTCTACTACTACATTCTTCATCCCTGGCCACTAGTACTGACGTTGAAGGTCCTGGTACATCTTCTTCACAACTGTAATTACCACTAAAGGGGATATATTTAACTCCCTCAACACCTCATCCCACAACACCACTGGTACTATTATGTGTCCTCTAAAAAGGATGATTTTCTCCATGCCTTTTGAATATCCAATAGGGTTATTCCATGTGGGAATCCGAGCACGTGTAGTCTCACAGCAGGCATCTCCAAGTTCCACCACCTTGACTCACTGTAAGAGTGGAGGAGAAACTACCATCGACTGAAGATAATCTACCTCAACTCTATTCACAAAGGATATCTGAATCGAGTCCAACTGCTCTGAGGCTTTATTCAGTAGTTATGAACTCGATCTCCTACTGAGAGCATCTGCCACCATGTTCCCCTTCTCAGAAGTATAGACTATCACGAATTCATTGTCCTAGAGGAACTCTAGCCAATGTCGTTGTCTCAAATTCAGATACTTTTGAGAAAGGTTAAACTTGAGACTCTTGTGGTCAGAGTAGATGATGAATCATTAGTCTATAAGGTACTATCACCACACCTTCAGTGCAAAGAATACTACTGCCAACTCAAGGTCATGAGTCGCATAGTTCTACTCATGTGGTCTCAACTATCATGAGCCATAAGTAATCACTGCTTACCTCTATATCAGGACACAACCATGCCTAGTTTTTGACGTGTCACAATACACCATGTAGTTGGCTCCCTCCTCTAGAAACCTCAAGATATGGTCACTTTTAAAGCTCTACCTCAGCTACTAAAAGGTTTTATAGAATCCTTCTACCCACACGAAGGGTTTTATATTCTTAAACAATATCTTCATAAGTGCTGTCACTCTAGAGAATTCGGGTATAAACCTCTAATAGTACCCAACCAACCCAAGGAAAATCTGCACATTAGTAACGCTCCTGGGTGGCTCCCAAGAAATAACTTCCTCTATCTTCATTGGATCCACCACAACTCTAGATTCTAAGATGACATGTCCCAAGATGTGAACCCTTTGTATCTATAACTCACACTTTGAGAGATTACTATAAATTCAAAACTCCTGGAGTGTGTCCAGATCCATCCTCGGGTGTATCGCGCATTCCTCCTCTGACACTAAATGCACTAAGTGTCATCAATGAAGACCACTAAAAACCAGTCTAGGTACAGCTGGAAGATCCTGTTCATGAGTCCCATGAACACTACTAGGGAGTTCATTATGCCAAATCGCACCAATAAGTACTCGTAGTAGTCATAGCAGTATCTAAAATCTGTTTTCGATATTTCCTCATCTCATACTCGAAGATGATGATAGCCTAATATGAGGTCTATCTTTGAGAAACATCTTGCTCCCATCAGCTGATCAAAGAGGTAATAAATACTTGAAAGGGGATACTTGTTCTTCATGGTCACCTAGTTTAGGAATAGGAATTCCACGAATTTCCTCAATCTTTTGTCTGCTTTCTTGGAAAACAACACTGTGTCTTCCCATGGTGAAACGTTGGGCTTTACGAACCCCTTCCTCTGTTAGTCCTCCAACTATACCCTTGGCTCTCGAAGCTCTGTGGGAGTCATCTAATATTTAGGTGTAAATATAGGCGTCATCCTGGGGTATATATCAATGCATAAATCTACCTCTCTATGAGGAGGTAGTCTTGGAAAATTCACTAGAAAGATGTCCTTGAACTCTTCCAAGTCTCTGAGACTGATGTCGGTTTCCTGCTTTTCCACTGCTGACATCCATTGGCAGTATCTGCTCAGCCAAATAAATTTCAACCATAAAGGTTCTCTCTAGAACCCTAGCTTAAGTGGGAATGCATGGACGAATATTGTTGGCTCAGATGTCCCTAAACACATCTCACTTGGAGGTCTAAGACATGAAGCATCGGTCACATCGTATTCATTAAGTACTAGAAAGGTTCGGTACACCTTGATGAATACTCACCTACCGACAAGTCATCCCGCTGAAGCTGCAGAAGATCTTGTTCATGTATAACCCTTAGATTTTATAGCAATATCCCCTTCTTGGAGAGAGGCTCTCAAGATATGTCCATGGAAAAGTCACCTCATTATAAGATCGGGTAATCTAAACTTCATCATCACCCTGTTGATCCACATAGAAGGATCACTATCTGGTATACCATCTGATCTAATGGTGCCCTGACTAGATGGAAAACTCAGTCACCACCTCAATCCTGTCCTTATCTACTTATGAGTCTGGATCGCCTCATAACTTGAGGGGTCTCTATCGATGAAAATATTGTAAGGCACTGAGCCAACATGCATCCTCTACTGGTAACACTGGTAGTAATTGCTGACCAACAAGAAATGGTAAAGCTGGGACACCACCTGAAGGTTCCATATCAATAAACTGTCCACGTACCAAATCCTCGTCACTTAGTGAAACATCCTCATGGTCACACACTAGAATCCCAGTTGGCTGTCTGCATGGAGGCATCTTGAAAGAGATCAATATGAATCATGATTAATTTATTATACCTGGTGAGCTGACTCAAACTCAAAAATATCATGAGAAAACACTCAAAGACACATGAAACCATTGTTTTCATGTACTGAGTTGAAAAACAGAATTCAGGGTCCTGGTGTATGGATAAGTTGGTCATCGTACCAACACTAGACTCCCTGACCTAAAATATGAACTCGAAACACTTAACACTATTGGCCCATCAAAATTTATAGACTCCTAGTTCTTTTAGTATAATTGACCTCCTTTGATACCACTTTTTCATGACCCATCCTCTAGGGACCATGCCATGACTACCCTAGTCCCACCTTCCATAGGCAAGGGGCTAGCGACTAGCACCGAGTAGGCATATCCCAAAAAGGGAAGGCATTTTCCTTAAAACCTGTACACATGAACAAATCTAAAACTATGGAAAGTAAACAAAAAGTAAACCACAACTGTCACTGAGGAAACTACTGAGAGTACAGTACAAACTGAAAGTACAAAGGGGCTAGAATAAAAACCCAAAACCACAAAGAAAAGTACAACTGCCACAATCCATCTGCTCAAGACCCCACCTGAAGAGTAGGTGAAGGGTAGCTACCTATAATCGTAGAATTATGCTCATCTATCCCATCTCATTGAGAAACACCTAGTACTAGACCACCAAGGTCTCCATTAAAGTGTTTGTCAGTCCTGTCTCACTGAGCACCACCTAGTCCTGCACAACCAAGGTCACTATTGAAGTGGTGATCACCTGCACGGGACATGACACGTCTGGGTGAAGCCCGTCTAGGTTTGAGTAGAAAAATACTCAGTAAGGACCTAGAAACACAACTTAAAGACAAAAAAAGAAGGTATTCACAAGGTATTATCATCTCACGTAGGTATAATCTTAAGTATGGGAAGCAAGACTATCAGTCGTAACACTAAACACCTTGGACTACTGAGGTACTCTTCCCTGATGAGTACTGTGGGTCTATTGGGTCACACAGAGCCACTCCCCACCGTGGGTCTACTGGGTCACACAGAGTTGCTCCCCATTTAGGCCATCATAGTTGGTCCACACAGGGCTGCTTATAGCCGGTCCACACAGGGCCGCTTATAGCTGGTTCACACAGAGTCTCTTCTAGTAGGTTCACATAGAGCCTCTTGTATCTGGTCCACATAGGGATGCCTATCATCTAGGCCTGAAGGGTAACTTAGACTAGCTCGTCAGCAGTGTCTGGGTCTCATCCATCCATAGGATTCCCGCACGTATCGTGTTTTATTCTAGGAGAATATAATCCTTAAGCCATTGGTCGCATCTCAAATGACACAAAAACTCACTTAGAATATTCCCAAAGGATCGTCTTATCACAAGGGTCCCAACACTGCAGATAGAACATCAATATGATGCCTAGTCTGAAAGATGTTGGCGTTTTAGTAAATAGAGGATGACTATGTCTGGGCCCAGTCAAACCTGGTCGGACTGACCCAACCAACCCAGCATGAGGGTCCCGCATGACCCTACTTGGTTCAGCTAACCCGACCCAACTCGACTCGGTTGGTTATGGTCCAGCCCGATCTTTCCTGGCCGCTGGGCTAGGACCATTGGGCCTTGCTGGAACCAGCCCAGTTCGGCTGTGAGTCCAACCCACTGGGTTACCCAGTAACCCATTTTCATTCGGCCTAGCCCGCAACTAGCTGGCTAGTTCTTTCCTAGCCTAGGCCACCTAGTGGCTTGATTACCCCCATCATCCCGACCCGCATTGATGGGCCAGTTCTCCTCCAGCCTGAGTATCCTAGAAGCCCAGATCCAATGATGGTAACCAGTTTGAGCGGCTATGTAGCTGGCTAAGGCCCACTGCCTCCCCTCCACACATGGTCCTGTGGGGACCGCGTGCCAGCTACATGCCATTTCCCACGTCTGCAGGTTTCTCCTCCAACGTGGTGCTGCCACGCTGCACCGCCACAACCAGCAAGGGTCGCGACCTCCACCACCTCAGTGCGCCGTTGGGACGCACCACCTCTTGTCTATGGCCACCACCGCGGGCCACCGTTGCTAGTCGCCGGCGCCAGCGGTATGTTCCACAGACCACCAGTTCCGCTCCTATGGTCCAATTATTGAACTGTATACACCCTCAAACTTCTCAGGTTGCTGTCATCCCTATTATAGACTCGAGTTTGCCTTGACGTCAATCTATGGGTTCGGTCACAAAGAACACATGAATGCCTAGTGACGGAGGAATCGGGGTCTTGTTCATGTCATCTTGATTCTTCCGCATTAGAGTTTTGAAACAAGGGATGGGGAGATTAAGTTTCTAACATGGATTATCCCAATCCAAAATCTTGAGATCAAACCCTCCTGTATAGGCGATCAATCCACGGGTCACCTGTTCGTTGGTTGACCCATGTTCATTGCTCAAAACCTAGAACAGAGAACAAAATAAATTCACTTAGAATTAAACCCCTACCTAGAGAAGATTCAATTGAAGGGAAGGCTCGTTTCTACTGGTGATCTATCCATGGGGATTCACTATTCATTCGAAGTTGTTAGCGTTCGTTGATCTCCGGTCCTGGATCCATTCTTCAAGGGTGTCGTCGCTGCTTTCTGATTTTCCATCATTTATCGTTGGATAATATTCCTTCTTCGTCTGTCAGAGGAATTATAGATCTAGATCTGTTTCTCCAACCCCGTTATCTCATTAAAAGAGAAATGCATCGCAACATTTCTGTTATGCTTGTTCATAGCATCGTTATGTTGTTTCATTTATGAAACAACATTTCTATTACACTTCAGTTAAAGAGTCTTTACGAAGTTTCATTTATGGAATGAAAAATTCAGCTCATCCCTGCATTGCAGTGAAACAATTTTTGAATAAAATAAACTTTTTAAGTTTATTTTATTTTTCTTAAAATGTCTGAAAACTATTTTCCACCTTCGACCCATGTTGATCAAGGTTAATCTTTACCTAAGGGAAACACCTCATTACAAACTTAATGGTGGTCTTGGATTTTTAATCTGAGTTATTGTTTATGAGTTATGGGGATTTGAAAATAAAATAACCTTTATTTAAATTATTTTATTTATGGTTACGTCCTAAAAACCAACATTCATAGTCGTCCTGCATCAACTGATGTTAGGCTCTGTATAAGGGAAGTATAACTTTACGAACTCAAAGGTACATTTTTATTTCCAATCCAATTTATCATTTATGAGTTATAAGGATTTGAAAATAAAATAACCTTATTCAATTATTTTATTTACAGCCATAAACTACTTTCCACTATTGACCTATGACTCCCAATGTTAGGCTCTGCCTAAGGAAAGCATAACCTAAAGAGCTCAATGGTGGTATCATATTTTCAATCTGAGTCATCGTTCGTGAGTTATAAGGATTTCAAAAATAAAATAATTTAATTTAATTATTTTATTTATGGTTATGTAATTTTTTGGTTTTCTCACTGGAGGCCCATGATGACTAAACTTAAGTTGCGGCTAGGGTAAACTCGTCATCTTGAACACAACACTACCCTCAAATTTCTGATCTGAGTACCCATTTAAGGGTTATTTCACTTTTTTAGAAAGCCACTTATGTGTGCTGTTTAAAACATAACATTTTTCAACAGATCATTCCGGGAACTCCGAGTCTCAGAATTGTATGTCGTCTCAGTTCCTGGTCTCAAAAAAATCCCATTTAATTTTCAAAAAAAAATCATATAATTACAGGGTATTACAACCTCAGTCAGCCCACCCCAGATGACCCAGTCCAAATCACCGACTTGTGGCGTAGCCGCGTGGCCCAGCACGGTCTGTATGCCCCTGACCTAGCCAGCAGGCCTGGTCACCTCAACACTGCAACAACTCATATCGTACGGGTCGTTACTATATGGGATTGCGTGTCGCGACCCCTATACTGCCCGGTCACTGGCCACCCACCGAGACCCCTCTCTGGCCTCACCTATCCTCTGAAGACACTTTCCCAGCCACTGGTTCCACCTTGAGTCACCTCATCACACCCGCCATACCAGAGCTCTGTAGCCACCTCACACCGAGCTGCCAGTTCCTCCTCCAACTGCCTCAGCACACCTGTTGCACCGGAGCTCCGAAACCACTACCTACCACCTCACACCCAACTGCTGGTTTTGCCTTCATCTTCCCTAGCACACCCATCTCACTAGAGTTCTATAGCCGCCACCTATCACCTCGAACCCAACCGGTGCTGTCGTGCCAGAAATCTACAACCCCCTTCTTCCACACGCCATACCGACTCCTCTAGGGGGGACAATTTCATATCTGAAAATGAATTAACGAACATTGTAAGGATAACTTTATATAAAAAATCCTTTAATCTATGATTTTACGGTCAATTAATGCATTTTAAGGTTAAATGATGATAAAAGATAAGATCGAATGAAGAACTCCCAAAATAAATAGGATCTGAGCATAGATCGATGGATGTGCTAGTGTTTCCATATATGATGATAATAAAAATGATGAAACAATTTAAAAACAAATATATTTCTCAATTAAAACTTTAATCAAAGGTTCAAATGAAAGAAATCCTACCTCGATTTGATCCTCTCGACATCGCCAACGTGTTCTCCTCGCTTTTTCTTTGATATGACAAAGTTTCATCGAATAAATCTCCTTGATTCGATGAAGAATGGATGAATAATGGTAGAGAGAGAGGGATGGATGATTTTTATTGATATATAGAGAGATAATTAGGGCTAACCATAATTATAATTCCTTAAACTTCTATTTATAGGATCCTCACTCGGTGTGGAATCTGAAACCTCTGTGCCCTCTCATTTTATGTCATGCTTAGGTAAAACGCCCCATTATGAACTCAATAGTGGTATCAAGTTTCCAATTTGAGTCCCCATTTTAAAGTTATTTGATTATTCATTTGAGATAAAATAATTATGTTTAATTATTTTATTTACAATTTTTCCTCTTGGTGACTTTTCTCGAAAAAGTCCCGCGCCGACAAAAGTTATTCCCTGCCTAGGGTAAACGCCATGTTTCAAACTCAACAATGGCCTTGGATTTATGATTTAAGATTATGTTTAAGAGATATTCTATTTTTATCATGTGCATGGTATAAAATATACTTAATATTTTTTTATAATTTATTTTGGGCACACTAGGCCTTAGAATCGCACACTGTATCAGTACCTAGATCTTGAAATATATGTATAAATATTCCAAATTCTTACAAGGTAAGAATAGGGTATCTATATCATTCCCTCCTTCAATCTTTTCATCCTAAAAAAGAAAAACTAGGGAAATAACTTGGGATACTAATCTCACACCTTTCTCTCCCTCTACCATGAAAACTTTTACATTTTCATGCTAGCACAAAACACAAACCAAAGGATGGTTCATCCTTATAAGGTCTTCTCCTGAAGATGACATGTATAGAAACATGCGCGTATCTCCTCAATTGTAACATGTGGGGGACGTCATGTGCCCACTCCAGCTGTTGAGGGTAGGGAAAGGTGGTAGGAAACTTCACCATCCCTTTATACGGTCATGAACAATATGAAGAAACTTGAGTTATACTTTATCCCCCCGACCAAAACTCTACACCACACGCCACAACTAGAATTACCGTTTATCCCTAGAGCAGGGTCTAGTGATTCCCTCCTTTAGAATATCCATCCAGTGAAACACTCAAGGATATATGGTCACTCCAGATTCCATAGTTGATGCATCACAACTGAGTCTCTCTTACATGCTCGGGAAGTGAAGGAGTCATAACCATCGACTGAAGAAAAATGTACCATCCTACTCCACTAGGGTCAACTATAGGGAAGCTAACTACTCTGAAACTTTCTGCACCAGGTGAGCCTAGGACTTCCTGTTAAGGGAATCTGCTACAAAGTTTCCCCTTCTTGGATTATAGACTATCTCGAAGTCATAGTCCTATAGGAATTTCAACTAGCATCGACGCCATAGGTTTAACTCTCTCCAGGTGAATATGTACCCAAGACTCTGGTGATCTGAACAAACCACCAAGTGCTCTACTATAAAGATAAAATCTCCACATTCTTAGGTAAAATACTATAATTTCCAACACCAGATAATGAGACGTGTCATTCTTTTCATGGGGTCTTTATCACCTCAACTTTTACTTGATAACTATAGTATCAAGACTTGAAATTGAGCGTGTATGGTACCAACAAACAGGGTAGCTGAGTAAACTCATCCAACTACAAGAGGCTAGACATAGAAAACACATTACATACACCACATTTCTTTTCCCCTCTTAGAAGGAGTGTAATCCCTAAAATAGGAACTATTCTGACCCCACTAGTGGCATCCTGAGCAAAAAGTGTCAAGAAGAAAAAACTCCACTGGAAAAGCCAAGATCTACTCGACACTACACCGCTCAACCTCTCCTTGAACGCACATGTTAGAGGGAATCGTCCACCACACCTTGATAATATCTTCTTTGGGTGGCACTGACTCACCCTCATGGTTTTACTCGTATCAAAAAAACATGTCTTAGTGGGGGAAGGGACCATATTCTTTGCGCATTCAAATTTACATTGAAAAACACTAACACCGGGTTACAACAACACCCTACGTCACCCTAGTAAAACTTCAATAAAGGATAAGGGAAAAAAGAGAACTTCACATAGTGGATAAAAATTTCTACTACAAATAGTAGAAAAGACACATGGCATACTTATAATCATCTCATGCCCTACTGGACCGTAAAATCCATAGCATGCAGCTGCCTACGGACCCGACTACCATCTCCCTGAACCTGGCATGGGATTCCTAGTGGTGGTTTAAGGACTTCATATCATCATTCACCAACCATATCATCATTCACCAACCATAATTATTCCTTCTCCTCTATCAATACTACCTCTCTAGGGACCACCATGTCCTCTCTTGGGAGATCCCTTATCACAGAACCATCTCTACCATGGTGGTTCATTTACTATCTTCCTAGGAAGCTCGACACGTCTGGTCAAGTAGTCTTATGCCATGTGACCTCACCCTTCACAAGCATAACATCATCCCTCCCCAGGTTTTCCATGCACTCTGTGTTGCCTCAGCCCCATATAACTACATGCCTGAGACCGATTATGGGGAGGCCTCCTACATCAAGATCTTGTCGTCTGATGCCTTCTAACTATGGCACATGCCTTAGCTCTATTTTTCTCACTGCCACAACTAGATAACTGACATTCCAGTGATAAAAATCTCTCCTTCACTAGTGCCTGCTCTAAGACCCTGACATAGGTGGGGATACAGAAGGGTACTATGATACCACAGATCTCTACATAGATTCCCTACTCGAACTTCCGTATTCAGAAGTATCTTATGTGGACCACATCTAAAGAGTATCAAGAAAGTTATGTGAACCCAGTCGTTTACTCTTCCATCATCATCCCTCCTTGCTAAAGATCCAAAATCTCCTGAAACTAAACGAAGCGTAATCATGAGGGGTATCACTCCTCATGGAATATATACTTGGAGGCCATCCCATAAGAGTACTGACTCATTGTGCATCTGAGAAACTGAAACTCCAATAACACTATGCTGATCCATGGAAAATACCGGTTGTCAACATCACTATCTGATATATCGGTGTTTGAAAAAACCTGAGGAGGTGAACCACTGACCCTAGTAAATCCTATGTTTCCTGAGGATATCTGGATCACTATATAACCTTAGCGGTCTCTAACGTTGGATCTCACAGAGTGCGCTCATCTTGTGCACATACCCAGCCTGCTCTACTGGGAATAACTGCTGCTCAATAGGTGGAGGTACTTCTACCTACCCACCTGGTGGAAGGGGGATCTTATGATGGATCTTAAACTGAGGCCTCATCACTCACAAAATCTTCATCATGAACCAAGGAAAGTATCATGGATGTCTATCATCATGTAAGCATCTTGAGTTTTATCAATGAATACCATAGTTAAATGAGCATATATATATATATATATATATATATATAAGATGGGGATTTGACTCAAGAAGGAAAGTCAAATACTCAATCCTATATGATGCATGTTCCAAATTTCCCTGTAATGAATGTCTCAGCATTTCGAGTCAACAAGTGGGTAATCAATGTCCTGGTGAATGGCTACATCGGAAGCCACACCATCACTAGACTCTCTGGCCTGAGAGTCACTCTTTAGAAACGTCGAAATTGTTTCCCTACAACCAACCAATACCTTTTTATGGAAATATCCTAACAACGTCCCAAGGGTCAAACCACCTTTGATAACACTTTTTCATGACATGTCCCATGTCAGATCTCAATCCGCAACAACCCCAAGCCCGCCTCCATAGACCAGGGGCTGGAGACAAGCACCGAAGGCATAACAAACTTGGGGATGCCTTTTCCTAAGTACCTATACACACAAATTCATCCAAATGAATGAAAAACTATAGAGGGAAAGGAAAAAAATATAAAAAACTGTTATAAAATGGAAACCGAAAATATATGCATCTACCTATAAATAGTACAAGTGTATAAAACTAAAATAAAAAGGAAAAGGGGAAAAATACATGCCCAACCAAAAAAGTTCCACAACCTGGAAACAAGTGGAAAGGTAAAATAGCTTAGAGAGCGCTTCTCATAGATCCCAATCTATGACCACCACATGTGGTCCAAACACCCTGTATCCTTAAGCTCCTCTGATTTCATGATGAACCTATATGTCACCTGTAAGGGTATACTAAGTGCAGTAAAATCCCAAGTAGGGGTGAGTATAAAAATACTAAGTAGGATGCCCCGAAGGCTCAAGGGAGTGGTAAAAGATGTACTGAATAGGGGAGTAGTAGATAGAACAAGGTATAGTAAAAGGAGTGCAGATCAACCCAATAAGAGAGTTAAGTAAGCTCATCCAAACACAAGGAGCTATAAACAATGAGAAGATGAACTTATCATCGAGTCTTTGCTACCTATAGTAGGAGAGTTGACTTGTCCAACCACAAGAATCTAGACACAAAAATCATGTTTCATACCCCATGCATCTTCACCCCTCCTGGAAGGAGAGTAACCAAAACCCAAGGAGTGGGTACTGGAAATAGAATATATATATATATATATGTGTGTGTGTTTGTGTGCTTAGTCAAGAAACCCAAATGAGAGAGTAAGGGGATCTCCATCTTATAGCTCATCCTAGGAAGAAGAGTATCCAATGGTTCTAGAAGTAACCATCAATAATGCCAAGCATCCCTCACGTCTTCCCTGAAATTGCAAGTCAAAGGAACTAAATCACTATACCTTGATATTATTTGCTTTGGGAGAGTCTGTCTTTCCCGCACAGTTTTAGGTCGCTTTACAAGGATGTGTATTGATGGGGAAAGCACCCCTCTTACTTTTGAGTCCAAATTAACGTTAAAGACACACCTCCTCACTATGTTGCACAGCCGAGGGATCACAAACTCATGGTATAGGAACCACACACTAGTGCGTTAGGGGGATTCCACTCTGATAGTTGTCATAGAGGACCCATACTCCAATGATTTATGGGGATTACAATATTATAGTCGTCATAGAGGACCCACACCCTGATGTGTCAGGGGGTTCCACTCTAATAGTCATCATAGAGGACCCACATCCTGATGTGTCATAGGGCTTCCACTCTGATAGTCATTGTAGAGAACTCACACCTTGATGTGTCAAGGGGATTCCACTTTGATAGTCATTGTAGAAAACCCACACCCTGATGTGTTAGGGGGATTCCACTCTGATAGTCATCATAGAGGACCCACACCCTGATGCGTCCAGGGGATTCCACTCTAGTTTATTGAGGACCCACTCCATAGCATGTTTGGGGGATTCTAATCAGAACATCCATTAGGGACTACTTCCCAGCCTAGCTGGTGGTAAACTCGGAACTATGCTAGCCATCCCTGCCAGATGGTACCTCTCAGAAAATAATCGATGAACTCTAGTTATCTTTGCTAGATAGTACCTCTTAGAAAAGCATCGAGGAACACGCTGGCCATCCCTGCTAGATGGTACCTATCGAAGAGCACTAAATAACACTATCCATCCCTACTGGATGGTACCTCTCAAAAAAAATGCCACTACAGTTTCCCCCTCAGAAAGGCGTCACACCTAGATAATTTTTCATCATAACTCATAAACCACTATGGAGGGCACCATCACATTATATGTATAAAAACACTCAGGATATGCTATGTTTGGGACAAAATATGAGTCTAAAAGAAGGATATACGAGAGATAGAAGATTTGTAAAGTAGTATAGGGAGTGTATGGGGCCCACACAATGTGTAACCCCGCCTCATCACCTAGTCGTGAACCTAACCATTTTCAGGTACTAAATTGTGAACAAGTACCCCTGGCATAACAAGGTACCCCCAGAGTACATGGAACGTGTATTCAAAAGGTTAACAAGCATACAACACTCGTCATTGATCCAAAGGATCGAAATGTAAATTCATTGATATGCCTCCTCATGTGGCACTAGAACATTTGACCACATCTCTTTGTACATCTTCTCTACTCTCAAAATATTCAAAGTTGTCCCAAGTTGTGCGTTCTATTCAACCACTTCAGAAGGATCTTCCACTGATATTCCTTTCATGTTTCCTCAATTTATGAGATCATGAAAGAGTCTCTATACGTCCAAATGGATCACATTGTTGCAATCCTTGTGAAAAAAATATGCAAGATCGACTATTTAATCGTCCCAAACAGACCACTGGTGGAAAAGTTGTATGTCACCACATTGCACTCAAAAGGCATCATGTGGGTCCCACACCTCGATCCTAAAACAAATTATATAGATCACACCATTTTGATCTTTACGGGAAAACACATGGAGTGGACTACTCATTCATCCAAAATGGATACCTGGAAAAAAAGTTTCATTCCACCGCAACACGTGCAAACCAGGCCTTGTGGGGTCCACACTTCAACTTTGGTTTAAAAACCCAAAAGTAGTCTTGAAAAGTTCACACAAATACCAGGGTCATGCCACCACTGATGGTGCATCAAACGGATGTCCTGTTTAGAAGATAGGTCTGATATGGAATTTCTGAATAATGATAAATATTTTATTGTTATTAAACTTAGGCATTTTGTGCAACCAACAACAAAACCAAGACCTAAAAGTGACGATCTAGTCTAAAAAGATTTAGCTTGATGAGAGGGACTCTTGGTCATAGATAGCGCATCAATCAGATTCCTGATGCGGGATATAAGGGCGCTTAAAGGTGTTTCGGTCCAATTTGGGCTAGTCCAGCCCAAACTGGCCAGACCCCTCCACCTGGCATGGCCTGCCCAAGACATCCCAGTCTATATCACTAGCCCACAGCCCAGTTGCGTAGATCATCCCGGTCTACATGCCCCCAACCTGGCCAGTTGGCCTGGTTGCCTCATCATCGTGGTGACCCGCGCCGCGCGGGTCGCTGCAACCTAGGGTCACGTGTTGTGACCCCTCTATCACCTAGTCACTAGCTGCCTGTCATGACCTCGCTCAAGCCTCTCTTGGCCACCAAAGTTGCATGCCCAGTCACCAATTCGGCCTCTATCTTCCTCAGCACACCTATCGCGCTAGAACTCCATAGCATTCGCCTATCGCCTCGCACCCAGCCTCCAGTTATACCTCCATCCGCCTCAGCACACCCGTTGTGCCAGAGCTCCATAGCTGCCGCTTACTGCCTCACACCCAGTCGGCGTCATTGTTCTAGAGCTCCAAATACCTGTTCTTCTTCAGGTTATATTGAATCCTCCAGTGGCCCGATTTCATATTCAAAAATGTATCGGTGAACCTTGTAATGATACCTTCACAGTTCCATCCTCTGATTGATGACATAACAGTTGATTAATGCATCTGAAGGTTAAATGATGATAAGAGAGAAGAGAATATGATGAATTCCCAAAATAAATAGGATTCGAGTGTGGATCGATGGCTGTGTTAGTGAGACCATCAACGATGATAATAAAAATGATGAAACAATTTAAAAATGAATATATTTTCAATTAAAATTTCAATTTGATGTTCAAAGGAGAGAAATCCTGCCTCGATTCGATCTTCTCGACGTCGCCAATGCATTCGTCTATCTTATCCTTCGATCCACTGAAGTTTTTTCAAAGAAATCACCTTGATTCAATGAATAATGGATGAATAATGGTAGAGATATAGGGAGAGTGGATTTATAGAGGGAGAGAGAGAATTAGAGCTAACCCTAATTCTAATTCTCTAAACATTTATTTATAGGATCCTCACTAGGCATGAAATCCAAAGCCTCTGTGCCCTCACATTTAATATTGCACTTAGGTAAAATTCACCATTTCAAACTCAATGTCAGTATTGTATTTCTAATCTGATTCCCTGTTTGAAAGTTATTTTATTTGGCATTCGAGATAAAATAATTAAGTTTAATTATTTTATTTACAATTTTTCCTCTCGGTGACTTTTATCACAGAAGTCCAACACAAAAAAAAATTATTCCCCGCCTAGGGTAAACACCATGTTTCAGAATCAATCATGGGCTTATATTTTTATTCGAGCTACCATTTAAGAGATATCACATTTTCTTCTTGTGCATAGTATAAAATATACTGGATATTTTTGTATAATTTATTCCAGGAACATAGGGCCTCAGAATCACACACCATCTTAGCACCCAACTCTAGATATATATATAGAAATGTTACAAATACTTACAAGGAAAAAATCAGGTCTCTACATCATTACTTGATTCAATATTTTTGTCCTCGAAAATCAAAACTAGGGAAACAACTCGGGATACTTAGATCACACCCATCTCTCCAGCTACTATGAAAACTTGTACATTTTCGTGATGGCACAACACATAAACCAAAGGACACTTTTTCCTTATAAGGTGTTCTCTTTATGATGAAGTATATAGAAACATGAATGTATCTCCTCAGTTGTGACATGTGGGGGACATCATGTGTTCACTCCATTTGTGGGGGTAGTTCAATGTGGTAGGAAACTTTTCCATCCCTTTGCACAGTCCCGAACGGCCTGAATAAACTCGTGGGATAGTTTGCCTCCCCGGTCGAACCTCTACATCCCATGTCATGACTGGAATCAAAGTTTGTCCCTGGAACAGGGTCTAGAGATTCCAACCTTTAGAATATCCATATGGTGACACACTCAAGGATATATGGTCACAAAAGATTCCAGATTCAATGCATCACTAGTGAGTCTCTCTTACATGCACTACTACAAAAACGGGCAATAACAGCGCTAAAATCGGGCTTTAACAGCGCAAGAAAAGCGCTGTTAAATGTCACCTTTAACAGTGCTAAAAAAGCGCTGTTAAATGTCGCCTTTAACGGCGCTAAAAAAGCACTGTTAAAGGATACCTTTAACAGCGCTAAAAAGCGATGTTATATGTTGCCTTTAACAGCACTTTTTTAGCACTATTAAATATCTCCTTTAACAGCGCTTTTTTAGCGCTGTTAAATGTCGCCTTTAACAGCGCTAAAAACGCGCTGTTAAATCCCTGCCTGCTGCTAAAAAAAACCTGCACGAGTACAGCCAGCCGAGCAGACCTGCACAAAAACCAGTATATCAACCATAGACCTGCACAAAAACCAGTATATCAACCAAAATCATGTCATCAACCGATCACAACCCAACCAAACATTGTTCTTACCATGATTTAGATATCGTCTACCCAGAAACAAAAACTACCTCATTACATAGTATCACAAAATATTCCTACACATCTCAGAAGATAAATACTAGAACATTACACTATGCATTGTTTCTCCTTGGATTGCCACTTGGTTTTGACAAATCGTGCAGAGCCCGTGCTCCTTGAATCATTTTTCAATACATAAAAAGGATATCCCAACTCTCCAACCATCACCCTTAGTAATTATGTATATTAATACAAAAAAGGTAACATATCATAAACTGGGGGACTGTAATGAGACATCAAGATTAACATTCTATATATAGGATCGATTTCTGGTAGGATTGGTTGCGTTGATACATGACTCTACCTGGACCTCAAAAATAGATATATGATCTCACTCTAGGACTTTCAGAGAGACTCCAACTATGTCTAGGACGTCCTGCTGAAGCGATCGTACTACCGTAAGTAGGAAAAGATACCAAAACCATCCTAGGAAGGATCATGGGATCCAACCCTAATAAAATATGTCCTTGATATAGTGTTCAAAGAGATCAATCATGGTACATAAAATTATGTGTCATTTAAAGGGTCACATGCCTTGTCCCTTTACCCTGGGTAACTCCAATGTTCAGCTGCCTGTGTGAATATACATGTCATATCAATAGGAAATTACATGGCATGTTAAAAAACATATACTTGTTACCCTTTGATCTTGTGTCCTCTTATGCACCCTTGCCCTATGTTAGTACATGACGTCGATCCCGTGTGATTCTTCCTGTGTATCTGTACAAGGGATAAACTGCGTAGCTGGCTCATTAAAGACGTGTAGTGGGATATATTCCATGTAGGAAAGCCATGTAATCCAACCCATGTTTGTGTATATCAAAAATTCATGCGAAGTCTTGGGGGAGGGTCTACACTACATGTGAGGTGGATATCTCAGTTGTTGATTTCACTTAAAAATAAGTCCATTTTGAACAAAACAGAGGCACTTTGAGTGGTGTCGACCACACCGGGCCTCGGATTGAGTCGGGGTTGACTCATACACATCAAATTTGACCCAAGGATCATTGTACTTAAGTTTAAATAGAATCCGAATGCGTTTGGTCAGTTTCCCGTATGTCAGTTGTTGATTTCTCACTTAAAATTAAGTCCATTTTTAACAAAAACAGAGGCACTTTCAGTGGTGTCGGCCACACCGGGACTCAGATTGAGGCGGGGTTGACTTTTAAATGTCACATTTGACCCATGTATAGTTTTTCTAAAGTTTCAACAGAATCCGAATGCGTTTGGTTGGTTTGTCGTATGTTAGTTGTTGATTTCACTTAAAATTAAGTCCATTTTTAACAAAAACAGAGGCACTTTGAGTGGTGTCGGCCACACCGGGCCTCGGATTGAGGTAGGGTTGACTCGTACACATCACATTTGACTCATGGATCATTTTCCTTAAGTTTCAATAGAAACTGAATGTGTTTGGTCGGTTTGGTGTATGTATGTAAAATATTGTCCATTTTAAACAAAATACATACACTTGGAGTGATACCGGCCACACTGCGTCTCGGATTGAATCAGGGTTGACTCGTACACGTCACATATGACCCATGGATCATTTTACTAAAGTGTTAACACAATCCTAAGCCGTTTGGTCAGTTTCCCGTATGTCAGTTGTTGATTTCACTTAAAAATAAATCCATTTTGAACAAAATAGAGGCACTTTGAGTGGTGTCGGCCACACCGGGCCTCGGATTGAGTCGGGTTTGACTCTTACACGTCAAATTTGACCCATGGATCATTTTCCTTAAGTTTCAATAGAATCCAAATGCATTTGGTCGGTTTGCCGCATGTCAGTTGTTGATTTCACTTAAAAATAAGTTCATTTTGAACAAAAGAGAGGCACTGTGAGTGGTGTCGGCCACACCGGGCCTCAGATTTATGCGGTGTTGAATCATACACGTCACACATGAGTAATTGATCATTTTGAAAAAGTATCAACGCAATCAGAAGCCGTTAGATCGGTTTGGAGTATGTACGTAAAATATTGTCCATTTTAAACTAAATACATACACTTGGAGTGATACCGGTCACACCGCGCCTCTGATTGATGCGGGGTTGACTCGTACACGTCACATTTGATCCATGGATCGTTGTCCTTAAGTTTAAATAGAATCCCAATGCGTTTGGTCGGTTTTTCGTATGTTAGTTGTTGATTTTACTTAAAATTAAGTCCATTTTTAACAAAACAGTGACACTGTGAGTGGTGTCAGCCACACCGGGCCTCGGATTGATGCGGTGTTGAATCGTACACGTCACACATGAGTCATTGATCGTTGTGAAAAAGTATCAATGCAATCAGAAGCCGTTAGATCGGTTTGGCGTATGTACGTAAAATATTGTCCATTTTAAACTAAATACATACACTTGGAGTGATACCGGTCACACCGCGCCTCTAATTGAGGCGGGGTTGACTCGTACACGTCACATTTAACCCATGGATCGTTGTCCTTAAGTTTCAATAGAATCCCAATGTGTTTGGTCAGTTTTCCATATGTCAGTTGTTGATTTCACTTAAAATTAAGTCCATTTTTAACAAAGCAGTGACACTGTGAGTGGTGTCGGCCACACCGGGCCTCGGATTGATGCAGGGTTGACTCATACACATCACACATGAGTCATGGATCGTTTTGCAAAAGTATAAACACAATCAGAAGCCGTTAGATCGGTTTGTCGTATGTACGTAAAATATTGTCCATTTTAAACTAAATACATACGCTTGGAGTGATACCGGTCACACCGCGCCTCTGATTGAGGCGGGGTTGACTCGTACACGTCACATTTGACCCATAGATCGTTGTCCTTAAGTGTCAACACAATCCGAAGGCTTTTGGTCGGTTTCCCGTATGTCAGTTGTTGATTTCTCACTTAAAAATAAGTCCATTTTGAACAAAACAGAGGCACTTGGAGTTGTGTCAGCCACAACAGGCCTCAGATTGAGGCGGGGTTGACTCGTACACGTCACATTTGAAGTTGAGTATGCATACACGATAGTTTACCTTCTTAGAGAAGAGTTTCTAGAAGAGTATAAAATACATGAATCAATGAAGATCATTAGAGTATTGGAGCAAATGTGGTTGCTACAAACAATGTGGAAATCGGCTTGTGCAAAGCGACCTAAGTTACAACTTGCAGGTATTGTACTCTAATTTTTTCTGGAAGGTTTCAGTTTAAATGCATTTTGGAATGATCATTGCTAGCCATTGTCTTTTAGGTTTTTTTGACAGCCGAGGGGAAAGGGTGGGGTCTGCAGACATTGGAGGATATGTCGAAGGGTGATTTTGTGTGTGAATATGTTGGAGAAATGTTAACTCCCACAGTTTTGAAAAGAGTCACTATTTAAAAGAAAGTCACAAGTTTAGATACATCTCAATATGGTCAGTTTAAAGACATTTTTAGGGACACTACTAAAGACATGCTCAGATATGCACACATCCCCCACTTTTAGATCGTTGTCTACTACAATGATCTTCCAAACAAGATATGCATTAGAACGCTCACGATACATAGAGAAATTCACTGGCCACCTTCGAGAATGATCTGAAGCACAAACCATGACAGCATTATGTTTTTCCTTGAAAATTATCTTGGAGAACTGGAATGGCAACTCACTCTTGTGATTTTGCGTCTCTACTTGTCTCTTCATGTGTGCAGCTACTGCCATTCCAGTTCGCCAAGAGAATTTTCAAGGAAAAACATAATGCTGTCATTGTTTGCGCTTCAGATCATTCTCAAAGTTGGGCAGTGAATTTCTCTATGTATCATGAGCGTTCTAATGCATATCTTGGTTGAAAGATCATTGTAGTAGACAACGATCTAAAAGTGGGGGATGTGTGCATATCTAAGCATGTCTTTAGTAGTGTCCCTCAAAATGTCTTTAAACTGACCATCTTGAGATATATCTAAACTTGTGACTTTCTTTTAAATAGTGACTCTTTTCAGAACTGCGGGAGTTAACATTTCTCCAACATATTCACACACAAAATCACCCTTCGACATATCCTCCAATGTCTGCAGACCCCACCCTTTCCCCTCGGCTGTCAAAAAAACCTAAAAGACAATGGCTAGCAATGATCATTCCAAAATGCATTTAAACTGAAACCTTCCAGAAAAAAATAGAGTACAATACCTGCAAGTTGTAACTTAGGTCGCTTTGCACAAGCCGATTTCCACATTGTTTGTAGCAACCACATTTGCTCCAACACTCTAATGATCTTCATTGCTTTATGTCTTTTATACTCTTCCAGAAACTCTTCTCTAAGAAGTTAAACTATCGTGTATGCATACTCACCTTCAAATGTGATGTGTACGAGTCAACCCCGCCTCAATCTGAGGCCTGTTGTGGCTGACACAACTCCAAGTGCCTCTGTTTTGTCCAAAATGGACTTATTTTTAAGTGAGAAATCAACAACTGACATACGGGAAACTGACCAAACGCCTTCGGATTGTGTTGACACTTAAGGACAACGATCCATGGGTCAAATGTGACATGTACGAGTCAACCCCGCCTCAATCAGAGGTGCGGTGTGGCTGCACCACTCCAAGTGCCTCTGTTTTGTTCAGAATGGACTTATTTTTAAGTGAGAAATCAACAACTGACATACGGGAAACCGACCAAACACCTTCGGATTGTGTTGACATTTTAGGAAAATGATTCATGGGTCATATGTGATGTGTAAGAGTCAAACCCGCCTCAATCTGAGACGCGGTGTGACCGGTATCACTCCAAGTGTATGTAATTTGTTTAAAAGGGACAATATTTTACGTACACACGCCAAACCGATCTAACGGCTTCTGATTGTGTTGATACTTTTTCACAACGATCCATGACTCATGTGTGACGTGTACGAGTCAACCCCACATCAATCCGAGGCCCGATGTGGCCGACACCACTCACAGTGTCTATGTTTTGTTAAAAATGGACTTAATTTTAAGTGAAATCAAGAACTGACATACGGGAAACCGACCAAACGCATTCAGATTCTGCTGAAACTTAAGGACAACCAAGATATGCATTAGAATGCTCATGATACATATAGTAATTCACTGACCATCTCGAGATGTATCTAAACTTGTGACTTTCTTTTAAATAGTGACTCTTTTCAGAACTGCGTGATATGAAGGTATTTTGGAGATTTTACTGGTTCATGCATGATATGAAGGTATTTTGGAGATTTTACTGGTTTTTTTGTCCAAAGGCAAAAGAAATATGGTCCATCATTCTTGCATGTTACTGGTTCATTTCATCTGTTAAAATGGACAAATGACCCATTGGAGAAAGAATGTTTTATTTAATAATAATTATAATTTTTCTACAAACATTTACATACAAGAATGTTTCATCTTTTTATCCCCATGAACCCCTCTCAAAAATTTCCGCCAATTATACGCGTCTGAAACTCTTGCAATAAAAGTCAGATCTTCATGCTATATCTGGACAATCTTGCATCAGGTATGCGGCCCACTCTTTTCTGAACATATCTACATCGTCTTGTGAATATGATGCTTTTGGGCATTCATAATAGTACTGAAAAATATATAAATAAAGAATTAATAAATAATTTAAATGAAATAGTACTTGTTTTCGAAAATACCTCTTTAGGGATGCTAATTTGTCCATTGAAAACAATCTCTTTCATGAATCTACAAACATAATAACCGCAATCTTTGTCGTTTATTTGTTTTGGACACTGCAGAAACATTGATCATGAGGCGAGTAAGTAACTTGTGTTTCATATATTCTTGGATAGTGGAATTTTATTATATATACCCTGATATTTGTCCAGACATAGTACTTTCTCGACTCCTTATGCTTAGCCCCTGTCCTCATACCATGATTTAGACGATATTGGTACACCGCCCTATCATAACAGAATCCTTAGTAAAAGATAATATATATTATATAAATTGATGTTTAGACCTAAAACGTAGGATGTAGTGTCTTACAGATTGACAAACTGCATCACATGCGGTCGGTTTGTTGGATATCCGTGCTTTGAGTCCAGAAAATAAATCTTGGGAGTATCCAAATGCACCGCAATTAGCAGCCAATGTTGCCTAAATACACAAAAAGGAATAAGTAATGAAAGAAATGAAAATATAATTGATATGCTTTAATCGTAGAGTTTTCCCCTGCATGGTTGGTATGAGGAAGAGTTGGTCATCCGTTATCTTGCTGTCAAATGCTTTCAGCAAAGCAGACACTCTTTCCTTAATTTTTTGATTCTGATAATTCTATTTCTTGTGTTGATGTGATATGAGGACTGACGAGTCCGAACTTTGGCTCATGAGGAAAAACCTTCAACTGCTTTTCATATATACGTCTGCCAATAATATAAAATGTATTTAATCATAATTAGCACAATATATCATCTTTTGGAAAGGGACGGGGTTGAAAACATACCTCATATACACATTTACACTTGTGATGTCGAGCCACTGATACTCAAGGATCTCATTTACATTTTCAGCAGCAACAAAATCTTGTATTTCCTCTCCATACATATTCACTTCAAAAACAAATACATGGCTACTACCATTTTTCAACTTCGTATCCACATGAGTCTTCAATTCAATTAAATGTGGATAGAGAATAGGCGGTGTAATTCCACTTTCAGTAGATCTTTTGGATCGGTTGGTTGATCTTTTCGATTCTCCTTTCACTGCATCCCCTTTCTTCGTCTACAATAAAATTCATTGGTTCATACCTTTTTTTATAAAGGTTTGGCTTACAAAACTGTAAATAAATACCTCTTTTTCGGCATGTAGTCTCACAAGTTGTGATGGCCATGCAATGAATGTCCCAATAGCCTGTTCGACTATACAAATATCATCATCATCAAGTGGAACAGGTAGTTGTGCTGTTGGCTCATGAGCTACCGTAATTGTCACTTTCAGATGATCTTTTGGAAGTTCTATATTGTGCAGCGTGTCCTCTGAGATGTTGAATACTGTAGCCCTCGCTACAAGGCGATAGGTGGGTGTTGAAAGATATAAATCAAAATCATTATCACCCTACAGAAGATCAGTATAGGAAGAAACCAGTGTTTGTCTGATTCACATTTTATCAGAACAATTAATAGAATATTGATTACCACAGCTAACACAGCTCTTTCAGGGGAATGGCTTGCCTCAAAGCTGGTGGGGTGTGGGGCAGGATCTTCAGGCGCTGGTTGTTCCTGAGTTGTCTCTTCTCTTGGCTTCCGACCCATTAAAGTTGCTAGAAACTCTCCCTGCCATTGAAACTGTTCTTCAAGAGTTTCTAGTCTATTTTTCATTGCTGTCATTTCTTCATTTTTTTGATGCTCTTGTTTTTTTTTCTCATAATATACTCGGGGTGTCACCCCAAACCCCCCAACTCTGACGCGACCGTATTGTTCTGGTCGCTTCAAAGCTGTCGCTAATATATATGCACCAGCTGCAAGATTACCTGACTCCTGTGACTGTCGGATATAAGAAAATAAGTAATTATTATTATGTAATAGCAATTTAAAAACAAAACATTTTATCGTGTCATACTTACACATATTTCCCACACTTTTTGTGTGTTTTCATCAACAAAATTCCCTTCCTTATCCACACGTGCCTCCTTCCATAGCACATGACGAGGGATGGATGTGTGTTTGGTTTCAGAGGCATCAATCTACATATAAATAAAGAAATATTTTTATAAAGTTGTTTCTTGACACATAACAATATCACTGTAAATTTAAAATACGCACCATTTTCTTTTCTAGTGAGGCATACCCCATCCTTGCTTTACGATAGGGGTACGTCGGTTTTGATGCGCGTTCCTTGTTTTTAGTACTGAGTTGCTGTTTCATAAATGAAATATTGACAATCAAAGTGATGAATACATGTATATCCTCAAACAACATATTATCAGTCACAATGTACCTGAAACTTTTGATCCCCACGATGACCAACAAATGAATCCCATGATTCTTGGGATATCAAGTGATTGTAGACAATGGGTGGTTGCGGGTTTATTTTACCCTTGGAATATTTCAGATGATATTTTGTAAGAAGAGTGCGAAAACCTCGATGACACCTTCCCGCAAGCCTTAGTACATAAGTCTTGTGTGAATCATCTACTATAAATGCACTCTGCAATGGATTGTGAAGAATAAGACATTGTTTCATTATTTTATTTGCTAGTAAATTAAAGAAATGAAATCAAAATGTTACCGTAATTTCTTCCCACATCACAGCCTTCAGGCCGGACGAAACATGCTGCCATGAAGCTATGTCAATCGGCACGCATTGTCGAGTGACAATTCCAACGTAACTGCTAAACGTCGCCTTGTTGGGGTTAACGTGTTGGCCCCGTGCATTCCACCCAACATCGAATTTGATTCCTTTGCTCTTTCCCTTCAAAACATTAGCCAACACTGTTAAACTACGACGCACCTGTTTTTTCTGCGATGTCGCTCCTTTATCCCCAACTATTTCGTCTATATCAGCATCATCAATGTTTTCATCTAAAATCCTAGCATCAGCATGTTCATATGGTTGTTGGACCTCAATAATAGGAGAACCAATAGCAGCAGCAGTACCAACAACAATATGTTGAGATTGAGAGGCTTGAGAGGCTTGAGAGGCTTGTTCATCAGTAGCAGCAGCAGAAGCAGCAGCAGCAGAAGTAGAAGCAGCAGCAGCAGCAGCAGCAGCTTGAGAGGCTTGTTCAGCCTCGAGGTTAGGAGCACCAGAACGTGCAGAAGTCATTATCTGCAAAAAAAGGTTTAACACTTAAGTTGGATTACATAAATGCAATAATGATAAGATAATAACATGAGATAACAATATTTATATTACAAACAAAATATAACCTGTTTATTGAACTCTTTTTTTTTCAAAGGCTAAATGGATTTGACACCTCTATCGATAATCCAAATCCCTTCATTATGGTCTCCTATAACATACAAAATGTCGTCTTCATTGGGACCGCTGCGAAATGATTGCGACGTCCCACTGAAAGGATCATCCTCAATTGAATTTTCATCGGACCCTTCAGTAGTTTTGGACGATAACAGAACAATCGACCACTTTCGGTTTGCGGGGTCTGGAACATAAAATACTTGTACCGCTTGTGATGCCATTATAAATTGTTCGTCTTTGTACCCTTCTTTACTGAAATAAACTTTCACAAATCCCAATTAATCTATTTTAACACCACTGTTGTTATCAACCCAGTTGCATTGAAAAATCGGCAATTGGAATGTCGTATAATCCAACTCCCATATTCTTTTGATAATGCCAAAGTATGACATATTCGCGAAAATTGGATTTCTATCCTTACTACCAGAAACATGCATCGCTTCAGCCACAAGTTTTACTCCACTATTTTGTATGGTACTATCTTCATCATGTTTATCTGTATAGAATTTATAACCATTAATTACATAACCATTGTAAGATAATACATACACGCTTGGTCCGGAAGCTAGCCATCGAAGTCATTCTGAAATTGAATTCGGATTTTCATCTAACTCCTTAAAAATATGGTCTCGAAACCATCCTATAAACTGGTGATTATGTGTATTTGCTATCCATTTTTCAGCCCTTGATGGATTCAACTGCCTCAAAATTTCTTTGTGGGTTTCAATATATGGAGCAACCTCCCAACTGTTATGCAAAACATAAAGGTGGGCCTGCTCCCGATCAGTAATATTGATTGTCACAACATCTCTTCCAGAAATTCCCTCACCCTCAATGCGTCCAGTGTGACGAGATTTCGGAAGACCAATGCTTTCCACATCAGATAGGTATTCGGTACAGAATTCAATGGCTTCCTCAACAATATATCGCTCCACAATACAACCCTCTGGCCGACTTCGATTTTTGACATACCCTTTCAAAATCTTCATATACCGTTCAACGGGGTACATCCATCTATAGTGCACAGGACCACAAAGTCGAACCTCTCTCACCAAATGAACCATCAAATGAACCATCATATCAAAGAATTTTGGCGGGAAGAACATTTATAATTCACATAATATGATGACAATTTCTTTTTCCATAGATGGCAATTTCGCCGGGTCTAAAACTTTGCTGCATATAGATTTGATGAAGAAACAAAGTTTTCTTAACGTATGACGAACATTCTTGGGGAAAATGCAACGTAAAGCTATAGGAATTAAATCTTGCATAAAAACATGGCAGTCATGTGATTTCAAACCTTTTAACTTCAAATAATTCATTGACACAATGTTTTTGATATTTGATGAATATCCCTCTGGAACCTTTACATCATTGAAGAAGTTGAAAAACTGATATCTCTCATCCCTAGAAAGAGTGTACGCAGCTGGAGGAAGAAACGTTCGATTTTCACCCTTCACGGGAGCCAACTCTTCTCTTATTCCCATGTCAACCATGTCCAACCTTGCCTTAATTCCATCCTTTGTTTTTTCAGGAGGATTTAGCAATGTTCCTATAACACTGTCACATACATTTTTTTCCACATGCATCACATCAAGAAAATGTCTGACGTACAGACATTTCCAGTATGGTAATTCAAAAAAAATTGATCTCTTTTTCCAACCGATTTTCGTAAGGTTTTTCGAAAATGGTTTACCAAAAACAGTGTTCACGTCTTTTACTTTCTCAAACAGCTGATCACCTGTTAGTGGAGACGGTGTTTTGCATTGTTCTGAAATTCCATTGAATAATGTCGTCCAAGATCGGTACTTATGTCGATGGGGTAGAAATCTACAATGTCCTAGAAACACAAATTTGGATGAATGTTTCAACCTAATTGATTCTGTATCTTCTTCGCACACAGGACACCCTTGACTTCCTTTAATGCTATAGCCTGACAAATTTCCATAAGCAGGGAAATCATTTATCGTCCCATACAACAACGCTCTCAACGTGAAGTATTCTTTTTCATAAGCATCATACAACATAACACCTGAATCCCACAGTAACTTCAAATCATCGATCAAGGGAGCCAAATATACATCAATATCGTTACCTGGTTGTTTTGGTCCTGATATAAGCAAAGATAACATAATGAATTTCCGTTTCATGCATAACCAGGGTGGCAAGTTATAATTTACCAACATAACAGGCCAAGTACTATGAGTGCTGGTTTGAAAACCAAAAGGATTCACTCCATCGGTAGATAATGCAAGACGCAGGTTTCTCGACTCATTTCCAAATTCAGGATACTCATGATCAATTCTCTTCCATTGAGGAGAGTCAGCCGGGTGACGTAATTTTCCATATTTATTTCTTTTATTTTCATTCCACGAAAATTGTCTTACAGTTTCTTCACTTCCATATAGACGCCTAAACCTTGGAATGATTGGAAAGTACCATACAACTTTCGTAGGACTTCGTTCATCTTTCTTGTATCGAGAATTACCACACTTTGGGCATTCTATAAGTGATTTGTTCTCCTTGAGAAACAATATACAGTCTTTTGGGCAGGCATGTATTCTTTCAGAAATCATACCCATCGAGTGTAGCATTTGTTTAGCTTCATATGTCCGTCTTGGGAGCTCATTATCTTCTGGAAGCATGTCATTCAAAAGAGTAAGTAGTTCCGTGAAACTGACATCACTCCATCCATTGCCTGCTTTCAATTTATACAACTTCAGTACAGCTGACAATGCAGTATATTTAGTGCAACCAGCATACAATGGCATCTTTGCACAACTCTTTAACTTCTCAAACAATTTTGGGCAATCACGGAGTTCATGTTCAACTGTCCTTGTCATTTCCTCAATACGATCTTTATCATCATTGATATCTGTAATCACATCCTCTATACGGTCTTCTTCATTATCCATATTTGTAATCATATCTGATGATCCATAAAATGCAGTTTTATTCCAGCCAATAGCTACATTCGCTTTTTCCCCATGTTTATTTCAACATTTATAACTCCTATCTATTCCGTGACTTATCAAATGTTCTTCCAACTCCTCTGGAATAATTAGTCTAGAATAACAACAACGTAAACACGGAAAAAGGAGTTGAGAAGGATCCTTTGCATGATACTGTGCAAACTTGATGAACTCTTTCACTCCGTTCTCATACTCTATTGTCAAACGATTAGAATCCATCCAATCTTTATTCATCGCCATTAATTCTGAATAAACAACATGGAACATCATGTCCATTAATTACAAATGAACAATAACGAATGTCGTGTCCATTAATTCCATGTAAACCATAAGGAGCATATTGTTCTTTAATTTTGAATAAGAAATATGGAACGTCATGTCCATTAATTCCAAATAAATAATAAGAAATTTCATGTCCATTAATTCTGAATAAGCAATACAGAACGCCATGTCCATTAATTCCAAACAAACAATATAGAATGTTAATTCCATTAATTTCGAATAAGCAATATGGAAGTTCATGTCTATTAATTCCAAATAATCAATATGAAACATCATATTCATTAAAGAAGGTAATAATGATGTAATCACATCCATATCATATTATGATCAAGTCTAAGGAATATAACCCTTGCATTTTATCAATTAATTTGATAAATTTAAGTCTTATAACTGATAATTAGTAAGATGGGGTCCAAGGTATATAATCAATAGCACTACATTGTTTAAAAATGGTTAAGGAACATGGCCTTACCATTCAACTTTTATTTAATTCATTTATAAGTGATCAAGTAGTCCATGGGTATGTCCATTACACATAAATATCATTAATTCCCTTTAATAAACCCATGGGCATGGGATATATCAACACATGTCAAAGGTGGTTCAATTTCAAGCCAAAGATCAATAGGGGTCATGGGCCTATAAGAAACACACCCTAAGGGGGTGATTCGAGTAAGGTATACAACCTACAAAGAATAAGTTTGGTGCACAATGACTAACCAATTTAAGACATGATAATCTACTAAATTAATTTTACATTTTATAGTCAACATGCAGAAGGTTCACCACACGGCACAATAGCGCATCATATAAACTAGGGGTGTCCATGGGTCGGGTCGGGTCGGGTTGGAGGTGTTTCAAGGCCCGACCCAAACAAAAAAGTTCGGGTTGGGTCGGGTCGGGTCACAAGCTTCCGGAGCAACCAACCTGACCCAACCCGACCCAGTGGGGTCGGGTTACCCGTCGCATGCCCGAAGGACCCAACCCAACCCAACCCATCGAGGGTCGGGTCAATTTGGGTCGGGTTATATGTGTAAACCCGACCCAACCCGACCCAAACCAATCCAACCCATCCCAACCCAACGGACCCGAACCATCCACTCAAACCCAACCCCCCTAGACCCAACCCGATGGACCCCCTGCACTCCACCAGCCTGCTGCACAAAAAAACCATCCCCCCTGCACAAAAATTTCAGCCCCCTCCCCCTGCACCCTCTGCCCCCTCCCCCAGGCACACTAGCCCCCCCCCCCTCCTGTACCTTGTACAACACAACACCCCTCTCCCCCTGCCCCCTCCCCCCTGCACAGTCTCCCCCCTCCTACACCCCTGCACAAAAAACCCAGACCCCCCCCCCCCCCCGCACAAAAATTTCAGCCCCCCTGCACAAAAATTTCAGCCCCCTGCACCCTCTGTCCCCCTCCCCCAGGCACACCAGCCTCCCCCCTCCTGTACCCCGTACAACAAAACAACCCTCTCCCCCTGCACTCCCTGCCCCCCTCCCCTTGCACTCCCTGCCCCCTCCCCTCCCCCCTCCTGCACCCCCGCACAACACCCCTCCACCCCTGTATGGCACCCTTGCACCCCTACACCAGCCTGCAGCAGCCTTGCACCCCCGCACCCTCCCCCCTGCACACACACACCAGCCTCCCCCTCCCCCTGCAAACCAACCAGCCTGCCCCCCTCTCCCTCGTGCCTGCACACCAGACCCCCCCCCTGCACCCCTGCACCACCAGCCTCCTTGCACCCCTGCGCCTGCCAGCCAACCTACCCCCTGCACACACACTCCCCCTGCAAACCAGCCTGCCCCCTACAAACCAGCCATCCCCCCCCACCAGCACGCCAGACCCATCCCCCTCCAGCAACACCACCAACCAGCCTCCCTCCCCCCTCATGACCCCTACCCACTCCCTCTTGCAAACTATCTTGTACCCTCTCCCCCTGCCTGCACACACTAAACCAACCCAGCCTATCTCTTCCCCCCTGCCTGCACACACCAAACCCAGCCTCCCCCCTATACAGGCCAACCCCCTCTCCCCCCTGCCTGCACACACCAAACCTACCCATCTCGTACCCCTGCACACACCAGCCCCCCCTCACACCCCCTGCAAACCAGCCCCCCCTAATGTGACTCACTATCAACACCAGTAACAGAACCAATTGAAGTTAAAGTGGAGTAAATTCATGATGCAGTAGAAATAAACATTAATAACATAAGGAAAATCAAATCAAAAAAACACACAGCAGTAGCAGATTTGAAGAACGAATAAGCGAAAACATATGCAAAAAAAATCATCACCAGGAGTAGAGTGAATAACATTGATTCAGTCTGAAAAGAGGGAGGAGGGGAAGCAGAGGCGACAAATAAATGACAACCACATAAAAACCTACACTGAAAAACAATATTTAGGGCATCCACATACCTTGGGTGAAGAAATCAGAAGTCCAAAGAGGTGAGGGAGCCTTCTGCGCTGCCTGGAAGACGCGACCGCCGGAGTAGGGGTGCACGGGAGGAGCCTCCAACCGTTGAAGAGGAGGAGTAGGGTTCGGAAGGGAGGAAGATCCGCGGAAGAGGGTCGAGAAGAAGGAGAAGGAGTATGGCGGAGGTCCGGCAAAGGGAAGATCGGGGGGAGGAAGCAGTCGCAAGGGTACAATCCCGCGAGAGCTTAGGGCATGATAAAAAAGAGGAGACTGTCGGCCTCCTTTTAATAAAATGGGAGACAGGTTTTAACAGCGCTAGAAAAGCACTGATAAAGCCCCACTTTATCAGCGCTATAATTCTAGCGCTGATAAAGTGTGTCTTTATCAGCGCTTTTCTAGCGCTGATAAAGGGTGGATTTATCAGCGCTTTTCTAGCACTGTTAAAACCTTTCCTTTATCAGCGCTAGAAAAGCGCTGATAAATCATCCCTTTATCGGCACTTTTAAATAGCGCTGATAAAGATTATCCTTTATCAGCGCTTTTTGATTAGCGCTGATAAAGGTAGCGCTTTGCTTGCCCATTTTTCTAGTAGTGATGCTTGGGTAGTGAAGGAGTCATCACCATTTATTGAAGAAAATTATACCCTCCTACTCCACCAGGATCAGCTACAGGGAAGCTAACTGCTCTGAAACTTCATACACCAGGCGAGCCTGGGACTTCCTGCTAAGGGAATCTTCTATAACATCACCCCTCTCAAGACTATACACAATCACAAAGTCATAGTCCTGTAATAATTTTAACCATCATCACCGCATTAGGTTCAAGTCTCTCTGGGTGAAGACGTACCTAATACTTCGGTGGTCTGAACAAACCACCAAGCACTCTCCTAGAAAGATAGCATATCTATATTCTTAGGGTGAAGGAAACTGCTTCAAGTACCAGATAGTGATTCACCTCATTCTATTCATGGGGTATCCATAACCTCAACCTTGATAATTGTAGTATCAAGACTTGATGTTGAGCACGCAAGGTACCAATGAATAGGGAAGGTGAGTAAACTCATCTAACCGCAAGAGGCTAGACATAGAAATCATGTGGCATACCTTGTACGTATTTTCCCCTCTTGGAAGGAGAGTAATCCAAAAAACAAGCACTCTATTTATCCCACTAGTGGAATCCCAAGAAAAAAGTGGCAAATGGGAAAAACTCTACTGAAAAATCCAGGACCTACTCAACACTCCACTGTACAACCTCACCCTGAATGCACAAGTCAAAGGGACTCATCCACCACACCACAATATTATCCTCTTTGGGTGGCACTAAATCACCCTCGCAGTTTTGCTTGCATCACAAAAATTCATCTTGGTGGGGGAAGGAACCCTCTTCTTCATGAATTTAAAGTTACATCAAACAACACTGACATAGGGTTACACTGACGCCCCATGTCACCCTGGTAAAATGACAAGCAAGGAGTAGGGATAAAATATAACTTCACATACTGTATAAAAAGTTCTATTTCAAATAGTAGAAAATACATAGGGCATAATTTTAATCATCTCATGTGCTATGGGACTGTAAACTTCCATAGCATGAACCTGCCTAGTGCCTCGACCGCCTGCTCCTTGAGCCTGACGTGGGCTGCCTGGTAGAGGTGGAAGGACTTCATAACATCATCCACCAACCACAGTTATTTCTTCTCCTATGTCAACACCACCTCCCTAGGGACCACCCGGTCCTCTCCTAGGAGATCCCTAATCACAATATTATCTCTCTTGTGGTGGTTTGTTTACTATCTACCTAGGAATCTCAGTACTTATGGTCGAGAAATCTTGTTCCATGTGACCTCGCCCGTCACAATAATAACACTGGCCCTCCCCAAGTTGTCCTCGCACTTTGTTCTTCCTTGGAACCATATGAATATGTGCCTGAGACCAATTATGGGGAGGCCTCCTGCATCGAGATCTTATCGTGTGATGTCTTCTAGCTACAACACATGCCTCAGCTCTGTTATAATCACTACCACAACTAGATAACTATCATTCCACTAACAGAAATCTATCTGTCACTAGTGCTTTCTCCATCACCCCAGCATAGGTGGGGATGCACAAGGGAACTATAATAGAACGGATCTCTCTGTGGAGTCCCTACTCGAACTTCTGTGCTTGGAAATATCTTACGTGGACCATGTCTAAATAGTACTGAGTAAGGTTTGTGAACCTAGTCACATACTCTTCCACCATAATCCATCCCTTCTAAATATCCAAAAGATACTAAAACTGAAAGAAGTATAAGTAGGTGGGGTAGTAATCCTCATGGAACAACTGATTTGAGGTCATCCCATGAGAGTACTGACTCATCGTGCATCTGAGAAACTGAAACTCCACCAACACTCAGCTGATCTATGGAAAATCCTATATATAAACATCACTATCTGATTCATTGGTGTCTGAAAAAAAAACAAAAGAGGTAGACCCCAAACCCTAGACAATCCTCTGCTTCCTGAGGATATCTAGCTCACCACAGAACCTCAGTAGTCTCTAATGCTGGAACTCACGGAGTGCACTCATCTTATGCACATCCCTATATTTCACTACATGGAATAACTAATACTCAACAGGTGGAGGTGATTCTACCAGACTACCTAGAGGAAGGGGTTCATATGATGGATCTTGAACTGAGGCCTCATCGCTCACAGAATATTCATCACGAACCAGGGCTAGTATCCTGGCCGGCTATCATCGCGGAAGCATCTTGAAACTTATCAAGGAATACCACAGTCAAATGATTATATATATATATATAACAATGGGGATTTGACTCAATAAGTATATTAAAATACTCAATCCTATATGATGCATGTACCAAAGTTCCCTACAATTAATGTGTCAGCATGATGAGTCGACAAGCGGGTAATCAGGATCCTGGTGAATGGCTACATTAGCCACCGCACCATCACATGTTGACATTGTTTCCCTACACCCAACCAATACCTTTTTATGGAAGCATCCAACCAACATACCAAGGGTCGATCCACCTTTGATACCACTTTTTCACAACCCGAACCATGTCGGGGCTTGAGCCGCAACTACTCTAATCCCATCTCTATAGGACAGGGGTTAGCAACAAGTGATGATGGCATAAAAAACTCAAGGATTCCTTTGCCTAAGTACCTATAAAAACACACGTAGCCAAAACAATGCAAAAGTGCATAGATAAAGGAACAAAAGATACAAAACTACTATAAAAATGAAACTAAACATATATACATCGACCTCTAAATGGTACAAGTACAGAAAAGTAAGGTGAAAGGGAAAAGGGGAAAAATACACACCCAACTAGAAAAGTGACACAACCTGGAAACAAGTGGAAAAGTAAAATAGCTGAGAGAAACTTGCTCCTCGATCCAAAGCTACGACCACCACATGTGTTCCAAGCACCCCATATTCCTAAGCTCCTCTGATGTCACGATCAACCTTTCTATCACCTACAAGGTCACGCCAAGTGCAGACAAAGACTAAGCAGGTATGAGTATAAAAATACTTAGTAGGATTCCCTAAAGGCTCAAGGGATTAACAAAATATATACTGAAGAGGGGAGCATTAGATAGAACAAGTTATAGTAAAAGGAGTGCAACTCAACCTAATAAGAGAGTGAATTAAGATCATCTGAACACAAGGAGAAATAAATGGTGATAAGATGAAATTATCATCGAGTCTTCAATACCTATAGTAGGATAGTAGACTCGTCCAACCATGAGAATCTAGACATAGAAAGCACATGGCATACCCTGTGTGTCTTCACCTATCCTGGAAGGAGAGTAACCAAAACCCAAGGAGTGGGTACTAGAAATAAAATATATATATGCTTTGTCAAGAAACCCAACTGAGAAAGTAAGGGATTTCCATCTCATAGATCATCCCAGGAAGAAGAGTATCCAAAAGTTCCAAAAGTAACCATCAATGATGCCTAGAATCCTTCATGTCTTCCCTAAACTCACAAGTCAAAGGGACTCAATCACTACACCTTGATACTATCCTCTTTGGGTAGGTTTGTCTCACCCACACAGTTTTAGGTCATGTCAAAAGGATTTGACTCAGTGGGGAAATCTCCCCTCTTACTCATGAGTCCAAAGTAATGCTAAATACACACCTGGTCACTGTGTCATACAGCCGAGGGATCACAAACTCATGGTATAGGACCCACACCCTAGTGCGTTAGGGGGATTCCACCTTGATAGTCATCATAGAGGACCCACAACCTGATGTATCAAGAGGATTCCACTATGATAGTTGTTATAGAGGACCCACACACTAATGTGATAGGTGGTTCCACTTTGATAGTCTTTGTAGAGGACCTACACCATGATGTGTAAGGTGGATTCTGCTCTGATAGTCATCATAGAGGACCCACACCCTAATGTGTCAGGGGGATTCCACTTTTATATTCATCATAGAGGAACCACACCCTGATGTGTTAGGGGGATTCCACTTTGATAGTCATCATATTGGACCCACACCCTGATGTGTTAGGAAGATTCTACTCAAATTCATCGAGGACCCATTCCCTATCACGTTTGGGGGATTCCACTCAGAACTTCCATTAGGGACCACTTCCCAGCCCAGTTGGAGGTAAAACTAGAACTATGTTAGTCATCCCTACTGGATGGTACCGCTCGAAAAAGAATCAAGCAACTCTAGCCATCCCTGATGGATGGTACCTCTCAAAAAAGCACCGAGGAACACACTAACCATCCCTACTAGATAGTACTTCTCAGAGAGCACTAAGGAACACTGGTCATCCCTGATATACAGTACCTCTTGATAAAAATCCACTGAATTCATCGGGTTCCCCCTTGTAAAGGTGTCACGCCCGGAGAATCTTTCATTGTAACTCAGAATCCACTACGGAGGGAACCATCACATTATATTTGCAAAACACTCAATATAGGCTACTTGTGGGCCAAAATCTAAGTCCAAAATAAGGATATATGAGAGATAGAATATTCATAAAGTTGTACATGGAACGTGTGGGGCCCACATGACGTGTGACCCCACATCATCACCTGGCCATGATCCTAACCATTTTTGTGTACTAAACTATGAACAAGTACCCCTTGGAATAAAAAAGTACTCCCAAAGTACATGGCACATGTAGTCAAAAGGTCGAAAAGTGCACGATTCTCATCATTGATTCAGAGGGTCAAAACGTAAATTCGTTAACATGCCTCCTCAAGCATCCCCATAACATTTGACCATATCTCTTCATACATATTCTCCACTCTCAAAAAAATCAAAGTTTACCCATGTTGTGGGTTCTCTTCAAACACTTCAGAAGGATCTTACATCGATATTTCTTTAATTTTTCCACAATTTATGAGATCATGAAAAAGGCTATATACGTCTAAATGGATCACACTTTTGGGATCATTGCATAAAAACATGCAAGATCAACTATTTAATCTCCCCAAATGGACCTCTAGTGAAAAAGTTTTATGTCACTGCATTGCGCTCAAAATGAATCTCGTGAAGACCATGCCTTGATCCCAAAACAAATTATATGGATCATTCCATTGAGATCCTCTTGAAAAAAAACATGGGATGGACTACTCATTCGTCCAAAATGGATACCTGGAGAAAAAGTTACATTCCACCACAACACGTGCAAACCGGGCCTCATGGATCCCACACCTCAACTTTGGTTTAAAAACCCAAAAGTAGTCTTGAAAATTATTCACAAAGACCAGGTTCGTTCCACCGCTAACGGCACATCAAAGGGACGTCCCATTTAGAAGATATGTCCAATGTGGGATTTCTAAATAATAATAAATATTTTATTATTGTTAAACTTAGGAGTTTCATAAAACCAAGAAATGAAACCGAGACTTAAAATTCCTAAACTAGACTAAAAATATTTATCTCGATGGAAGGGACATGTGGCCATAGACAGTGCGTAAATCGGATGCTCGGAGTAAGAGATAAGGGAATTTGAAGGTGTTTTGGTCAAATTTGGGATGGTCTAGCCCAAACTAGCCAGACCCATCCACTTGGACTAGCTCGGTCAACATCGCTATCCTGCGGTCCAGCCACATGTCCGAGCCCAGCCGCATTGCTTGGTCCGGTCCACATGCCCCTGACCTGGACAACTAGTCTAATTGCCTTATCACCATGGTGACTTGTGTCGTATAGGTAGTTGTTGTCTGGGGTCGCGTGCTGCGACCCCTCTGCAGCCCCATCATCGGTCACCCACTGAAACCCCACTCTGGCCTCACCTAGCCTCCGTATCCATAACCCTAGCCACCGGTTCCGCCTCCAGCCACCTCAGCGCACCTGCCATACCGGAGCTCCATATCCATTGCCTACCACCTCATACCTAGCCGCCGATTCCACCTCCAGCTGCCTCAGTACACCTGCCACACCAGAGTTCCATAGCCACCACCTATCTCTTCACACCCAGCTAGCACCGCCTTGCTGGAGCTCCACAACCCGTTTCTTCTACATGTCATACCAACTCCTCTGGTGGCTCGATTTCATATATGAAAATGAATCAATGATACCTTCAAAGTGTCAGCCTCTGATCAATGATCTGATAGTCAATTAATGTGTCTGAAGTTTAAACTATGATAAAAGCGAAGAGCGGATGAAGAACGCCCAAAATAAATTGGATCCAAGCGTGGATCGAAGGCCGTGTTAATGCGGCCATCGATGATAATAATCAAAATGATGAAACAATTTAACAACGAACATATTTTCAATTAAATCTTCAATCAGAGTTTTAAAGGAAAGAAATCCTACCTCGATTTGATTTGCTCGACATCACCAACACGTTCACCTCGCTTCTACTTCAATCGGCCAAAGTTCCATCAAATAAATCTAATTGATTCAATAAATAACTGATAAAGAATAGTATATAGGGAGGGAGATAATCTTTGTAGAGAGAGAGAGAGAGAATTAGGGATAACCCTAATTCTAATTCCCAAAACTTCTATTTATAGGATCTTTGCTCGATACAGAATCCAAAACTTTTGTTCCCTCTCATTTTATGTCGTTTTTAGGTAAAACCCCCCATTCCAAACTCAATTGTAGTCTCTTATTTCCAATACGAGTCCTAGTATTAATGTTATTTTATTCGACATTCAAGATAAAATAATTAAGTTTAATTATTTCATTTATGATTTTTCCTTTGGGTGAATTTTCTCACAGAAGTCTTGCGCAAACAAAATTTATGCCCCACATAGGGTAAATGCAACATTTCAGACTCAACTATAGCCTCATATTTCTAATCCAAGTTACCGTTTAAGATATATCACATTTCTGTCATGTGCATAGTATAAAATATAATTAATATTTTTGTATAATTTATTATGGGAACACTAGGCCTCAGAATCATATGTTGTCTTAGTACCTAGCTCTGCAAATATATGAAGAAATATTCCAAAGTCTTACAAAGAAAAAACCAGGTCTCTATACACACACTCATAAATTAAAGCTTTTTATTTGAAAATAAAATTGTAAATTTGTAAAGTAAGAATCAAAACATTAAAGTGAAATGAAAGCAGGAAATTTTTTTATGTCGTATGTGTTAAAAACATTCCTTTTGGCTTTTTTATAAATATTTGAAAGAGTAACTTTAAAAGTGTTTTTTTAAGAAAGTATCATACATAAAACCTAAAAAAGATCCCATTTTGAAAACATTTAAGAGAGATTATAAAATTTAAATTTTAAAACATTTATTTTTATATTTATACATTCATAAAATCCATTTTAAAAAAATGGACATAAAAGATAAATATTTAGAAAATAAATCTTTAAAACATTTAAAATGAGGTTTTTAGTTAAAAAGTCCCTTACAAATATCATATCATTGAACTAAGGATTAATCAAATGAATTGATTATGTGTATAAACTATAAATACACATAAGAAAATTAAAATATAGTATAATATATTCAAAATTACTTTCACACATAATCTTAGCATGACATAATCAAGATGTAGAAGTTTAACCTAATGAATGGAAATTGAGTTATGAAATCTATTACTACTTTGTAATCAGTTGAATCGTATGTAACATGAAAGATTAAAATTTATAAAAACTTTAAATATCATGAGAATAAATAAATTCAAAATATAACATTTCAATGGAGAGTTATATACACCTCAAAAAAGTATATAGGTGCATAACATCAAAAATATGCCTTAATGAATAAAAATTGATACATTGTCCCATACGTTGAGTTAGACTCATCACGTACAATTTTAAATTATTGAATAATAAAATCAGGTTTATTATTTACTTAATTTAGAAATTTTTTAATTTTATTATTCTTTTTATATCACTTATTATCATTTTAGTATGATTACTTAATTATTTAATTTCATGTCGGATATTTTGATGATATTCGGTACTTGAGTTCAAAATGACTTTGGTATGATGTCAATAGTCAAAGTGGTAATTAGTACATCATATATATAATAATATTAATGAAATTTTTATCATTTTTATACATCAATTATACTTTTAAATCAAACTATTAATTATGGTTATTAAAAATTAACTACATTATAATCATGGAGACGGTAGGCCGTATGTACGCATGAGTAACGTTTTCATTTTCAATGATAATTATAGAAAGAAGATAAATATAATTTTATCTTTACTAAATAATAATAATATCATTAATTTAATATTAACCATTTATATATTCTTATATATATCATCTATGTGATGCGGTGATGAAAAACGAATCACATCACTTCGTGGAGGTGATAGTTCACATGTATGCACAAATGATGTTATCATTTTTATGTGCATGGAAAGGTAAGAACATAAATGATATATTATTAATTAATAATTATAAATATATAATTAATATAATATATAAAAAATATTTCTATCATTATAACCAATATTTAAAAGATTTATGGAAAATGAATTATTTTGGTTCACGAGGTGGTAGTCTGTCATATGCACAAACGATTAATTATTTTCCCATTTGATATAAGTGGAGATGGATTTTAGTGATGATATTAACATAATAACGTATAATTATATTTAGGATACTTTTTTTATTATTTAATCATGGTTTAATAATATTTTAAGGAAGTGGAAGAAGAAATAAAATAGAAATACTTGATTAAAACAACACGCCTTCTTCTAACGATCTCCTTTTCTCAACACCTTAAGACCACTAAAGATGGTGTTATTCATAAAATAAGATTTCTAGAATGTGGGGAGTGATTATAGGAAGGTATTTGGGTAGATATTATCCAAACAAAATAGGTTTTTAAGTATGAAGAAAAGATAATAATGGGTTCCCTTTTATAAGAGAGGGGAGAGGCGCTCTTGGAATTCTTCAAAGTCTTAAATTAATATAAATTAATTTTATAATAAAAATGGATTAAAAATTATTTATTTTAAATATAGGATAACTTTTGGTCGAAATAAATTCATAAAATAAAAATTATTAAAGTTTTTACTATTTTTTAATCCTTATCTTTTTGTTTTTACCCTTATTTTAACTTTTTAATTCTTACCTTGACAACAAGTGTTTTTTCTCATTAAGAGTTAATATTGTTACTATAAAATTGAAAATGAAAAAAAATGGATAATTTATGAAATTTTAAAACTTATCTAAATAATTTTTCTAAATTTTATATTTTTATTAATTTCATATAATATAATGAAATGTTATTTATTTAAAAATACAATTTATGTCCATTTTGACATTATTCATTACTTGAATTTTTAAAAATATCATAAAAAATAATATATTTGAAAAATATATTTTAAATCATAAATAACATGTCAAATTGATCTATAGAATTATTTAATGATATTAATTCTCTCAAATTATATTTGTTTTTATATTTTTTATTTCATTTATTTGATATTTTTTTAACTAAACAATTATTGCGTCATCATTATGTAATCCTTTAAGGTAATTATTTATTTTCTAAAAATTAAAAATAAATTACCATGATGAACATAAAAATTTTATATTTCAAAATACTATTTATAATAAAAAAAATTCCCTATATAACCCCATATTAAAAATATTTTACTTGTTAAGAATAAAATTATGACAAAATTCTCTTTTATTTGAATAAAATACTATAAATGGAATAAAGTTAATAAAGTGGCTCCAAGAGCTCACAATATTAGAAAAATGATGCTTTTTTATAAAATCACTCATCCAATAAAATTAAGACAAGTTTTAGGGTAATTTTTTATTATTTATAATATTATTTATACCCTTTAATTTCCTAATTTACCCTTAACTATGGTAATAAAAAAATACTAAAATATTGTTCATATTGTCCAAAAATAAAAGGGACTGATTTACTAAATTTTTAAATTATGATTAAAAATATCGAATCCATTTTTAAAAATTCAAAAAACACATAATTGAATAAAATTAATTTAAAATTAATCTCATTGATGGAACGAGAAAACATGTTTTTAAGGTGAAAACATTCAAAAGATTAAAATGTTTTTATATCCAAATTCAATGTGAAATTGATTAAAATGACATAAATTGTATTAAATGATATAAAATAGATATAATTATACTTTAAGTCCAATAAAAAATATAATTTAACACTATAAATTATTTATATATGAAAACAATTGTTTTCAATTAAAATTTAGTATTTTTTCCCATTCATCAAAACATGAAACTTATCAAAAAAACTACCAAAAATTCAACAAAAGTAAATTTTGTTATTCTGATCTAAAATAATAAGTTTTTTATGTCAAATAGAATTTATAAAAGTGCTAAAAACTATATTTAAAATAAGTTTTCTATCAAAAGGTGGCAAAACTTCCTTTTAGAAAAATACTTCTTTTATGTGTAAAATTGAATTTCTTCTTATATCATGTCTAGAATACACATAAGATTAATGTTAAACATTATATTAAATAATATATATATATATATTTCATTAATATAATCCAACAATATTTATTTGTTAATTTATTTTTATAAAACACACTTATGCACATTTAAATAATTTTTCAGAAAAACATATCCTTTTATCTTAAAAACAGTTTTAAATTCATTAATAATTAATTAGTCAAAGAATTATATATAAATTTTTAAACCAAAATTTCATTATTTAGTTAGACCTATTCATACCCTCCATTCTAATGGCGAGGTTATAATGGTAACATTTAAGTAATAATATTTAGTTGTTTTTTTAAGCTTGATGTGGCGTATCATGTACGCTATCGAACATAGTGTTTATTTCTTAAAATATTGGGATGTTACATTCTCACCCTTTAATAAATTACATCGTCAAAATTTGAACTATTCCTTGTTAACCAGGTTTTTACTATTCGAAATGCCTTTATTGAAATACCACATCAAAAAAAGGATTAATAAAACAACTAATTTAAAATAAAGAAAGGGTAGTAAGAAGGTCACCTAATATAACACATACTAGAGTTCCATGTAAGAAAAAAGTGGACATAGAAAAGAAAAAAAACTATCATGTTCTGATGGAGAGTGACAAAGAACATGGTCATGAGAAATTTAACAATCACAAAACCATAAATATGTGATGGGTTAAAAATGTCATTGATTTATCAGTAAGAAAAGTAAACGGATAATGTTTTTGTTTAAAGATTATTTTCATAGAGTTGAGGAATTATTTTACTACCTGGAATAAGAACATAAGAAAATATACTTACTTAACAAGTAGAGTTTCATCTTTTATTCAATTTCCACCACAAACTCATTTTTTTCTCCAAATGATGAGTATTAAAGATGATTTTTTTATGAGTGAAGCACTAGGATAAACTTCTAGATAATCACATAATCCAAACCATATTAACTATATATTTCTCCTATCGTGAAACATTAAATAAAACCAAAATGTTTAGGATAATATAAGATAATTCACAAAAAAGAATAAACCTTTATATGATGAAAAACTACATTACTCTCCAAAATTAAATAGTAATACCCAAAGTTCAACATAGACCATTCAACAAATAATTAACCTTAAAATTCCTCAAAAATATTCTAGACTAATATTGAAACCAAAAAAAATTAGAAGGATATGATTATATAAACTTCAAAGATAGTATTTTTTCACCAAATAAAATCAATTAATTTTAAAGTATCATAACAAAAATTTAATTTCCTAAATCATATAATCTCCAAGATATTCTAACCATTTCTATAAATAACCTGAATCACCATAATTCCACAAAAAAAATTTATTTGACTCCAAAAGATAATTCAATCTTTATTGCCCAAATAAAATCTCATAGTATTATGTTTACCTTGATCATATAGAGTTCCCAAAATAGTGAACATATTCTTAAATAACAATAATAACTTAATCCCCAAATCAATTTTTAATTTCAAGTTAATCTCTATAATAAAACATATGTTCCCGAAATATAATTACCCACAATTACCTGAAAAAATAAATATCTCCAAAAATACTGTTAATCACCTAAAAATGTCATAACATAAAGCCTAAAAATGGTTTCTAAAACATTAAAATTATTATAAAACATAAAATTATAAACCCATAATGATATCCATAACCCTTAAGAAAACATCATAATCTCCAAATTTTTCTAAACCCTCCTTTTATTCAAACTGTAAGGACCAAGCCTTAAACATTACATATTATATTGGTTTTGAAATAGATTTCACATTTTAGGATCTTTTTCAGTTTATTGTTTTAGATAATTCAGAAAAAAAAATTCAAATTAAACCCATACATTACATGTGGACACTCTCAGTATCCATTTTTTCCACCAAACAAAGGTATTTAAAAAAACATGGTTTCTTTTTATGAAAAATATTCACAATTGTCTCCTTGATCTCATACTTGTTCTTAATATCACTTAAACCTTATGAAAAAATATCTAAAAATTGGGATGAGAACAAAAATCTTAGTAAGGGACATAAAAAATAAAGAAAGAAACTGTTAGTTTATAATTACTTATAAACTCATGAAAACATTTTCAAAAAGTTATACTTTTCACCCAAAAAACATATGTTCTTTAGCATACCTCATGAAATCATAAGTTTCCTATAAAACTTTATAGTGAACATAAAGAATAAAGATAACTTTTGGAATCAATTCTATATCACTCTTACAGTAGATCTCACAGCTACATAGGGAGTAACCTTTATGGTTATATTTGGAATACCCACCACAATATATTCTCTTAATCTCTTCGAAGAAACCCTACCAGTTAACTTAGTCTCATTACCCAATGAATTGGAGAGATATAACGAGATCACTCACCCTCATTTTATCATGGAACCACCTGTACTAATAAAAAATGCCCAAGAACCAAAATATTATCATGACACATAAATATTATATAAAATAAAAATAACTTTTCCAAATTAAAACCACTTTTCATTTTTTTAGAAAGTCACGTACTCATAAATGAAGACAATTTATTTGAAAGTAAAATTATAAACTTGTAAAGGAATCATAAAAACATTAAATTGAAATGAAATTGGGAAATTATATTTATTTTTTATATTTTAAAAAACATTCTTTGGATTTTGTAAAAATAGAATAAAGAGTAACCTTAAAAGTCATTTTTTTAAAAGAAAGTCCCTTACATAAAACTTGAAAAATATCCATTTTTTAAAACATTTAATAAAAATTTGAAATTTTCAATTTTAAAACATTAATTTCCATATAAATAAATTTCTAAAAAACATTTTGAAAATATGAATATAAAAGAGAAATATTTATAAAATAAATCTTTAAAACATTTAAAATGGGGTTTTTAATTAAAAATTACCTTACAAATATCATATCATTGAAGTGACAATTAATCAAATTAATTGATTATGTGTATCCATTGTAAATCCAATTAAAATAATGTAAATATAATATAATATATTCAAAATTCATTTCACACATAATCTTAGCATGACATAATCAAGAAGTATAAGTTTAACCTAATTAATGGAAATTGAGTTATGAAATCTCTTACTACTTTGTAGTCAGTCAAATTGTATGCCACATGAAAGAGTAACATTTATAAAAAAATTAAATATCATGAGAATAAATAAATTCATTATATAACATGTAAATGGGTAGTTATATACACCTCATAAAATTATATTGGTGCATAACATCAAAAATATGTCTTAATGAATGAAAATCGAGGTGTAGTCCCTTAGCTTGAGTTCAACTCAACACGTACAATATATATATTCCTAAATAATAAACTTAGGTTAATTATTTAATTTATTTATAACCTCTTTCAATTTTATTATTCCTTTTATATCAATTATTATCATGTTATAACAATTACTTAATTATTTAGATTCATGTCGGATGTTTTGACGATATTTAGTACTTGAGTCCAAAATGAATTTGGTATGATGTTAATAGTCAAAGTGGTAATTATTCCATAATCTATAGAATAATATTGATGAAATTATTATAATTTTTATACATAAACTATACTTTTAAATCAAACCATTAAGTACGGTTATGAAATATGAACTATGTTATAATCATGAAGACGGTAGGTCGTATGTACGCATGAGTAATGTTTTCATTTTTCAATGATCATCATGGAAAGAAGATAAATATAATATTATATATATAATTATCATAATATAATTAATGTAATATTAATCATTTAAATATACTTATATATATCATCCATGTGATGTGGTGATGAAAAACGAATCACATCGCTTTGTGGAGATGATACTTCACACGTACGCACGAATGACGTTATCATTTTTACATGCATGGAATGATAAGAAAATAAATGATTTATTTTTATTTAATAATGATAAATATGTCATGAATATAATATATAAACATTAATTCCATCATTATAACCAGTCTCGAGATGCGGTGATGGAAAATGAATTATATCGGTTCACAAGGTGGTAGTTCGTCGTATACATGAGTGATTAATTATTTTCTTATTTGATGGAAGTGGAAATGGAATTTAGTTATGATATTAACATAATGAAATATTATTATATTTATTATAATGGGTTTATTATTTAATACGGTTGAAAAATATTTTAAGGAAGTGGAGAAGAAATAAAACAGAAATTCTTGATTAAAATAATACCTCTTCTTTAGGCGATCTCCTTTTCATAACACCTTAAAACCACTAAGGATGGTTTTCTATATAAAATAAGAGATTTATAACGTGGTTATGGATTATAGTAAGGGATTTGGGTAGATATTTTTAGAACCAAATTGGTTTTGAAATGTGAAAAAAGAGATTATTGGGTACCCTTTTATAAGATAAGGGAGGGGCACTCTTGGAATTCTTCAAAATATTAAATTAATAGAAATTAATTTTACAATCAAAATAGATCCAAATTTATTTATTTATAATATTGTATGATTTTTTTTATAAATAAATTCATCCAATGAAAATTATACAAGTTTTGACTATTTTTTAATCCTTATCATTTTGTTTTCACCCTTATTTAACCTTTTTAATTCTTACTTTGACAACATGTGTTTTTATTCCTTAAGAGTTAATATTGTAACTATAAAATACAAAACGAACCAAAAATGGATAATTTATGAAATTTTAAACAATATAAAAATAATTTTTCTGAATATTATATTTTAATTAATTTTATATCATTTAATAAATTATTATTTATCTAAAAATATCATTTATATCAATTTTGACAGTATTCATTACTTGACTTTCTAAAAATATCATAACAATATAATATATTCAAAAAAACTATATTAAATAATAACTAACATGTAAAATTTATCTATATAACTATTTTATAATATTAATTATCTCAAATTATATTTATTTAAATATTTTTAATATCATTTATTTGATATTTTTATTAATTAAATAATTACTGTATCATCATTGTGTAAGCCTTTAAGGTAATTATTTCTCTTCTAAAAATTAAAAAAAAATATTATGATGAATATAGAAATTTTATATTTTAAAATACTATTTATAGTTGAAAATATCCCCAATATGACCCCATATTAAAAATATTTCACTTGTTAAGAACAAAAGTATCACAAAATTGACTTTTATTTGAAGAAATGAAATAAGTGGATTTTATTCATCCAAGTTTCTTCAAGTGATTAAAAAATTGGAACAAGGATGATTTTTTTAAAAACTCACTCAACCAATAAAACTATTACAATTTTAAGGATAATTTTATATTATTTATAATATTATTTTTATCCTTATTTACCCGATTTACCCTTAATTGTGGTAATAAAAAAATATAAAAGTTATTATTCATATTGTCCAAATATAAAAAGGGAACTATTTAATAAATTTTTAACTTATTATTCCAAATATTGGATCCATTTTTAAAAATTCAAAACATTTAATTGGATAAAATTAATTTAAAATTAATCTCGTTGATGGAATGAGAAGATGAGTTTTTAAGGTGAAAATGTTCAAAAGATTGAAATGTTTTTATATCCAAATTCAATGTAAAAATGATTAAAATGACCTAAAATGGATTAAATGATATAAAATTGATATAATTATAAATTAAAACCAATCAAAAATATAATTTAACACTATAAATTATTTAGATGAAAAAGTTGTTTTCAATTAAAATTTAGTATTTTCACTATTCATCAAAACATGAAACTTATCATAAAATACCAAAAATTCAACCAAAGTAAATTTTGATGTTAAATTTTAAAATAATAAGGTTATTATATAAAATATAATTTATAAAAGTGTTAAAAACTTGATTTAAAGTAAGTGTTCCATCAAAAGATGGCAAAACTGCCTTTTTAGAAAAACAATTCTTTTATGCATAAAATTGGATTTTTTATTATACCATATCTAGAAAACATATAAGATGAATATTAAACATTAGATTTAATATATTATATATTTATATCATTAATATAATACAATAATATTTATTTGTTTATTTATTGGTATAAAACACACTTATTCACATTTAAATAGTTTTTCAGAAAAACATTTCCTTTTATTTTAAAAAGGGTTTTACATTAATTTATAATTAATTGTCCAAATAATTATATATAAATGTGTAAATAATATTTCCATTATTAATTTATTCATGTTAATACCCATCATTCTAATGGATAGGTTATCATAGTAACATTTAAATAATAATATTTACTTTTTTGTTTAAGCGCTATCTGGTGTATCATGTATGTTATCAAATATAGTGTTTCTTTCCTAAAATCTTGGGATGTTACAGATATATCCATGGTTGTAGACTATGGATACATCCCATTACTATAGTCTTCGACATGGGACCATGTCCACATTTTCACCATATAGCCACTAGGAAAGGCCCATGGCTATAACCTACTTTATGTGGGAGAGCTATAGCCATGGAAAATATGGATGTGTTGGTACTGTTATTTTAAGAAATAAGTTTTCAATGGGTTTTGAACTCCTTCCCATTCCTATAATTAAAAATAATCTCCCACTCAACTTACTTTATTTTATATATATATACTTATCTATATATATATATAATACTTTATAAACAATAGTATAGCCATGGTTGACCATGAATACAGGGTCAGGGTGGGAGAACTATATCCATGGTCCTCTATGACCATAGATACATAGTATATTTGTGAAGTCTAGTAGCCATAGTCATTTATGGTCATGGATACTGGGTATATTTTCAAAGACCTATAGCCATGACCATATTTGACTGTGGATATAGGGTCGGGGTTGGAGGCTTATAGCCATGGTATTCTATGATCATGGCTATATGGTCCATTTTTGAAGGTCTATAGCCACGATTATATAATACCATGGCCATAGGCTCTTTACCATGGAAATATCATGGTAAAATACCTTTCCTACCATGTTCATGGGAAAAAATGTAGCATATATCCGCATTCATATAGGACTGTAGTTATAGCCTCATGGAAGTGGGTCGATTTTCTAGTAGTGATAGTTTATTCCTTGACATTTCTTAAACCCTTTAGATACTATACGTGTATTACAGGTACTCACTTTACCTTCCATGTATAGTTTCTTATTGAATTCCCATTTTCACCCAATGGGCTTTATATCTACCAGAGCTCATACTTGGTGATGATATATGGAATCCATCTTAGAATTCATGGATTCTTTGCATCTTGAAACTTCTAAGTTATTTAATTCCTCTTTATAAGACAACGGTTCATCGTCATCAACTAATAATGTTTCACTGTCCTCAATGACTAGAAAACCATATCTCTTTGGTTATTTTACCTCTCTAATGCTTCAATGAAGTACTTGTATATTTGGAATAATCACTTCTATGGGGTCTTGTAAAATTTATTCCTATGAAAACTCTTGTGTATCTTAATAATTTACTTCATCAAATTCAATATTACTCCTACTATATCTTTTTAATATGTGATCCCTCTCAATTAATACAGCATGTCTTACCACAATTACCTTCTTATTTAAGGGATTGTATAGATAATATCACCCTATTTATTTAGGATAACCTATAAAGATATAATCTATGAATTAGGGTGATAGTTTATTTCTATAATTGGCCTTAACAAATGGATCAAACCCCCATGCATGTAAATTTTAAAACATGTATTTATTCCCATACATTAACGCATATATAATTTTGGTTGTTTCTTTAGTTGTAACTTGGTTTAATATATGTGTTTTAGTCTATAATGTATATCCCCAAAAGGATAATGGAAGATCTGTATGAATCATCATCGACCTCACCACATCTAATAAGGTTTGTCTCCTCCTTTCACTAATATCACTCCATTGTGCTGAATAAGGAGGATTGAGTTAAGATATAATCTCAAACTCCCTAATATAATCTATGAACTCTTGGTTAAGATATTCTCCACCTCAATCTAATTTAATTTTATTTATCTTCTTACCAAGATTATTCTATAATTAATTCTTGAAATCCTTAAATTTATCAAAGGATTCAAACTTTTACCTAATTATTTAGAATATATATATCTACTCAAGTAATCAGTAAAAGTTATAAAATATGAGTATCCACCAATAGATTCAATTGGAAAACATTCATACACATCTGTATGAACCAATTCAAATATCTCTATATCCCTTTCACCCTTTCCATCAAATGGTGGTTTGGTCATTATTCCTTGAAAATAAGAGTGAAATTTTTCAAGTGGTTTTAGTTCAAAAGAAACTAAATAACCTTCTTGATAGATATTTTTCAAGAACTTATAATTTACAAGAGAAAGTCAGTGAAGCCTCAACTGGGTGTGATATGGATTGGGTGAAATTGATTTCTTATCGATTTTCAAAACTTGGTTTTCATATTATATTATATAAAGACTATTATTAATATGTTTCATATCATAAAAAATGATATATTTATAAAATTAGTGGATTTTATTTCCAAATTTGAATACAAATCCATCCACATCCAAACATCATGTGAATATAATGTTTTTAGAAACACTATACACAAAATAATAATTCTTTGAGACTATAATTATTCCTATTAGAAATGTAAGGTGGTAGTCTCCTATAGTCAAGGTAGACAGTTTTTATCCTTTAGAAGCTTGAAGATCCACCTCACCTCTAGAAAACTTCCTAAATCTACTTGATTCGTGTATTTAGATAAAAATTTGAGAACTGAAAGATATATCTAATACCCAAATAGTAGATATGGAAATATTAGACCTGATGACAAATTCACTTGAATTTTTCACTTGCTTCTTCATGGTAGTGCAATTATTCTTCTAGTGGTTCTTCTTTCCACATGAAAAACATTATACATTTTGTTCCCTTTCCTTCCACTTGATCTCCCTCTTCTTGTAAGGTCGGTGCGAGTATGCCTTAGGATTTGAAGTAGTCTTAGGGACCATCTCTTTTCTCTTCCTCTTATTCACCATAAGGAATCTAGGTTTTTTATGCCTCATATTCTTATCAACTTGGAAAATTAGGGTGAGTAATTTCATGAGTGAATTCTCAATGTTATTCATATTATAATTCACAATAAATCTAGATAAGTTCTGAGGTAATGATGAAATCATGATATGAGTTCTGTATGATGAACCTTATCTACAATTGCATGTGAAAAGTTCCTTATATATATTGTAATGCTTGTGTATTCACTTCTCTTGATAAAGATCATAGAGAGGTATAACATGTTTTATGCATCCATTTTCTCATGCAGCTTTTGGATCTCACTAGACATTGAAGATAACATGAGTCACTATAAATCCAATGCATCATATTCATGCTTCTAGAAGCCTATTTTTTATTTGTCACTAGCCTCCTCAGAATGATCTTTATATAAAATAGGGTAATATAACAAATAGAATTTTCACTCAAAGTGTAGTACAATAAATAAGAACTTATACCACTTATGTAAATTCATGCTAGTGTAAAAATTATCTTTATCTAATATTGATCATGGTGATAATGTATTAGTTATATAACTTTTCATTTTCTATAGAAAAACTAAAATAAGATTTTGTTACATTGTCTTGATTACCAAAATGTGACGTAATAAATTTTATTTTATTAGTGTCTCACTATTTTATAAAATCACAATATCCCTCACTATTGGATTCATAATACCCTATAACATAGATATTATAGTGTAAAATATCTATATTTCCCTTCTCATAACCCAGACAAGTTCCTGGTCAGTTACTCGAAGGTATTTAGGTAGGTGGGTCTTTCCAACTATATTAACTTGTGGTTCCTTGATCCGTTGAGTGGACTCCCAAATTTTGAAATCCTAAACTAATATTTTCTCAACACTTTCCTCCAAGTTACACCAATTCTTATTGTATAAACTAATATTTATTCTTACTTTGTTCATCCAACACAAAAATTTCATTAGAACTCCCTAATAAAAGGAAGTGTCCTGAAAAGGTTCAAACTAACACTTTGATCTATGGTTTCATCCGAAATCAAGTAAGAAGGTGTTTCTAACTTAATATTTTACTTGAGGGATTTTTATCTTATGTATAAATATTATTTATTTTATCCTTCTTACATGCTTGTTTATATTTTTTGGATTTTACATAAGTGATTAACCATGTTTGATAAAATAATTTACGTATAATAAATTTATTTTATTCTATCTTACAATATTTGTTAATCCATTTATTTTATATGGTCGTGATAGATCATCTATTAAACATAAATAATTAAACATTAATCGGAATAAAATAAAATGAATATGTGTGGGATTATCATCAGCTATTATATTTCTCAGTTTATTGAGTAGATGATAAAATAACCCTTAACCCTAGAGTAATAACTCTCGGAACCATGGTTGGTTCATATTTGAGGCATTTCACCTATTCACTTATGTATTTCCTTTTTTGGTTTCACCATATCTTTAAACTAGAACTTCTTCCACTGACCTGGGTTATCCAACCTTTAAATATGTTTTAATTGTATGCACATGAGGGGAACCAAGGGTATGCGGTTACATAAAAGAAACATTTACACACATTATCATTCATAATAAGAGGAGAGGATGATTAATATATCATTGATTTAATTTAATAATAATTATTAAAAAAACAATTCAATGATAATTTAATTAAAATAAATCCAACACAAACATAGGCAATTAAATCTCATGATCATCCAGGCATGAAACGAGTGTGAATTTAAAATTAGTTAACATTTATTTCAATTTGTTATTTATTAATAAAAATCAAAAAATAAATAAATAAATTATATTATTAATTAATTAATTAATTTATCTTAATTTTTCATCTAAATGGACTTGAAGATGCTCATCTTTAATGAACTGACTTGGGATTCCATCTAAAACAGCACCTAACTCAGTCTTCCACTGGACCGAAGGGAATTTTTGATCCCCAAGGGCCAAAAACTAGTTTCTTGGTATCAAATAATATCTTATTTGGAATGATTTCACCAAAATAAATTAGATTTAAAGCATAATGGTCTTTTCACTATAAATTCTGGCATGACTCATCCATAAGTCAGACATCTATTCCAAAATCAAATATACAAAAATAAGTAGGCAGATATAACAATTTAATAATTTAAAGTAATTTTAATCCCTCCACTCACCCTCAACTCCCTCCACATAAAAAACTTCCATCAGTATCCCTATACTCCACATATATAATGTGTATCCCCCAACAAACATAACTGAAAAAATGGCCAGTGTGGTAAGAAAGTTAAATAAAACACAATAAATTCTATCCTTTGAGTAACCCCTCAAGTCACACCAATTAATCCCATTTTCAAAAATTATCTATGGGAAACAAGTTTTATAATTAAATCATAAACTGAAATTTATATAGGTGTGAGAAAAAACAATCTTAGTAGGTTACCACTCACCTTTCCACATATACAAATTTTAAATTAAAGATCTATTTAAGCTAGTTTAAAATATATTTAGAAATCATGTTTTTCAAACATAAGTTCATAAAAACTGATATCATATCCATATCCATTTTATAAACTTTAATTTTTATTTTTCTTAAATTAAAAAAGTCACTTTAAATACATTTCCTCATCTCAATCTGTTTTAAAGTTCCAAAACACCCACCTTTTCAACCACTTTAAAAATCCACATTTAAACCCATTAATCCAAAACGTTTTTCTAAACATCATTTAAAACCATTTAAAAGGTAAAAAATCAAAGCTAGGGGTTAGATCATGTGTCATATTTAAGAAATGAAATACACCATTCAAATCATTTTACCAAAATTATTTGTAAAATAAACTAAAGACCAAACTAAAGGTCAAATATAAGAACGTGTGACACTAGTAAATAAATAAAACATTCCAAATTAACCAATCAAGCAAAGGGTGTTGTGAAAAAAATAATAAGGGATAAAATAGAGCATAAATATAATGGGATCCACTAAGACACCCTAAAAAGAATCTAATAATCCTGGGTAATCTCCTAGAATTCATGTAACATGGTCTTAATTGGTGACATAGAAACTAAGTCAACACTAAAGAACCTGTCACATCTTCAGTAGTCCCATAAAACTATATAAGAATAAACCCTCATAGGAACTCACTACTACCCAAAGAAACAAAATAATATCTCCTATTATCTACCTTAGTATAGCATCCAAACTTTGTTCTACTAGCTCTCTCATCCTAGTGGGCCACTCTCCCTAGTTGACACACAATCTACACTAGGGATTTTACTTACTCAGATCTCTACCAAGTCTCCTATGAATTCAATGACACATATAAATATAGGTGACAAATCAAATTGTCATAAGTAATAGTGGTTTAAAATTTAACTTCAAACCATTCTTTCCAAAAATATTCATCAAGAGTCACTCTTAAAAATCAATCCAATAATTTTTCTAAAGAAACATGCTCAAGTACAATTGTAAATAGATTTAAAGAACAAAAAAATTTCATTAATATATCTAAGGGTTAAAAATACCACCATTAAATTTAACTCACAACAGAAATGGTGTTAAATAATCTATAAAACACTCATTTCTTTTAAAACAATCCTTAAAACACTTTAAAAATACTTGGCATTTCAAGTGACACTTTATATGAAAAGAAAAACCTTTAACAGTTCACTTTGAAAACCAAAAACCCTTTAAAATCTTAAAATACATTCATAAAGGCCATTCAAGAAGTTTATCAAACACATGGTTTGCACGGTTTATTAAAACAAATTTAAAACCAAACTTTAAAGTGAAAAACCCCATCATTTTCCATGAAAATGATAAAGAAACACAAAACTTTCCTTAGAATTTCAATAAACACATGCAATACTGCTATTAGAAAATTAAAACAAGGATTTATAACACAATACACAAATTTTTATAACATCAAAATTTTGAACATAGTAAAAACCTACATCGATTCAATAGTGTATGGTCTGAATTTTTGAAAATGGGATAAATAAGACTCAGAAAATGGATTGCATGCCCTAAAAGAAAGAAACCCATAAAAATATAGTTAATATGAAACCCTAGGGTTTTTAAAAGTGGGGGAGCATCAATGGGTAAGGAAGAAACTAAGGAAAAAGTGAGAAGAGTGGCAATATGATTCATACCTAAGAGGTTTGGGTTTTAATCACCACGGAATCATGATGAAATTTCCAAAGGAGAGGAGTTTGCAGGAGGGAGCTGTGCAAAAGGGAGTAGGTCTCAGCCAGGAAGTTCATGATGAGAGTTAGAGGGTGAGTGAAAGGTTTTGGACTTTTTTTTTAATTAGTGGAGTGAAAACCATAAATTTCATAAATAAAAATAAAAAATATTCTTGACCCATATAGTTTGGTTGCAAAATTTACAAAATCATGCAACAGTTGTGAAAAGGCTACTAAAACCCCAAAAAACCTCACATGGTTTCTCATAAGATTAACATAGTTTAACTAGTCATGAAATAATCATTAAAAATGGTATTTTCAAGTGCATTCTCCAAATGCACTGTTTCTACCCTGTTACTCCTAACCATGTGAAACCCAGACAACACCCAAAAAGTACCCAAATTTTGTAAATACCAAGAAAAAAAAATTATTGGAACTAATAAATAACCCAAATTAATATAAATTAATATAAAATTAACTCCACATTGGTATAAAGTATGTCACAATTCTCCCCACCATGACACTTTATACCCCTATAAAATATTAGGTCAAAGTAGAAGGATAGAAAAGACTTAGAATAAATTCTATCTAACAAAAATCACATCCTATATGATGGGATCCCTAGACAATGGATACCTAATATAGGTCTCTAAACTATTTTATAATTTATCTAAATTTTTTAAAATTGAATATGTTACACACCTTGAAATGAACCACTACTAAAACCCATGATTCCACTAAAAACATGAAAAACCTCAATCCACTACAAAGATCAATTTCTATTATAGATCTCAATCAAAACCATAAGGAGAAAAAAACTCCACAAACAAGACTAACCAAAACCAATATGGGTATAACCTGAGTCACCATGCCCCACTAAAAAAAACTAGAACCTCAACCATATGGGCACCATCACATAGAAAACCATAAAATAATCATAACCCATAGGTACTTATCATAATAACATCACTCTTATCCACCTAAACATGGATCCCTAGGTCTAACATGTCTCATCTATCAAGGATAAATCCCTTAAAATTCTAATCCAAAAGCATTTATCACAACCATACCATGAAAAAATGCATACAATATCAATAAAACAAACAAGGAAGACAATTTAATTACCATTAACCATGTACATCAACAAGAAACTAATTAAAATCCAAAAATAAGGCACAACCTAGAAGGGAAAACCAAAATATCACAAAACTAACTTAACACATCCCAAAACAACAAAATAAGCGCAAATGATCTTGAATATGCCTCGACATTGAATAGAATATTTCTAACCTTGGGTCATGAAACCATATGAAGGTTAACTCAAGGAAAAAATCATGGTACACCACAACATTGAGACTCAAAAAATAAAACCTCGTCCTAGTAGCACCCATAGATGACTAGAAACAACCCACCTCTCTCTGTTACCCCAAGAATACATCCAAGGAATCCCCATTCTCTATGTATTAAAAAAAACCCCAATCATAGAATTTAACACAAATACAGAATCACAAAAACAATTTCACAAGGAACAAAAAAAAAGAGAGGCATGAACATTCCAAATCTCCCACTTCTCACCTAAGAGAAACCAAAAGAACACTTGAATCACGCACCAATGAAATCCACCTTAAGAACACATGGATCTAAAATCACCTATAAAAACTATTCAAAACAAACAATCATCCCATGATAAAACATACACCCAAAATTCTAAGAATATTGATCCTCATTAATTTATCCAACTAACTAAGGATCATCAGCCTAATTATCCAATACAACATACATGATTTCCTAGAATACTACTAGACAACACCATCTTGGATAATTTTAAGGAATATTATTTAAAGGAGTAATCAACATAATACCTTCGCTTAAGACCTTTCTAGGAGGCACACTCTAAATGAAAAAAACATGACTCAAATATGGTCATGCATACTAAATCACACTAAATAGTCTCAAATAAAATAAGGGAAAATCCAAAACTTTTCTTTTAAAACCATGACCCCTTAATGAGGAGTCCTAAAAATTATTTCAAAAGAAACTCATATTTTTACAATGGGTTGGATTCCCAACTCCTATAATTAAAACATTTACACAAAATCCATTTATATTGAATAACACTTTGCATCCTTTGAAATGTTTTAAAATCATCCACTGCTAACTTTTCCATTTTAAAACCAACTATTTCCAAAAACACACCCCAAAAAGGAGTTACAAACATATTATGCTTAGTATATCAAAAAAAATCAAGAAAAAAAATTGGATTTGATTATGAAACCTATAATTTTAAATAAAAATCCCAATTATTCTTTATAACCAATCTCCAAGGATCATTTAAAATAAAGAACATTTACTTCACAAAAAAAATGAACCTGTTTTTAAAAACAAAACATTCTTTAATAATTTTCCAAAAAATGATTTTTTTATCAATCCCTAGAGAAAATTTCAAATCGAAATCACTTTTATTTAAATACACTATTTATAAAAAACCCAATTTATTAAAAAACCCTACTTTCACACACAAAAATTAATTTTCACAACACCTATACAAAAAATAGTCATTTCATAACTATAAACCACATGTCAATGTATCACAAAGATCCCTTCATTTCACCCTCTTCATGGGGTTTCACCTAAAGGAAACCTAAATATCAATCCCAGTAGAATATAAAACCATGAATGTCTTATCTTTCAGGTTGATGAACCATGTTCTAGTCATGCATCATCCCTGAATATGTTTCCAAAAACAAGTGTTGGGTATTTTCAGGGTTTGTTGGTTCATTTGAGCTAACCTGGAATCACTGGTTCTTTCTCCATTCTCATACAAAACTGTAGAAGTTCACAATGTAACTCACAAATGTTAAGGACCAAAAAATCATCCTAAATAATCAATATAAAATCTTAACTTCAAAATTCATATCCCTACTTCCTATGGAAACTCAATTTTCATCATGATAGGTGGTGATCACGCACCCACTCACAACCAACCTCCTAAGTCATGATAAACACCATATATTTTATTCTATAAAAATACACCCCAAATGATAAGAGGGATTCTCAAAACCCTAGGCTCCTTTCATAAAACTTAGCCTCTAATGCCATTTGTAACAGACCTATCTGGATTACCATCTAAACCAACACCCAACCTAGTATGCTACTAGCCCTAAGGGTGTTTCTGATCTACATGTTATGGAAACTAGTTTGTGGGCATCAAAGAACACCTCATTGGGAATTATATGACAACCCTTCTTTTTTATTTCACACTTAAACATGATTTATTACATAAACTTCACTTGATACAACATAGAATATTGAGAGTTCTATTGTCTTTTGGGATTAGGATCATTACATAACAACTTAGAACATGAAATGCAACATCTTTATTGAAAACTTCCTTTACATGACCACTACATTCCCTCATACTTAGCATTGCATAGGATAACCTGAGGACATGCATGAGAAAAGGGTGATCTATAAAGCCCAGTAAGGGAATAAACATTAAATAACATGAGTAATACAGTACATGTTATACAATAGGCATATTAATGGAGCACAAGAGAAAAAATAACATAAAGTAATGATAAATCATGATAATCATAACATGGAAATGTGGCAACAACACTTAACATGGAATTAGCATGATCCAAGGATCATTACACATGGAGCATGAGTAAACCCCCATTGCACATGAAGAACGAGTAAAACCTCATTTAACTTGAACTATCATGAGTCAAAACCCATTTCACATGACGTATCATGATACTATACTTTACCCAATGCATTGGAGCGCTATCAGGGCACACCCTTCTTAAACATTTCATTTCACGCATAAGTGTTCCACATGGATCATGGAATCAATCAACATCATAAGTTATTCCATGATTAAATAATGTGAAATAAATACATAAAAGTACCATTAAATATGTATTTGTGTATAAAGGTGAATACCCTTGATAAATACATGGGTATGGTATTCACTACATAATGATCTTGGCTTGGAAAAATGCGGTGCAATTTTAGCAGCATAACGGCGTGACATAAGGATTCATGAAAATGATTGATGAGAGATAAAAGGGTGTATCATAATATATACATGAAATGGACAGTAAGGGGGTCATATAGATACATTTCCCAACAATCGTAATGGAAGTTAGATGCATAATACAAAATAATTACTTGGATGTAAAAGAGGAGAGAGAAACCCCTCAAGGAATTTTGGCATGGTAACGGGTGTACATGGGAGGCATTGATGAGAGAGAAATGGGTCTCACATCATCCAAAAAAAAGAGTACAGTATGGGGGAGGTGTGAAATCATACCCCAATATTTGTAATTAAAAACAAAATGGCATAACAACTTAAATAAAATTGGACAAAAATGAGAAAGGAAGAAATCCCTTACTTGGAAGTGTGATCCCAAAGGCTTGTAAGAGGCTTCAGAGAGGCTTCTTGGGAGCTTGGGGCACCGTGGGAGGATTCTAGAGATAAAATGGAAGAGGTTGGATGAACTCAAAAAGTCTTTGAGTGAAGAGGAAGTGGGAGCTTGGGTGGGTTTATATAGGAAAGGAGAGGGAATTCTTTAATATTTAGGTTTGGGTCACCACACATTAAACTAATCAATACCACAAACCAGCCCATGGTTTTTTCCCATGGTTTTTTCTGAATTGGAGTGGAAAAAAATATTATATAAGGACAATGGCCTAACTTTTTAAAATATTTAGGGTGCTTATGTGGAGGTGAGTCACACTCTTAAGGAAATTCATTTAAAAACTGAAAATGTTTTTTAACTCTTGGAGGGTCTACTAAAGTTTTGTAAAATAAATAAAACAAACCTAAAAAACATTATTTTAATGCTAAAACATATATTGGCTGAACATATCATTTATATTATTTTATTACATCACTATTGGGTCATTATGATGTCATAAAACACATTATATATTTAAACGATATTTATTTTTTACCCAAAAATTCGATTGTCTCAGAAAATTATGAAAAATTCACCATTGCATAATTTTGACATCCTGATTCAAAAAATAATATTCATTTTAACTAAATAATTTTATAAATATGCGAATTTTTACTTTTAAAATAAAAACCGACATTTATCGAAAAATCATGGGTTTTGATAAAAATAGCTTTCAAACCATAATAAAAATTACAATTACATTCATAAAATTATAAAATCATTTATATTTAATAAAAATTAATTTAATAATAATAATATTTTATTAAAATATTATTTAATTCAAAAATACCTTAATTCATCAAAATAGATTTCTTAGTTGAATATTAACTAAAAATACTATTGGTGCTTTAAAAACTATTTACAAAGTAACAATAATAAAATGAATGCACATTATTTATAAAAAAATAATGTACATAGTCATATTGCTAGTGTAGCGACTTGGATTTTGGCCCTGTCAGACATTGGAATATTTTTATGAATAATTCCAGAGCTAGACGCGAAGACGGCGTGCGATTATGAGGCCCGGTGTGCCTGGAATTAATTTTATAAAAATATTAAGTATTTCTATACTATGCACATGGAGGGGGTGTGATATCTCCTAAAATTTAGTTTAGAATGGGAATCTGAGGGCACAATTGCATCTGGAACGTGCAGTTTACACTAGGCGAGGTGTAAACTTCGCGGGCGCGGGCCTGCTGTGGAAAACGCCACCAGGGGCGTTTTCGCAAATAAGTGGAAAAGCTGGTTTACGAGCGTCGTCTCAAATAAATTCTGAAAGGAGTCTTGGATCTCAAATCTGAGTCCACCATTGCATTCAGAACGGTGCATTTACCCTAGTGGTGACCTTAACTTTGTCTGCGTTGGGCGCGGAGTCGGGGGCGTTGCTTTAACTTGAGGTTTTTAAATAAAAAAGAAAAGAAAAAAACATTTCACTTCTCCTCCCTCTCCCACCCATGCACAGCGGATGTCCTCCCTCCTCCCCTCTCTGTTCTTCACCGATTCAAGCTCCAGGCGAGCGTTTTCAGCGTCGTTCGTTTGCGGATCCAGCTTCAGGGCGTCGCGGGCGCCATTCTGCACCCAAAGCGTCGGTGATCCGCCAACAGGTAGGCGTTTTACGTTTTGAAAATCCCGGATCCCAAATTTCTGCATTTTTCTCTGTTTTGAACCTGCAGATGAGTAGATTGGGTCCCGGGGGGCACGCAGATGCTTCTGGATCTGCGTTTGGACCTCTGAGGTGCCTCCAAAGGACCTCGGAAGGTTCGTCGGCGTGGCACCGGCACGGCGGCGCCAGCAGGGGCGGCGCACAGCGGCGCTCTGGCCCAGCCACCAGAGTGTTCCAGAACTGGTCGCCGCATGGCGGTGGCCGCCGGCCAGGGCGGGCCGGTCCGGGCCTGCCGGACCGACCGGTTCAGGCCGGTCCGACCACTTTTTTTTTACACGGGGGGTTTTAAACCCCCGTTTCTTGCAACCCAGGAGTCGGATTCGCGTACCGTCTGCGGCGACGCTACCCTGACGATGGGGAGAACCCTCAAGTGTAGGTTCGAGGGTTTAAATTTTCGGTATCATGTCCCGGGAGTTAGAAACGTCGTATAAAATAATAATATTTTATTATTTTACGACTTCGGGTCGTTGTAACTTCTACCTGGAGGGTCCGAATGACGTGCCATCAGTGGCGTTGAGACCCTGATGGTATGGAGGACTTTTTGAGATGGTCTCCAGGTGTTGGGACTGAGAACGGGGTGTGGGCCCCACGAGGCTGGGTTTTTGCGTTTTCGGAGAAACGCAACTTTCACACCAGGAGTCCGATTTTGACGGATGAATAGTCGATCCTATGTGCCTTTTCGAGAGGATCACAATGGTGCAATCCATTCGTTGAGTTTTAGAATCAAGGCATGGGCCCCACCTGAGCTGTCTTCAGTGAATAGTACCTTTTTCACCGGGTGTTCGTTTCGGACGAACGAGTAGTCGATTCCGCTTGTTTTTTCGAGGGGATCATCATGGTAGATCCGCTCGATGGGTTTCAGGATCGTTGTGTGGGCCTCACACAAGCTAGTTACGGTGAATAGTGAATTTTTCACCGGTGCTCCATTTCGGGCGAGTAAACAGCCTATCCTGTGTGTTTTTGGCATAGATCGCGATGGTGGCCTCAGTATCGGCCTTGGTTCTACGCAGTGTGGCATTGTTGCGGGTCGCTCGGGTTAGCGACGTTTGGACCAGTAGTGGTTGAGGGTACTCCCTTGGTTCGTTCCTACGAGGGTTCGTGCGGCATCACAACCTTCCTATAGGTTTGTGATCCTCTCGATGGGATGTTTAATTTGTTAGAGTTGTTCCATCCCTTCGGTGGGCCCGAAGCAGGATCCTCTAGTATCTTTTCCCTAGATCGGGTTCTTGGTATCGTTGTGATAGCTTATCCATGGGCGGTGATCCCCTATCTAGCTGGTTAAACCCGTAGGGTTGTGGAATCATGGGGATTATGATCCCCTACGCGATGGGCCTTAGTAGGGTTGTGGCATTGTCAGGTATACGATCCCCTACTCAGCATGAGGTGTATAGTAGGGTTGTGGTATCGTTGGTTATACAATCCCCTACTCAGCATGTGGTTTCGGTAGGGTTTTGGTATCATCAGTTCGATCCCCTACATTGCAAGTTATGCCAGATAGGGTTCTGGTATCGTCATGACAACCTTTATATGGGCGACAATCCTCTATCTGAGTGACGTGCTTCTGTCGAGTGCCAGATCAGGTTGTGGTATCCCCCAACGGACCCTGGGAGTGATCCCCTATCTGTGAGATCTTCGTCTACCTGAGTGGGTTCTGGTATCCCCTAGAGGACCCTAGGAGCGATCCCCTATCCGAGGAGTTTGGTGGTTATGTTGTTTCAGTGATGTTTCCTCAGTGATGCTATCCGACGAGCGTGATCTCCCGGGTGAGCGTTTGAGAGGTTTGTGAGAAACCCGATGGAGTGTATCTCTCGGATGAGTGTCATCTGGGATGATAGTGATTGTGTGGTGTGTTCTCCACATTGTGAACTGTTGTTGGTGACGAGGTCGATACCTCAGGTGGCTTGTTGTGTGAGTTGGGTATATCTGGATTGTTCATAGTGTATGTATGGGCATACACTTGAGTTGAGATGACTAGTTGTGTTTAGCCGAGTATGGTCGCGAGATAGAGTTTCTCTCACTTCTGGGTTCCCTCTGGTTGGGATAAGCATACTGTTGCCTTTCAGTTTCTCCCTTTTGTTTTGGGTTTTTAGGGTGCCTACTGAGTATGTTTATACTCACCCCTGCATGGGATTTGCCCGTACATGCTTGTGTCTTGTGCAGACCATAGGCCTTTCGACGGAGTCCCAGGAGGACCCAGAGCAAAAGGAGCTAAGTGAGAGAGACTGACTGGGATGTTTACTGGTGCAGTTCCAAGGGAACTTTCAGGCAGGTGTTTTGTGGTAGCGTTCCCCTTCTTCAGAGAAGGTTGGACGCGCTTTTGTAGTTTTCTTTTGGTGGGCCCTGTTTTTCCCTTTTGTACTTCTATTGTACTCTGGTTGTGGGATAGTTGTATGCATTCATTTACTTTACAGTTTTATATGTCTCTACACTATTGCATGGATGTGTATGTGGGTGTGTGTGTACAGGTACCTTGGGCTAATGTCTCCCATGTGTGTGATAGCCTTCTCGGCGCTAGACGCCCGCCCCTGGCCTATTGGAGGTGGGCTTGGGGAGTCGTGGCTCGATCCCCATTGGGTCGGGTCGTGACAGAGTGTTATCAAAGGGAGGTTCCACCTTTGGGATCTCAGAGCGTAGCTGGTCTAGCTGTGAGATTGGTTTGGGTTGCATAGCGGTAGTGTTAGGGCGTTTTGAGCTCGGCTTTCAGGCCAGGGACTCCAGTGTTGGTGTAGCGGCCGACGTATCCATACACCAAGACTGTGATAACCTGCCTTTAGACTCGGGACATTCGTACACTGGTCATAGGGACATAATGGTATATGCATCATATAGGACTGGGTTTTGGGGTTTTCCTTATCCTTCTTCAGTCAGCTCTCCAGATATACTCTTGGACTGTGATGCGTCTTGAATATATTTTAGTATGCCTCCACGATGACATCCAACAAGGGTTCCGTAGCGGGATTATGGTGATGATCTTCCCCGTGTATAGGTTGTGGACCAGGGCGTAGGTTCTGAGGCTAGACCTCCAGGTGGTCAGCCAGTTGATCCACCACCTGTCAAGCAACTGGTTGTGCCGGCAGTGTAGGATGAGGTTGCGCGCAGGCTGAGTGCACTGCACAAGTTCCAAAGGCAGCGACCTCTGAGGTTCCGGGGTGATCCAGACCCCCAGGCAGCTGATGACTGGCTTGAGGCAGTCACCCGAGTTTTCCACCTAGTGAGGACACCTCTAGATCAGATGGTGGTACTAGAGGTAAGCCTTCTACATGGTTATGTCGGGCGATGGTGGAGTTTGGTGATGCAGTCCCATGACGAGGAGATGCTCACGTGGGAAAAGTTTGAGCAGCTCTTCAGGGAGGAGTTCTATCCAGTGACGCTGAGGTCGGTGCGGATCCAGGAGATTCTTCAGCTTCGGCAGGAGGGCATGTCTGTGTCGGAGTACTCAGCGAGGTTTACAGACCTATCGCGCTACTCCCTGTATATGGTTTGAGACCCATTATTTAGGGCTCGGACCTTCGAGCAGGGCTTACGCAGGGACATCCGAGCAGGTGTAGTTTCCTTGTGCCTGCCCACCTATGCTGGAGTGCTGGAGCGAGAGTTGGTGGTGGAGAGCTTTCTGGCTGAGCAGATTCCCCCTGTTAGTGTTGGGAACGTGAGAGCTGAGACGTCGGCATTTGATATCCAACAACATACTCAGGGGTCTAGATGTGGCCGACATTTCAGGAGGTGACCCCAGGATGGAGGATCTGAGGCTCAGGGATCACAGGCCAGTTTTGGTTAGCCGCAAGAGAGGCGGTGTTATGCTTGCAACGGTCGGGGATATCTTTCTAGAGATTGTCTGACCCGTCGTGCTGCTGAGAGGGAGTCGGTCGATGTACCACCTTGGAAGAGGCAGCGTCTCGAGCAAGGAGGTTAGCAGGGGGCGGGCATGGAAATGGAGCTGGTGCAGCAACAGGAGGTGGTAGGCAGTATCAGTTACCACCACCCCCACCCCTTGGTGGTCCACGCCAAGCTTAGGGAGCTGGTGGCCGAGGGCGAGGACAGCTGCATGCCCTGGAGGCTATTGACCCAGAGGCTCCGCGGATGGATAGAGGTACGCCTTGTGTCTTTTATACTTTCTAAAATAGTTTGATAGACACTTTTTAGTGGTACACTTTTCTTTCCATTTCTTGATTGAGTTTTGTTCAGGGCGTTGGTAAGACCCTGTGTGGGTGTTGTTCGGTGTGCTTCGAATGCATGAGGAAGAGGGATCCTTCCCCCACTGAGACGCGTTTTTGTGATGCGATTAAAACCGTGCTGGAGAGTCAGTTCCTTCCAAAGCAGATAGTGTTGAGGTGTTGTGGATGAGTCCCTCTAACTTATGTGTTCGGGCATGGGTGTTGGTTGGCGAACTCGCTGGCGTGGGAGACCCAGTTGAGATTCCAGTCGCTTCCCTTGAGCTTAGGGCTTTTCGGGGAAGAAAAGTTATAAGGTGGGGAGGATTTAGAGACTCAGATTTTGGTCCTATCATACTTTGGAATATTTCTATGAATAATTCCAGAGCTAGCCGCGAAGACGGCGTGCGATTCCGAGGCTCGGTGTGCCCGAAATTAATTTTATAAAAATATTAAGTATTTTTATACAATGCACATGGAGGGGGTGTGATATCTCCTAAACGGTAGTTCAGAACGAGAATTCAAGGGCACGGTTGCGTTTAGAACATGCCGTTTACCCTAGGTGAGGTGTAAACTTCGCGGGGGCGGGCCTGCTGTGGAAAACGCCACCAGGGGCGTTTTCGTAAATAAGTGGAAAAGTTGGTTTACGAGCGTTGGCTCAAATAACTTCTAAACGGAGTCTTGGATCACAAATCAGAGTCCTTTGTTACATTCAGAATGGCGCGTTTACCCTAGGGGTGACCTTAACTTTGTCCGCGTTGGGCGCGGAGTCGGGGGCGTTGCTTTAACTGGAGGTTTTTAAATAAAAAAGAAAAGAAAAAAACATTTCACTTCTCCTCCCTCTCCCACCCATGCGCAGCGGACGACCTCCCTCCTCCCCTCTCTGTTCTTTGCTGATTCGAGATCCGGGTGACCGTTTTCAACGTCGTTCGTCTGCAGATCCAGCTTCAGGGCGTCGCAGACGCCATTCTACACCCAAAGTGTCGGCGATCCGCCAACAGGTAGGCGTTTTACGTTTTAAAAATCCTGGATCCCAAATTTCTGCGTTTTTCTTTGTTTTGAAGCTGCAGATGGGTAGATCGGGTCTCGGGGCGCGCAGATGCTTCTGGATCTGCGTTTGGACCTCCGAGGTGCCTCCGGCGGACCTCAGAAGGTTCGCCAGCGTGGCACCGGCGCGGCGGCGCCGACAGTGGCGCCAGAAGGGGCGGCGCACGGTGGTGGCCGCCAGCCAGGGCGGGCCGGACACTTTTTTTTACACGGGGGTTTTTAAACCCCCATTTCTTACAACCCAGGAGTCAAATTCACATTTTTTCTACGACGACGCGACCCTGACGACGGGGCGAACCCTCCGGTTTAAGTTTGAGGTTTTAAATGTTTGAGATCGTGGCCCGGGAGTTAGAAACGTCGTATAAGATAATAATATTTTATTTTTTTACGACTTCGGGGCATTGTAACTTCTACCTGGAGTGTCCGAACGACATGACGTCAGTGGCGTTGAGACCCTGATGGTACGGTGGACTTTTTAAGATGGTTTCCGAGTGTTGGGACTGAGAACGGGGTGCGGGCCCCATGAGGCCGGGTTTTGGCATTTTCAGAGAAACGTAACTTTCGCACCAGGATTCTGATTTTGACGGATGAATAGTCGATCATGTGTGCCTTTCTGAGATGATCGCAATGGTGCGATCCGTTCGTTGAGTTTCGGAATTGAGGCATGAGCCCCACCCGAGATGGATTTGGTGAATAGTACCTTTTTCACCGGGTGTTCGTTTCGGACGAACGAGTAGTCGATTCCGCTTGTTTTTCTGAGGGGATCATAATGGTATGATCTGCTCGATGGGTTTTAGGATCGTTGTGTGGGCCTCTCACGAGCTAACTATGGTGAATAGTGCGTTTTTCACCGGTGCTCTATTTCGGGTAAGTAAACAACCTATCCTGCATGTTTTTCCGCGTAGATCATGATGGTGGCCTCAGTATCGGCCTTGGTGCTACGCAGTGTGGCATTGTTGTGGGTCGCTCGGGTTAGCAACGTCTGGACCAGTAGTGGTTGAGGGTACTCCCTTGGTTCATTCCTACGAGGGTACATGCGGCATCACAACCTTCGTATAGTTTTGTGATCCTCTCGATGGGATGTTTAATTTGTTAGAGTTGTGGCACCCCTCCGGTGGACCTGAAGAGGGATCCTCTAGCATCTTTTCCCTAGATCGGGTTGGTATCGCTGTGACTGCTTATCCACGGGTGGTGATCCCCTATCTTGCTTGTTAAACCCATAGGGTTGTGGCATCATCGGGATTATGATCCCCTACGCGGTGGGCCGTACTCAGTAGGGTTGTGGAATTATTGGGTATATGATTCCCTACTCAGTATGAGGTGTATAGTAGGGTTGCAGTATCGTTGGTTATACGATCCCCTACTCATCACGTGGTTTCGGTAGGGTTTTGGTATCGTCAGTTCGATCCCTTACATCGCAAGTTATACCAGATAGGGTTCTAGTATCGTCGTGAAAAACTTTATATGGGCGATGATCCTCTATCTGAGTGACGTGTTTCTGTCGATCGTGAGATCGGGTTGTGGTATCCCCCAGCGAACCCTGGGAGTGATCCCCTATCTGTGAGATCTTCATCTACCAGAGTGGGTTCTTGTATCCCCTAGTGGACCCTAGGATCGATCCCCTATCCGAGTAGTTTGGTGGTTATGTTGTTTCAGTGAGGTTTCCTCAGTGATGATATCCGACGAGCGTGATCTCTCGGGTGAGCTTTTGAGAGGCTTGTGAGAAACCCGATGGAGTGTATCTCTTGGATGAGTGTCATCTGTGATGATAGTGATTGTGTGGTGTGTTCTCCTGGTTGTGAACCATTGCTGGTGACGATATCGGTACCTTAGGTGGCTTGTTGCGTGAGCTGGGTATATCTGGATCGTTCATGGTGTATGTATGGGCATACACTTGATCTGAGCTGACTAGTTGTGTTTAGACGAGGATGGTCGCGAGATGGATTTTCTCTCTCGTCTGGGTTCCCTCTGGCTGGGATGAGTAGACTATTGCCTTTCAGTTGCTCTATTTTGTTTTGGGTTTTTGGGGTGCCTACTGAGTATGTTTATACTCACCCCTGCACGGGCTTTCCCCGCACATGCTTGTGTCTTCTGCAGACCATAGGCCTTTCGACGGAGTCCGAGGAGGACCCAGAGTAGGCGGAGCTGAGTGAGCGAGACTAACCGGGGTGTTTACCGGTGCGGTGCCGACGGAGATTTCCGGTGGGTGTTTGTGGCAGCATTCCCCTTCTTCAGAGCAGGTTGTACGCGCTTTTGTAGTTTTCTTTTGGTGGGCCCTGTTTTTTCCTTTTGTACTTATATTGTACTCTGGTTGTGGGATAGTTGTATGCATGCATTTACTTTACAGTTTTATATATCTCTGCACTGTTTCATGGAGATGTATGTGGGTGCGTGTGTACAGGTACCTTGGTCTAATGCCTCCCTTGTGTGTGATAGCCTTCTCAGCACTAGACGCCATCCCCTGGCCTATTAGAGGCGGGCTTGGGGAGTCACGGCTCGAGCCTCATTGGGTCGGGTCGTGACAGCTAGGGTATTGTTACATAACCCCTTATAACACTTGCATAAGACTGAAGGGTAAGGTGTGTGATGGTGACAGACTCTTGGGGTGGCTCAGATAACATCGCTCAGGTGGTAATCTCTATTAACTTCCATTTCTCCCATAGTCGGTTCCGCTCAAGCTTAATGTGATCAAGCTCAGCTTGGGCTTGGTCAAGAGATAATCCCAATGACGCCACCTCCTTTATGAGCTCCGACAAATGGGCTTCGTACAGGGCAAGTCTACTGGATGAGGTCATCGCTTCCTTTGTCTGAGTAAATTGGATTTGTTAAAGCCTTATATTTATACTAATCATGTGATCATTGTTCAATGGCTATATTAGCAACAGTCACATTTCTTAACGGTATTTTAAAAATCCAAATCATAACACCAAATAAGTTCACAAAACATTTTACATAATGAGACATTTAATTAGATCAATAGGGATTTCCATTAATGAAATTTTGGGTCGTTACAAATTATATTTCCCAAATAAATTAGATTTAAATAAAAATGATACATTCACTAAAAAATACGGCATGACCTATCCATAAGTCAAATATCCATGAAAAAACCATTTATGTAAAAAATAAGTAAGAACTTATAAAAATTTACAATTTTAAAGTAACCATAATCCTTACACTCACCTGCATCTCCCTCCATAGAAACAGCCACTACTGGTATCCCTAGTCTCTGCATATATAATGTGTATCCACCAATAACCATAAATAAAAACAATTAAGTCATACATGATTGGTGTGTTAAGGAATCTAAATAAACAAAACAAATACTAACCTCTGAGTTACCCCTCAAGTCATGCCAACTAATCCCATTATCGCACATGACCCGTGGGTAAATAGTGATACAATGAAACCCGAAACTGAAATTTAATATAAGCATGAGAATAAAAAAACTTAGTAGGCCACCACTCACCTTGTAAAATTACCAAATTTTAAATTAAAAATCCATTTTAATCTAGTTGATATATATTTAAAAAGTAGTTTTTTTTCAAAAATAAGTTCATGAAAAACTGATATCAAATCCATATACATTTTATAAATTTTTATTTTTATTTTCCTTAAATAAAAATAATCACTTTAAATACATATCCTCAGGTTAAGTCATTTTAAAGTTCCAAAACACACAATTTTTCAACCAATTTAAAAATCCAAATTAAAAAACCTTTAATCTAAAATAATTTTCCAAAAATAATTGAAAACCACTTAAAAGGAAAACAAGTTGAATCTAGGGGTTGGAGCATGCTTCAAATTAAATAAATTAAGTACACCATTCAAATCATTCTACCAAAATGATCTATAAAATAATAAAAATACAAGAACTAAGGTTAAAGATAAGAATACACGACACTAATCAATAAATAAAATATTAAAAATAAACCAATCAAGAAAAGGGTGTTTTGAAAAAATAATAGGGGATGCAACAAGTCATAAATATAATGGTATCCCCTAAGTAATCTTGAAATGTATCTAATTGTCATGTCTAATATCCTAGAACTCACATAATGCAATTCGAACTGACAACAAGAAATCTAGGATGAAATTAAAGAACCCATCACATCCCTGGTATTCCTTTCAAACTATCTAATAATAAAACCTCCTAGGAGCTCACTAGTACCCTAGTCCACAAAAGAATCTCTCTCATTAGCTCCATCTATCTAACAACCATGCTTCATTATGTTATCTCCCACGGTCTAGAGGGTCACTATCCCTAGTCAATGCACCATACACACTGTACATTTTACTTAATCAGATCTATACCAAGTACCCTAGGGAATCCCATTATATATATCCATAGAGGTGAGAAATCAAATGGTTATAGGGAACAATGTAAAACATTTTAAAATAACACACACCTACACACTTTCAAGCAACGACCTCAATCACATAACCATCACATCACACAAAATATAAGGCATGCCTCTTAGGATATAATCCAAATAAATCACAATCAAATGGGGATAAAGAGAATATATCACACATACATCATTCCCAAATAATCATTTAAAAGTTCCAAATGGCTCTTTACTAAGGGGGATCAAGATGCCAAGTCATCTCTCTCAATGGTATAAATTTTCATTTCAAACCTTTCTTTATAAAAATATTCATCAAGAATAACTCCTAAAAATCATTCCATAAATTTTTCAAAAGAAACATGTTCAAGGATAGTTGGAAATAAATTTAAATCACTAACCACTTTCACTAAAATCTCCAAGGGTCTATAACACCCCCATCAATTTAACTCATGACCCAAACTGTAACTACTTGAGATTTTGGACCTTTTAAATTAATATTATATTCAATAGCTTATATCGCACGCATCACTAAACTAAAAAAACAACTAAATTAAATTGTGACATATTAAAATTATATTAAGAATATAATCATTAGTATATAAAAATATAACAATCAATTAAAATAATTACATATTATTATTTTTCTTTCCTTTAAAAACCCATTTAAAAAGGTATTATATTTTACCATAATATATTAAATTAATAATAGTTAAAAGTTTATTATAATATTTAATATTTATATTTATAAACCAATATATTAATATTCAATTATTTATAAATTTATATGAAATAAGATTAAGTGCACTTGAAGTTTAAAAAGGTCACTTTTTTAATAAAAATGTGTTTTATTTATATATTGCATTTTCATTTAAAAGATAAATTTATAAATTTTAGAATTTTAATTTGAAAAAAATAACTAAATTTTTGGATTAAAAAATTAAATATTATATTAATATTAATTTTTTATATTTTTTCAAAATAATTGATTTTTTGGTGAATAGTGAAAAAATAATCATTTTCCTAATACCATCAATTTTATGAATTAAATTTATTAAAACCCCTTTTTATATAAAAATATATATATTTAAGTAAATAATAATTTAAAAATAATTTTTTCAATTTATAAATCCCATGTTTAATGTTTTGGAAGCTTAAGTAATTTTTTACTCTCAAACTATCTTTATTCGCTTATATTAAAAATTAGTTTTCATCACTTATAAAAATTAAATATAAAAAAATGGATTTCAATTTTACATCAACATGTTCATATTATTTAATAAGATAAATTTCATTTTTAGGCATAAAAGTGTTATTACTAGGATTAAATTTAATTATCACGATAATGATAAAACTTTTATTTTTAAAGAATTGTTTTATTAACATTGTGTAATTTTTATCTAATAAAACAAATTAATACATTCAAAAATAATAATATAATATAATTTTTAAAACTATATATAAAAACATTAACTCTCATTAAATTGTTAATTAATATTAAATTAGATTAAGAACACTTAATGATAAAAAATTAATTTTCTTCAAAACAAATTCTTGTATATTAAATGTTTTAATTTTAATGTTAATTTTCTATTATCTATAAATTGAATTAGACTATATGAAGCCTAAATTTTTTTCTATAACATCAAAATTATTTTATAAATTTTACCTTATATTTTTAATAAAATACAAACTAATGGGGTAAAAACTAGTTACCAAGGTAAAAACCAAAATGGTAAAATATAAAAATAAAGTGTTAAAAGGCATGAAAAATGTTCAAAAATGTGTTAAAATGGGTTTTAGATGATTTATAGACCTTATCTCACCACATAGTCGATTATTTTTCACTTTTGGAACCCGTGACCATTGAATAGTGTCATTCCATTATTGAAAAATAATGGTTGTTCACAAAAGTGTCTTTTTCTTAACTTATAAGATAGGATCACTTACACCCTATAAAATTTACATATCCCATTAAAATTTACATATAAAACCTAAAAAAATCCTCTACTATTATTCCCTTTCACTACCTAAATCCTATGGTCCCCATAAGTTAGCATATTCCCTTCATTTCTAGGGATACTTTCAAGAGAAAGTTCAAGGTACCAAAGTGAGTATTACTTAATCATTATCCTTTTATTCTTAACCTTTATCTTCCAAACATACCCTATAAATATTAATATAATTACCTAAGTATAATTATTACACTTAAGTTTTATTATATTAATGGAACAATCTTTATTTATTCATTCTCATCCACTCAAAAAAACAAAAGAACGTTGATCATGCGTTTGTGTAGACTACCACATCCACAAAGTAGTGTTCTTTGTTTTCAATCACCACCTAACATGGATGAAATTAAAAATTTATTTACGGTACAATAATTATTTTTATAAAAATATTATTATATAAATATGATTATTATACATTCTATAAGTGACATTAACAATAAATAGTCATAGTAAACTTACCACCTAAAATGAACATGTTAGAATACCTTTCCTAGTATGAGTTTATTTTATAAAAACATATATAACTATATAAATTTTTTGATAATAGAATAATAAATTACATAAACCCATTAAATTATATATATTATGAAGTTATTATACAATACCTTTAACCATAGTTAACATATAAAAAATGTTACATAGAAATTGACCGAACCACCTCAAATAACCAACAAAAGAAAAATACTATATAATAAATAAATATAATATGATACTAAATGGTCCATAGTAATTGAAATATATATGAATTAGGTACTAATAAGTTCTCTAAAATCTTAATTTGATTATTTAGTAAGTTGGGTGCATGTGCAGAGCGAATCAGGAATAAGGTAAGGGTTTCTTGTCTCAATTTTCACATCTTGAGACATATTTCTTATTATAAACCATGTTTTATTTATAATGGTGTATATAATTACTATTTAATATTTTCTATAATTATTATATTATATTTCATGTAATTAATTTTTCATTTCCATTTTATTTATCCCATGGGGTTTTGACTCAAAATTAATAAAATCAGTAAGGGTTCGTTGTCTTAAATTCCTTTTTTTAAGAAACATTTGTATTATGCACCTAATTTTGTTTATATGGTCTATATATTTCCTATTTAATTCATTAAAAAATGAAATATATTTTATTAATGGTATTATAAGATAAATTTAAATCTATTTATAATTCAAGGGATTTAAGTTTATATGTTACTCAAGCTATAACAGTTTTCTCAAATAAAATTCTTTCTCCTTGAGTCATAAATTCTTTACTTGATTATGATATTAGAAACCCCTTTAATCCTTAAAATTTCTTTTCTATAACTTATTTTCTATTTTTCTCTAGTTAATTTAATTTTTTTTCAATGATATCATCTTCCTTGATGTAATTCCTTCTCAAATAAAATTTGGACATTGGAATGAATAACTCTCATTCTTTCCAACAGATCTTTTCCTCCATGTCCATATTCTCCTCCCTAGTAAAGTTATCCTATTTTTTGGGAAATATAATATGGATTATCTTCTATGATACTTATAAATATCTTTACCTATTTTCAAAAGTAAAATATAATACAATTTTTATGATATGGGTTTTCAATAGGGGCATTTCAAAATATTTAAAAAGATTTTCCATATTTTCAAATTTTAATGTTTTATCTTCCACTCCATGTTTTCTCTATGAAAACATTATGTATTTTTCAAGAATCCATTATTGAAGATTTTTTAAAAATTAATGATTAATTATATCTTAATATTTTTCTTTCTAACCTTTTTGAAAATTAATTTTCAAAAGAAACTGAATTTTTTTCAAAGACGTTCTTTATAAAAATAATAAAAGATACTTATTTTTAAAAAAAATCACCACAAAAAATTTCCCATAATTGTGAATATTATTTCCAATGTTTAATGGTTTTATAAAGTAATTTTTTTCCATTATTATATTATTTTTATTTAAAAAATTTTCATATAAAAAGATTAATTTTCATCATGATTTTGAAAGTAAAATTTTACTAATCTTCTAAAAGTATTCTTAATCTATCGGTTGATTATTTACCTATATTTTCACAAATGATAAATAGTAAATCCCTATAAGATAAATTATTCATAACTTCCTTTATCTTGACTAAATATTTCTAGTGTATAACCATAATTTTTCTTCCGGTGACTTTCCTCTATGAATACCCTATTTTTTATTTCCTTTGATTAAAGGTTGGTCATCGAGATACTTATACGTCGATTAATTGGGTAAATTGTTAACTTAACCGTATGCCATTTATTTATATGGTGTAAATAAAATATTCTTTATTATCTTGATTTAAGGTTATTTACCTATAATTTTACTTAATATCATTAGATACCCATTTATTTTCCATGGATTCATCATGTTATGATTATTGATGGAATTATGAATGTTTTCCTTATATGATTCCATTTTAAAAGGATATGAAATCCATTTTCTTTTCATGGTTTATTTATTATGTGATTAATTAAATAAATTTTATTTTCATGGGTTATTTATGTATTGATAAATTATTTATTTCATGTGGCATGCATAATTATGGATGAATGATGGGTGGGGTCCTATATCATCCGCCAATGCGTTGTTTAAAAGTTTATATCTCATGATACATGTATACATGGTAACAATTTAGTTACTCATAGTCATGGGTGTAATTGTGTGACTCACAAAGATTATGTTTCAATATACTAATGTTTGTGCCACATTTTTAAGTTATCTTGATGTTATGATTTCATGGATCATGTTTATTGACCAATGTTTTCAAACTCTTTTGATTCATGTCTTATGTTATTCTAATCCTTATGATATGTATTTTGATTTGTGATATATGATTTGTTGGGTATGAATTTATTATTTTATATCCATGTACCCTGATTATACTCATAATCTCATCTTATGCTCATTTAATATCTTTAATTGTTATCATTTATTCTTACCCTTACTAAGCATTTGAGATCATCCCTTTTCTTATGTTTATATTTCCCCAGGTTATGATGAAAAGTTATACATATGATGTTTCTATAATAGAATATTGTGTGGATAATTTTTGGAATATGTTAAAGAACTATTATGGACTAAATATTTGCTTATATAATGGGGAAAATGTCCACTGGTTGAAAAAGACATGAGTTTTGTTAGTTAATATATATTTTGTCCTAATTCTATAAAACTCTAAACCTAAAAGGTATTGGGAATGTATTATAATAAAATATCTACTTTAATTATTTTAATTGAGATAGTCACATTAATGGTCTACTATATTTGGTATCAGAGCAAGGTTTATGTAACTTTAGATATTGGGATGTTATCGATTGAGAATAATTTAAGAGTTAAAAATGTCATCAAAGGTTGATAAGTTAAGTTCAATTATAATTATAATGGTATAAATAACCCTTTAGTTTATTTGAGGTGATATTGAATATTATATTTTGTTTAGGGATTAATATAATAGAGCTTTATAAATTATAATGGATAAGTCTATGTGTAGGTTAACATCCTAAAATTTTGGTGAAGTTTTGAGTATCTCGTTTTCCAAGCAATGAAATCCATATTTGGATTCTATAAGTGGATAAAATCTCTATCATAGATGAAAATATGTGCAATAAACCCAAATGGTTGTATTATATATTAACTCGATCATCACCTAGTGTATGAAAAAAGGCCGAATTTCACACACGGTTTGACACTCCTGGGGGATATGCATTGGTTAATCACATTCTTTGTATGAACAATTATGAAGGATTTGAGTATGATGTTTAATAATTAGGTTAGATAACCTAATATAAATATGAACATGGATAACTAAGGATTCAAAAAACATATAGATAGGTTGATCTAAAAGTATCATATATTAAAAAATAAGGTTACATAGGGGAAGACATATTCAAATTGGTGTTTTCATATTGATATTTTGGATATTATCATTACCATTTAGGTTTTATTATTTGTTGAAATGGGGTCATGTAAATTAATCAATGAAAGGTATGTAACAATAAATCACTATGTTTTATAACTAAAAAAGGGAGAATACTTGAATAATTGAGAATCTTAGTATATTCCTTTTATGATAGAAAAAGTGAGTTTTCTAGTTTAACCTATGGTAGTGTCGTCGGAATATTAATAGAAATTAAATATTTATACTCTTAGATTTTTTTGTTAATGAATGATATTTATGATGATATTATGGTATATATGCTAAAAGTTGTGAGGATTGTGTAAAATTTATAAGGAATTTTATTCAATATTTTTACATTAAAGGTTTGGAAAATTTTATTAAATAGTACCAATAACCTTGAAAAGTGACATGGTTATATTTTTGGGGGATAACTATTGAATAACACATGATTTAGGGATGGATAAATCTTAGTTTTAATATATTATTGATATTTAGGTAATAAAGGGTTAATTTATTTTGATAAAATTGAGTTAGATATTATTGATAGCCTTTAAATTGATTATTGATTTAATGAAAATGTGATCTATGATATTTTTAGTGAATTTTATCTCATTTTTTAGATTATGATATATATTGAATTGTGTGTGAATTTATAAACTAGTGATCAATACATTTTAGGGATGAAGATAATAGTTAATTTTTTGAGGAATAAATTATTTCGCTGTGGTTTAATGTATTAAAAATTAAAATTGTTTTGGGAAAGGTATGTTATGGATAATATATGCTTAGGGTATATACATACCAGGGTACGTGATTTTATAAATTATTAATGTTGTTTGAGGAAATATAAGTAACATAATATATCTTAAGAGATTAAGGTAGATGTAATATTATAGGTTATATCCAAAATGATAAATATGTTAAGAATTCCCTCACCTACTTTCATGAGTGAGTGATAATTAAAATTTAAAGGATGTAATTTATTTAATGGAGTAGAATGTAACAAACTATGATTTTAGACCCTTTAAATTAATGTTATATTCAATAGCTTGTGTCACATGCAACACCGAACTAACTCAGCACCCGACTAAAATGAATCATGACATATTAAAATTACATGAAGAATATAATAATTATTAGATAAAAATATAATAATAAATTAAAATAATTACATTTTTTATTTTCTTTAGAAGAACCATTTTAAAAATGTATTGTATTTTACCTTAATGAATTAAATTGATCACAATTAAAAGTTTATTATAATATGTAATATTTATATTTAAAAACTAATATATCAACATTCAATTATTTAGAAATTTATATGAAATAACATTAAACACACTTGAAGTTTAAAAAGGACATTTTTTAATAAAAGTTGATTCTATTTATATATTCTATTTTCATTTCAAAGATAAAATATTAAATTTGAGAATTTTAACATGAAAAAATTAACTTCATTTCTGGATTAAACAATTCAATATTATCTTAGGATGAATTTTTTATATTTTTCTAAAATAAATGATTTTTAGGTGAATAGTGAAAAAATACTGATTTTGATAATGCCATCACTTTTATGACTTAAAATTATTTGAAAGTATATATATATATATTAATTAAAATAAATAATTTAAAAGTACTATTTTTAATTTATAAAACTCATGTTCAATGTTTTGGAAACTTAAGTAATTTTTACTCTAAAAACTATTTTTATTTTCATCACTTGTAGAAAATAAATCTAAAAAAACAGATTTCACATTTTAGATAAAAAAATTAATATTATTTAATAAGTTCAATTTCATTTTTATGTATAAAAGTATGATAACTATGATTGATAAATATGATTAAAGTTAATTATCACGATAATGATAAAAATTTTATTTTCAAAGAATTTTTTTATTAACATTGTATACTTTTAATCAAATAAAATAATTTAATAATTTTTTAAAAATGAATTTGATATATTTTTTAAACCTATATATAAACACACTAACACTCATTCAATTTTTAATCAATACGAAATGATATTAAGAAAATTTAATGGTAAAAATAATATTTTTCTATAAACTAGTTATTCTATATATTAATTGTTTTAATTTAAAATTTAATTCTCTATTATATATAAATTTATTTAGAATATATGTATACTAAATTTATATTTATATAATAAAAAAATTTATAAGGGTTAACTTATGTTTTTAATAAAATTTAATCTACTAGGGTAACCAAAATGGTAAAATATAAAAAGCAAGTGGTAAAAGGATTGAAAAATGTTTAAAACATGTGTTAAAATGGTATGATAAGGCATTTTAGGACTTATATCACCAAAAAATAATTATTTATCACTTTTGGAACCATTTACCCTTGAATAGTGTCATTCCATTATTGAAAAATAATGGTTATTCACAAAAGTTCCATTTTCTTTACTTATAAACGAGAATCACTTACACCCTCTCGAAGTTACACATCCACTTCTAAATTTTATTGATTCCAAACTCAATTTTCCTCTAATAGAAGTCCCTTTCATTACCTAAATCCATTTACCACCATAATTTAGCATAATCCCTTCATTTTAAGGAAAATTTCAAGAGAAAGCTCAATGTACCAAAGTGAGTATTACTTAATCCTTATCTTTTTCTTCTTAATCTTTCTCTTCCAAACCTACCCTAGCCATAGTAATATAATAAACTCATTATCATTATTACACTAAAGTGTTATTATGTTAATGTAATAAACCTTATTTATTTCTTCTCATCCACTGATAAAAACAAAAGAATTTTGATCATGATTTTGTGCATACAACCACCTCCACAAAGAAGAATGATTTTTTTCCATCACTATCTAACACAGATGACATTAAAATTTTATTTCAAGTATTAAAATGATTTTTATGAAACTTTTAATATTATAGAAATATAATATTGTACATTATATAAGTGATATTAATAATAAATGGTCATAATAAACTTAACTACCTAAAATGGATATATCATAGTACCTTTTATAATCTAAGTTCATTTTATAAAACCTATATAACTATATAAATTTCATGATAATATAATAATTATTTAAATAAACCCCTAAAATTATATATATTATGAAGTTATTCTAAAACACCTTTAACTATAGTCAACATACCCAAAGTGTTATATAGAAATTGATCGAACCACCAAAAATAACCAACATAATAAAAAATAATATATAATAAATAAATAGAAAATTATGATAAATGGTCCTTATTAATTTAAATATAGGTGAATAATATCCCTAATAAGGGATATAATTAACTTAATTTTATTATTTAGCAAGTTAGTCATATGCGCAGAAAGAATCAGGGATAAGGTAAGGGTTTCTTGTCTTAATTTTCACCTCTTGAGATATATTTCTTATTATACACCATGTTTTATTTGGAATGGTGTATCTAATTACCATTTTATATTTTGTATCATGATCCTATTATCTTTTATTATTTTTAATTTTCAATTACATTTCCTTTCTTTCATGGGTGTTTTACTCAGAAATTACAAAATTTATAAGGGTTTGTTGTCTCAAATTCCTTTCTTTGTGACAAATTTGTATTATGCACCTAATTTTTTTTATATGATGTATATATTGTCTGTTTGATTCATTAAAACATGAAATATATTTAATTAATTCTATTATAAGATCAATTTCATGCTCTTTCTCATTCAATGGGTTTTTATTTAAATGTTTCTCAGGTCGTAACAGTTTTCTCAACTCAAATTATTTCTCCTTGAACCATAAATTCCCTACTTGATTATGATCTTATAAGACTCTTTTATCCTCCTAGTTCCTTTTGTCTGTTGTATTTTATCTTTTTCTATGATTAATTTACATATTTTCATTAATATCATCTTCCTTGATGAAATACCTTCTCAAATAAAAGTTTGAAATTGGAAAGAATAACTCTCATTCTTTCCAACAAACATTTTCATCTATGTCCATATTTTCCTTCCAACCAAAGTTCTCATTTTTTGGGGGAACTATAATAAGGATTATTTTATTTAGTACTCATAATTCTCTTTACATATTTTTAAAAGTAAAATCTAATTCACTTTTTACAATGTGGGTTTTTAATAAAGGTATTTCAAAATATATAAAAAGGTTTTCCATCCTTTCAAAATCAAATGTGTTATCTTCCACTCCATGTTTTATCTATAAAACCCTTATTAATTTTTCAATACTTCATTATTGGAAATTTTATAAAATCAATGTTTTTAATATATCTCAAAAAAATTCCAACCTTTTTAAAAATCAATTTTCAAAATAAACTGGTGACTTTTCCACTTCAAAGTTATTTATAAAAAATTAAAAGAGACTTATGTTTAAAACATTTTCACAAGAATGGATTTCACATTATTTTTAATCTTATTTCCCTTTTTTCATGGTTTTACAAAGTAAACTATTTTTCCATTATTCTATGAGTTTTATTTAAAAGTATTTTCAGGGAAAAAGAGTCATTTTCATCATGATTTTCAAAGTAAAATTCTATTAATCTTATAAAAGTATTCTTCATCTACCAATTTATTATTTACCTATGTGTTTATAAATAATAAATTTTAAATCACAATAAGAGAAATTAACCATCACTACCTTTGTCTTTACTAATCATTTTTAGTGTATAACCAGAATTTTTATTTTAATGTCTTTCCTCTGTGAATACCCTATTTTTTATTTCCTTTGATTAAAGTGTTTTCACCTAGATACCTATACATAACTTGATTAGGGAAATTATTGACTTAATTGAATGAACTTTATTTATATGTTGTAAATACCATATAATATTTTATCTTGATTGAAGGTTATTTTCCTATAATGTTACTTGATATCATTGGATAACCATTTATTTTCAATGGTTTTATCATATTATTATTATTGATGGAATTATGAATGTTTTTCTTATATGATTTTATTTTAAAAGGATATGAAATCCATTTTATTTCTATGGGTTATTTATATGTTGTAACAACCTGATCCATCGGGGCCAGCTAGGCTGGTGGAAGACCGGGCCACCACAACCCCGAGCCTGCCTCTGTAGGCCAAGGGCTGGTGAAAAGCACTAATAAGGTATAACTAAAATGGGATACCTTTTATTAATGTACATGTACACACACACCCAACCATCTCCATCCATAAGTGTATAGAAAAAATATAAAAGAAGACATTAACATCTAGAGTAAAAATCATGCATGTAATAACCTCAAGGGAATACAAAAGTGTACGACAACATAATCCAGAATGAAAAGGTGAAAAATACATGACCAACCATAAAAGATGTCCCAACCTAACAACAACTAGAATAAATTAAATCTGGTATATCCCATCTTCTAATCTCTGATCTCGACCATCGTACATGGTCAATGAACATAGGTATCACTATGCTCCCCTGTAATCACCACTGATCTAACCTTCATCTATATAAGACATGAAATGTGTGGTTAAAGCCTATCTAAGGGTGGGTATATACATACCTAGTATGACGCCTTGAAAACTGAAAGGGAGTGATAGAGAGATATAAAAATAGTCAGTTCAACCTAAATCAAGAGGGAAATAGAACCCATTAGATACACATATATATGAACATAAAAGAAACCCATATAAGAGATAAATAGGATCTTCATCTCACAGCCTACCCAAAGTTGATGAGTAAGCATACAAGTCCATAAGTCTATCACTTATGCCCAACATAAAACACAACCTCACTATAATATGAGTGGAGGGGAACACACCTCATAACAGCGCTCCATAGTCGAGGGAGCACACAACTTCTATAGAGGACCCGCAACTCACTGGAGCTCGAAGATGATGGAGTACCACTCCCTAGGTAGAAAACCCATGCCCTGTAGTAAGGGTAGTACTGACCCTACCTATATAAATAAATGGGGAACCCATGAATTGTGTGAAAGGGGATTAATAACCCTAATATGTCTCTGATATCCTAAGGAACCCACACCCTAGTGTGACAAGAGAGCAATAACCTCGGAATTTCTTTGATATCATAGAGAACTCATTCCCTATTATAATAGGGAAGTAATAACCCCATCATCTATCTGATGACCTTGCCTGATCACTACCATCATCATGAATTTCCTAAATAATAATCACACTTGGGACATCTCTCATTATATCTCAAGATCCACTAATAAGTCCATCGTCACATTCTAACAGGAAAAACACACAATATAGGCTACTCATAGGCCAAAATATGGGTCAAAATGAAGGATATACGAGAGGTAAAAGATTCATAAAGAATTAAACAGTGTGTATAGGGTCCAAACGGAATGTTTCCCTACTTTTATACATGGTTGTGTTATACCTAGACACAAATCTGGAATCTATGTCTCTATACACTGAGTTTTTATTGGTATACATGGCATGTATGACCACTTGGGGTCCTGGTCATGCTTCTCAACACATGCCTATGTATTTCTTGCATGTAATAATGTACTCCTGTACAAGGTGGGTCTATCCACATGAGGCCTTGGGTTTGTGTGGCTGGCACATGCCTTAGCCATGTGGGCAGGGTCAGATGGCATGTAGGCCTACCTATAAGGAGTGTGATATTTAACTTCTCCTAAAACCCTAACGTTTCATCCATGGGACTACATGTTGTGTGGTCTTCAGACTACAGAGTGTGTGGTAGGGTTTTTCATATAAAATTAATAAACATTAGTGAATATTTAAAATCCATAATTTATACCAATAATCAAACTTGTTAGCTACCTAAAATCAGTGGTAATTTCCTTTAGTTGTCGATTCCTGACCTCTGGTGGTCAAAAATTGGATTCTGGTGAGCCACTTGAAGACATCATCACCTCTCGTCACACATAGTGCCTCGCATCACGGATATTCACAACTTTATATCCAAGATACATTAATAAACATTTGTAATCCATCATTATATGACCGCAAATAATTTATCCATTCATCATGTACACATCAACCACAAATCCAAGGGTCTGATCACACTTCGACCTTCCCTAAAATGTTGAATTGTGGCCTCATAAGTAAACAGTAAAGAACACGAATAACAGGTGAGGTAAAGGCACAAGAAAAAAGGTTAAAACATCATTAGACAAGTGTTCTTATCCAAAAATCATATATTACAGAAATTCAAGGTGATAACATGACATAAAAAAGAATTTAAATTGAATAAAAAAATTAATTCAACAAAAGGCTCATGAGAAGGTTGTGAAATCACTAACAAGAAATAAATTAGATAAAATTCATGATTTATAAATTTAATCAGGGTGAAGAAACCATAATTTATAAGTCCTACCTTGAAAATTTATTTATCATTGGTAAATAACATGTTCTCCAGCAATGTGGGGATCCTGCTATGTTTGCTTCCTATCGATCCACCTCGATTTGATCAGCCATCATTATCTGATCTTGATCCACCAATGAAAGATGTAAAATCTATTCTCAGTTCCCCTAGGTTTTAAGAGGGAAAACCTAGATATTTTTTATAACAATTTATATATATAGTATTTTATGTCATGAGTTTTTAAAATAAAATAAATAAATTTAATTATTTATTTTAATTAAACACACTGCCAACGAATGCCTCAATAAGACGTACGACATTGACCATACTTAGGTCATTCCTAGGCTAAAACCCACATTCTAGACTCATCAATAGTCTCAAGTTTTCAATCCAAGACTCCATTTGAGAGTTATTTCATTAAAACTGAAAAACTACATGCATGTGATATTAATATCTTTAATATTTTATAAAATCAATTCCAGACTCACTGGGCCTTGAAATCCCACATCATCTTAGTGACTGGATCTAAAAATATTCCTTAATATATTTAAATGTCTTTCAAGGAAAAAACAAGGTCCCTGCATTATTCCACCCTTTAGGGATTTTCATCCCCAAAAAACATAAGCTAAACAAAAAGGTGGGGATAATGAGCCTGCATCTGGATCTCCCCCTCCCAATATCTCTCATGCACTCTCTCATATTTCCATAGCACATGAACCTAGGGGGTGGTATGTTCTCACAGGATCATATCCTACCAATCCTCAATCACCACCAGATACTCTGTGAAGGTGGCCCCATACGTAATGTCCATCTCGCACCAGTCAATAACTTGTGTAAGATCATGCATGTATCTTCTTAGGTGTGACACATGAAAGATTTCATGAACTTACTCCAACTATAAAGGTAATTCTAGGTAGTAAGAAAACTCACCAACTCTTCATAATATCTTGAACGGATCGATGAACCCTAGGGATTTCTTTCCTCCTTAGCTGAATCTCCATAATCCTCATCATGGAGAGACTCTTAAGAAAGAGTCTCCCTGCTTGAATTATAAAGGATTGTGATAGAGATCAGTGTAAGATTTATGTTTTTTATGGGTTATCCTCATCTAATCATGGACCACCTAAACCTTCTCTATCATTTCCTACACCATTTTCGGCTCAATAAGAGTTGTCTTTCCAATCTCAGTCTAGCATAAAGGTGACCTGTAGAGTCTCCCATAAAAGGCCTCGAAAGGTTCCATAACAATCATAGAGAGATATCTATTATTATAAGAAAACTATAAAAATGTAAATAGATCCTAATATATCTAATTAAAGTCTAAAACACAAACTCTAAACATATCCTTGAACACCTTGATATTGCACTCGTTCTGCCCATCCGTCTGGGGGTGAAATGTTGTACTCATTTGAAACTAAAACTTGAATGCCACTCGCAATCCTCTATAAAAACATGATGTAAACCACACATATTTATTAGATAAAATAATTGAGGTTACCCCATGTAGCTATAATATCTCCTACATATACAACTATCTCAGACTCTCCATTGAAATATGCTCCCTAGTGGTAAGGATGTTTGTTGACTTCTTAAGTCATTCAATAATTACCCAGATGGAATTGTGGAATCATGATGTCTGTGGAAGACATATCACAAATTATATGGATATTTTATCCCATTTACACTCTAGGGTCTCAAGAGGTCATGTCAAACCTTCTGAAACCTGGTGCTCAGCCTTCACATGCTAACATGTGAGACACTAAAAGACGAACTCAACAACACTCTACCTCATGAAATCCCACAAAAACTACCACTAAAGGTCCATATACATCTTCCATAAACCATTATGTACAACCAATGGATAATTATAAAACTCCATCATCACCTCCTCTCACATTTCAACTAGAAACATCATTGGTACCTAAAAAAGGATGACGTGTTCCCCTACATTGTAAAATCCATCTAGTGAATCTTATGAAGATATATGTCCATGTAGAACCACATAGTAAATGTATCAGAACTATACCTCCCTCACACGCTTTATAAGAAGATTATTAAACACCATCAACTAAATATAAGATCGACCCCTCTCCTCTACTAGGATCATCTACAAAGAAGATAAATTCTCGAATACTTCCTCTACCAGGCATGAACGAGACTTCCTACTAAGGGAATCTGCCACCATGTTTCCCTTACCATAAGTATAGACTATCTTGAAGTCATAGTCCTATAGGAAATCAAACCAATGCCTTTATCTTAGGTTCAGGTCTCTCTGCATGAAGATATATCTGATACTATAATGGTCTGGGTAAATAATAAATCACTCTCCCAAAAGATAGTGCCACCACATCCTTAGAGTGAAGACTACCACTACTAACTCTAGGTCATGAGTAGTGTGGTTCTTCTCATTGAATATCAACTTCCTCAACCCATATCTGATCATTTTCTACCTCTACATCAGAACACATCCAAGCATAACTCTATAAGTGTCATAATATACTATGTACTCCATTATATCCTTCATTAGTCTCAAAATAGAATCACTACTCAACCTCAGCATAAACTCCTCAAAGGATCTCTAACACTGCTTGGTCTAGGTAAATGGCTTCCATTTCCACATAAGGGATGTAAAATGGGATGAAATCCTAGATAATTCCTCTATTAACTTGATATAGTACCCCTCTAAGCCAAGGAAATTGTGAACCAATAACACACTCTTGGGTGGATCCCAAGAAAGAACTACAACAGTATTTTCTAGGTCCACAGCTAATCCATGATTGGAAATGACATGCCTCAAGAAGTGAACCCCATAGATATATAACTATTGCTTTGAGATCTTACCATAAATCTGGTGCTCCCGGAGTAATTCTAGGACCATCATAAAGTGCTTTACATGATCCTCCTCTAACACAGAGTAGATGAGTATGTCATCAATGAAGACAACAAAAAAATGGTCCAAGTATGGATGAATATCTGGTTCATTAAATCCATAAACACAATACTCATAACACTAATAGGAATCACAAAGTACTCATAGTGTCTATAGAAACATAATAATTCTAAATTTAGAATATTAGGCTCACAAACCCTCAAATGGTGGTTGCCACACCTGAGATTGATCTTCCAGAACCAACTTGTGCCTCACAACTGATTAAAGAGGTCGTCATTATATAGTAAGGGGTAATTTTTATTTATCATGGAATGGTTTAAATGATGATAATTAACAAAAATCTATAATATCATTTCCACCTTTTTTATGAACAAAATTGGAGCTGCCTAGGGGGAACCTTGGGTATGATAAAACCCTTCTCTTGAAGGTACTCCAACTATGCCCTCATCTTCTGAAGATCGATAGGGTACATTCGATATTCCATAGAAGATATCAATAAATTAACTAGGTTTAATTAAATGAATAAGTCTATCTCTCATCTCATAGGTAGTCTTGGAACATCCTCAGGGAAGAAATATATAAAGTTGTCCACTATCGAAAGAATCCAGATGCCTGAATATTCCACAGTGTTAGTGACTAAACTCTCTAATTGATGGGTATTGGGTTATATACTCTTTCATTCAAGGACTAATAATTTTTTCATGAGATCTCTCTCACCCATAAATGAGAATATTTTCTTGTCTTTCTGAAGGCATCAGATTTGTCTATGATAACAGTCAATCTCAGCTCAAACCATTGAAAACCAATCCATATCCAAGATAACATCATAAAATCTCATCATGATAAACAATAGTTCCCATGTAAAAATCTCTCCAAAAATAGATAACTCACACTGATAATAGATAAGTGATATCAAATAATCACTCCCTATAGAAATCTCTAGCCATAGTTTTTGGGATAAGGTCTCAAATGGAAGATCTAGATCTCGCACCAGGAATAAGGAGATGAAGGAATGACTCACAACTGTGTCTACTAGTACTAATTCAAGAGTAGAATAAACATATATCATACCTTGGATCATAACATGTGAAACCTAGTCATAACCCTCCATGGACTGAAAATGCCCATATCCCAGGACACTATCACCTTGATCCAAACATGGGCCACTTAGTGGTGGTGGTGGTAAGAGCTCATAACATCACCCTCCACCAACTGATCTTCTCTATAGAGCTTCTCCTGGTCCTCTACCAACACTTACTCTTTGATGGTTTCCCTATATACATCTAGAATATCCCTGATCATGGTGCTGCCTCTTCTGTAGAGGTCCATCCACTTTCTACATCTCCTTTTTAGCATGACGGGTTGAGAAATCAAGAGTATGTGACCATTCTTGTTTCAAGAATAACATCATCTATTTCTAGTTTGAATAGATCCTATGCATGATCCCTAATCTACATACCCATGATTCTAAGTTTTAGAATGCCTCATATACTGAGATCTCGACATATGACACCTGTTACCTACTATAGATATGGAATCCCGCCTTTTTAACATAACTTTTCATTAAATTTTACAAACAGAGGACCTTTAAAGTCTAGTGTCTTGGAAATCAGGAACAAAATACATGAAAACTTAAAACACTCTTTTAAATACCCATGAAAATCCTCTTGAAAATATCATCCGATGTAAAACTACTACATATCATAACCTGGAGACATACATCAAAGGAAAAGGCATGCAGAAATCCCAGTAAGGAAAGTAAGGGATTCAGTTTACTTGTGATATCAATAAGAACTTTGATGAAAAACATAAAGACATGAACAGTGGAAGTAGAGGAATTTTATAATGAAAAGAACTTGAACGATAACATGAATATGTGGATAAAACATTTAATTTATAAATTCATGAACATATCACCAAGGTTCATCCCCAAGGTTTCATAAAAATTACCAAGGTTGTTCACCAAGGTATCGTGAAACTTGTCATCTCTAGAGATTAAATTCTTTACCCAATACATTAGAGTGCTACCAGGGTGCACCCTTAATATGTATTTATTTTCATATGATCTACATAGATCATAATCAAACATTTCATAAATAACCCATAGATAGTAAAAGTAATGGGTTTCACTTCAAAACCATGACGTTCTAAAAGTGCTTAGAAACATGATCGTTATGTATTTTTTAACCCTTGGAAAAAAATAGGGTTTCTTGTATGTAAATTCCATAATCAAATAGATATATTTTATGTCTTTATTAATACCTCTATAAATGAAAATATGTTTGGGTATTCAAATAAATAAAACAAGATAATTTCTTGAGAAAAACAGAGAGAGATTTTGAGACAAAATTTATCAAGCATAACGGCTATATAACATGGTTTTAAAAAACAATAAAATGAGAGGGGACAAGGGTATCCCATAAATAAATGAATAATTTATAGTAGAGGTGAATAATAAAAAGAAATAAGATCATGGTGTGTAATGACACACCACATGAAAAGGAAACTTGAAAGAAAATATAAAATGTGATTTCTTTTACAAAAATTCAGCACCCTAACGGCGTCACTTAAAAATTCAGAAAATAAATTAATGAGAGAAGAAAGGGTATCTCATCATTTGGACATGAAATGGACAGTAATAAGAATATATAAGAACATACCCCCACATAATAAGATGGAAACTGAAAGATATAACTTAAAGGAAATCATGACTAAAAGAGGAGGGTGGAAGGTTCCCTTACATTGAAGAGTAACCTCGAAATCTTGAAGGTTGGGAACTTGGGGGGGATTGAGGGAACCTTGGGAAGACTAATTGAGAATTAAAATACAATAAATTCATTGAGGATTATTTTTTAATGAAATGAATGATGGAATGGCTTGGTATTTATAGGAAAAGTGAGGGAATGTTTAATTAATTTCCAAGGGACACCTCATCGGTGGTATTTGCAAAACCATGGGCTTCACCGTGGTATTTTCCCATGGTATTGGCCACTTGGGAAACATCATAGAATATATTACTATTAAAAAGTATACCATAATGATTACATCATTAATGATGTCATTAAACACCTGAAACTCAAAACTATATTTTCACTATTCACTGAAAAACAAAAAAAATTATAAAAAATCTCATAACTTCACACTAACCTAATATTGATGCTATAAATTCAAAAATTAACTCCATTTTATGAAAATAATTTTCTAAATATTTTTAATTTAATTTTTAAATAAAATCATTATTTATTCAAAAAAAACTCTAAAACTATAACTTATTTTGTAATACCTTGAAAAATTAATCAAGGTCCCATAAAATTATCATATAACCATAATAAAATAAAGTAACAATTTATGATTACATTTTATGAAAATATATTTTCATTTTAAATTATTAAATTAATTATAAAATTGTAAATAAAATATTTATGACCTACAAAAATAACAAAACTTATATTATGATCGTTTTTTCACTTTTAAGATGTCTAAATTGTATTTATACATTCATGGGTGAAGTTTATATTTCTTTGGCTGATTTACTATTCATTACTATTCATAAGGGCATGTTACTATTCATACTTTACTATTTACTAAAAATCAATTTGATCTTATTAGAATCTAAATTTCTTACTGATAATAACTTTATAAGACCATTTTTTGAAAATCATTTCACATTATTAATTATTTAAAGTTTACATGAATATTTTCAAATACCCTCTTTCCAAAATTCATCAATAATATTCATCCTATATTTATCCAGACATTTAAAAATCACAAATTTTACCATAATAAGAAATTAAAATTTTATTTATACCAAGGGATTACAAAAAGTATCTAATGCCTCATTACATAGCCCCTTATAACACCTACATAGGACCTAAGTGTAAGGTGTGCTATGGTGATAGAATCTTGGGGCGGCTCGGACAACGTTGCCCAAGTGGTGATTTCTATCAGCTTGAACTTCTCCCTTAGTCGATTCTGTTCAAGCTTCACATATTGAAGGTCATCTTGGGCTTAGTCCAGAGCAAAGCCTAGAGATGCTACCTCCTTCCCAAGCTCTGATAGATGGGAATCGTACGGTCTGAGTCTACTGGATGAGGCCATTGACTCTTCTTTCTATATTAATTAACCAAGATCACTTGTATTTATAAACAATAATTGTAATGTTAAGAGTTTAGTTTCCAACGGTTATATTGACCAATGGTCATATAATAGTTGAAACCCAATGGTGTCACTTCATTAATTAAAGGATATAGTTTTGTGGAGTATAAAATGAAATAACACACAAATTTAGGAAACAAATATTATTCAAAAGTTTGGGTCGTTACATTATTCCCCCCTTAAGAAATTTTGTTCCTGAAATTTTAACTCATACCCTAAGAAGAGAAAAGGTGTGGGTACTTCTGCCTCATAGACTCCTCTGGTTCCCATGTGGCTTCTTCGTATTTGTGGTTCCTCCACAACACCTTAATAAGGTGGGTAGTCTTGTTGCATAGAACCTTGTCTCTATGATCTAAGATCTCCACCGTCTTCTCCTCATAAGAGATTTCATGTTCTAGTTGTACCACCCCTGGATTTAGTACATGTGAAGGGTCAGGTATGTACTTCCTCAAGAGAGATACGTGTAAGACATCATGAACTCATGCTAGATATGAAGTAAGTGCAAGCTGATAGGCCACTACTCCTATGTGATCAAGGATTTCATAGAGGCCAATGTACCTAGGTTTGAACTTCCCTTTCTTCCCAAACCTCATTACTCTCTTCCAAGGTGAAATTAGAAGAAAGTCTTTGTCACCAACATAAAACTCCAAGTCCCTTAGACAGTTGTCAGCATAGCTCTTTTTCTGACTCTGAGAAGCCTTAATGTGTTGTTGGATGGCATGACTTTTTCTGTCATCTCATGCACAAGATCATGACAAAGAATATTTATCTCACCAACATCATTCCAATAAGTAGGAGTTCTACATCGTTTACCATATAGAGCTTCATAGGGTTCCATTTTAATGATCATGTGGAATTTGTTGTTGTAAGAGAACTCAACTAAAGGTAGATGTTGATCCCATCCACCTTTAAATTCCACTAAGCATGTTCTCAGCATATCCTCAAGTGTTTGAATAGTACTTTTAGATTGGACATCATTTTGGGGGTTATAGGTCATACTGAAATTCAATTCAGTGCTCAGAGCATATTGAAGACTTCTCCAGAATTTTGATGTGAACATTGGATCACGGTCAGATACGATAGAAAGTGAAAATCAGTGCAGCCTTACCACTTCCTTCACATAAATCTTGGCAAGTTTATCAAGAGATAAATCTTCCCGAATGGAGATAAAATGGGAATTCTTAGTGTGACGGTCCACAATAACCCATATCGCATTGTTTCCTTTGGAAGTTCTCAGGAGACCAGTGACGAAGTCCATAGTGATATTTTCCCACTTCCATGCTGGTATAGGTAGTGGTTACAATACCCCTTTAGGAAGTTGTCACTCTGCCTCCACTTACTGACATACTAGGCACCTTTAAGTGTATTCATCAATCTCCCTTTTCATATTATCCCACAAAAAATGATCACAAAGGTCCCTATACATTTTTGTGCTTCCAAGATGTATAAATAAAGTAGAGATATGATCTTCATCCATCAGCTCCTTCTTTATTTTTGGAATATATGGAACACGTAGTCTTGTACAAAATTTCATTACACCTTATTAATCAATATTGAAATCAGGAAAATTCCCATCCTTCACAGCCTCAAATGTTTTCTATAACAAAGGATCTTCTTTCTAAGATTTCTTGATCTTCTCTAGTAATAACGGTTGAGAAATCATTTGGGTTAGGGTTGATGATGTCCCTTCCCTTATAATTCTCATGTTCAGTTTTAATAGTTCATTGATCAAATGATTTCTCTGAATACTCATCAAGGAAATAACAACTGGGTCTTTTCGGCTTAATGCATTAATGACTTTGTTTGCTCTTCCGAGATGATAATGAATTGAACAATCATAGTCTTTGAGAAGTTCCAACCATATCCTCTGTCTCATGTTCAATTCCTTTTGTGTGAAAATAAACTTCAAAATTTGATTGCCTATGTATATATCACATTTCTCCCCATAAAGATAGTTCCTCCATATCTTCAGAGTAAAAAACAACCACAGCTAGCTCCAGATCATGTGTAGGATAGTTCTTCTCATGAGTCTTCAACTATCGAGATGCATAAGCAATGACTTTTTCATTTTTCATGAGGATGTACCCAATACCTTTTAGAGATGTGTCGCTAAAAATAATGAATCCTTCTCCACTTGAGGGAAGAGTTAACACAAGTGCAGTACCCAATCTCTTCTTCGTCTCTTGGAAACTTTCCTCGCACTCCTTTTTCCAGATGAACTTGACCCCTTTTCGATTTAACTTGTTTAATGGATTAGAAAGTTGTGAAAAGTGTTTCACAAAAATCCTACAATATCCCACTAATCCAAGGAAACTACAAATCTCAGTTATTGTTATAGGCTAAGGCCACTCCTCTACAACTTTTGTCTTTATAGGGTCAACTATGATTCCTTCGTTGGTAACAATGTGACCCAAGAAAGCAACTTGTTGTAACCAGAATTCACATTTTCTGAACTTCCCAAAAAGCCTTTCCTTTCATAGAGTTTACAAAATAACCCTTATATGATCCTCATGATCCTCACGACTTTTGGAATATATCAAAATATCATCAATAAAAACTACCAAAAAGTTATCAAGGTAGTCCTTAAAGACTTTATTCATCAAATCCATAAAAATAGTAGGTGCATTAGTCAGTCTGAAGGTTATAACGACAAACTCAAAATTCACATATCTTGAACGGAATTCAGTTTTCAGAATATCTTCTTTATTCACCCTCAATTGATGATAACCAGATCAAATATTAATCTTAGAGAATAATTGAGCCTCACGAAGTTGGTCAAATAAGTCATCAATTCTTGGAAGAGGGTGTTTGTTCTTCATTGTGATCACGTTCAGTTCTCTATAATCAATCCATAGCCGTAGCAATCCATCCTTCTTCTTCACAAAGATAACTGGTGATCCCTAAGGAGACACACTCGGTTGGATAAAACACTTCTCTAAAAGATCTTGGAGTTGTTTCTTTAACTCCTCCAACTCCACATTTTCCATTCTATACGGGGTCTTTGATATCAGATGGGATCCAGGTACGAGTTCAATAGATAACTCTACCTCTCTTTCTGGGGGAGGTCCAGGTAACTCCTCAGAAAATACGTCAACATATTCCTGGATGATGGGGACATTTTCTATCCTCAAACTCTCATTTCCTTCTTCTTATTCACCGATCAACTCCATAAATAATGATATAGGAGGTTCTTCTAGACAAAGATAAGGTTGAGATATCTCTCCTTGGAAGATAACTATTGGTTTTCTATTCAAGACTACCGATATTTCCTTGCTTCTGCATTTGATCTTAGCATTATACTTTGAGAGCCAATCTATCCCTAGTATAATTTCGAATTCCAGCATGGGAATTACTACTAGATTTTTGATAATATTGTGCTCACTGAAGTAAATAATATAGTTTCTAAACACTGACAATGCTTGTATAATCCCACTAGGAGTCTTGACTGAAAACTTAACTTTTATAAAATCAGGGGTTGATTCTAAATTCTTTTCAAACTTGTAGGAAATAAAGGAATGAGTAGAACTAGAATCAAACAAAGTAATTTCTATCTTTGAGATAAAAACAAGAGTACCTGCCACCACATCATTTGGTGCTTAAACTTCAGTCATTGTGATTGAAAAAGTACAACGTTGTTCCCTTGGACATTGATGAGGTTGATGGTGATTCCCCTCCACTGCCCTCGGATTTGGACAGTGATTGGAAAAGTGCCAAAGTTTTCTACACTTATAGCATTAGACATCAGGTAGGGAATGCACCATCTTCCCTTTGTCTTTAGTGTTGGGATGTTTTGGCTTCACCTCACTACGACAATTCCGTGCAATGTGGCCATCTCTACCACACTTGTAGCACTTCCCACTCTCGAGAAGGCAGTTCCCCGAATTCTTTTTCCCACATTTATTACACATGGGACATTGTACTTTCTTGCCTCCTCTTCCCTAATCGAAGATCCTCCCTAAGCTTGGATCCATCAATATTTTCTTTTCATTGGATTCATGAGACCATTACGTCTCACCAAACTCCAGTTTGACTTTTATCACACTTCGCATGATCTCCTCATAGCTATCATAATCTCAGTTGGCTAGATTCTTCCGCAGATGAGGTCTCAGTCCACCAAATAATATATCGACCTTTCCATTTGGATCCATAACAAATATAGAGGTGTAACGTGAAAACCTTGTTAATTTCATCTCGTATCTTCCCAAGGATTTATTCTCCTTCTTCTTTAGCTCAAGAAACTCTTTCTCCATTCTTGTTCTCATCGATCGAGGGAAATACTTGTTGAAGAATATCCCTCTGAACTCTTCCCACTCCATAGCTTCAACTTCCACTCTTGGCCTTGTGTTTTTAATCAGTTCCCACCACTGATCAGCTTCTCCCTATAAGCGATAAACATCCAAGGTAACCTTCTCTTTTTTAGAACAGCGGAGCACAAAAAATACCTTCTCGATAGAGTTGATCCACTTTTCAGTAATAAATGGGTAGGTAGATCCACTAAATTTTGGTGGTCATTGATTCATAAAGGATTCAACAGAAATTTGTTCCCTTCGTAGTGAGATTGGTCTCTTAGCTTGATTCAAGTTATTTCCCATAAATTGAGTCAGTTTGTTCATCAATCGCATGAAAGTTTACATTATGGCTTCCATTAGAGGGTTGTTAGTGCATGGTTCATTAAGGTCACCATTTTCATTGTTCCTCTTATTTCCCGCCATTTTATAAAATAATAAAACCTTAGTGAGAAGATTATTTCATTTATGAATCTTTTAACTATAAAGTATTTTATGTCATAAAACTCTGTGCTTTAAACAATTACATTTCTCTATAAATCCTTCATAATGATTCATAAAAATCTTATGATTAACCAAAAATATCCCTCAAGAGTGTCGTAACCAAGAGTTAAGTAAGGCTCATTGTCATGTACTAAGATACCCTGGGTCAAGCCCGAAACTCCTTGTCATAGTTTTCACTCCTAGGTACATTTGTGCCATATTTGCTTGATAAACCACTTACTCAATACTCACCAAAATATCAGGAAGTATTCCTATATTTAAACTTTCCTATAGGGTTATTCCTAAAGTTTTCATATCCTAATTTCCATAAATAACTAAACTTTCCTTCGATAACAACTATTTCATCCCGCCTTTTTAACATAACTTTTCATTACATTTTACAAATAGAGGACCTTTATAGTGTCTTGGAAATCACAAACAAAATACATGAAAACTTAAAACACTCTTTTAAAAGACCTTGAAAATCCTCTTGAAAAGTTCATCCTATGTAAAACTACCACATCTCCTAACCTGGAGACATAAAACAAAGGAAAGGGTGAGTAGAAAGCCCAATAAAGAAAGAAAGGGATTTAGTTTACTTGTGATATCAATAAGAAATTTGATGAAAAACATAAAGACATTAGCAATGGAAGTAGAGGAATTCCATATTGAAAAGAACATAAAACATAACATGAATATGTGTTTACAACATTTAATTTAGACATTCATGAACATATCACCAAGGTTCATCCCTAAGGTGTCATAAAAATTACCAAGGTTATTCACCAAGGTATCGTGAAACTTGTCATCTCTAGAGATTAAATTCTTTACCCAATGAATTGAAGTGATATAAATTCACACCATTAATATGTCTTTATTTTCATGTGATATACATAGATCATAATCAAACATTTCATAAATAACCCATAGAGAGTAAAAGTAATAGGTTTCAATTTAAAATCGTGACGTTTTAGTGCTAACAAACATGATCATTATGTCTTTTATAAACCTTGGAAAAGGAAAGAAGGTTTATTTTATGTCAATTCTAGAATAAAATAGATAAATTTTATGTCCTTATGAATACCTCTGTAAATGAAAATATATTTGGGTATTAAAATAAATAAAATAAGAGAATTTCTTGAGAAAAAGAGAAAGATGTTTTGAGACAAAATTTCTGCAGCATAACGATTATATAACATGGTTTTAGAAAACAATAAAATGAGTGGGGACAAGGTTCTACCATAAATAAATAAATCATTTATATTAGAGGTACATAATAAAAAAGAAATAATATCATGGTGTGTAATGACACACCACATTAAAAGGAAACTTGAAAGAAAAGAGAAAATGTGATTTCTTTTACGAAAATCCGGCAGCCTAACGGCGTCACTTAAAAATTAAAAAAATAAATTGATGAGAGAATAAAGGGTCTATCATCATTTGGACATGAAATGTACAGTAATAAGAATATATAATAACATTCCCCCATATAAGAATACGGAAACTAGAAGACATGACTTAAAGGAAATCATGACTAAAAGAGGAGGGTGGAAGGTTCCCTTACCTTGAAGAGTAACTTCAGAAGCTTGAAGGTTGGGACCTTGGAGGGATTGAGGGAACCTTGAGAGGACTCCTTGAGAGGTAAAAAGACAATAAATTCGTTTATGAGGATTTTGGAATGAAATTAATGAGTAAATGGCTTGGTATTTATAGGAAAAGTGAGGGAATATTTAATTAATTTCCAAGGGACACCTCATCGGTGGTATTTGAAAAACCATGGGCTTTTCCATGGTATTTTCCCATGGTATTGGCCACTTGGGACACCTCACATAATATATTTCTATTCAAAAGTCTACAAGAATTGTTACATCATTATTACATCATTAATGATGTCATTAAACACCCGAAACTCATAACTGTATTTTCACTATTCACCAAAAAACAAAACATTTTATAAAAAATATCATAAATTCAGCCTAACATAATATAGATGATCTAAATTAAAAAATGAACTCCATTTTATGAAAATAATTTTCTAAATATTTTTAATTTAATTTTTAAATAAAATCATTATTTATTCAAAAAAACAACTCTAAAACTATAACTTATTTTGTAATACCTTGAAAAAATAATTAAGGTCCCATAAAATTATCACATAACTATAATACAATAAAGTAACAATTTATAATTACATTTTATGAAAATAAATTTTTATTTTAAATTATAAAATTAATTATAAAATTTTAAATAAAATATTTATGACCTAAAAAAACAAAACTTATACTATGATCGTTTTTTCACTTTTAAGATGTCTAAATTGTATTTATACATTCATGAGTGAAGTTTCTATTTCTTTGGCTGATTTACTATTCATTACTATTCATAAGGGTATTTTACTATTCATGCTTTACTATTTACTAAAAATCAAGTTGATCTTATTAGACTCTAAATTTCTTACTGATCACAACTGTAGAAGACCATTTTTTAAAAATCATTTCACGTTATTAATTATTTAATGTTTACATGAATATTTTAAAATACCCTCTTTCCAAAACTCATCAATAATATTCATCCAAATTTATCCAGACATTTGAAAATCATAAATTTTACCATAATAATAAATAGAAATTTTATTTATACTAAGGGATTAGAAAAAGTATCTAAGGCTTTGTTACATAGCCCCTTATAACACCTAAATAGAACCTAATTGTAAGGTGTGTTATGGCGATAGAATCTTGGGGTGTCTCAGACAACATTGCTTGAGTGGTGATTTCTATCAGCTTGAACTTCTCCCTTAGGTGATTCCATTCAAGTTTCACATGTTGAAGCTCAACTTGGGATTGGTCCAAAGAAAAGCTTAGAGATGCTACCTCTTTCCCAAGCTCTAACAGATGGGCTTCGTACATCCTGATTCTTCTAGATGAGGACATCGACTCTTCTTTCTGTATTAATTAACCAAGATCACTTGTATTTATAAACAATAATTGTAACATTAAAATTTTAGTTTCCAACGATCATATTGACCAATGGTCATATAACAATAGAAACCCAATGGTTTCACTTCATTAATTAAAGTATATAGTTTTTTGGAGTATAAAATGAAATAACACACAAATTTAGGAAACAAATATTATTCAAAAGTTCAGGTCGTTACAATATATGAATCATAAACTTTCTACCAACTGCCAGATATAACTGTCTGGCATCCCTTTTCAAGAATCTCTCAATCACCAGATCTCACTCTAGCACTCTAGCATAAGTGTATAGGCATAAGGATACCACACTAGCTCGAATGTCTCTATGGAGACCCTAATCAAACTTCCTTTCCTAGAAGAATCCATCTAGAACCATATCGAGGGAGTATCACTTAATTTTAGTGAACCTAATGACATACTCAAATAATGACATATTTCCCTATTATATCATAAGAAACTCCTAGATACGAACCGTGTGCACACATGATGGGTAATACTCCTCATGAAATAGTTGTTGTAAGTCATACCATGAGAGTGTTGTCCCATCATGGTTCTACTTAACCAAACTCCACCAGTTCCCAACTACTCCATGTAAAATATTGGTTTCTAGTGCAACCATCTAATCTTTTGGGGTTTGAACCATCCTAAAGATTCAAACCACTGACTCAAGTCAGTCCTCTGCTACCTAGAGATTTGGATTATTGCGGAACCTCAACAGTCTCTAATGCTGGAACTCATAGAGTGTTCTAAGTATGTGTGCATACTCATCCTAAAATTATGGTAATAACTACTACTCAATAGGTGGTGATTTTTCTAACTTCCCGCCTATAGGAAACACATCATGGGATGGTCTCTAAACTAAGGCCTCATCACTCATCAAATCATCATCATGATCCTGAATTGGTAACCTAGATGGTTTTCTTCACAAAACCATCCTGAAAGCAATCAAGATATATCACATTTTGCTGAGAATATATATATATATATATATATATGTGGGGGGATCTGACTCAAAAAGGATAATCAAAGGATTCAATCCTATATAATACATGTACCATTGTTCCCTACAACCAATGTCTCGGTATGCTGAGTCAACAAATAGATAGTCATATTTTTTGCTTATGGATAAATTGATCGCTATACCAAAACTGGGTTCCCTAGCCTGAAATTCACACTCAAAACAATCTAACATTGTTTCCCTAAGTTCTCAACCAATCTTCATAAGGGTACAACTCCAAACACCATCCCAATGAATGAACTGGTTTGATGACAATCTATAATGACCTGACCCACTGGGGCCTACCTGGCTAGTGGAAGACCGAGTCACCACAACCCCAATAATACCTCCATAGGTTAAGGGATATAGACAAGTTCCGATAAGGAATAACTAAAATGGATTCATTTTCCTAGTGTACCTATATTCACATACCCAACCATTTTCATTTAGAAATGTAGAGGAATAATAATAAAAGATAGTAACATCTAGAGTAAAAACCATGAATGTAATAACATCTGGTTAATACAAAAGATTAAAATAGCATAATATGAAATGAGTAGTGGAAATATAAATTCCCATCCAAAAAACATGTCCCAACCTGACAACAACTAGAATAAAGTAAATATGAGAGAGAACGATCCTGATATCCAATCCCAACCACCATATGTAGTCATTTCACCTAGGTATCACTATGATACACCATAATCACCACTGATGTGTCCATCATCTACATAAGACATGACATGTGTGGGAAAATCCCATGCAGATGTGAGTATATACATACCCAGTAGGACGCCCTGAAAACCGAAAGGAAGTAATAGAGAGATACAAAAATATTTAGATTAACCCAAAGAAAGAGGGACATGAAACCCATCAGATAAACACACACACACACACACACATATATATATATATATATATATATGTTCACACAAAATAAACCTAGATGAGAGAGAAAGGGTATCTACATCTCATAGCCCATCCGAACTCAATGAGTAAGCTTGCAGCTCCAGAATTCCATCATCGATGCCAAAAATCAAAGGCAACCTCACCATAATATGAGTATAGGGACACACACCTCACAACTACATTCCATATCTGAGGGAACACATGTATCCTATGGAGGACCCACACCCCACTAAATCTAAAATATGAGGGAGTACTGCTTTGTAGGTATATAACCTGCACCCTATAGTGAGGGGAGTATTGAACCTACCTATATAAAGAAATGGGGAACTCGTTCTCAATGTGATAGGGGAGTACTAACCTTAATATCTCTTTGATAGCTTGAGGAACCTATAACTTGGTGTGATAGGGGAGTACCGACCGTAGAATCTCTCTTATAGAATGGAGAACCCTCACCCTAGTGTAACAAGGGAGTACTAACCCCAGTATCAATCTAATAATCCTTCCTGATCACTTCCATCTTCAAGCGTCGCCTTAATAAACATCTCACATTGTATTTGAAGAGCCATTATAAAGGCCATCATCACATTCTACATAGAAAAACACTTAGGATAGGCTACTCATGGGGAAAACGCAAGTCAAAATGAAGGATATATAAGGGGTATAAGATTCATAAATATGTATATGATGTGTATGGGGTCCACATGTCGTCTGTCCCCACTCCTCTATTTGGCTATTTTATCCCTAGACATGGCTCAGGAAGCCATGTCTCTATACACATCATGTCCTCTAGGATATATGGGGTATATGAACACTCAGTGTCCGAGCTGTTCTTCTCAACCTATGCCCATGTATTTCCTACTCATGCATGTGTACTTCGGTACATGTCATGTCCATCCACATGAGGCCCTAGGCATGTGCAGTTGGTACACAGCTTGGAAACCTGGTTATGGTCACACAACTTCTAGACCTACCAACATTGTGTTTGATATTTAAATTCTCCCTGGACCCTAGCGGTGTATCTAGAGAGCTACATGTTTTTTTTTCATCGGGTTACACAATGTATAGTATTTTTTTTTCACAAAAACTAAAAAAGGTTTCATGTATCCTTCATATCAATAATTTCCACCTGCAATCACACCCATTAGTTGCTCTAAATTGTTGGGAATCACCTTTATCCATCGATTCCTAACTTTAGGTGGGTGAAAATTGGATTTAAGCAAGCTGTTCAAAGACCGCATCACCTCTCGTCGCCTGTAACGCTTCGCATCACCACCTGTCACCACTCTGAATCTGATATCCATGAAGAAACACCCAGAATATATCTTAATCTATCCACAAATCACTAATCCAATCATCTTTAACACATCTACCATGAATATGGTGGTTTGATCATTCTTGTACCCACTCGATAATGTTGAACTGTGGCCCTATAGTCCAATAGCAAATTACATGAAGAATAAGTGGGTAAAGCACAAAAAAAATTTAAAAACATCATTAGCCAAGCATTCTTGTACAGTGATCATAGATCGGTGAAATCCAAGGTGATAAAATTTCATAAAAGTATTTAAATTGAATAAACAATTTAATTTAACAATGGGCTCATGCAAAGGGCATGCAATTTCCAAAAATAAATAAAGAAGATCAAATCCATTCTTTAGAAATTTAATAAATAGGGTGGAAACCACAATAGATGAGTGATACCTTGAAAAAGGATTGATCATTGGTGAATAACATGTTCTCAAGTGATTTGGGGATCCCACTGCATTTCTTGCTTGTCGATCCACCTCGATCCAATCAAACATCATCCTCTGATCTCAATTCTCCAATGAACTACATCAAATATCCTATCAATTATCCTAGGGTTTCAGTGGATAAACCTAGAGTATTTTTATAATGAGGTATATATAGAGGATTTTAGGTTGTGGTTATTTAAAATAAAATAAATAAATTTAATTATTTATTTTAATTAAATTCACCTCTAATGAATGCCTCAACTGGATGTCCAGTTTCAACCATCTTTAGGTCATACCTAGGGTAAAATCCACATTATAAAGTCAACCGTATACTCAAATTTTTTATATGAGACTCTTTTTTTGATTAATTTCATTAAATTCAAAAAACTACACATGTGTGATATTAATATATTTAATATTTTTATAAAATCAATTCCAGGCTCATCAGGCCTCAGAATGTCATTTCTTATCAGCACCTGGATCCAAAAATATTCATTAATATATTTCAAAGTTTTAAAAGGAAAAAATGGGGTTACTGAAGATGTGATGAATTAACCCCATTTTCTTTCCATGGGTTATTTATGTTATAATAAATGATTGATTTAAATTGGAACATGTAAGTATGGATGAATTATGCGTGAGATATTATATATCCCTATAATACATTGGTTAAAATTTTATATCTCGTGAGACATGTATAAGTGGGAACAATTTAGTTGCTCGCAATATTGGGTGTAATTTTTTGGCCTATAAAGGTGAAGTTTCCCTATGCTAATGTTTCTGCCACATTTATAAGGTACCTTAATGTTATTCTCTAATGGATCATGTTTATTTACTAATGTTTCCAAAATCATTTGATTCATGTCTTATTATATGTTGATCATTATGATATGGATCATTATTTATGATCTATTCTTTGTTGGTCATGATTTCCTTATGTTATAACTATGTACCTTGATTATTCATATAATTATCATTTAATATCTTTAATTTTTATCACTTATTCTTACCCTTAATGATCATTTTATCTCAACACTTTTATTATGTTTCCATTTTCCCATGTTATGAAGAAAAGTAATACGTAAGATGTGTCTATAAGAGTATCTTGTGTGGATAATTTGTGGAAGGTGTTAAAGACTTTTTATTTATTATGAAATTTCTTATATAGTGTAAAAAAGTTTAATTAGTTGAAAAATAAATGGGTTTTATTAGTAATTTTTTTCCTTAATTCTATAAAACTCTAAACCTAAAAGGTATTGGGAATGAATTGTAATGAAATATATTATTTAAGTCTTCTAATTGAGATGATCACATATATGGGCTGCTACAAAAATGAGTTTAAATCATTTATAAACCTCTCAATCCTTTTAAAAAAATCCTTAAAACACTTTAACAATACTTAAAATTTAAATTTCCACTTGAAATGCTAAGAAAAACCTTTTGAAAATTACTTTGAAAACTTATACCCTTTAATATGAAAAATCCACTCATGATGGTCATTCAGGCAGCTTAGAAAACACATGCTATGAAAGGTTTATTAAATAAAAATTAAAACCTACCTTTAAAGTGGTAAAACCCCTCATTTTCCATGAAAATGATGAATAAACACAAAACATTTCTTATAAATTCAATAAACACACACAATCCCACTATTGTAAATTTAAAACAAGGATTATAATTCTTTTGATAAATTGTTCTAAAATCAAAAGTTTGGATATAGAGAAAACATTCCTCAATTCAATAGTGGATGGTCTGAATCTTTGAAAACAGGTTGAATAAGACTCAGAGAAAGGATAAAAAACCCTAAAAGAAAGAAATAAATAAAAATCAGGATAATATAATACCCTAGGGTTAGGCCAAGTGAGGTTGGAGTGATGGAGAAGTAATAATCTAAAGAAAGATGGAGAATAGAGGGAGGAGGTGTTATACCTAAATGGTTTGTCCATGAATCTCCTTAGAATTGTGATGAAATAACCAATAGAGAGGAGGTTAGAGAAGGAAGGTATGTGTGAGTGAGTGGGGTCTCATCCAGGGGGTAGCATGATGAGGGTGAAAGGTAGTGGGAGATGTTTTAGGTTTTTGAATTAGGGAAAAATTAAGAAATTTTAAAAAATTAAAAAATATGGGTGACCCACATGGTTTGGTCACACCATTTACAAAACCATGCACCAACTGTGTAGAGGCTAGTGGAACCCTAAAAATACCTCACATGGTTTTCCCTATGACCTGTATATTTTAACTAGTCATTTTCTAACCATGATAAATGTAACTTTTAAGTAAAAACCCCAAATGCACTGTTGTTGCATTGTTACTCCTAACCATGTGTAACCTGTGTGACACCCAGAATTTTTAAATTCTAAGCTGAAAATTATTGTAACATAAAATATCTAAAATTAATATAAAATAAACTTCATAGTGACATAGCAGGTGTCACACCATAATTTTTAATTTTTAATTAATTGATTTAATTTAAAATTAAATAAATTCACAACATAACCTGAATGAAACATGGTGTGTACCCTTCTGTACTACACAACATGATTTGTGTGGTCTTGGTCATATACCATATACTTACATAGTATATAACATACATGAAGTATAATGATATTACATGGAATTTATTTCTTTGTGTAAAGACAAGTAGTTAGCACAGTATGTAGGGAACACATCACACACTAATATATGTGGCGTATACCACTTATAATGCCCATAAAGTACACTACATGTATGATGACCATACATGGAATATAGTTTCAAAATTAACATGTAAATTAATTAAGAATTTAATATTCTATAAAACCCTATCACACAGTGTGTACTCTAGCTACACGTTGTGTAGTTTGGTTTAATAATATAATTAATTTTCATTCCATATAATTAATTCAATTATTTTATAGGCATGTACTCCATGTAAATGGGTATGAGTTACATAGTTTGTATAGCCTGCTACATGTTGTGTACTCTTTTTAATGGTCATTCATGATACACTCATAGGGACTCGAAGTGTATAACTTGTGAACATTTATGTGATATAGGGAGTGTATGATGTCTACACATTGTGTAGTCACAACTGGATGTGTTTATCATATTTAATACACTACACGGTGTGTATTAAATACATGTCACATACTTTGACCACAAAACCTCTATATTTCCCATAGGGACAAACCGTGTGAGGTTGCACAGGGTATATGCTAGCGACATGCCATGTAACCCTTAAAATTGGGTGCTATCTGGATAGTCAAAACATGGTGTTTAATGATGTCATGTACTCTTCTACACAATGTGTCATGATTTGAATGGATTGTCTTGGTGTGGTGAATTTGGGTACACAGTGTGTACTTTTTACTGACATGCCATGTAATACCACATTATCTATCTAGAATATGCGACACCTCCAAATGGAATCTTCAAATTTTCTTTATCTATCCTTGGTCTGAATTTGGCCATATGAAGGTGAACAGACATGATATATCAAATTTTAGATTAAAGAACAAATAAACTAGAAATTAAAATGAACAAAAAATGTATAATATGATCAAAAATTAATAAATAATTATAAATTAATATTTGAACGCTCTGATACCACTTGAAGGTTCTAGGGTGAAATGGAAGTGATTGGGACATGCCCAATAATGATTTTTCATCAATTTCTTTATAATTATCTTCAAAATTGGATGTATAGAAACCCCAAAATCCATAAGATAGGATCTTTACCATATAATTTATAATTAATTTATAAATAAAAATTAACACTTGTCTTGGAATTATTTCATCATTAATAAATTAGTTTTCCATTCATGTTGTACCATTGTTGGGATGCAGGATTCAAGTGTAGAATCCCTCTAGCGATATCCACACATGATTCATGGACCTCAAAAATCATTGTAGAATCACTAAGTGATAGTGTAAATTATTATCACCACTTGAGTCATTCACCTTTGGTCGTAATAATAAATACTTCCTAGATTAAAGGATTCTTTTAGTTATCCTTGACCTTGAGAATGAAGAGAAGGATTGAAGCTTTCTGTTCTTGAGAGCATTCTTGAGAGTTTTCTCTCTAGGGATTTAAAGGATTATCTCAATAAAATGATATGAATAATAATCACCACCTATAAAAATGATATAATCGGGTTTATATAGCTAGGTTAGAGAATTGGTTATTTCTCATAGGCCCTTATCCAATATCTTAATCCTCAAAAAACCCCACATTGAATAATAATAATATTATTATTATTATTGACTTTACCTGTGCTAAACTCGTGGAATTACATAAATATAATTAAAATCAGAACCTTAACTCAGATCATCAATCCTCAACATTCATCAAAACTTAAATAATAAATATTTAAATAAATAAATATTGCTATATTATTTATTAAATATATATTTACATGATTATCATAGCCTGAATAGTTATTATTCCTCAAAAATTGAGAATAATATTTATTCTAATCTTAAATTCATATATAATTTAACTTAATTTTGGATACACTTAGTCTCTGACCCTCTAGAACTCTTTCTTAGTGGAATTAGGTTAAATTGTATAAAGTCCATGATTATCATTTAGTAACACATCATGGTACCCATCGAGAAAAATATTAATGTCATAGTGAAAAAACCTCCTATAAATACTCATTGTGTAATATAATCCATTTGTCAAAATATATCATCAAATAGGTTAAATTACTAGTGTCATCAACTTATATGATTGATATATCATTCTTTAAATTTCCTAAAATTAACTTTTCAATAAAACCACCATGGTCATTTCATTGATTAGAAAATTCCATTCTAATCAAAGGTCCTAATAAATCATATTCTACTAACTCAGAAGGGATAAATCTTTTCTTGACTTATTCATTAATGTCATATCACTTATGACACACCCAACGTATCCTACCTTACTGTGAGAATATATTATCATGGTTTTCATCAATACATCTATGTGAATGATTCATGATATACATTAATAATAATTTCAAGTCTAAGGATTGGTACATCTATCCATAGATAAGAATTTCTGATGAGACATATAATGTGTGTAATTCCTACGAGAAAGTTTTTTCTCATAACCTCCCCTCTTAGAGGTTACCAAGTAAAAAATTCATGTGAATAAGTCTTAATGTATTATAATCCCCCTAAACTTGATAACCTATATCATATGTTTCTATCAGATAGATATCATCCATCTATAGAATATATATTTAATAATATAATCATAGCACTTCAAGTTCCACATCATAAAGGGGGACTGCTATGACTTTCGATGTGATAAATACTCTAAGGACATTATAACATTAATAATATACATAAGAACACTCATCATGTGATAATATACTTATTAATATTCAAGACCATAAATATGAAGGTAATGGAAAGTACAAAGTAGTTGGTTTTAGGGAACCAACTCCAACAATTCAAACCCATTTACTTCACAAAATCAAATATTATGATGTTAATAACATTTTTTTTCTACATAGAACTCTTTATAATTTCATCATAATCATAATATATTATAAATACTATAATTTCATCGATTTTATTTGTATTATTTTAAAATATTATGTAGAATTATTATGAGACCAAGCTTTGTGACGGTGTACGATTCTGAGGCCCAAAGTGCCCAGAATAAATGATCAAAATAAATTAAACTTTTAAATAGTGTGTGACAAGTTTTCCTAAAAAAAAGTGGAATAATTTTTAAATGGGTTCTCGGATCAAAAATCATAGGTCACCATTGCATTCAAAGTAGTGACTTTCCCTTAGGTGGGGCCTAACATTGTCTGGCGCGGGTCAGCAGCAGAAGTTAGTTTTCAGACATTGTAAGGAAATAAAATAAATTTAATAGTTTATTTTATTTTAAACATTTCTATAACGTAGTGACATTTTAATTTTTTTTAAATAAAAAGGATCCTAGGGTTAGGATCATAACCCTAGAAAACTCCTTGGAATCCTCTTGAGCTTCGGAGAGGAGCCACCCATGGAGAACTCTTGACAAATGACAATGAACGACAATGTGTGGATCATTGCACGGCAAGATCAAATCCCGACTGATGACTGCTCTTCCTCTTAATTGATGATTGAGGTAGGGGTTGTTATTTCAATTCTTCCTTCCCTATTCTTGGATTCAAATAATGAATACAGATCAACCTATGAACAGGTTGACCCATAGATTATTTGTTCTAGTGGGAGGGTCTTTTATTGGGTTTGTTTTAGGGAATTGATCCATGTTTAATTTGAATTAATTTTTTTTGATTTGTTTGATCCTTCTAATGGGAGTGGATCAATGCTTTGATGAATGAAGGTGGAGATTTTTCCTCAAATTCATTGTGTGGATTTCTTCTTCCCCTTTTTACCCCGCGTTCTTCGTGAGGTTATGAAAAATGGATAGTTGTGGGTCTGTTTCACAATGAAATGATCCCAAATTTTAGATCCAGAATTGTGAAAACCTATAGAAGTTACAATGATGATGGAGGTGAATGAATTGACTCAGTTAGGGAGAAATATTTCTTCAACAGTTCTTCATGCAGATGGATCGAAACATGTTTCTAAGGCCGATCAGAGGCCCGAAACCAACAGAATCTGCTTTGCAGTGACGAATCAACCCTAGATCTTCAATTTGGAAGAAAAAAATGGTTATATTGAGAATATAAGGATCTCCCTAAATGCCAGATGAAGAACCTGTGATTTCAGAAAATCGTGATGAACACGGCGTATAGTTCGGACTACACAGCGTGTGGACCCCGTTGAGCGATGACTAGTTTTTCGGGCGATGGAAGAAAATGACATGGCATGTGAAAGAGGTCACATGGTGTGTGGGTCCTTATGAGAGACTAGGAATGTGTCTCAGATGATACATGAACACGTGGTAGAGTACACGGCATGTACTCCACCACACGACCAGACCAGGTCAGTTACGCAGGTTACCCCATGTATCGGTACACAGGTTGGCATACACGGGTTGAAGCCATGTACAGTCACATGACCAGTGTACACGGAGTGTCCCCAGGAGAGTAGTACATGGAGTGTCACATTCGTACACGTCCTGTATATATCTTTCTACACAACACACTCTTCGACATGATTCGTTGTACACGGGCAGTACCTGGGATCATAGGACACGGTGTGTGGCCTTTCTACACGTCGCGTACCTTTCTGTACATGGATTGGTCTTATTTTCCACCATTCCATGGATAGGTTTATTTTAGTTTAGTGCCAATTTTCTAATTCCCCTAAAGGTTAGGTATAATTTCCATCCACATGAGTATGATCCCTTCAGCACGACTTTCTGGATATAGTCAAAATCCCTTTGAGAGGCCCGGAGCGAGATCCTCTACCCATTCTTGACCCTAAGTAGAGTCAGGTATCGACGTGACCAATACTACAAGACATCAATACCCTACTTAGTAGGTGAATCCAAATGAGTTTCAGTATAGGGCAAGTCCCTAGAAGTGATCATCATTAGTGTATCGTGATCTTTCCCAACTTAGGAGTGAGTTCTCCCAAAATGAGTGTATTTGTTCTCTCTTTAGATATTTCAGTGCATCTATCTCTCTCTTATGACACTTCTCGATGAATTTACTTCTCATATGGATGTTATCAAAGCTATCAGACTCCTTTAGTGAGTTCTACCGGATGATTTCTTCATGGAATCTTCAAACTGAATCCATAACGTGGGTATGCGGTCGTTGTGACTTACCTCTAGACTACGGGTCTGGGTTTTGAGTATATCTAGATATGTTTCTCTTATTTTATGTTATGTATATATATACTATTTATATTTGATTGTACCTTTAATTTATGTATTTATTTGTGGTTTTCGGGGTCCCCTACTGATTATTGTTATACTCACCCCTCCACAAGATTTTCCCGCACGTGTCGTGTCTTCTGCAGATGAGTGTCCTTTCGACGGAGTCGAGGGATGACCAGGACCATACCAAGCTTTGTGATCTTCTTTATAGGATGAGGTGTTCATATGTCTATGAGAAGTAGTCCCAGTACCTATTTTTCTTTCTTATAGGTTGGAATTTGTAGTTTGCAGAATCTTTCTTCTAGTGGGATTATATTCTGGACCAGTTTACTTTCTGCACTTTACTTTCTGTTGTACTTTGTTGGTTGGGTTTAGTTGTATGCATTCATTTTTTTCCTTAGTGTTTTTTACATTTCAGAATTTTTGTTCTTGTAGATGTGTGTATGTGTACAAGTACTTAGGAAATGCCTCCCATGTTAGTGATATGGCTACTTGGTGCTAGTCACCAGCCCCTGGCCTATTTGAGATGGTCTTGGGGAGTCACGGCACAGGCCCTAATGGGACGAGTCGTGATATAGTGGTATCAGAGGTGGTCGGTTCTACCTTAGGACCAAGAGTTTGTGAGATTTGTTTGGGGTAATATTGTTAAGTGTTTTGAGTTAAAATTTCAGGAAAGGGACTCCAATTTTGGTGTGGGAGGTGGACGTATCCATACACCAGGACTCTGATAACTTGATTTTCAACTTGGTACATGAAAACACTAGTTGTAGGGAAACAAAATAATGGTATATTCATCATGTAGGAATGGGTTTTTATTTCCATGTCCCTTTATGTTATCTATCCAGATATAGTCGTTGACCATGGTATATCTTGTTTCCTTACAGGATGCCTTCGTGATGCATACCCATTAGGATTCAGCAACTCAATCATGGGGATAAACCCCTCATTGGTGAGGCTCCAATACATGGACCAATTCCCCAGGAATTACCTCCAGGTGGTGCACCTACTATACCACCACCATTGGAGTATAACATGGTACCTATATTACTGACAGATGAGGATCTCAGTTTGAGCACGCTCCATGAGTTTTAGAGACAGAGACCCCTCAAGTTTTGAGGTGAGACCTACCCTCAGGCGTTTGAGAACTGGCTTGAGGCGGTGACCAAAGTTTTTCATCTAGTGAGGACATCAGCGGACCATATGGTGATCTTAGGAGTGAGCCTTCTTCAGGATTCAACAAGACAATGGTGGAGTTTGACTATGAAAACTCGCGATGAGGAGACTCTTTCATTGATGAAGTTAGAGTGACTATTTAGGGAGGATTTCTTTCTGGTTATGCTAAGAGAAGTGTGTATCCAGGAGATTATTCAACTTCAGCAGGGTAGTTTGATAGTGACTGATTATTCATTGAGGTTCACCAACCTCTCCAGGTACTCGATAGATATGTCTAGGGATCATTACTTCAAATCTAAGACCTTTGAGAGAGGTCTACGAGGGGACATCTAAGATTGTTTCATGCCTCTTTGCATTTATACTTATGCAGAAGTGCTCGAGCGAGATTTAGTGGTCGAGAGCTTCTTGGTTGAGCAGATACATCTAGTGGCAGTTAGTAGTAGGAAGATAGGTGAAGAGACCTTGAAAGAAGGGAGTCGATGTCAATCATAGGGATCGGGATGTGGGATATGTCACAGGAGGACCCAAGATAGGGTATTTGTGGTCTAGGGATCTCAAGATGGATCTAGTTAGGCTAAGGAGATACAATACTACTTGTGTGATGGTAGAGGACATCTAACTAGAGATTTTCCAACCCATAGAGATGCTGATAGGGAGGCGGTGGATGGACCACCAAGGTAGAGGCAAAGAGTGGAGTAGGTAGACCTACCAAGACGAGGACATGGTAGAGGATCAATGAGATCTTTAGGAGGTCGAAAACGCTTTGATCTAATTCCACTACCACTCCAAGGAGGTTTTCACTAGGATCAGGGAACTGGGGATAGGGGCGGTAGTAGCTGCATGCAATCGAGGCGTACGACCCAGGGACTCTAGGGATGATCTGAGGTATGATCTGTTTTTTTTATACCGTATATGTCATAATTATAGACACAGGTTCCAGTAATTATTTCCCTGACACATGTCTCCTGAGAAACCTTGATATTCCAGTGGAGCCTTTGATACGACCCTTATGCTTGGAGACACCAATGGGAGGAGACTTGATGGTCACACATCTTTTTTGATAGTGTGATCTTATCCTTGAGTTGAGAGTTTCGGTTAGAACATCTTGATGGTAGCGTCGAGGCCTTAATATTTCATTCTCAGTATGGATTGGTTATCTTAGATCCATGCCTAGACTGAATGCTTTAAGCGAATAGCGTGGTGTGTCCACAGTGATGGAACGAGTTTTTCCTTTTTCGGTGAAAATTAAACCCAGGAAGTGTTGAAAGTAGGTTCCCTGGACCCAACTTATATTGTACTTTGATTACTGTTACATGTATTCAGTTTGTTTTTATACATGTTTTTATCTTTCCATGATAGTGTAGATACTTCTGTATCCACTTTGTTTATGGAAATTTCCTTAGATTTCTTGTCGAATCAAATGGTTATAGCAGGTCCCAGGCTATAATGAGAACCCTGAGATTCCATGAAAGTAATCTTAAAGTAACTTCCTATGGTCCAGTTACATCATTCTGAAAGGACACAGATGATGTGTGACCATTAGATGCTGGGGGATCAGAAGCATTGTGACTTCTTCTCATGAAGTTCCCACTTGATTATCTCTAGCTATTGAGATCATGAGGATAGACCCGCTTAATAGGAACACCACATGTTTCTGGTATCATTGTTCGTTCCTATCTACGGACATGTGTAATGGTCTCCTAGCTTGAGATCATTATCAATGAATGTCGTTTAATTGTGTACATTTGATATAAGGCGAAAACCATGGTGACAAAGTCATGGTGAGGTAGTTTGTATCGGGTACGTCATTAATGGCATGGCATTGATTGAATGATCGAGAAAGTATTTGTCGCTTCTGAGTTCAGGAAGTGATATCTTGGGCCTGATTGATTAGGATGGTTGCACCTTCAATAAATCCATGGCCATGGTAGTCGAAGGTAAGACCTTCTGGAAGAATCAACAAAAAAAATAAAGCAAATAAAGAATGATGACACTAGTATGCATTCTGCTTTATTGAGATATCGATGACGAAGAGATTATATTACACGGACCGTGTTCGTAGGAAGGCAGTCTTTGCTTTGACTTTGCCTTATCTATATAGGGGCCTCGATGGGTTGCTAGACCCCACTCTAGGTCAGTGGTATTATTCACTACTATTGAGATAAGGGCCTAGAGGGTCACACACAATTGCGCCTTGAGAATATACCCTATTCTGGGAATAGGAATTTAGAACTTTGCGGGCCCCACCAAAGGGTTTGTACACTATCCAAGTTCTATGGATCACCAAAGAATAATTAAATTTATTAATTATTTGAGTTTAGAATAATTTGTTGAATTTATTTATAACATGTATTTACAAGTTATATAGTAAATACAAGTATTAATATTATTCGAATGGATTTAAATATCCTAGGTTCATTTAATATTAGCAGGATGAATGAGTCGAGTTAAAGACTCAAATTTATCACGTAATATATTTATATATTACAGGTAAGTGATAAATTGTAAATATTATTTATGGTATAATTTTATTTGTCATAAATAATTATTGATATCACTTATATAGCGGGCGTCTATTACACGGTGGTCGGGAACCTACACCACGTGTTTTAAACACTCCCTATATAAGTGAGAGAGAGGCTCTCCCATTATAAATATTCATGTGCCAATATTGAGAGATTCTCTCTCCTCCTGAAATCTAGAGAGAGAGTGTCTCAAGAAAAGAAGGATCTTCAAGAGTATCCATCTCAGATTGAAGATCCTACCGTTGTGGTGATCATCATTGCGCTGAAGTGAGCATCAAAGATCCACGCTAGCACCCGAATCTTGACGAACGGCACGCGAACAGATTCTCGAGGTGTGTGTGGATGATCTATAGGGCTTCGACATCGGAGTCTTCGAGCAACGATCGTCATCATCCTGCGACAGACTTGCACATGTCAATTCTAAAAAAGGTAAATGTTCAGTTTAATTTGTTGTGATCTTTATAAACCTTACGAGATCCTCGGACCAAGACGAGACAACATCACCGGAGTAGACAGGGATATGTCACACCGGTGAAGAAAAAATTTTAAAATCCCAGCCCACTGGCTTCTGCTGCACAGTCCTGGTACACAACAGTGGTATCAGATCTAGGTTTAAAGGTTTTTCTAAGTCAAGAAGATTAAAATGCATTAAATTTAATTACGGGGTGTTAAAACGGTTCATTCAGATTCGACCGCACGTCGTTTCGTTTTTGAATGATCAAGTTATGATCATTTAAAATTTTTAACGGATCGACGTCGCAAGTTTTTTTGTTCATTTGATGTTAATCTCAATTTTATTGAGATAAAAATTAAATGTTATATTTTATTATTGTAAAATATAATATAATATTTTATTATAAAATATTATTTTAAAGACTTGGGTCAAGTCAAGTCTATTTTTAATTTTATTTTTTAAAAAAAGGGGGAAGAAAAGACCACCAAAATGTGGTATTCTCACTTTATTTAAAAAAAGGGGGGCTGGACTTATTTGTCTAAAGGAAAAATTAAAATAAATAAATAAAAAAGGAGGAAGACCCCTTACGGGTCTTCTTTCACACGGTGCGCACAGGGGGTGAAAAAACCCTAGCCGCCTGGGTTTGTCACCCCCTCCGCTGGACCTCCTCCACGTCGATCCGCCTCCAGCCGGCCGCCGCTAGCTGCGCCGGCCTCCCCTTCGCCGGACCGCCTCACTTGGCTACCCCGAGACCCCGCACTGACTTCCTCCTCTCGCGCCGGAACCCCCTCCACCGGACGGTCTCCCTCTCCCTCCGCTGAACCTCCTCCGTGCCGAGCCCCCTCTGGTGAGCCATCTCGACCTGCGCTGGCCTCCTCTGCTGTGCCGCCTCGGACCCCGCCTCACGCCGGCCTACCCTCGCGCCGGGCTGGTTCTGTCCGGCCGCCCTGAGCCCGCGCCAGACCAGACAGCCATCTCGCTGGCTCGTCGGAGCAGCGGGATGCCGGCCATGTGGTTGGCCGGCCTCTTTCCCGGCCTCTTTCCGCCCCCCTCAGATCACGCCGGGATATGCAACTGCCGCAGGAGTCATTGGATGTTGTGGTCATGTCGCGGTCACGCCGCGGTACCCATTCCAGGGCGACACCCCGCGGCGGTACACATTCTTTCCGGACTCCTCTCCGGCTAGAGGTAACCCTGCATTAAATTAATTTTAATTAATTTAGTTTTTTAAATTAAATTAATTGGAATTAATTTAGGGGTTTAAATTATTTTAATCCGAAATTTTAATTTAATTTAAGTTTAGAATTAAATTAATGGTTTAATTTAATTTTTGGAATTAAAATTAAATTAAACAAATGGAACCGATAAAATAAATTATTTTAATTTAATCAAATTCATTTAATTTATTAAAAAACCCTCGCATTATTTAAATTTATTACAATTTAATTTTATTTCGCTTTTACCCCGACTGGTCTTGAGCAAGTGACCGACCTGTGTATGTCTAGAATTTATTTATTTATTTAATTATTTATTCAATGCGTATGATGATTGTAATATTTAATTAGATAAATGATGGTCTACGAATCGTCTTTTAATTCAAATATGTATAAGGGCTTGTGCGTCCATTACACTAGTTGTATTTCGTACCCCAGACCCCCTCGCCTGTGTGCGAGTATATTTGTATTTTATACGGTGATGATCTGAGAGGCAGACCCTTCCATGTTGAGGAGATAGTCCAAACAGGAGTTGGGCGCTTTGGACTGGGGCAAGCAGTGACACAAGTCATGTATCGACTCAGGTATGGATGCCCCTAGGTGATGATTGATCAGTTATCGATCGATCATTATAGAATGATCAAGACCAGTCGGAATGCATGATTTACTTTATGCATAGTTTATTATTTTATTTTTTTGCATGATTATTGCATGATCACATAGGATAGTAAACAAGATAAAATTCATAAAGTTGTGACGAATAATATTCTATAGAATGTTCAGTTTTGAGCGCGACAACCCAGTTTGAACATAATAAATAGAAAAGGATTATATTCGTCAATTAATATTAAAAATACCTCAAAGATATATTAAGTCTAAATGCCTTCCATTTCTCACATTTAAACAAAACCAGCTGTTTGGGTGCTCATCAGCCTTAGATGAGAGTGCCTCTTACTATCGGGGCGTTTTCATGAGAGAAATGGGTCGACTTAACTAAAGTGAGTAGTCAAGGATTAGCCTTAGCTAACTTTCTATCACTTTAGAGGAAAGAGGTTGAGGGAACCAAGTTCAGATTCCAAAAGCTGGAACTTTACTCAACTACACAAGGAACCACAAGAACAAGTGGTTGGCCAGCATAGCGCCTACCTTGAAACCCTCCAAGTAGTGTCGTAGCCCTAGCTTGTAGACTAAGAGGGAGGTCTCAAGGATCCTTGCCACTAGAATGCTCAAGCGATAGAGTATTCCGAATCTAATAGTGAGGACTATTAAGGTTCATTAAAATAGTGGGAGACATTAAATGGTATAATAATTTATTGATCATAAAATGTCAAAAAGTAATCAAGACAAATTACTAACTGCTAAATGTTTATCTGATGTAGATTCAAAATGGAAATCACCAACACCACAAGTACTTTATCACTGCGATCGATCTTGGATAAAGAAAATATCATGGCCGGCAATAACTTCCAGGAGTGGTACAAGTGCTTGCACATAGTACAACACCAAGAAAGGAAGTTATATGTGCTGGAATCCCCAATTTTTGCTGAGCCTCCTCAGGGAGCAAGCAAGACATAAAAAGATAAATGGAGAAAGCATGTAGAAGATGCACTTTATGTACAATGCATCATATTTTCATCCATGTCCAGCCAATTGAAAAAAATTCATGAGGAAGAGGACGCCTACAAGATGCTTTCACATCTCCAAGAACTATATGAGGAGAGGGGTAGGCAAGAAAGGTATGAGATCTCAAGTGCACTTTATAAGTGCAGGCTAGCAGAAGGGCACCAATCCGGTCCTCACATACTCAAGATGATTGGGTATATTGAGAGGCTTGAAGCCCTTGGGTTCAAACTGAACCAAGAACTAGCAGTGGATCTCATTCTTTCCTCTTTACCATCAAGCTTCTCGACTTTCATTGTCAATTATAATATGAATGATATGACAAAGTCACTCCCAGATCTTTTGGATTTAGTTCTCCAAGCTGATAAGGACATGAAAAACACCAATTCAACTGTCCTTATGGTGAACAAGAAAAACAAGGGAAAGTCAAAGGGGTCTAAGGCCAAGTCAATGCCAAAGACACCAATGCATCATCCTGCAAAGAATCTAAAGATTCAGTGGCAAAGTAATGAATAGGAAGCTATCTGCTTTGGATGTGGAAAGAAAGGCCACTGGAAGAAGAATTGTAGAGCTGGGAAGAAGAAGCAAGCTAAGGCTTCTACTTCAGGTATTTTTGTTATTGAATGAAATATATATTTATCTATAAGTTGGGTATTGGATATGGCATGTGGTTCACACATTTGTATTCATATACAGAAACCAAGTAGGTTTAAGAAGATTGCAAAAGGTCAAGTGGATCTTCGTGCTACAAATGGTGCAAGTCTGGTAGCCTTGGCAGTGGGAGACTATCACTTGACTTTACCAACTGGTTTGGTTCTTGTTTTAAACAATTGCTATTATGTACCGTCTGTTACCAGGAACATTATCTCTGTGTCGATTTTAGACACTATGGGTTTTTATTTCAAGTTTGGAAATAAAATTTGTCTCTTTTATAGGGATAAAATATGTTATGGAATGGCACATCTTAACAATGGTTTATATATGCTCGAACTAGAAAACTCAGTAATGGAAATCAATGACAAAAACTGCCAACATGACTCAAATAATACCCGCCTATGGAACTTCAGGCTTGTTCATGTAAACGAGAAGCGATTACGAAGATTACATCAAGAAGGGTATCTAGAATCGGTATAGTTAGAACCCTTAGATGTATTTCAAGCTTGTTTACAAGGAAAGATGACCAAAGCACCATTCTCAAGAAAGGGAGAAAGATCCAATACAGTGCTGGAATTAATACATACAAATGTATGTGGTCTATTTCCAATAGAGGCAAGGGGTGGTTTTCTATACTTCATTACTTTTACCGATGATTATAGTAGGTATGGATATATCTACTTAATGCGGTATAATTAAGATTCCTTTTGTTTCTTTAAGGAATACCAAAATGAATTAGAAAATCAACTTGGTAAGAAGATAAAAGCACTTCACTTAGACCGAGGTGGAGAATATCTTAACCAAGCTTTCATTGATCACTTGAAGGAGTGTGGGATAGTATCGCAAATCACTCCTCCTTATACACCACAATGAAATGGTGTTAGTGAAAGGAGGAATAGGACCTTTCTTGACATGGTCAGATCAATGATGAGTCATACAACTCTTCCATTATCCTTTTGGGGATACGCCTTGCAGACAGCAGCATATACCCTTAACCGAGTACCAACTAAAGCTGCAGATGGGATTCCATATCAGTTATGGTATGGAAATAAACCCAATCTGACACACATGCATGTGTGGGGGGTGCGAGGAATTTTTCAAGACTTTACCAAGTGACAAATTAGCATCCAGAATCACTAAGCGTATCTTTATAGGTTATCCTAAGGAAACTAGAGGATACTACCTATATAAACCTTTAGATAGAAAAGTCATTGTGGCAATATATGCCACATTTCTAGAAATGGATCACATTTCTACTGTAAATAGTGGGAGCAAGATTGACTTCAATGAAGTTAATGCTCCAGATACACAAGAGTTGGTAGAGGAACAATATCCACAAGAGCAAGTGGAAGAAGAAATTGTTCATGAGACACAGATACTGCATAGGTCTACGCGAGAGGTTAGAGAAACAGAGAATTATGGTTTTCTTGTCACCGAGTCAGGTGACACAATAATCCTTAAGGATGATGAACCTCTAAACTACAAGGAGGTAGTAGAAGGCAAAGAAGCTACTAAATGGAAAGAATCCATGAATTCTGAGATGGAGTCCATGTACTAAAATCAAGTTTGGATTTTGGTAGACCCTCTAGCTGATGTAAATCCCATTGGATACAAATGGGAATTCAAGAAGAAGTTGGACATGGATGGTAAGGTTAATACCTTTAAATCAAGAATGGTTGTAAAGGGTTTCAGACAAAGTCAAGGAATTCACTATGATGAAACCTTCTCACTAGTGGCAATTCTTAAATCCATCAGAATATTGCTTGCAATAGCAGCCTTTCATGATTATGAAATTTGGCAAATGGATTTCAAAACTTCTTTTCTAAATGGGAAGTTGGTTGAAGATGTCTATATGACTCAACCTGAAGGGTTTGTTAAGTCAAAGAATGCCAATAAATTATGAAAGTTGTAGAGATCCATTTATGGATTGAAGCAGGCATCAAGATCATGGAATGTTCGCTTTGATGAGGCCATAAGAGATTTTGGTTTTTTCAAAAATAAAATTGAGCCTTGTGTCTATAAAAAGGTTGAAGGGAAAGCTATCATTTTCCTAGTTTTATATTTTGACGGCATATTAATCATGGGAAACGAGGTACAAGTCTTACAGTCAGTTAAAAATTGGTTAAATGAATGCTTCTCCATGAAAGACTTAGGTGAAGAAGCCTACATTCTAGGGATCAAGATCTATCAAGATAGATCTCAAAGGATGCTTGGCCTAAGTCAAAGTACATATATTGACAAGGTACAATATGGAACAATCCAAGAGAGGATTGTTACCTATGTCACATGGTGTAAATCTCTCCAAGAAAATGTGTCCACAAACACAGTAGGAGATTGACAGAATGAGTAGAGTCCCTTATTCTTCGGCAGTGGGTTCTATCATGTATGCCATGCTATGTAATAGGTTTGATGTTTCCTTTTCTTTAAGCATGATGGGTAGATATCAAGCCAATCTAGGAGAGCTGCACTAGACAGCTGTTAAAACTATCCTAAAGTACTTAAGGTGTACTAAGGATATGTTCCTGGTGTATGGAGGAGATGAGGAACTAGTTGTGAGGGGATACATTGATGATAGTTTTTAGACAGATCATGATGATATGAAATCACAGTCAGGCTACATATTTTGCCTGAATGGTGGTGTAGTGAGCTGGAGAAGCTCAAATAAAGCTATGGTTGTTGATTCTACATCAGATTCCGAATATATTACAGCTTTAGATGCAGCAAAGGAAGCAGTCTGGATATGTAGATTTATCTCAAACATTGGTGTTGTACCTAGGAGTGCAGACCATGTTCCAGTATATTGTGATAATACTGCTACAGTGGTACTTTCCAAGGATCCCAGGTCTCACCAAAGGATAAAGCATATTCTTCGGAAGTTTCATCTCTTGAGGGATTTTACTCAAAGAGGTGAAGTGACAGTTAGCAGATTATCCATAGAGTACAACATGGAAGACCCCCTAACTAAAGCCATTTCTCAGCAGAATCATGATTCACATGTGAGAGCTAGCAGATTGAAACCTGTTAGCAGTTGGCTCTAGTGCAAGTGGGAGTGTTGAAAGTGGGTGCCCTAGACCCAACTTGTATTGTACTTTGATTACTGTTACATGTATTCAGTTTGTTTTTATACATGTGTTTATCTTGCCATGATAGTGTAGATACTTCTGCATCCACTTTGTTTATGGAAATTTCCTTATATTACCTGTCACATCAAATGGTTATAGCAGGTCCCATGCTATAATGAGAACCCTGAGATTCCATGACAGTAATCTTAAAGTAATGTCCTATGGTCCAGTTACATCATTCTGAAAGGACACAGATGATGTGTGACCATCAGGTGATGGGGGATCATAAGCATTGAGACTTCTTCTCATGAAGTTCGTACTTGATGATCTCTATCTATTGAGATCATGAGGACAGACCTGCTTAATAGGAACACCACATGTTTCTGGTTTCATCGGTCGTTCCTATCTACGGACATGTGTAATGGTCTCCTGACTTGAGATCATTATCAATGAATGTCATTTAATTACATACATTTGATATAAGGTGAAAACCATGGTGACAAAGTCGTGGTGAGGTAGTTTGTATCGGGTACGTCATTAATGGCATGGCATTGATTGAATGATCGAGAAAGGATTTGTCGCTTCCAAGTTCAGGAAGAGATATCTCGGGCTTGGCTGATTAGGATGGTTGCACCTTCAATAAATACATGGCCATGTTAGTCGAAGGTAAGACCATATGGACAAATCAACAAACAAAATAAAGCAAATAAAGAATGATAACACTAGTATGCATTTTGTTTTATTGAGATATCGATGAAGAAGAGATTATATTACATGGACCGTGTTTTTAGGAAGGTAGTCGTTGCTTTGACTTTATCTTATCTCTATAGGGGCCTTGATGGGTTGCTAGACCCCGCTCTAGGTCGGTGGTATTATTCACTACTATTGAGATAAGGGCCTAGAGGGTCACACATAATAGTGCCTTGAGAATCTTCCCTATTCTAGGAATAGGAATTTAGAACTTGGCGGGCCCTGCCAAAGGGTATGGGCACTATCCTAGTTCTATGGATCACCAAATAATAAATAAATTCATTAATTATTTGAGTTTAGAATAATTCTTTAAATTTATTTATAACATGTATTTACAAGTTATATAGTAAATACAAGTATTAATATTATTTGAATGGATTTAAATATCCTAGGTTCGTTTAATATTAGCAGGATGAATGAGCCGAGTTAAAGACTCAAATTTATGACATAATATATTTATATATTATAGGTAAGTGATAAATTGTAAATATTATTTATTGCATTATTTTATTTGTCATAAATAATTATTTATATCACTTATATAGCGGGCGTCTATTACACGGGGTCCGGGAACCTACACCGCGTGTTTTAAACACTCCCTATATAAGTGAGAGAGAGGCTCTCCCATTATAACTATTCATGTGTCAATATTGAGAGCTTCTCTATCCTCCTAAAATCTAGAGAGAGAGTCGCTCAAGCAAAGAAGGATCTTCAAGATTATCCATCTTAGATTTAAGCTCCTACCTTTTCGGTGATCATCGCTGCGCTAAAGTGAGCGTCGAAGATCCGCGCTGGCACCCGAATCTTGACGAACGATGCATGAGAAGATCCGTGAGGAGTGTGTGGAAGATCTAGAGGGCTTCGACGTCAGAGTCTTTAAGCAAATATCATCGGTTTCCTATGGCAGACTTTCACACGTCAATTCTGAACAAGGTAAATGTTTAGTTTAATTTTTCGTGCTCTTTATAAACCATGTAAGATCCTCGGACCAAGTCGGGACAACATCGCCGGAGTAGACAGGGATATGTCACACCAGTGAAGCAAAAATTTTAAAATCCCGGCCCACTGGCTTCCGCTGCGCAGTCCCGGTACCCAACAGGCAGCATAGAATGGGCTCATGATTAGGAGGGTGCATCTGATCACTCGTGAGCTAGATAGCCTTACCCTTGGATCATCAGATGTTATGAGCTTTTAGTTCCTAGAAGTGGTGGCAGAGTATGAGTACATTTTTTCATAAGATGTTCCAGTATTACCTCCCCACTGTAAGATTGACTTATTCATTGACTTACACCCCGTTATGGTACTGATATCCTTGTTGACTTATCATATGTCTCCCACAGAACTTCATAAGCTGAGGGTGCGGTTGGAGGAATTAAAGAGTAATGGCTTCGTAAGACCCATTGTTTCACCCTGGGTGGCCCTAATTTTTTTTTCAAGAAGGTAGACAATATTTTGAGGCTGTGTGTAGATTACCAGTGCCTGAATCAGGTAACAGTGAAGAACAAGTATCCACTGTTGAGGATCTACAACCTCTTCGATCAACTGATAGGGTCACGATGGTTCTCAAAGTCTAACCTTTGATCAAGTTACCACCATTTATGAGTACAATATGAGGATATATTGAAGACGGATTTTAGATGCTACTATAGTCATAATGAGTACTTGGTGATGCCTTTTGGCGTGATGAATTCCCCTGTAGTGTCCATGGGACTTATGAACCGGATCTTCCAACCATACTTAGACTAGTTTGTAGTGGTCTTCATCAAAGACATCCTTCTATACTCGGCGTTAGAGTAGGATCATGTGAGACACTTGCGGATGGTTCTATATGTACTCCAAGAGCACCAACTTTATTTGAAGCTCTCGAAGTGCCAATTCTGGATACAAGATGTCCACTTTCTAGGACATGTTATATCAGCAGATGGAGTAGCCATGGACCCATCCAAGGTTGAGGTGGTGTTAGCATAGGAGACACCCAAGAGTGTGATATAGGTGTGGAGCTTCCTTGGGATAGTAGGATACTACCATAGATTTATCCATGATTTCTCCTAGATATCAGTACTAATGACAGCCTTGACCCGGAAGAGAGATCCTTTTGTATGGACAAAGAAGTTCCATCAGGATTTCTAGCAGTTGAGGCAGAGTTTAATGAGTGCACTGATCTTGATATTTCCAAAAGAGGGTTTCGAGTACGTAGTTTTATATGATGCATCAGGGACCAGGATTATTTGTGTCTTGATGCAGAGATGGGTAGTGATTACTTATGGTTCTCTCCAGCTAAGTCTTCATGATTAGATCTATGTGACCCATGATCTTGAGTTGGTAGCAGTAGTATTTTCATTGAAGATGTGGTGACACTACCTGATGGGTGAATGGTTTATCATCTACTTTGAACATAAGAGAATCAAGTACATCTTCTCGCAAAAGGATATGAATCTGAGGTATAGAAAATGTATGGAATTCTTCTAGGACTATGACTTCGAGATCGTCTATACTCCTAGGAAGGGGAACATTGTGGAAGATGCTCTCAGTCGGAGATCGAGTTCATAGTTTTTTAGTTAGGTGACAGATTAGTTGGCCTCGCTACTGTTATCTTTTGTGGATAGAGATGATGTAGCTTATCTCTAGTAGATGGTTGTCACCCCTCCACTCTTATGGATAGTTAGGGAGGAATAGCTAGAATATGTTGACTGTGAGACTTTACGTGCTCAGTTATCTATAGGACATGCTCCTGATGGATATTTGAAAGGTGGGGAGCACATCATCCTTTTTATAGGACGCACAGTTATACCAACATTGTTATGGGAGGAGGTTCTGAGGAAGTTTCATATATCCCCCTTGTAGGTACATCTTGGAGTGGAAAAAATGTACCAGGACCTTCGGCATCAGTTTTGATGGACAGGTTTGAAGAAGGAAGTAACAGAGTTTGTTTCTCGATGCCTTACATGCTAGTAGGTAAAGGCTTAGCACTAGGTACTAATGGGGTTATCTCACCCCCTGTAACTTCTGGAATGGAAGTGGGATGGAATATTGATGGACTTAGTGATGGTCTTACCACGTATGTTCAGGGGACATTATTCCATCTGGGTGATTTTTGATTGACTCACTAAGTCGGACCACTTCCTAGATATCAAGGATTAGAGTTCTGTAGAGAGATTGGGACACCTCTATGTGTATAAGATAGTTCAGATTCATGGAGTTACTTCAGAGATAGTCTCATATCATGATGCTCGTTTCACACCCAGTATGTGGAAGGGATTTCAGGAGGCGTTTGGGACTCAGCTACACTTGAGCATAGCATTCCATCCCTAGACAGATGGTCAGACAGAGAGAACCATTCAGGTTCTAGAGGATATGTTTCAGGCTTGTATCTTAGACTTTGGTCACATTTGGGAGGACCACCTACCACTGGTGGAGTTTTCATACAATAATAGCTACCACTCCACCATCGGTATGACACTGTTTGAGGCTTTATATGGGCGACACTACCGGTCACCACTTTGCTGGACCGACCCCAGAGAGTCAGCACTCATGGGTCCAGATTTGGTTCGACCTACCACTGATAAGGTTAAAGTCATCCAAGAGTGGATGAAGACTGCATAGAGTTAGAATAATTCTCATGTTGATAGATGGCGGAGACCTCTGGAGTTCAAAGAGGGAGACCATGTATTCCTTTGGGTCTCACCTAGACGAGGGTTGTGGGGATTTTGATGAGGTGTAAATTTGTCTCTGATGTTCATAAGACCTTTTTAGACACTAAGTAGAGTTGGAAAGGTGGAGTACCACCTAGCTCTACCATTGTAGTTGCACCAGGTACATGATGTCTTACACATGTCGCAGTTGAGGAGATATGTGCATGGCCCATCGCACATCATCGACTGGGGAGAGCTGGACATCAAGGATGGGGTGACCTTATCAGAGTACCCAGTGGACATTGAGGATCAATAGAAGATAATCCTTCATGGTTGAGTGATTCCCTTGGTGCGTATCTGGTGGCAGCACAGGAATCTTTAGGAGAGCACGTGGGAGCGGGAGGCTCATATTCATGTGCAGTACCCACATCTGTTTGAGTATCCTTTTGTTTTGGATTTCCAAGGATGTAAAATCCCAAAGGTGAGGGTAATGTAATGTCCCAGATTTTCCATGTATTATTTTAAAAAATTATATGTAATTATTACGAGACCAGACTTTGCGACAGCGTGTGATTCTAAGGCCCGAAGTGTCCGGAATAAATTTTCAAAATAAATTAAACTTTTAAATAGAGTGCGAGCGGTTTTCCTGAAAAAAATTGGAATAAATTTTAAATGGGTTCCTAGATTAGAAATTTGAGGGCACTGTTGCATTCAGAGCAGCGAATTTACCCTATGCGGGGTCTAACATCAACTGATGTGGGTCAGCAGTAGAAGTTAGTTTTCAAAAGTTTTAAAAAAATAATAGTTTGTTTTATTTTAAACATTTCCATAATGAAACTACACATTAATTTGTTTTAAATAAGAAGGAGCTTAGGGTTAGACTCATAACCCTAGAAAACTCCCTAGAATCCTCTAGAGATTTAGAGAGGATCCACCCTTTGAGAACTCTCGATGAATGATGATAAATGACAACACGTGGATCGTTGCGTGGAAATATCAAATTCTAACTGACAACCGCTCTTCCTATTCATCAATAATCAAGTTAGGTGTTGTTATTTCAATTCTACATTCCCTGTTCTTGGATTAGAATGATGAACATAGATCAACCTATGAACAGGTTGACCTGTGGATCGTTCGTTCTTGTGGGAGGGTCTTTTATTGAGTTTATTTTGGGGAATTGATCCATGTTTAATTTGAATTAAATTGTTTTTCTCTATTTTATCCTTATAATTGGAGCTTATCAACATCGTAATGAATGAAGGTAGAGGTTTATTCCTCAAATTCGTTGTGTAGACTTCTTCTTGTCCTTTTTACCCTGCATTCTTCACGTTCTTCATAGGGTTATGAACAATGGATTGTTATGCATCCATTTCACAGCGTAATGATCCCAAATTGTAGATCTGGCATCATGAAGACCTAGATAAGGTGAGACGATGATGGTGGTGGATGAATCAATACAGTTTGGGAGAAATCATTCATCAACGGTTCTTCATGTGAATGGATCGAAACATGTTTTTGAGGCTTCTCAGGGGCCTGAAACCAACAGAATCCGCTTTGTAGTTATGAATCGATCATGGATATTCAGTTTGGAGGAAAAGGAATGGTTGGATCGAGAATCAAAGGATCTCCCAAAGAACTGTACAAAGAACCTACAATTTTAGAAAATCGTGATGAACAAGGCATGTAGTTCAGACTACACAGCATGTGGGCCCCATTGAGTGATGACTATTTTTTTGGGAGATATAAGGAGATAACACGATGTGTGACAGAGGTTACACGGAATGTGGGCCCTTATGCAAGACTTTTCTTGTGTCTTGGATGATACAAAGACATGAGGTGGAGTACATGGTATGTACTCTGCCACATGGCCAGACCAGGCTAGTTATGCAGGTTACCCTGTGTACTGGTATATGGGTTGGCTTACATGGGTTGAATCTGTGTATGGGTACACAGCTAGTGTACATAGAGCGGTCCCTGGATAGTAGGATACGGCATGTCATGTTCTTACATGTTGTGTATATCTCTTTATACATGACACACTCTTCGACATGGTCCATTGTACACAGGTAGTACCCGGGGTCATAGGACACAGCGTGTGACCTTTCTACATGTCGTGTACCTTTATGTACATGGCTCGGTCTTCTTTTCCACTATTCCTTGGAAATGTTTCATTTGGTTTAGTTCCCCTTTACTCGTTTCCCTAAATTTCAGGTATCATTTCCATCCACAGGAGTATGATCCCTTTAGTAAGACTTTTTGAATAGAGTCAAAATCTCTCCAAGAGGCCCGAAGTAAGATCCTAAACCCATTCTTAACCCTAATTAGAGTCTTTAATCGACGTGACCAATCCTATAGGTCACTGATCCTATACTTAGCATTTGAATCTGGATGAGTTTTGGTATTCTCCAAGTCCCTGGCAGTGATCTTCATCCATGTATCATGGTCTTTCCCCACTTAGGAGTGAGTTATCTTAGAATGAGTGTATCTTTTCTCTCTTCAGATATATTAGTGCATCTATATCGATCTCGTGACACTTCCTGATGAATTTAATTCTCATAAGAACGTCATCAGAGCTATCAGACTCGTGGAGTGAGTTCTCCCAGATGAGTGCTTTGTGGAATCTCCAAACTAAATTCCAAGCGTGGGTATGAAGTAATTATGACTTACCTCTAGACTATGAGTATGGGTTTAGAGTATATCTGGATATGTTTCTATTGTTATATTTTTTGTAGACATATATTGTATAGAGATGACTGCACCTTTAATTTGTGTATGGATTTTGTTTTTCGGGGTCCCCTACTGAGTATTGTTACACTCACCCTTTCATGGGTTTTACTCGCACGTGTCATGTCTTGTGTATACGATCGGTCTTTTGACAGAATCTAAGGCAGACCAGGACCGAACTGAGCTTTGTGAGCTTCTTTACAGGCTGAGGTGTTCCTATAGCTAAGATCAGTAGTCCCATTACCTATTTTTCTTACTTACAGGTTATAATTTTTAGTTTTCAGAATCTTTCTTTTGGTGGACTTGTATTTTGGCCCAGTTTACTTTCCACACTTTACTTTTTGTTGTACTCTATTGGTTGAGTTTAGTTTTATGCATGCATTTTTTCCTTAGTGGATTTTATATTTCAGCATTTGTGGGCTTGGAGATGTGTGTGTGTGTATAGTTACTTAGTAAATTCCTCCCGTATTAGTGATATTCCTACTCAGTGATAGTCACTAGCCCCTATCCTACTGGAGGTAGGCTTGGGGAGTCGTGGAACAGGCCCCACTAGGATGGGTCCAGAAAAATAGTCCATCAAAATTTCCCTTCAGATATTTTGGGTAAAAAATATAACACTTTACATCATTCCCTTACCAATACATCCTAAAATACTTTAGGATATAAAGTGACATTCACTTTTTATTTTGATTGTAAAAATAATTTATTTATTAACTTTTAATATCTCAAAGTCCAAACATATTCCCACTAGACTCTCATAAACTATATTCACTTCATAATATCATGCTAAAAGACACAAAACTCCATTGTGTTTAGGAAATAACAAGTATTTTCTTAGTGGGTATGTTTACCAAACTAACTATTATTTCCATATTAAATATGGTATTTGATGTATTTGTAATATTTTCTTGAAAATAATATTATCCCTTAAAATATGAAACTAATGGGTGGGAGAATCTCAATTCTTAATATTTTAATATACAGATAGTTAAAAACATTAATCCAAGATAAAAATCCTTGTATCCTTGTATCCTTATAAAACATGTTATAGAATTTGATGAATCATAATCTATATATATTGAATCCAATATCTCATTTTAGTCATAATAACACTTTCTTAATAAAAATATTCTCTTATCATATAATAGAAATGATATAACTATACACATACTTTATTTATATCCATATAAGCATGAGAAATTCCTTTTCACTTAACTCTTTAATGTAGTAACTCTTTTCTTGATCAATTAAATACAAATTAAAATCTGGATTAGTTTTTACCTTGATTTTTAACTCTTGTATATTTAAAATAGTTTTAAAATATATATTTTTCATCATATGCACTTAAAAATATAAGAACTAGTTTTTATAACATCTATACTTGACATAAAAATTCTATGGAGTTTCTTAAACCCCTTTAGGTATTTTAAAAAAATCTCATCCTATAAAAAATGGAATACCTTCCTGATAACTCTATATTTTAATGAACTTGGATGGTTATAATAAGAAAACATTTTTGGACTCTCCAACTAACTTTTCTTATTCTATTTTGAACTTTTACCCACTTTTACTATCAACACAGCACCCAAAATTATACATCATATGCCCAGTTTATCTATCCTCAACACTTTGAGAATATCGAGTAAAATTTTCTTCAACTCAACTATATTTTCATAACATTTACATTGATGAAAACATAATTATTTTATTTACTAGAAAAATTCATAATTAAACCTTTATTGAATTATTTTATGCATCACATAATCATCTAGACTCGCTTGTTAAAAAATTTCAACATTAAGTTACTCGGGAAGGTGTTACTATAATGCATATAAATTTCTCTCTTACATAAGAAAAATTATTATGTTTTACACATTTTTAAGAAATTTCTAACATTAAGATTATTATTTCTCTATAATTGATCTCAAAGACAAGTTAGATAATTATATTTTCATTTATATCTATAAAAAATCTTTTATAAAACATGTATAATGTTTTAAATTCATTTATTAAGGACTTTTATTAAATGTTCTCCCACTAAAATGATGAGCCATTATAAATTCCTCATATCTACTAGTGGTTAAAGATATATATTTTACTAAGCAATGAGTCTTGTTTCTCTCACCACTTAGTTATTTAGGTAGGCCATTATGTCAATCATATCTTATATGACTCTTGGATAATTGAAGAGACAACTCTTTGTCCAATCCATCATATGGATGAACTCAGCACCATTCCTCTAGAATCCTTCTTAAGGATTTCCCAACTAATTATAAATCTAATCTCATAGTAGTATTTGTTTACCTAACTTTTAGGATTTTCCATTTCCACCATTCCTTTCACAAGATAACCCATGGACACCCTATTTTAGAAAAACCTACTCAGTTGAATGATTGAGGTCTTAACATGTGTTCACTTTGGAAGGAATATAACAATTAGTATTGTTTAAATAGGATCTCAATATCACCATTTTATCTACTATATTACCTTTATGTATGCATGCTTCTAATGATTTAGTTAGTAACCATATTCCCTCCACCAAATCGATATATTCAAACCATATTTATGTGTAACTCTTTACATAACTCGTAAATTTTGTTACTAACCCAAATTAAAAATCAATTATATTCATACATACTCAAATTCATTCAATTCATAAGGTATATTAAACACTTTCATGTAAATTTTTGGAATTATATGGAATAAACAATCATTATAAGAGTAAGGTTGGAGCCACAGATTGTCAATCCACACTTTTCTAGATAAGTTATAAGCCTCCATGCCAGTGAGAAGTCCTAACCAAAGTACATCTACCCATGGATACTTTACTTAATAGATAATTCAATTCCATAATAATTCTAACACCTAATATGTATAAATATTAATTAACTACTTAATTAAAGTTTATAACTCAATAAAATCCAAATTCAAGGTAGAAGAAAACTAAATCATTTATCATACCTAGAATGTAACCCCTTATATGCATCTATGAAAATTTAAAAAATAGTTTAACTAATTAAACTAAAGTATATACATACTCATAAAATAAAAAATATATCTATTAATAAAAATAAGGAAATTAAATAAATAAATGAACAATTGATAAATTTAAATATGGGATAAACTATTTATGAATAATTCACAAATAAAAAATTATAAAAAAATATATAATTTAACAATTCATTATGAAAAATCCATAATTAAATGAATATAAATATTTTATAGTTATACCTAATATAAACTCTTTCATAATATTCATTATATGGCATTTACTTTAAATATATGATAATAAATGAAATATAAACGTTTTATATTTCAAATCAATTATGTAAAATATTTATATAATCTAAATATCACATATTTAACATTTATTTAAACTTTGATAAAATCAATTGTCAAAACTAATTTCAATATGGTCTAAATTATTTTATCAAATAAGGCCTTTTAATTATGAACAATTCATAATTTTAAATATAAACACTTTTATATTAATATTTATTTTGTAATTTATAAACCCTTTATAAATTACACTTATAATATCTATATAAAAAATTTATATCTAAATTATAATTCATTTTATATAAGTGGAAAAAATTATTTTAATATTAATAATTAATATTAGGGAATATTTATTTAATAAATGTTTCATAAACATTTAATTACTTAATTATAAACAATTTATAATTAATTATTTTATAAACACCATTATAAATTAAATAAATATCCCAAAATACCATTTTATATGATTTATAAACCATTTAAATCAATTCATAATATAAATTAAAGAAAGATAAATTTTTCTTTTATATCATATTTAATGATATAACTGTATTGTAATTGACGATAGACAGACCATGACTTCCAAAACACAACAAGTCTATTAATCATATTTTATGATTGATAATATTGTACCTGACAATCATAACCCATGATAAGCCTCTACATAGGTTTAATTTAGTGCACTTTTATATCACAACATATAATATAGGTCCTATGTAGCATTAAATATTAGATTCAATCTGTGAAATTAATTATCAAGTGGGATATTGTTAGGTTTAATGTGAGAAAATACTTTCTGGGTTAAGTATTAGAAGCACCAGATATTCTTTCATTGAAAGTTTCACTTGGTGACCCGGATGGAGGCAGTACACCAACATCATGGTTCATTTATATTTAGGAAGCTAATGTGAGTTCACTAAAAGTAGCAGTATTGGTTGAACAGAAGTTTGACTAGAGCCTCAATTTTTCAAGTCAGTGGAAGTTTGATGGACAATGTGAGTTCATCGGAAGGTGAATTTGGTAGAAGCATCTAGATATTTTCAATTTATTATATGGATTATAGTGGAGGTATGAGTGTGGGAATGATAAGGAGAATCATATGATTCATGTACTCAAGAGTTAGTTGTTGGTTTAGAGGAATGATTGAAGCAGACATAAGGGGTAGCTACTAGATACTGAATGAAATTATAGAGTAAGTGAATAAAGTGCAGAAGTTTATGTGTTCCATGAACTCTAATGATGGTACATGAAATTATTTTATAGAATATTTTGAAAATGTGGATTCATCAAATTAATTATAGTGAAGTGGATATGAATTTAACTATTCATAAGGTGTTGGTGGTTGATGAAATGGGTGTTATAGGGAAATGATAGTTACTTGATACAATGGAGGTCACCCACAGATATAAAATGGAAATATTGATTGGATGATTGATTGGGACCACTATATAAGTGGTATTAGTTCACATGTGAAAAGGGACTATATGATGATTGATAATCAATGACATGTCATGACTTGAAGGCTAAGGTGGCTCTGAAAGAAGTGAACATAGGTACATCTAGGTTCCAGGGGATAAAATGACAAAGGAAGGAGTCTGGGAGGAGGATCATTATAAGATACAATGGAAAAGGCTTTGGTGAGACTTCATCTATTGTTTTGGGTTGGTTTGTTGATAGTTGATGATCATTGTAACTCATATGTACTATATTTTCATTATAATAAAATAGATGTCTCAATTCTCCCATAGATATAGGAAGAAATTATGAACTATGTAATCCTTGTGTACATTGTGTTTGTAATTTGTGATTGCATGTGTGTGTCGGTTATGTGTTTATTCTCTTGTGTGTTTTTTATAAGGAATATCATGAGGTGACTGAAACCAGATGTTGTAGGAAGTCTCAATGATGTGGTTGGGGTTCTCAATCTTCCTGGTTTAGATCTTTAAATTCTTAGGGATGTTTTGATCAGAGGGAGAGAATTTTGATAATTGAATTTCAACTATATTGAATTACTAAAAGGAGGAAATTATAATCAATAAATGCACCCTCATCCCTAACAAGAGGCATTAGATATTGGTTATAGTTCTCAGGGGTAGATCACAGTATCATGAGTGCCTGGTGGAGAAATTTATCAAGGACTCATAAGGAAGTTACCCAGAGAACATCGGTTATACCAGAGGGATTCTTAGATATTGAAATTTCTCTTTATTGATAGGTCTCAAGAGGTGTGTTACATTGTTGATAACTTTCAAATCTTGGTTAGAAGACTGTTGGGTTCTCAGGTTTAGTTGTTCTATCAAGTTACTAGAAAATTTCACCAAAATATGTTAGCATTACCAGCCGTGTTTCTAGGAATATCAAAAATCCAATTGATTGTAATGTGTTTTGTAGTGTTTTTTGTTTATTTGGTGGAATTTTGGAGATATTTTTAAGGATGATTTAATTTTAATTAGGTCTAATTATACCTTATAATGTTTTTAATTAGTGAGAGATCAAATTTATTATGGAATGAATTATAATGGGTTAGGCACTAATTTAATGATCTGATGGTGAAATATACAAATATTGGAGGATGTTGTGTTTACTACTCTTTGAGGGTTTTTAATTACATTGAATAGAGAAGTTATCTAGAAGCAATGAAAATGAATTGGAATCCTATAACAGCAAGCACAAGGATTGTTCTAAAGGTTTTAATATGGACAATGGTGTATGTTCCTGGAAGGAGTTTTCAAACAAGGAGGCATTCATCAACTCGAGTTGAGGAAAATTGAAAGTGATCAAAAGGTTTATTCCCAAAATTTCAAAATATAGAGGTTTCAAAAACCTATAGTTGGTAGGGGTGACTGAAATTTTCACCAAGTACTCACTCAATGCCATCTTGATCAAGTTCATATGACTCTAGGGTTTTCATAACTCAATGTTTGAAAAGGTGGAACACGTGTTTCTTCCAGAAACCTTGTTACTATTGGAAAAGTGGTGGCTCCATCAAGAAGATAAATAAATAAGGAGAGGTATGGAATGATCCTAATTCATCAAAATATGTTCAACTAAAAATCAGGATAAATTATAGAATGTCGTGGGAATTCACACTAAGGGGTATTCATGGTGATGGCACATGTGGACAAGTTTCAAGCTTTGAAAGGAGACATATGGAAGGGGTGTTGACATGATAATGATTATATGACCATAATATGAAATCTAGAGAATTTTATTTCATGAGTTTAATGAGGTTAGAGAGGATGATGGATGATAATTCTGAGTTGTGTGAATATTTTTTTGAAACCTAGTGATAGTGATTCAAATCATCAGTGGTAATGACTGGTGTTTAATTTCTGGTTGTTTCTATCATAAAAATCCATTTTAATTCAATGTATCTTTATCAATGAATCAAAATGAAAAATGGTGTAGGTGGACTGGAATCTAGTCCAGAGGGTGAGAGGTTATGGAGCAAGTTGGAAATCTAGATGAATACTGGTTGAGTTTGCATACAGTTGAAGTATACTAACTTAGAGCACCAAAATAATGGTTTCATGGAGGGTATTTCAATTTAGGGAAGGATATTATAGAGGATACTCTATATTTACAGAATCAGGATAGTATTTTTTCTCTTATCTATAAATTATAAGGATATTGTTGACTTTGGTAACACTAAAGCTGGAGAAAGGACAACCCCATGTCCTGGAGGGAGTTTCTTTTTAAGGTTTTATTACTATATGGAAATGATCATAATAAGATTGTTAGAGCATCAGAAGGACCTCTAGAATGAATTTGGGATCTTATAATGTTCAGCACTGAGTTTATGTAGTGGGAGAAAAGTGATATTTATGTCTTGGTTGTGCTAATCCTAAGTTCGATGGGAGTTCATCATGTCAGTGAAATTAGAATTTTTGAACATTTTGGATGGAGCTTAGTTTTGATGACATCGTTGGATCTTGGGGTACTAGAAATATCTTGGATTTCAAAATCTTAGAGATCATAGTATTATATGGATACTTCCAAAAGAGAGATTTCATGGACCTAGTTCACAATGCAACTTATTGATGGAAATTTCAACAAAGTCAGGGGATGGTATCTTGGTTACTATTTGTTTTGGAAAGATTCCATGGAGGAATTCAGATGAGTTTTTTGAATTTAATGGAACATAAGATATTGATTATAGAGGACTGAGGGGGGATTAATTCTATGGGATCCTAGATGATTAAAAGGAGCATGGCGTAGAACCATGTGGTTACTACAGAATGAGGGTGAATGGAAGTCGATTAGTGGTACTTGGGTATAAACATGGGAATTGTATTTAAGAGGAGTATTATTGGATTCAACATGTAAAAACAAGTCTTAAGTGTGTTATTGTTAGGTTTTGTGTGAGAAACCATTTTTTGGGATAATTTTTCAGGAACCAACCTAGATACCCCTAACCCATACACCTAATTTGGCTTGTGGAAATTCCCTAAAGGTGTTCTAAATCCCTACAGGTTGGAAACTAGTTCTTTCACATCAAGAAAATACCTTGAGATTTATTTTCCCAATAAATCTATCAATAAAGTGTAAAATTAACCTCAATATAAATCATAACAATCCACGTGTAAAATAAACAACTTGGTATACAAAAATTTAGTCAAGACCACATATAAAAGGGAATGAGATGGGTAGATACAATACTATACAAAATTAAAGGTAAGATTCTATAACTAAGACCCAAAATAAAAAAATATATACTAATATTCATGTGACATGTGAGTCAGTCTCCCACTAGGTCACCACCATCACCCAACCAAGATCATTTTGCAAGAGTACTCGATGCCTCCAAGTAATGCCATTCTTTTACCTGTGTCTAAAAAAACAAAGTCTGCATACACTCATTGGGTTTATATAGGTTTTGAACACAATAACCCAGTAGTTCTACACTAATAATTTCATGAATAACCATTTTTAGGGAAAAAATAAATATTCTAGTTTAAAAAACAATTTAATTAGAAACATTCTTTTGACATTTTAGATAAACAGAGGAAGAATAGTAATAAAACCCAACCAAGAACCAAGGTAAAACCTTAGGGTATCTAAGTTTAGGCCTCATCCTTGGATCCTTATACTCTAGTTGATCAAACCATTCACAATTGTTCCCATTCATGAGCCACTGGGTAGAATTGATCCAAATTCATAGTGTTAACCACATTTATAAAAGAATTTGTTTAGTTGGGGTTGTTTCATAGTCTAAGGGTTAGGGAGGGTGGGACTTTTCCTATCATTACTTTTCTTAGTTATCCCACTTAGGTACCTGAGGTTACCATGTGCTAACCCCTACTTATCAATCCAATTTACACTTTTAATCATTTTTATGAACAAAATATGTCATATCAAACCAATTTTATTTCAATATAAAAAGGAAAATAATTTTTAATCAACCAAACACACCCATATAGTTCTCAAAATAATTTTTTTTCATCAAAAAAATTAAAACACACTTTAGAAATTTAGTCAACCATATTTAGTTTTTCAAAAAATGACACATCATGAAACCTCCTACCTTTAACTAATGAAACTAATGAAGACTGGATGGAATCCACATGACAAGGATGGTGAAGAGCATAAGGAATCAAAATGAGACTCTAAACATCAAAAATACCACCATTAAATTCGTATTACACAATCCCTAGGGCATCATGGATAGGGGGAATATAGAGAAATAAGGATAATGAAGGAATAAAGATTAAAAATAGTATAGAAGACCCTTAATTGATGAAACCTTAAAGAAACCTAGATAAATCCACCCAAAATCATCACCCAGGAGGAAGGTAGGATAGATTCATGCAAAAGGGATAGGTGTTTGGGTCGAATGAGGTGAGAAATAAGGGTTGGGGTGTTAAATCGAAGGAGGTAAAAATGAACACTTTGTATTTTTATTTTTTTGGGAAGATTTATTTATTTCTCAAAATATGTGCCAACTATGAGGATCACCACTTCCTCACCTAGGAACCTACAATATTAGATCATGTGGTTAGGTAAAAAGTGTTCCAACCATGAAAATTTTCATTATAAAATATTGTAGGTTATCCCATGGTTTTTTCATAGTTACTACTAACCATGTTCTAACTTTTCTACACCCACTATTTTTCAAAAACTTCAGGATTTTAAATGAAAAGACCCAGAAAAAAAAGAGAATGATAAAACAAATAAATAGTGAAAAAATATACCTAAAATTGACATTGTGGGTGTGAAAATTATCCCCACCATATCACTTTATACTCCCATAAATTAAAATTGGAGATAGTTAATCCACAAGTATGAGGCCACTACTCCCTTTTAATGGAATATCACTATAAAGTGTCATGAGAATCGTTCCCATGTCTCCATAACACTTAGACTAACAAAAATTTATTTCCCAATAAACACTTTATTCCAGGATTTAATAATTCAAAATAGTTTCTTGGTCACAGAAGCGTCAGGCTATAACTTGGGTTCTTCTTAATCCAAACATGATAATGATCTGGGTTATACTTATTTAGTTGTTAGATATGGAATACCTTATGAATCATGGTAAACTGAAGATGAAACACTAATTAATACACAGCATTCTCGATCCTTGAGGTGATCTCAAAGGGTCCCATGTATCTTAGGGAAATATTTCCCTACTTCCTAAGTCATTAATGACCCAACCAATGTGATTACTTTAACCAATCCCAAACTAAAAACTCTGAAAAATAGTATCGATGATCTATATAATACTTTTGGTAACTTTGATCCATATCTAATTACTACTAAATAGTTTGAATATGTGTTGTAATATCTTGTAAAATACTCATCCATACTAGGGTATTATCTCTCACATCCATCCATATGATGGGAGAATAACATAGTTGGACATATAGAGATTCAAAAGGGTCAATTTTTATCAATGATTAGTAACTTATATTATAAGAAAATTCAACAAGCACCATATGTTTATCCCATGATCCTCCAAAATCCAAGACACAAGCACAGAGTATACCTTCTAGAATCCATATTTCATGATTCATCTGACCATTGGTCTAAAGATGGTATTACATGATTAACTTAACCTAAGATCCCATCACCTCCTAGAGACCTTTCTAGATATGAGAGGTGAATCGGGGGTCTATATCCAAGATTATAGTAGATAGCACTTTTTGAACCCTCATAATCTTCTGGAAAAATAATCTCTCAAGATCATCTAATTTATTGGTATCCTTGATTGAAATGAAATGGTAAAACTTAGTCATATAATTGATCAAAACCCATATATTATTCATACCTTGAGAAATATGAGGTAACCCAATGATGGAATCCATAGATAACTTATCCCACTTCCAAATTGTTATGGGAAGTTCCTAGATAAAACTAGATGTCTTTTGATTCTCAACTTTAATCAGTTGAAATTATCACCAATAATGGTGGAAATCCATAATCACCACCTTCGTTGCCTATATTGGAACCACATAATAGATTCATAAACAAAATACCCCTTCAGGAGACTAAGACCACTCTTTGGTGGTCTCCCCATAATTTAAAATTCTCTCGATGCACTGACATTCCTTATCACTTTATTCCTCTTGAATAATAAAATCAAGAAGAGAATTCAACTAGAAATTATTAATAAACATGCTCTCATTTTCTTCCCTCACTTATAGATGCATCTAAATAAATAGACTCATCAGACTCCATTCATCACTGGACTCCTTAAAGTCATGAGAGAGAAACCTCTAACTAAGGGTATTGACAATAACATTTCCTTTTCCTATAATATATGAGAGGTTGAAATAAAATCCTTAAAAATACTCTACCCATCACTACTACCTAAGGTTTTGGTCCTTCTGAGATAAAATATATCCCAAAATTATGTGATACAAATAGACTGAAAACCTTTCATCAAAAAGATGGTGGCATGTAATACCCCAAGAATTTAAATGGTTAAAAGGGATAAATGTTACTACACATGCCAAAAAGGTGAACATTTCTTTTTAGGATCCTACCTGATTGTAACTCCATTATTAAAGAGGTTTTTCCTAGAGTAGTGATCAAGATGGGTGACCTCCTGTGAATTTTTCTTAGGTGTGTGTGAGGAAGGAAAAAATCACACTGAAAGAAAACGTGTTGACCTATGGGGATAGTCATTAGTCCGATGTCCTATTTAGGCACATGGGTGGGCCTTAGGGAGGGGCTAACATGTGTCTATGGGAAAATTAGGGTGCCTATGGGGCCTAGTTTTTATACTAATATCAGAGGAGGAACCCATCTAGAAGTGTGGTGGAACTACCTAGGTTGAAATGTAGGGTCCACAACGAGGATGTTATGATCTAAATGGGTTGAATGTAACTTTCTAGAAAGTTAAAGGGTTAAAATGGAATTTATTTTTATTATACTACCTGATTAGAACTCCATAGTTAAATAGGTATGTCCTAGAGTATTGATTAAGATGCATGACCTCTTGTAAAGTTTCCTTGGGTGTGTGTGAGTGAGTACAAAGCATAGTAAAAGAACTTGTGTTTTCCAATGGGGATATTTATTAGTCTGATGACCCATTCAGGAATGTGGATGGGCTCTAGGTAGGGGAAACATGTGTGTGATGGGAAACTAAGGTTCCTATGGGTCCTAGTTATTACATTGGTATCAAAGAATTAACATAGCCAGAAGTGTGGTGGAACTACCTAGGTTGAGATGTACGTTACACAATGAGTATGTTGTTCACTAAATTTGGGGTGAATGTAACACCCTAGGAAACTAAAGGGTTAAAAGAGATAAATTCTAATACCCATGTTAACAAGGTATACCTTTATATTTAGGATCCTACCTGATTAGAGATCCATAGTTAAAGAGGTTTGTCCTAGAGTAGTGGTCGAGATTGGTGATCTCCTAGTAAGTTTCATAGGGCGTGTGCTATTGAGTACAAAACACACTAAAAGAACATCTATTGTCCTATGGGGATAGTCATTAGTTGTATTAACCATTATAGAACATGTGTGGACCCCATGTAGGGGACAACATGTGTCTGTAGGGAAACTAGGGTGTCTGCAGGGCTCAATTTTTACATGGAACCAGCACTTAAGGGCATGCATCATGGATGTGAGTTTTATATCTAGTTTCACATAGTTACCTTCATGTATTCAAAGTTAGAAAGATCCATACACCACCATATGGTCACTCTACATAAGAACACACCCCAGACCCAAACCTAATGGATAACAGTACACCAAATAACCTTGGAAAGACTCTGATAAAATTAGAATCAGATCTAAATTCAATCACTTATTTAACTCAACAAAGTATGCTTTACACTCCAGGTTCCACATGAAATATTCCCCTTTCCAATTGAGATCCATCAAGGGTTATGTAAGATGGTAAAAATCTATCATGAACTATCTGTAGTGTCCTGACAATATCAAGAATCTCCTAACCTAAAAAACATTTTTGGGATCCTCCAAATATGCCATAGCCTTGACCTTATCATGATTTATTGGGTTACCCTTTTCTAACACCATGTTCCTGAGAAAATTGATATCTTAGATCTATAAACTGCACCTGGATAGTTTATCAAAGAGGTATTAATCCATCAGGTTTTGCATAATATTTCTCAAATAACATGAATGTTCCTCATATATATTATAGTAAACTAGGATATTGTCCATAAACACCATAAAAATGGTATTGAGGCACTGATGGAATATCTATTTCATGGTCACCATGAAGACCATAAGATTATTGGTCAACCTAAATGGAATTACAAATTACTCTAAATGGCTATACCTACTTTAAAAAATAGTCTTAAGAACATTTTAACCTCTCACCCTGAGCTGGTGATAATCTGAATGAAGATCGATTTTAGAAAACTACCATTCTACCTTTAATTGAAAAAATATTTCATTAATATGGGGAAATAAGTAGTTATTCTTAATCATAACTTGGTTCAAATTTAGGTAGTTGATTCACAAGTGAAGGGTCTCATCATTTTTCAAGCAAAAAAATCTAGGGTTGGACATAGAGACATTCTAGGGAGAATAAATCCTTTAGATTATAAGTTATCCAATTGAATGGTCAATTATTTTAACTTTGTAGGGTCCATACGATACAAAGGGATAGATTTTAGCATAGTCCCCAACACCAAATCAATAGTGAACTTTACTTACCTCTCCAGGCATAAACTTGAGAAATCATCCAGGAACGTCTCAATAAATTCCATGACCATGGTAGTTAACTCTCTCTCAAAAACTCCCTTATCAACTTCCAATATAATATCATACACCTAGAAAATGGTTCTACCTAATTCCAAAAGAGTAGATCCTTCCTAGCTAGATCATGGGTCCTATTTTCCCTAAAATACTCGAGTTCTCCCATCAGGGATGGTAGAAGTTACTTTTGGATGGTAATAATCGATATGAGCCTTATAGGCCTTCACCCATTCTATCCTGAGGATTACATTGAAAAGGACCATTTCAAGGATGATAAAGTCCCATGCTATCCTAACTTCTGACATAGAGATAAAACATGAAGGGCACTAAAGAAATTGATCTCTCTTTCTTCCAAGAGGCGTGACTATATCCATAATGTAGGAAATGAGATCGGTAGGAATTTTTTACAATTCCATAGTATGATCAAATATAAAAGAGTGTGAGGAACCTGTATTAAATAAAGTAGTCATCATAGATGAAGTAATAAGAATATTACCTCTCATTGTTGTGGGTCTTGCCTCAGAATCTGGTGGTACATGATCCACTATATACAATTGTTTCAACTCTAAATGAGTTGAAGATTTTCTATTGGATCAAGGCTCAGTCCTAAGTTTCCTTTATTTATTATAGGAACTAGTCTAACCCCCACACCCATGATTAAGGATTCCAAATACCCATAAGAAATTGAACTATATTTTATATCCCCTTGGGGATAAAGAGCCTGTACTACTTAGGTAAGGAAGGGTATCTCTAAAAACCTCTAGAGAAGGCATATGTTCCCACAGAGATGACATGACCTGGGTGTCACTAGTTATGAATATCACACATTTCCAACCTTACCACACTGGTGAATGATAATAGTATCACCACCCATGGTTGTTGATGATAGGGGTCAGGGTGAATACCTAAAACTACAGCCAATTTCCTTCCCCATCTATTCACACTTCTTCTTATTCTCTTAAGAATTAGTCCCATCTTCATTAGGCACTAAAGGAAATCCAATAATTCCATACATCCCCCATTAGATTGATCTTATCCATTATATCTCAATTAGAAACCTTAGTATAGGTCTTTATCTTCAACAAGAAGACATGGTATCGAATGCTAGGTTGTAGGACCATCTCAAAGTGTCAAGATTTCATCTCATCATTGCAAGAAATTTCAGGAGAAAAAGGAACCAATTTGGTAAACTGATTTTCATACTCTATGACTGACTAATTTAATTTCTAGAGGCCAACAAACTCTATATATTTATCTAACTATAAGTTGTTGGGATAAAACTATCGAGTTGATATCAATTTTAAATTCTTCCACTCTATATTCTCATGATTATTTTCTTGAATAAACAAATCCCACCACTTAAGATTGGGGACTTTAGACATAAAAGTGTACCATTTCACCCTGATGAAGTCTAGAGTCCCAAGGAAGTAAAAGAGATGCCCAGTCTTCTCTAACTAATCACTATCCTCCTCAGAAAGTTAAAGATTGTTGAATATCTAAAAATAGGGAGTCTTATTCTTAAGAAATTCCTAATCTCAATCCTTCTCAAGACTCAAATCGTCTTCCCTAGCTAGATCAAGTCCAGAACCCACCCCTTAGTCCATATCTTGAATATCCCAAACCACCACATCAATAATTTTTTGATTAACTGGTGGTTTTACATGTACAAATTTATTTGTATCATCCTTCATAGGGTTCACAGATAACTTTTGAGTGGGTATAATGCTACATAAAATCAATAAAAGTGGAATCCATAAAAACTAATAATAAATTGATAATTTATACATTATACATTCATTAAATATCCTAGTAAATCATAAGAAAATGAATGTAATGAATCAAAACCTTCCATGAAACTAGGAATGTATGTGATCTATGGTCCATACATCCTAACCAAGGAGAAAGGTAAAACAAATCCAAAACCAATATCACATTTCCCACATCCCCTAGAAACTCGAGGTATAATGTTAAGAGTTTTATCCAAACATCCTTTCACACCTATTATTTTATCTCTGACAATATTATCTCCATTTTATCTTGACTTCTCAAATAACTTAGAGTCAAACCAGTGTCTCTAATACCATTTTGTCACAAACCAACCTGACTAACCCTAATCCAGGCAACTGATTTGGATCATGGAAAGGTCCAAATGGAATTATTGATCCCCATAGGGTGGAAACTAGTGCTTGGTCATGAAGATCATACATTGATAATTATTTTCTTAATAAATTCATTAATAAAGTGTAAATGGAACATCAAGAGAAATCATAACAAATTATAGGTTTCATGCATAATAGAAGCATATAGTAGTGGGTGATATATTAAAATTTATTTTAATATTTAGTTGTAAAAAAACAAAAGTTAGTATATTTCATGTTAAATTTATAATTAATTTATTTCAATATGAAGAAAATAAATACCTTATCTTAGGATCCATTCTTTGATGACATTATTGATCTTACAAAAGTCCCTTTTCAGATTTCCTTTTTGCGATGTGAGGATCCAAGGGTAGGACCCTCTAGTAGTGATCCACATGTGATCCTTTGATCTCTGAGAAACACCAATTGATTTATCATTTCTAGTGTGGTGAATCAATTTTCTTATGTTGTATATGTTGGTCACTCATCCTTTAAAATTGAATGAATCTCTCTTAAATTTCTCATTCTTGATAGGGAGAGAGAAAAATGGAATTTGAGAGAGAATTCATTGTGCCCAAAAATTATCTATATCTTGATTAACTTTACACAATAGACATAACCATATATTTATGGAGCTAGGGTTTAGGTAAAAATATTATTTAATTGCATGTATACCCTTAAATAATATTATAATCTTTAATAAACATCATTCCACATAATAATAATATTATTAGTATTATTATTTTGTGGTGCACACCAACCTACACATTTGAAAAATAATATTTACTGACATGTAAATAAATATTCATCACCGAACACGGTCTGGGTCTGTTTGAACTCCTTGACATTTATTGAATACCCAAATAATTATTTTATTCATAAATAAATATTTTATCCACATACCAATGAAAAAATATTTAATAAATATTCAATAAAATAAATATATATATATTATTCACAATATGATGAATTAATATTTATTTAATTTATGTGATTAATAAAACTTGAATACAATTATTTCTCATTCTTGAGAATAATATTTATTTAATTAATTAAATTCAAATATAATTTAATCGAGATCAACAGAAACACTTAATGTGTGGCCCTCTAGGATTTTTTATCATTGGTATTAGGTGGGTACACCTAAAGTTTAATATTACTATCTAAAAACAATTCAAGGTACCCAACATAAATAACTTAATATCGCAATGATGACCAACACATATGAATACTTACTGTATAGTATAATTTCTTTGTCATAATATCTCATCAAGTGGGTTACACATCTATATCATCAACCTATGTTCTCGATAAATCTTTCTTTGGCTATTTAAAATAAACTCATCATTACACCATGGATATAGAATTTAATTTGATGGTTCTATTTCAATCAAAGGGATAAGATATCAACTTCCATAAAGATAGGAGGGGAAATCCTTCCTCGGATTATTCATTAATAACACATCACTCATGACACACCCAATGTATCCAACTTCACCATGAACAGTTATCATCATGGTTTATGAAATACATCTAAGTGTGAAAGTTATAACATACATTAATAATAATCTTAAAGTCTAAGTTCCATTACACACACTCACAAATAAGAATAACTAATGACACAAAAACATGCAAAATTAATATTGGCAAGTATATTCTCATAATATCTCATCTTTTAGATTTCTAAGTGTAAACTTCATGAGATGAAGTCACATCCACTTACAAGTACTCACACCTAACATTCTAAATATTATGTTCTTTATCATGTTATATTATCCAATTATATAACTATATTTAATAATATCTTCATGGAACTTCAAGGTCCTCATCATAACGGAGAACTATTATATACTTATCAATGTGGAAGATACTCTGGGATAATATCACATCAATGTTTTTAAGAATAATAAAAAACATGTGATAATATATTTATATTAATATTCACTCCTTTAAATATTCATGTAATATAAAGTACAAAGTAGTTATTTCTAGGGAACCAACTTCAACAAACTCCCACTTACAATAGATCCAACTATTAATGAATGGTTAGTTCTCACATGAAAAAATATGCTTCCACTATGTATAGTTATATCTACTAGGCCTATCATGTTTCCAAGGATAGGTTTAGAAAATACACATGTCTTTATGGTGAATCATTTTACTACAGCATTACTATCTTGAAAAAATACCTAAAGTAGTGATATAACCAAGCATATACCTCTTATTCCCATGTTAGAATCCCTACATTCTGACTAAATCCATAGTCAAATTTTATCATAAAATGATAAAAATATTTCTTTTGGTATAAACCAAAATTAGAACAAGATGTTTCTAAACTACTTCTTAAGATTCATCAGAAGCAACAAAAAACTCGAATAATATAGACATGGAAACCAACATATGTAATAAATTTTTATTGAATATTAACTTATCCTTTTTTATGATACTATATCAAATTGAAATAAGTGAAGAAAAGTGTTCAATTCCCTTTATTACTAGTATACCCTCTTCTACAAACACCATAAAATCATCCAGTTATATTTTTCTAAGTACTATTAGATAATTATAACTATTACTCTATGAAATTATGTTTGATATGTTTGATATTCTCCTATTATTATTTATGAATAAGTAATATAAAATTTCAGTACATATCATGGAACATAAGATGAATTTCTAGAACTTAAGCTTGTGAAATTATTTTAATATTTATAATATCTTCGTATGCACATTAATATTTTACTGGAAGGATTATACACCGACCACAATTTAGTATTGAATTATTTAAACTTGTATTTTTCAATACTATGTTAATATATATACTATGAATAAATTTAGAAAACCTATGGATCTATGTTGTAGATCTTGTTCCCTGGAACACAATTTCTACTTTAATTTATACTTGGATAAATTTCATTCCTATAGTCTTAAAAAACTGGTAAGATAAAAAAAATTCCAATGTGTTATCAACGTATTTATCTTGAAAACAAATAGCACTCCCACTAATCGGTTAGATACACATGCCATTCATTTGTTTCCAAATGAATATTCTATGATCATTATGCATGATTTATCCATAAATAAATTTATGTAATATTAATATCTTATTTGAATTTATTTATGTCATCAACCTTTTTAGTTATGCTTAGTATATATATACTATAGGGACTCCTTTTTATCACATCATATAGACATATTCTATAAGGATTCCTCTAAATGAGGTGGCCACAACAATCAATATCCCAATATAATGATTTTAGAAATATAATTTAATAAAGTATAATTCAAGAATTATTTTCATCATGACGATTGGTGTGTAAGTTTTGTCATAGACTGGACCTTTTAAAATAAATCATGATTTATTGGTATCATCTTATAGCATCCATGTTCAGTTTCTCTTGAATACTCACCAATAGTATCAAGTCTTAGAAACATTCAAAATAAAGAATCCCTGGATATTTATACATGGATTCCATTACTTGAATATAAACTTGTTAACCTTATAACATTACAATTTAATGATTCTCTATAGAAATATTTATTATGAAAGAATAATATATGTATCACCTATCACAATGAACATAAACCACCTCTTTGGTTATAAATTCTTACACAGTATGTGTCTCTGGAACTAATCCTCCCACTAAGCTCAGTGAAGTCTAGTATTCCTATGTCAACCCATGTGAATCCATAGCCTTAACTCATAGAAGTTAATTCTTCTCTAGCTATATTTAAAGAGATAGTATTTCATCATGTAAATATAGTCGATCTTGACTAGACTTTAATATACTTAGTGGCTATAGGATCATTAACATAGTTTCACAATAATGTTTTGATCTTCATTTGTAACTAAGGACATATTTTAACAAACATTTTTTCAACAAAAAACTATAGATAATTTCCTAATGGATTATTATCATACCGTAATTGATATGATATCGATTAGACAATATAGTTGGCATATGGTTAGTTGTTTCTCTTCTATTTTCATAACATGTTTTGGAAGTAATATTGTAAGATTTTAAACATATATAAGACTCATCAATGATATTATTATTAATACCATCATGAAATTGATGTATATAAAAAAATGTGATTTATTTATAACCTTTACACTGCATAAATGATCAATGGTTACTTGGATAATATGTTTTTAGAAAAACCATCTTAGAGATTCCTCAATCTTTACCAAGTGCACTCATTTGCTTCAATGAGTGTTTCTAAAATTTCTTAAACAAATCTCATGAAGTATGTGAAGTTACCTTATAGATTTAGAATAATTCAAATATCCATGTTGAACTAACTCTAAAATATTTGTGACATACCTTTATTTATAAAGGTATATTTATCTAAAACATGATAAATAGTTTGTTTTCATGTCTAGTACCTTAGCACAATAAATACTAAAATGCTTTAAAGGGAATAAATATGTCAACTAATTTCAGTTTTATTTTACAATTAACTGTATTTACATAATAAGGTAAGATTCTTATATTTTATATTCATCATTCATTACAATGGATATATATGATTCAAGATTTATTGAACCGTTAGTTTAGTATTAAAGTACCATAAAAAATTTTATTCAAAACAAAATAATTTATAATTGTGTCAATTCGGACACTGAGATAAATGTTTTGTGAATTCTTATTACAAACTTGAATCAATAATTTAGTAATTACAAATAGTGATCTCCCCTTGGCTGATATAGGAATCATCTTTTCTCATCTCCTTTTGAGTTCACTCTATAACCTTTATATTCTTTCTCATTTCCTATATTAAAATACTTTTATGTTGTAAGAATGTTGTATTTAATATAAAAGTGGTGAATAGAATCATTATGAATATACCTGAAGTGGATGCAACTGACTATTTCTTCAATTCATTACAATTTCTTTTCTAGTGTCCATTCTTTCTACATAAGAGGAAAATAGCCTCATGTTCATTCTTATGCCTTTGAATATTATGTCTCTTTGAAGGATTCTGAAAAGTATAAATTGTATTTAGATTAGTCATGGTATCTTTAGCCTTTTATTTCAAACTTTTCTCTAAAATGGGTGGATAAATAAGTTTCAACCAATCCTTATCATCTTGGTGAAGTATAAAAAGAAGTTTCTTGAGTGACTTATCCATTTTGTTTATCCAGGATTGGAAAAATAAGGATAATATTGATGGTAAGGATAATAAGATAATATTAATTGATAATTTATTATCTAAGTGGAAGTATAACTTTTATAACTAATCAATATGCCCCAGTATTTTGAAATCATGATGAGTAGCTAAATCACCTTCTTACAGTTTACACTGATATTGTTAATTGACAATTTTATTAATTTCAACCCTTTCTTTATCTTTATAAAGATAAATAAGATGAAATATTACAGCATAAGTATCTATTTATTTATGTTGTATCATAAAATATAGAAAAATATTTTATAATATAATACAACAGATATAAAAATAATCATCAAAATATATCTAGTAGGCATCCTTTTCACCTTCGCTCACTTACTGGGGTGGAAAACATGAGTATGGGATTCCAATGCATAATAAAAACTTTATGATAATAATTAATTTCATAAATGATTGTACCATATACAAAAAAATTATTTTTAAGGACATACCCTAAGTTAAGGAATGATTACAGTGTTTTGCAGGATTCTTTCCAATTTTTCTACAATAATTAAAACAAATAATTAGTACTTTACTTGATTACAAATTAAATGAGAAATAATAATTAATTTTATTAATTTTACCACTATTTTATCAAGTCCAAATATCCCTCACCATTGAAATAAAAATGTGTGGTTGTTAGGACATTCTAGTGGAAAGGATCCATATACCCCTTCACATAACCCCGACAAGGGTTAGTTAATATACTCGAATGTATTTAGGTAGGAAAGTATTTTCCAACTACAAGCTTGAAGCTCCTTGCTCTGTTGAGTAGACTCCCCAATCTAGAAATCCTGACTTTGATTTCCTCAATACCTACCTCCAAATTTACACCAAATATATAAATGGATACTCCTCTTAATGTAAAATGGTTAAGTAAACTCAAAACCTTGATAAGAACTCCCCTTATAAAAGTAAGTGTCCAAACAAGGGTTGTTCAAACACTTAGTTCTATTGGTTTCATTCCTAATTAAGTAATGGAAGTCCAATTCTAACTTAATATATAAGTTAAGGTATTTTAATTTATTATTCATAAATTTTATCTTATTTTATCCTTTACATGTCACATTAATATTAAGTGGATTTTATTTAATTAATTAACCATGTTTGGATAAAAAATTTATTCATAATCCATTTATTTAAATTCTATATTTGCACATTAATTCATTTTTTTATGTGATCATGGTATTTCATCCATAAAATAAATAATTCAAATACATAAATAAATAAATAAATAATCTTTTAATGAGCTTATCTAATGGTTGATTTAATGAGCGTACATTAAATATACATATGACATAGGGGAAATAACTCATGTTGTCGGCCTTGGCATGAGTTAAAACATCCTACCTATCCACCTATGTAACAAATAGGTTGGAATAATTATGGTTCTGTATTGAACCACCTCTGTACACCTTGGGAAACTCTATTAATTACAAGCATTTATAACTCACACATAAGTGAGGAGAACCAAAGGATTAGTTAAAGGTGGGTTATAAAAAAAACTTTGGGCATGAAGGTCCTACATAATAATGGAGGGAGGGATGACGCACAGGCCATAAATTTTAATTTAATAATAAATAATAAAAAATCCATGAATTAAATTAAGTTAAATTAATCCTAACACATACACTAGTCTTGGTCTAGCTCATGAACAGTCATACATGCAATGTATACGTAAAATTAACTAGATAATATTCATTTCTTGTTTTTTATTTATTATTAAGATAAATTCATTTGTACTAATTAATTAATTAATTAATTAATTCCCTTTCATATTAATGATCGTCCTAATTCATTTGAAGATACCTATCATTAATGAAATTCTTGAAAAATAAATAGCCAAACCAATAATCATATATTTATTATAATAAATTAATTGAGTATTTAAAATTATTTAAAACCATTATTAAATTATAAAAAACTTATAGTGTTAATCAATAAAATAAGGTTTTAATACTATAATTTTAAATTTAATGTAATTTAATTTTTTACATTCTTAGAAGACTATACAATTTTAACTTACAAGCTACACATCGTGTATCTCTATTGTTTCTTATTCGGGTTACACACTTAGGGCTTCAGTGTGTTGACATGGCTGGACTACATAGCATTTACATGCTAGGGACACATTATGGATCAATTTTTTGTGTATCCAGAATAAATTCCTAGGCTTAGGCATGTATCTCAGCTTGACTACATAGCGTGTATAATCCACCTACATGTTATGTGGTCCAAATGTCATGTGGTTGAGTAACCCGTTGAAAAACTTAGTGTGTTCATGGATGAGAGACTACAATATGTGTACAAGTAGGATACATGCCATGTATCCCTTATGTCATGTGTTCGTTCTTCTCACTGAATATCTCAACGTGTATTTCGGATGTAGGAAATGATGAACTACGTTTCATGCACACCAAATACATGTTGTGTATATCCTAAATGCTCTAGGATGTCAGTCTCACATGATTTGACTTTGTATAATGAAAACATGGATTATGCAATTTATACTACTAAACTATGTAGAATGCATGACATCTACACTAGATAAATGTCATGTAATCTGACATCCCATGTTCCAAGTTGGCCTGATCAACATGCAGTGCACAATAAATTCACCATGTGTAATTAAACGCATGGCATGTCATGTATCCCATGATACATCCAGGTGAAATTCACATGAGTACAAGGCATGTACTCCGATTACACATTGTGTAACCTAATTTTATCATCCAAAAATTTGGCACTTCCTGATGGAATATCCAACTATTCTTTGTTTGTTCTTATATCTGTAAGAAAATGAAACACTGAAAAAAAAAACATGATTAATATGTCAATAACATTTTAATTCAAATAATATTAAAGAATCAACAATATTAAATGGAAAATTCAACCACGATTGTGTATAGATCAACAATAAAATAAATAATTATAAATTTAAATATGACCACTTTGATACCACTTGTAGGTTTCAGGAATAGGGGAAGCATGCAGTAGTGGGTGATGTATTAAAACTTATTTTAATATTTAGTTTCTCAATACCCCAAGCAAGGATATTTCACATTAGATTTATAATTAATTTATTTATATCTAAATAAAATAAATACCTTGTCTTAATATCCTTTCTTTGATGATGTTTTTTATCTTCACAAATATCCTTTTTTGATTGCCTTTGTTACAATGTGAGGATCCAAGGGTAGAACTCCTCTAATGGTGATCTATATGTGCTCCTTTAATGTTCGAGAAATGTTAATTGATTTTCAAGTGCTAGAATAGAGAATCAATTGCCTTGTGTTGTTCATGTTGATCACTCATCATTTGGTCTTGAAGGAATATCTCTTATGTTTCTCATTATTGAGAGGGAGAGAGAAAAAAGTAATCTAAGAGAGAATTCATTGTGTGTAACAATTCTCTATATCTCAATTAACTCTACACAATAGTCATAACTATCTATTCATAGAGCTTGGGTTTAGGTTAAAATATTATTTAATTGAATGTTATCCCTTAAATAATATTATAATATTTAAAAAAACTTATGAAATGTAATATTATTACTTATTTATTTTTGTATGTTCCAACCTGTGCATTAGACAAATAATATTTATTGTCTTGTAAATAAATATTCATCACCGAACACAATCTTGGTCCGTTCGAACCTATAAATATTTATTGAATACCCAAATAAATATTTTATTAATAAATAAATATTTTGTGCACATCTCAGTAAATAAATATTTATTGAATATTCAATAAAATAAATAAATATATTTTATTCACAATCCGATGAATAAATATTTATTTAATTTATGTGATCAATAAAACTTGCATACAATTATTTCTCGATCTTGAGAATAATATATATTCCATTAATTAAATTAAAATATAATTTAATCGTGATCAATACAAACACTTAGTATGTGACCCTCTAGAATTCTTTCTCACTAACATTGGGTGAGTACACCTAATGTCCAAGATTACTATATAATAATGGGTCAAGGCACCCAAGATAAAGAACTTAAGGTCTATAACATCCCAAGATTTTATAAAATATTTTTTCAAAATTAATTTAAATTTTTAGATAGCTTTCACTATACACAATACCAAGTTTATCTTTTGTTACACACAACAATGAGTTTCTTTTATAGCGTTCATTACATGAGACACCAAGCTTCGGTGAATTATAAAATAATATTATTTTAAATATGTCCATTATAACCTAGACATTAAATAGAGGTTATGAATAGAATTAAATACTTTATGAAATATAAATATAAATTTCATACTCAATATAAATTTATTTATAAATGCTTAGTAAATAATCAATCAATTTTTAGAAAAGTAATTATATTCATCAAAAATATGTTTTCTTTGAATATGATTTTTTCTGTTTTTTATGAGAAAATATTATAATTAATTTATAGAGATTTTATAAAATTTATTTAATAAAATGAACTTCATTTTTGGAACCATAATACCTAAATTGACTTATGGTGAATTTTTTAGATTTTTTCAGAAAACATTGATTTTTTAGTGAATATTAAAATATATCAATTTTTGCAAAACTATCATTTATTTTCAATAAAATAAGTAATTTAAATGACCAATTAATTTTTAAATTATAATAAGTAATATTTAATCCACTTAATTACTTTTGAATCATCTTTATATTGTATTTTATTATAAGTTTGTATTTGGGTTTAAAAAAGTGTTTTTTCTGAAAACCGTTTTAATGTGCATAATGTTTCTCCATTTTAATTAATTAAAATAATCCATAATGAGGAAAGTTTTAAAATAAATTTATATATTATATACCAATAAATTTTAATTTATATCCATACAATTATCATTATTTAAAATAAATTTAATAAAAAAATCATCTCATGCTTGAAAAAAAAAATACACTTCTCGAAAATCTATTTTTTCATTGCATTTGCGGATTTTGTTTTCAATTTAATTTTATATAATTTTGAAAATTTTATTTTAAAAAATAAAATTAATTCTTGTAATCATAATTTCAAAATTATATTAGGGTCAATTTATGATAATTTTCTAAAAAGATTAATTTTTTGATGAATAGTAAAAATATTGAATTTTAATTGAAAACTGTTTTTTTGTTTAAATTATTTATAAAGTTAAATTATATTTTAAATTTGTTTTAATGAAATATTAGTTAAATTATATATAAATTAATTAATTTAATAATAAAATTGGATATAAAAACTTTGTAAACATTTGAACATTTTCTCTTTGAAAACTCACTTTCTCCTCACATCTGTGGGGTTATTTTTAAATTAAAATCTTCCACTTATATGAATAGAATTTATAAAAATGGATTAAATATTTTTAATAATAATAATTTATATTATTTAATAATTTTAACTTAAATTTTTACCAAAATTAATATAAAAAAACAATAAAAATCATTTACCACGATTAAGGTAAAAATGGGTTTACTAGGGGTTAAACTAAAAAGATAAGGGTTAAAAATAAAAAAAAACTTTTACAACACCCATTTTATAGATATATTTAGACCTTATCGATTCTAGTTTCAGTAATTTATCATTTTTTATCCTTTTTTTTATAAAAACATGGGTACATGTTTTTCTTTTCAAAAATTATAAGTGTGACACTCACCTCACTTATAAAAGTTCATCCCCTCTCCTCTCTTATTCACACCTTAAAACAATTTTGGTTCAGAAAATACCTACCAAAATCACTTAAAAACTTCCATAATCTCATAATAAAATCCTTATTTTTGGCATAAATTCAACCTAGGAAGGATTTTGGAGAAATCCTAAGGAGGTTACCCGAAGAAGAGGTAACGTTCTTCAACAATAGTTTTTATTTTATTTCTTCATACACCTCATTAAAATATTATTAAACCATGATTATATAAAAAATTAATATATTAAATATTATTATATGTTTTTATTTTAATTTAATTACCTAAAACTATCTCTACTTCCATTAAATGGGTTACAAAATCATCTTTCGTGTATACGGCGAACTTCCGCCTCGTGAACCGATGTCATTTGTTTTTCTATAACCACCTCTCACGGTTGGGTATGATGATGGATATAAATTATATATATTATATTTACAACATAATTATACTTATTTAGTCATTATATAATATATAAATTTTCAATTTTCAATTCATAGGGGATATGATAACGTCACTTGTGTGTATGGCGGACTACCACCTTGCGAAATGATATGATTCGTTTTTTCACTAATGATTTACATGGAAGATAATAAGGATAAAGTTAATAAATATATATGATATAAATGAAATAATTATGATATTAATTACATATTTATAATTATGAAAATATAATATATAATTTTATTTCTTACCTTTTCACTCAATAAAATATGATAACATCGTTCGTGTACGTGTGAACTATCTCCTTCACGAAGCGATATGACTCTATCTTTTCATCACCACACCACATGGATTATATGTATAAGTATATTTAAATAAATAATATGTAATTTATTATATTATTATAATTATTTAAAGATAATATATTACTTAACTTCTTTCCATAATGATTGTTTAAAAATAGAAATGTTATTCATGCAAACGTACGGCCTACCGTCTCCATGATCGTAACGTACTTAATTTATCAAAACCATATTTCATGATTGGTATTAAAATTATAATTAATGTATAAATATTATCATTATTTCATTGTTATTATTATTTAGATGATTAAACCATGATCAAAGTATGAGTACTGAAAATAACAAATCAAAACATATACGAAAAACAAAGCAGTTATTACCTGAAATGTGAATTTAACATAGAATTGTTAATAAATGGGTAGTAAAAGGGAATAAGTAAATTATATATGGTATAATATATATAATTATGGTTTTTTAATATATTTATAATAAACTTATATTTTTATATAGTAGTTTTTAATGTGTATGAAGGAAGTTGATACTTAAGGTAAGGGATTTTCGTCTCACTTTTTAATTCTATGAGACACATGCCATATTCACCACCTATTTATTTTATGTGGTGTATTTACTAATCATTAATTTATTTTATTATTATTATCCTTAAAATTATGTGGATTTAGACATCCATTTTAGTATCTCTATTTCAATGGGTTTTTGGTTCACAAGTTACCAAAGCGATAAGGGATTTTTTACTCAATTTTCCTTCTTTCACACATATGGTTATGTTATGCACCAATATTATTTTATGAGGTGTATATAAAACCCTTTGAAGTTTAATATAATTTATTAATTTATCCTCATGGTATTTTAAGTTTCTTTTAATTATATTCCTTCATGGGGCTTATGTTTCAAAGTTACCAAAGTGGTAAAGATTTTATGCTATAATCTCATTGTTTATCGGAATTGTTTATGACTATGTTACTAATGATAAAATATTATGATAAATCTATTAAAAAACTCATTAATTTTCATATCCTATGGTTATTTCATTATAATAAATTTTCTCCCTTCATTTTCCTCTCTTTATCTACTCAAGAGTTCAAAAAAAATTAAGAAAAACACATCTTTTCGAAAACCCTTTTGATTCCAAAACCATGTTTTACAAAAAAAATTAAAAAATGTTTTAAATATTTTTCAAATGATTTATTAAATATATTTTTACCCATTTTTTAATTTTTACAAAAAAAATTGAAAGGGTTATTCCTTTTATTTTTCAAACAATGTTGATTTGGTTTTCACTAAAAATGTGTAAGGAATATTTGTTTTAACATGTACAGCATGAAAATAATTTCACACCATCATGACCATTATTTTCTTTGAAGCTTATTTTATAAGTTTTAAAGGTTATTTTAAATGAAAATTATTTTCAGAATGTTTTATGTTTTAAAAAGTGTTTTTCAAAGTTAAAATGTTATTTTCCTCAAGAAATGTTTTAAATGATTTTTAAAGATTCCTTTATAAGTTTTAAAATTTTATTTTCCAAGAAAATTATTTATAGGGTTTTTATAAAGGTTATATTTAAAAATTTATTTTAAAAGAAAGGTTATTTTCATCAAGAAATATTCCAAGTGATTATTATTTCAAAATCATTCTCCATCTAAGATGACATCCTTTGAGGTTACTTATTATTTACTAGGGATATGATCCAAGGATACCATTATTATTATTTATCTAAATGGTTTATTTTCATGATGAAATTATGTTTATGAAACCCATTTCTTCTTCTATGGGTTATACCATGATAGAATTCTTATGAGACCCACTTCTTTTTTCAGGGATAATTCTATGGTGAAATGATGAAATAATTATGAAACCTATCTCTTTTTTATAGTTTATTATGAATCCCATTTAATTTCATGGGTTATGATATAATTAAATGTTTATAAATCCCATTTAATTTAATGGGTTATGATATGATGAATGTTTTATGATCTTATGGCACACATATGTATGATTTTCATTATGTGATAGGTGGGACCTATGTCTCCCTCCAATGAATTGGGTAAATATTTATATCTCATGAGATAAAAATGGGAAAAAATGGGAAATAAGTGTATCTAGATCCACTATGGGAAACATGTGTGTCCTGATTCATTATGGAAAACATGTGTAACCTGATTTACTATGGGATACAGGTGTGTCCTGATCCATAACGGGAAATAAGGAATGGTTCCTAATCCACTATATTGATGGTATTGGTAGTTAATCTTGACATATGAATTGGTTTTCAATATTTATGATAGTGCCAAACTTTTATGACATGATCTTATGGTTTATTATTTATGATTTATTTATGATGATTTATCACCCTTATGGGCCTTGTTTTCAAAAATGATAAATATTTATACCATGACTCATGTTTATAATCTATGATTGGTTGGGTATGAACTTTGTAAGTTATTTCCATGATCACATACCCCTATTATTATCTTATGATTTCATATGATCATATATTGATATCTCTTATATTTACCCTTACTGAGTATCTAAACTCACCCTTTCTTATATTTCCTTCCCCAGGTTATAAAGAAAGGTTTAGGTAGGGTATTCCTAAGAGGCGTACTATGTGAGAAGATATTTTTTGGAGATGTTGAAGATATTTCACCAAATTATAATATTGTATACCTATTATCCAAAGACACTAAACTATTACGTTCCTCAAGTGTGTGATTGTGTAATGTATTGAATATTCATCTAAAAATATGTAATATCTATGTAAGAAAATCTTGGGTCTCTATAATTTTAAAAATATGAGAACCACATATGAACACTCACTGTGTAATATAATACATTTTTCATAATATCTCATCAAGTAGGTTACACATCCATGTCATCAACCTATGTGTTTGATATGCCTTTCTTTGACTATTTGAAATAATCCCATCGTTACGCTATGGACAAAGAATTTAATGTAATGGTTATATTACAATAAAAGATTTGAGATATTAACATCCATAAGTATAGAAGGGGGAATCCTTCCTTGACTTATTAATTAATAACACATAACTCATGACACACCCAATGTATCTAACTTTACCTTAAACTATTATCATCATGGTCTATGAAATGCATCTAAGTGCACGAATTTTAACATGAATTAATAATAATATTAAAGTATAAGGACCATTACACACACTCATATAAAGTAATATTTAATAAAAAACATATGAAATTTCTATTGGTGGGTATATTCTCATAATATCCCATTTTTGAGATTATCAAGTGCCAATTTCATGAGATGGAGTCTCATCCTCTTATGAGTACTTACACCAGACAGTCTATATACTATGTACCATATCATAGTATGTTATCCAACCATGGAACTATATTTAAGAATATCATCATGTAACTTTAAGGTTCTCATCATAGCAGGGAACTGTTATGACCTTATCAATGTGACAGATACTCTAGGACATTATCATATCAATGTTATACATAAGAACAAACAATATGTGATAAGATATTTATATTAATATTCACTCCTTTTAATATTCATGTGATATAAATTACATAGTATTTGGGTCTAGGAAACCAACTCCAAAAAAATCTCACTTGTAATGGATACAACTGCTAATAGCTGGTTAATTCTCACATGAAAAATCATGTTGTCGCTGAGTATGGTTAAAGGTGTTCGACTTGCCATGTTTCTAGGGATAGGGTTGGAAAGGCCACATGTCTTTATAGTGAATATGTTTACTACAACATTACTATATTGATAAAATCCCTCAAGTAGTTATATAACTTAGTATCTACCACTTATTCCCATATCATAATCCTAACATCCTAACTAAATCCATAGTCAAATTTTATCAAAAAATGATAAAACTTTTTCTTTTGGTATAAACCAAAATTGGAACAAGATGTTTCTAAACTACTTATTAATTTGAATCAAAAGTATCAAAAAACTCAGATATCATAGATTTATAAACCACTAGCTATAATAAGTTTTTCTAACATATTAACTTAGAATTTTTTGTCATACTATATCAAATTGGACTAAGTGAAGACAAGTGTTCAATTCCCTTGATTACTAGCATTCCCTCTTCTCTAAACACAATGAACTCATCCATTTATAATTTTCTAAGTACTATTATTTAGTTCTAACTACAAGTCTATGAAATTATGTTAGATATGTTAGATATTAAACTATTATACTTTATGTATTAGTAATATCAAATTTCAGTACATATCATGGAATGTGAGATGAATTCTTAGCTCTTAAGCTTGTGAAATTATTTTAATCTCCATAATCTCTTCCTATGAACATGCATATTTTATTGGAAGTATTATACACCAACCACAATTTGGTATTGAATTGTTTCAACTTGTATTTTTAAATACTATGTTCATATATGTACTATGACTAGATTTAGAAAATCCATGGATCTATGTTGTAGACCTTATTCCCCAGAACACAACTTCTACTTTAAGTCATACTTAGATAAATATCATTCCTTTAGTATTAACAAATTTTTAAGACAAAATTTTTTTTCAATATGTTACCAACATATTTATCTTGAAAACAAGTAGTGCTCCAACTAACCAGCTAGAGACACATGTCACTCATTTGTTTCCAAAAAAATATTCAATGATCACTATGTATGATGTATTCATAAATAAATTTATGTAATATGCATATCTTATTGACATTTATTGATGTCACTGACCTTTTTAGTTATGTTTAGTAGACATATACTATAGGGTCTCCTTTTTCTCACATCATTTATACATCTTCTGTAAGGATTCCTCTAAATGTGGTGGCCTCAACAATCAATAGAACAATATGATGATTATAGAAATATTCTTTAATAAAGTATAATTTAAGAAGTATTTTCATCATGATGATTGGTGTGTAGGGTTTTTCATAGACTAGACCTTTCAAAATCAATCATGATTTATTTGTATCATCTTATATCATCCATGTTTAGTTTCAATTGAATACTCACCAATAGTATCAAGTCTTAGAAACATTCAAAATACAGAATCCTTGAATCTTTATACATGGAGTCCATTACTTGAATATAAACTTATTAACCTTAGAAAATTACAATTTATTACTTATTTGTTTCAATATTTATTCTAAAATAATATATATATATATATATATATATATCACTTGTTGTGGTGAACATAAACCACCTCTTTGGTTATAAATTCCTATGCAGTATGTGTCTTTGGAACTACTCTTCCCACTAAGCTCAGTAGAGTCTAGTATTCCTATTCCAACCCATGTTCATCTAGAGCCTTAAATCATAAAAGTTAAGCCATGTCACACTATATTTAAATAGATAGGATCCCATCATATAAATTTAGTCGGTCTTAAAAATACATTAATATCCTTAGTGGCTATAAGATCATTAACATAAATTTACCTTAGAGTTTTAATGTTTGTTTGTAGATAAGGATAGATTTTAACAAATGGTTTTTTAACAAACACTAGTGATAGTGTCCTAATATATTATTATCATGTCCAATTGATATGATATCCATTAGATAATATATTTAGGATATGGTTAGTTGTTTCTCTTCTATTTTTAAAACATTTTTTGTAAGGAATAATGTAATATTTTCAATATATATGATAATCATTCATCTTACTCTTAATACCATCATGACATTGATGTATATAAGGAAATCTGACTTAGTGATAACCTTTAATCTACATAAATGATCAATTATTACTTGAAAAATATGTTCTATGAAAATCTAACTTAAAAATTCCTCAATCTTTACCGCGTGCACTCATTTGCTTCACTGAGAATTTCTAAAATTTATTAAATAAATATCATGAATTATATTAAGTTAAATTTTATATTTATAATAGTTCACATTACTATGTTGAACTAACTCTAATTTTTTTTGTGAACATACCTTTATTTATAAAGTTTTCTTTATCTAAAACATGATCGATAGTTTATTTGTATATCTAGTATCTTAGCATAATAAATACCAAAATATTTTAAAGGGAATACATAAGTCAACTACTTTCTGTTTTATATTATAATGAATTATCATGCCAAAATCAGGTAAGTGTCTTATATTTTATATTAATCATTCATTATAATGGATATATATGATTCAAGAGTTATTAAATCGTTATCTTAGTATTAAAGTACCATAAAAACATTCATTCAAAACCAAATAATGTCTTGTTGTGTCGATCCAAACACTAAGATAAATGTTTTAGAAACACTTATTATAAAATTGAATCAATCCATTTAGTAATGAGAAATAGTGAGCTTCCCTTGGTTAACATGGTAATCAACCTTTCTCAACTCCTTTTGAGTTCACTCTATAACCTTTCTATTCTTTCTCATTTCCTATATTTAAATTCATGTATGTTGTAAGTATATTTTATTTAATACACAAGTGGTTAATATAATCTTAATAAACATACTTTAAGTGGATGAAACTGATTTCTTCTTTAATTCATTGCAATTTATTTTATAGTGTTCATTCTTTCCATGTAAGAATCAAAGATCCTCCTGTTCATTCTTATGCCTTTGAGTTTTTTGTCCCTTTGAAGGAATTTGTAAAGGATAATTTGGATTTAGATTATCCATGGGATCTTCAAACTTGTCTTTAAAACTTTTCACCGCAATAGTTGAATAAATACGTTTCAACCAATCTTTATTAGCTTGGTGAAGTGTATAAAAAGGTTTCTTGACCATATTATCTATTTCATTTATCCAGGATTGGACAAATAAGGATAATCTTGATATTAAGTACAATAAGATAAGATTAATGGATAATTTATTGTCCAAGTGGTATACCAATTTCTCTAACTAATCAATATACCCCCATCATTTTTACATCATGATCAGTATATAGATTTCCTTCTTCTAGTTTACACTGATATAGTGCATTGACAATCTTATTTATTTCAATCATTTCCTTATATTTATAAATAGAAATAAGATGAGATATTATGGTATAAGAATCCATGTATTTATGTTGTATCATTAAATCTCTAAACATAGTTGATAATATAATACAATAGACATAAGAAGAATCCTTAACATATCTCTGGTAGGCATCCTTTTTACCTTTTCTCACCTATTGGAATGGAAAAACAGGAGTAGGGAATTCCAACACATGATAAAAACATTCTGATAATAATGAATTACATAAATCATAGTACCATATTCAGAAATTTGTATTTGTAAGGACATACCTGGAGTTAAGGAATTATCGCACTATTTTTTTGGTTTTTATTTTCATTTTTTCTATAGCAATTAAAATAAATGATTAGTACTTTACTTGATTACAAATTAGGTGATAAATAATAATTAATTTTATTAATTCTCCCACTATTTTATCAATTCCCAATAGACCTTACTATTTAACTTGAAATTTCTAGTTGTTGGGACATTCTAGTGGCAAGGATCCATATTCCCCTTCACATAAACCCAACAAGGGTTAGTCAAGCTACTTGAAGGTATTTAGGTAGGCATGTCTTTTCTAACTATAGGATTGTATCTCCTTGAACCATTTAGTGGACTCCCCAATCTAAAAATATTGAATTGGATTTCATCAACACTTTCCTCCAAATTTACACCATGTTTATCGAGGGATACTCCTCTTGATGTAAAATGGTTAAGTAAACCAAAAACCTTGATAAGAACTCCCCTTATAAAAGTAAGTGTCCCTACAAGGGTTGGTCAAACACTTAGTTTTATTGGTTTCATTATTAATCAAGTAATGGAAGGATAAGTTTTACTTAATATATAAGTTGATGGATTTTAATTTATTATGCATAAATTTTTTCCTTTTTTATTCTTTACATGTCTCATTAATAATAAGTAGATTTTACTTAATTAATTAACTATGTTTGGATAAAAAAAAATTATTCATAATCCATTTATTTAAATTCTACCTTCACACATTAATTCATTTATTTATGTGATCATGGTCTTACAACCATAAAATAAGTAATGAAAACATGAAAATAAATAAATAATTAACTAACTTTTTCATGAGCTTATCTAATGGTTGATTTAATGAGCAGATATTAAATCAACCTATGACCTATGATAAATAACTTATGTTGTCAATCTCAGAATGCATTACAACATTCCACCTATACACTTGTGTAATACCCAAGTTGGAATCATTATGGTTTCATCTTGAACCACCTCCAAATGCCTTGAGAAAATCCATTAATTACAATCATTTATAACTCACACATGAGTGAGGGGAACCAAAGGATTGGACAAAAGGGGGAATACATAGATAACTTTGGACATGCAGGTTCTACATAATAATGGAGGGAGGTATGACACAAAATCCATCAATTTTAATTTAATAATTTAATAATTGAAAATATGTATAATAAATTAAATTAAATAAATTCCAACACATACACTGGTCTTGGTCTATCTGACTAAAAATTAATTTTTTATTCAAAATCACTTTTGAGGAAAAAGAGGGATAACCGATACATGAAAATACCCAGATCAAGACTATAAGGAACTTCCCCTCCCCAATAATTAAAACATTATGTTAAGCCTCCACCTCACATGACCGCTCAGCAAGCTATCCCATGTATGGTTGCATGGGCCTGGTACTGATGGAAAAGTCATACCCTCTCATTCATCCAAATCCGAATGACCATGCATAGATGGAAGCTTCCTGCTCTGAAACCTCATTTGGTGTTGCTCCTTATAGAGTGTTGGTTTCATCCACCATCAAAATTCAGAATAAAACAAAATAAAAAAAGTGCCACAAATCCTTCCCCTTTCAGAATTCAAAAACCGCTATAGATTAAAAACCAAAAACCAAAATCAAAAAGTCACCAAAAAGATAATGAACAGATCATCGCCATTGATCTACCTAAATTGGCCACTCAAACTCACATCTCAAAGGAACAAGAAGACCACTATGTTGTTATAACTCATAGAGAATGGAGGAATCATAGAACCAGAGCAGTGACCAGGAAAATATAGGTAGAAAGAAATTCCAGCAATGATATGCCTCAAATGCCCATAAACTGCAGGAAACCAACTTCACGCTCATTCCAACAGACACAAACTTCACGAGTTGAATTAGAAGGATCAAAAAACAAAATAGGCAATTGCAAGAAGGTAAAGTGACTCAACCAAAAGAATAACATGAAATCATCAAATCTAAAATCTGAAAGAAACACCACCACTGATTTTTGGATGAAAGGAGGAACACCAAGCCATCATTATTCCATCACAGAATCGAAACCCTCGCAGTAGAAAAATCCTAGAACTAGATCCGTAGAAACAAAAACCAGATCTAAAAAGACAAAACGACCAACTTTATGGAAGAAAAATAGATGAGACTTTGGAGATGAAACAAATTTACGCCATGAATACTAGAAGCTGGTTGGGAAAAACAAGACGCCACCAACGCTGAAATCCAGAAACCAAGATGCCACCACTGCTGAAAGCCGGGATCCGAGACACTGCTGCTGAAATCCAATCCGAGCCACCACTGCTGAAAGCCAGAATTCAAGCTGAAAAACCAAAGCTGCAAACAACTAGAAACCAAGACGTCGTCACTACTGAAAGACATAAACTGAGATTCTACCGCTGAGATCCGGTATGAGATGCCACAAGACGGAATCCGAGTTGATAGAAGCCATAGCCTCCGTTGAGAGACAATGTTGCCCAAAGACCCGAGAGAGAACAAAGTCGCTGAGCGAGATGTGGCCGAAGAGAAGTCGTCATCCTAGAGACGTCGGTGTGATGGACCCTTCACCTTGTTGAGACCCTACGCTGACCCCATCCACGCTTCCATATGCTCTATCTTCCATAGGAGAAACTCTAAGGCACTCCCGAGAACATAGCTCTCGATAAATCTCTCCCCCACTACCACAAAAACAGTTTTTCGCAGTGCCCCCCCTTTATCAGTGCTTTTTTTAGTGATGATAAAGGGACCCCCTTTATCAGCGCTTGTTTAGTAGCGCTAATAAAGGGGGGGCCTTTATTAGTGCTTTTTTTAAAAGCGCTGATAAAAGGTCGACTTCAAAAAACAAATTTAAAAAATATATATTAATATATTAATATATAAATATATTTATATTGATATAAATATAATATATAATTTTTAAATATATTTTAGATAAGTATAAATGTACATTTACACTTAATATACTTAATATATAAGATATTTAGTGAAAATGGATTCTTAAAAAATTTAAAAAATATTTTTAATTAATAATTTGCTAATTATTATGGAGTAATAGTAATTTAATAACAATTTGAAGACTAAAAAATTAAATAAATTAAAAAAAGATCCAAAATATGTTGAAAACGCAACTCGAACTTCAAAGGGCCATAACTTTTGATCCGGGTGTCCGTTTGAGTTCTACCACATATCAAATCGAAGCTTGTGATGAGCTCTACGTCTCTATGACTTGGAAAATCCTGGTCCATGGTTTTTCGAGGCCAAAAGAGGCCCATAAGGCCTCCAAAACTGATTTTTTAGTCGGGGTACCTCAATTTTTTAACATTTTGTGGATTTTCAGCCTCATTTAAGGGGGTATTATTGACTTTTTTTTTGTGGGACTGAATTTATTCCAAGGTATTACATTCATATTGATATTATGTATTTGAAATTTCATCATTTTTTATAATGCACTTCTATTTATAATCAAATATATAACTATATGTACATATTTTTTATATATTCACACCTAAAAATTTAATTATAAATATAAATAATAAAATATATTTACATATAAAATATATTAGCTTTATCTAAATAATAACTAACATCCATTTTATTTAAAATAAAAATATATGAATATTTATATACCTATATACTAATCTAACTATATATATATATATTAATCTAACTATATATATATTAATCTAATAACTATATATATATTAATATGACTACATATATACATATTAGTATTACTATAAATATATATATTAATATCACTATAAATATATATATTAATATCACTATAAATATATATATTAATATCACTATATATATATTAATATAACTATATATATATATTAATATAACTATATATATATTAATATAACTATATATATATATTAATATAACTATATATATGTTAATATAACTATATATATATATATTAATATAAATATATATTACTATACGAATAAATATAACTAAATATATATAGAGATATATATATATATATATATTAATATAACTATATATATATATTAATATAACTGTATATATATATTAATATAACTATATATATATATATTGTAACGACCCGAAATTTTAAATAAATCTTGTTTCCTAATTTTATATGTTATTTTATTTTATTTTTATACCCAAAAAAAATGTTTCATTTGATAACATGAGTATAATTAAAATGAGACTATTGGGTTTTGACTGTTATTTGACCATTGGTCAATATGACCGCTGGAAACTAAACGTTTTGACTATTGTCTCTAAATACAAGCAATCTTGGTTGATTAATATAGAAAGAAGATTCGATGGCCTCACCCAGTAGTCTTGGACCGATCGAAGCCCATCTAACAGAACTTGGGAAGGAGGTAGCACCACTGGGCTTTGCTCTGGACCAAACCCAAGGTGAACTTCATTGTGTGAAGCTAGAACAGGATCGCCTTTGAGAGAAGTTCAAACTGATAGAAATTACTACACGTGCGATGTTGGTCGAGCCTCCCTTGGATCCTCTCACCTTAGCACACCTTACACTTAGGTCCTATGCTGGTGTGATAAGGGGCTATGTAAGGAGACTGTAACTGCCTTCTGTAATCCTTTGTTTTAAATAAAAATTGGGATTTCTTCTTATGATGAAGTTTATGAATTTTCAAATGTCCGGATAAATATAGTATGAATATTATTGATGAATTTTAGAGAAAGGATATTTTAAAAATGTTTATGTAAACCTTAAATAAATAAAAATGTTTAATGATTTTCAAAAAATGGTCTTCTACAATTATATTCAGTACGAAATTTCGAGTCTAATAAGATCAACTTGATTTTTGATTAATAGTAAATTATGAATAGTGATTTTATGCTTAGGATTAGTAATGTGACCAAATGAATTAGTAATTTCACTCAAAGAAAGTTTTAATATAATTTAGACACCTAGATTAAGTAATGAGATTCAATAAAATGGGTAAATAACAGTTTCATAAATTATTATTCAAGTATTAGTTTTTTTCAGGTGAATAGTGTTTTTTAATTAAAAATTAAATTAAAAATAGTTAGAAAATTATTTTTATAAAATGGATTTCATTTTTGAACTCAGAGTATTGATATTATGTTAAGGTAATTTTTGGGGATTTTTCTGAAAAAAAAAGAATTTTTCGGTGAATAGTGTATTTATTTAAAAAATGAATTAATAATATTTAGAAAATTATTTTTATAAAATTGAGTTCATTTTTGAAATCAGAGCATTGATATTTGGTTAATGTGAAATTTTGGGATTTTTCTGAGAAAGTTGAATTTTCAGTGAATAGTAAAAATACAGTTTTAGGGTTTCGGTATGTTTAATGACATCATAAATGTGTCATGATGATGTCATGAGATATTTTAAAGTATGGTCGACTAAAGAGGATGAATTATTGTGTGGGGGTCTCCATGTGGCCTAACTCTATGGGAAGTACCATGGGAGGGCCCATGCTTTTGAGAAAACCACTTTTGAGGTGTCCCTTGGCCATTAATGCCTTGTCCCCTCACTTTCCCTATAAATACCAAGCCCTCCTCTCATATTTTAGACTCTAAAACCATCCTAAACGAAGTTATGGTCTACTTACCTCCCAAGGAGTCCTCCCAATGTGCCCCCAAGCCCTCAAGGTCCCAACCTTTGAGTTTTAAGAGTTACGTTTTAAGGTAAGGGATCTGACCTCTCTCTTTCTTTTCAAGTAATCTCTTTTATGTCATCCCTTTTATGCTCCATGTTATTATGTTGGAGGATGTTCTTTTATATTAATTATACTTTAATTTTTATGTTCATATGATGAGAGACCCCCACTTACTCTCATCATTTCATTTTATGAAAGTTTAAGTGGCGCCGTTAGGCTGCCGAAATTTTTGTAACAGATTCTTTCACCCTTCTCATTTTCAAGTTCTATTTTCTTGTCAAGTCTTTCAAGTTCCTTTTTATTATGTTGGGTTATTATCTCTATATCTATCATACTGATCTTTTATGATCATATGATGAGATACCTCATTTGATCTCTTCAATTCAGTATTTTGAAGTTTTAAGTGGCGCCGTTAGGCTGCCGAATTTTTAAGGAATTCTTTCACCCTTCTCGTTTTCAAGATCTATTTTCATGTCAAGTCTTTCAAGTTCCTTTTTATTATGTTGGGTTATGATCTCTATATCTATCATACTTAACCCTTATGTTCATATGATTAGATACCATATTTTGATCTTTTCAATTCATTTTTGGTTGAAGTTTAAGTGACGTCGTTAGGCTGCCGAATTTTTAAGGGATTCGTTCGCCTTTCTCTTTTTTCAAATATCTACTTTCATGTAAAGTATTTCAAGTTCCTTTTGTATTATGTTGGGGTATGATCTATATATATATCATACTGATCTTTTATGTTCATATTATGAGAGACCCTATTTGATCTCGTCAATTCATTTTTTGAAGTTTAAGTGACGCCGTTAGGCTGCCGAATTTTCATAAGAGAAATCTTATTTTTGTCTTCCTTTCATGTTCTTCATGTCATATGGTACATCTTTAAAATTTCATTACCATGTTCATATATCCTTCATATTCTGTCCCTCTACTGTTTTATGGATCATTTATGAGTGGGTGACCCATGTCCCCTCTCTTTTCAATGTTTTCTAAAACCTCGTAACATAGCCGTTATGCTATAGAATTTCCGTCTCAAAATGTCACTCTATTTTTCTAAAGTTATTTTATTTTATTAAGTGAATACTCAAAGCTCTTTATTCTAAAGGGGTATTCAAATATATACCAAAATTTTCTATTTTAAATTCTGGGATTTACATACATGAGACCCACCTTCCTTTTCTGTGGGTTTTAAAGTGACATAAAGATCATGTATTTAAAACAGTTTTAAAACGTTATGATTATGAAATGAAACCCATTTATTTTATGCTATATGGGTTGTTTATGAAATGATTGTTGATGATATATGTGGCTCACATGATAACAAAGGAAAATTTAAGGGTGTTCCCTGATAGCGCTCCAATGCATTGGGTAATGATGTAACCACTAGAGATTACATTTCTTTTTTATGACATTGTTGATGTATCTCAAGTTCACATGTAAATGTTTCCCCTTGTTTCCCTTACTGGGACTTATGCTCACCCTTTCTTTTGATGTATGTCCCCAGGTTATGAGATGTAGTAACAAACCTAGGATGAACATAAGGAGAAGCCTTTCAAGTGTTTAAGAAGAATGTTTTTTTTTGTTTCATGTATTAAGTTCCTGGTTTCCAAGACACTAAACCTTAAAGATCCTCAATTTTGTATAATGTAGTGAAAGTTTATGTGACAAAAAAGGCGGGATGCTATAGTTGGTATCAAAGGATGGTTTAGTTATTTTTGGAAATTAGGATATGAAAACTGTAGGAAGAACCCTATAGAAAAGTTTAAATATAGGAAATCTTCCACATATTTTGGTGAGTATTGAGTAAGGGGTTGCCAAGAAAATACATCCCTGTCTGGATACGAGCAGGTAGAGGTGGCTCTAGCACAGATGTACATAGGGGTAAAACCCGAAAACACCGCTTTGAGCTAGACTCGAACGAGAACTGGTACACGACAACGGGCCTTGCTGCACTCTTGGTTACGACACTCCTGGGGGATATGCTTTGGTAAATTCATAAGCTTAGTATGAACCATTATTAAAGGAACAAAGATAAAATAAAATAAATATTCACATAAGAATATACGATCATGGATAACCTAGATTGGAACCTAGGGGATCGCAAGTTAGGATATACTTTTATTCTACAAGTTTATCCTTTTATGCTTAAAGTTTCCTTTTCATGATTATTAGCGAAGTATTTAAGCCCCTAATTATACTTTATCTTCTTAGTTAATGGTGGGAAATGGAAGAACATGTCCCAACAACCAATGTGATAGGAAATGCGATGATTTCCATATTAATATGATAGAGATGATTAGGGGATTAAAAGATGATTATTATTTTGGAAGATGTTCACTATTTTGGGGACTCTATATGATCGAGGTAAATAGATTACTACGGTATTTTCATTGAGGAGTAAGGTTGACTTATATTTTTAAGAATCGATGAATTTAAGGCGGACTTATAGTAATTTAGGTTACTTATGGAAATGATTAACCTATCTTGGGGTAAATATGTTTAGGTTAGTTACTTTTGTTATAAGATGTTAGGAGTGGTTGATGTTGTTTGGAGATGAATGATAAAGATCACCTTGGAAGACTATGTTATCAAATCCTTCTTGTATTTGGGTTTCAATCTTAGTTTGGTTTATTTTGAGGATTTTTAAGGACAGTTATTTACGGAATGGTCTATGATGAACTCTGGGTAGTACCATGAAACTTTGAAGATTTAAAAGTAGTTTCCATTCCTATGGGATTATCTATTTTTGATGGGTTGATTTACCTTACCCTTTCTATTTTTGGGATAATGTTTAAAGATAGATGAAATAGATGGTTAATATTTTGTGGATTATGTGATTCTCTAGAAGATGATTCTTGTGTTTTGATGAGACCAAGTGTTTTTGAATGCTCATCATTTGGAGAAAAGATTATTTTTGTGTAGAAACTTATTAAAGTATGAAACTCTACATGAAGGTAGGTATATTTTCTTATGTTTTTGTTCTATGTAGTAAATGAATTCCTCAAAATTATGAAAAGAAACGTAAAACAAAAATGTTGTTGGTTTACGTTTCCTACTAGGTAATCAAAGACTGTTTACACACATCATAAGTTTGGGATTTTCTTATGGTTAACTTTCTCTTAATCATGTTCTCTATCACTCTCCCTCAGAACTTGACCCTTTTTTTTCTCCTCCATGTCCATGTTTTCCTACATGGAATCCTAGTGTGGGTTAACTCGAGTGACCTTTGTACTTCCCTTTCTTTCTTTTAAAGTAATAGTTTTACTGACTCCTTTTCCGATGTGGGACTTTCAATGAAATTTCAAAACCCAATTTTAAAAATTGTGAGGACGCAATTTCTTAAGGAGGGAAGATTGTAACGACTTGAAATTTTAAATAAATCTTGTTTCCTAATTTTATGTTTTATTTTATTTTATTTTTATACTCAAGAAAAATGTTTCATTTGATAACATGAGTATAATTAAAATGAGACTGTTGGGTTTTGACTGTTATTTGACCATTGGTCAATATGACCGCTGGAAACTAAACGTTTTGACTATTGTCTCTAAATACAAGCAAGCTTGGTTAATTAATATAGAAAGAAGATTTGATGGCCTCACCCAGTAGTCTTGGACCGATCGAAGCCCATCTAACAGAACTTGGGAAGGAGGTAGCACCACTGGGCTTTGCTCTGGACCAAACCCAAGCTGAACTTCATCGTGTGAAGCTAGAACGGGATCGCCTTCGCAAGAAGTTCAAACTGATAGAAATTACTACATGTGTGATGTTGTCCAAGCCTCCCTTGGATTCTCTCACCTTATCACACCTTATACTTAGGTCCTATGCTGGTGTGATAAGGGACTATGTAAGGAGACCGTAACTGCCTTGTGTAATCCTTTGTTTTAAATAAAAATTGGGATTTCTTCTTATGATGAAGTTTATGAATTTTCAAATGTCCGGATAAATATAGTATAAATATTATTGATGAATTTTAGAGAAAGGATATTTTAAAAATGTTTATGTAAACCTTAAATAAATAAAAATGTGTAATGATTTTCAAAAAATGGTCTTCTACAATTATGTTCAGTACAAAATTTCGAGTCTAATAAGATCAACTTGATTTTTGATTAATAGTAAATTATGAATAGTGATTTTATGCTTAGAATTAGTAATGTGACCAAATGGATTAGTAATTTCACTCAAAGAAAGTTTTAATATAATTTAGACACCTAGATTAAGTAATGAGATTCAATAAAATGGGTAAATAACAGTTTCATAAATTATTATTCAAGTATTAGTTTTTTTCAGGTGAATAGTGTTTTTAAATTAAAAATATTTAGAAAATTATTTTTATAAAATGGATTTCATTTTTGAACTCAGAGCATCGATATTATGTTAAGGTAATTTTTGGGGATTTTTCTGAAAAAAAATGAATTTTTGGTGAATATTGTATTTATTTAAAAAATGAATTAATAATATTTAGAAAATTATTTTTATAAAATGGAGTTCATTTTTGAAATCAGAGCATTGATATTTGGTTAATGTGAAATTTTGGGATTTTTCTGAGAAAGTTGAATTTTCAGTAAATAGTAAAAATACAGTTTTAGGGTTTCGGTATGTTTAATGACATCATAACTGTATCATGATGATGTCATGAAATATTTTAAGTTATGGTAGACTAAAGAGGATTAATTATTGTTTGGGGGTCCCCATGTGTCCTAACTCTATGGTAAGTACCATGGGAGGGCTCATGCTTTTGAGAAAACCACTTTTGAGGTGTCCCTTGGCCATTAATGCCTTGTCCCCTCACTTTCCCTATAAATACCAAGCCCTCCTCTCATATTTTCGACTCCAAAACCATCCTCAACGAAGTTATGGTCTCCTTAACTCCCAAGGAGTCCTCCCAAGGTGCTCCTAAGCCCTCAAGGTCCCAACCTTTGAGTTTTAAGAGTTACGTTTTAAGGTAAGGGATCTGACCTCTCTCTTTCTTTTCAAGTAATCTCTTTTATGCCATTCCTTTTATGCTCCATGTTATTATGTTGGAGGATGTTATTTTATATTAATTATACTGTCCTTTTTATGTTCATATTATGAGATACCCCCTCTTACTCTCATCATTTCATTTTATGAAAGTTTAAGTGGCGCCGTTAGGCTGCCGAAATTTTTGTAACAGATTCTTTCACCCTTCTCATTTTCAAGTTCTATTTTCTTGTCAAGTCTTTCAAGTTCCTTTTTATTATGTTGGGGTATGATCTCTATATCTATCATACTGATATTTTATTATCATATTATGAGAGACCCCATTTTATCTCTTCAATTCAGTATTTTGAAGTTTTAAGTGGCGTCGTTAGGTTGCTGAATTTTTAAGGGATTCTTTCACCCTTCTCATTTTCAAGATCTATTTTCATGTCAAGTCTTTCAAGTTCCTTTTTATTATGTTGGGTTATTATCTCTATATCTATCATACTGAACCCTTATGTTCATATTATGAGATACCCTATTTTGATCTTGTCAATTCATTTTTGGTTGAAGTTTAAGTGACGTCGTTAGGATGCCGAATTTTTAAGGGATTCGTTCGCCTTTCTCTTTTTTCAAAGATCTACTTTCATGTCAAGTATTTCAAGTTCCTTTTGTATTATGTTGGGGTATGATCTCTATATATATAATACTGATCTTTTATTTTCATATTATGAGAGACCCTATTTGATCTCGTCAATTCATTTTTTGAAGTTTAAGTGACGTCGTTAGGCTGCCGAATTTTCATAAGAGAAATCTTATTTTTGTCTTCCTTTCATGTTCTTCATGTCATATGGTAAATCTTTAAAATTTCATTACCATTTTCATATATCCTTCATATTATATCCCTCTACTTTTTTATGGATCATTTATGAGTGAGTGACCCATGTCCCCTCTCTTTTCAATGTTTTCTAAAACCTCGTAACATAGTCGTTATGTTGTAGAATTTCCATCTCAAAATGTCACTCTATTTTTCTAAAGTTCTTTTATTTTATTAAGTGAATACTCAAAGATCTTTCTTCTAAATGGGTATTCAAATATATACCAAAATTTTCTATTTTAAATTTTGGGATTTACATACATGAGACCCACCTTCCTTTTCTGTGGGTTTTAAAGTGACATAAAGATCATGTATTTAAAACAGTTTTAAAACGTTATGATTATGAAATGAAACCCATTTCTTTTATGCTATATGGGTTGTTTATGAAAGTATTGATGATGATATATGTGGCTCACATGATAACAAAGGCTAATTTAAGGGTGCGCCCTGATAGCACTCCAATTCATTAGGTAATGATGTAACCACTAGAGATTACAATTTTCACGATATCTTGGTGAATAACCTTGGTAATTTTCAAATGACACCTTGGGGATGTACCTCGGTGATATGTTCATGATTGTCTATGTTAAATGATGTAGCCACATCTTAAAGTTATGAAAAATGTTATTTTTATTATGATATGCCACATGATTTCTTTCTCATGCCTTAAAGTTATTTTTTATGACATTGTTGATGTATCTCAAGTTCACATGTAAATGTTTCCCCTTGTTTCCCTTACTGGGTCTTCTGCTCACCCTTTCTTTTGATGTATGTCCCCGGGTTATGAGATGCAGTAACAAACCTAGGATGAACATAAGGAGAATCCTTTCAAGTGTTTAAGAAGAATGTTTTTTTGTTTCATGTATTAAGTTCCTGGTTTCCAAGACACTAAACCTTAAAGATCCTCAGTTTTGTATAATGTAGTGAAAGTTTATGTGACAAAAAAGGTAGGATGCTATATATATATATTATAATATAACTATATATATATATTAATATAAATATATATTACTATACGAATAAATATAACTAATTATATAAATATATATAGAGAGATATCATGAATTGGAAGACAAATCAAAATAGATTAGTGGTAAAGGCTTAGGCGCGCAGGGGGGAGGTCTCGAGTTCAAATCCAGGTGGAGGCATGGGCACGCGCACATGGGGGAAAATGGGAGCAAGCGCTGTTAAAGGGTGAAGGGGGTGCATGGGGCGCTGTACAAGGGCAGAAAAACGCTATAAAGGGGGGGGGGGCTCAAGCGCTATAAAATCCCTCCCCCCCCCCCCCGGTTTGCAGTATTTTTTATAAAAAATTAATTTTTTTAAATTTTTTTTTAATTTTTTTAATTTTTTTTAATTTTTTTTACCTTTTATCAGCACTTTTAAAAAATCGCTGATAAAAGGGGTCATTTATCTGCGCTAAAACGAAATCACTGATAAAGTAAGTGCTAATATAGGGGTCTTTTATCAGCGCTAAAACAAAGCGCTGATAAAGGACCCTTTTATCAGCGCTTTGTTTTAGCGCTGATAAAAGACCCCTTTTATCAGTGCTTTTTTTAGCGCTGATAAAAGGGGTCTTTATCAACGCTTTTCGGAGCGCTGATAAAGCCCCCCCCCCCTTATCTTTGCCGACTTTATCAGCGCTTTTTCTAGCGCTGGTAAAGGCCATTTTTAGCGCTGATAAAAGCCGTATTTGTGGTAGTGCCCCACCCCCCTCGATTGTATAATTAACAGGTATTGGTATATCTCTTGAATATTCATACATGCAACTTATATGAAAAAGTAACTGGCTAACATTCATTTTTTATTAATTATTAATTATTAATTATTAAGATAAATGCACTTGCATTAATTAATTAATTAATTAATTAATTAATTTCATTTCATCTTAATGAGCATTTGAATTCATTTAGAGATACTCATCATTAATTTCATTCATGGAAAATAAGTGGTAGAACTAATAATCACATATTTATTACAATAAATTAATTAATCATTTAAAATTATTTAAAACCGTTATTAAATTTTCAAACACTATTGGTGTTAATCAATAAAATGAGGTTTTAATGTTATAATTGTAAATATAAATTAACTTAATTCTATCCATTATTTGGAGACTATAGGATGTGTGATTATGAGCTATACATTTTGTATCTTGATTGTCGTGCATCCAGGTTACATGCCTAGGGATTCATTGTATTGACTAATCTGAACTACATGGTGTGTGAATGCTAGCTACATGTGTATCTGCTTGTCATGTGTCTAGGATAAACACATGGGCTTAGGTATAAGGCCCCGACCTTAAACCTTACATAATCTTGAGTTATCACAAGATTACACGTTGAGGATCTTTTCAGGTTTAGAGTTTTAGAGAATTAGATCATAAAACATGCATTACATTCCACATATAAACAAAGTGGTTACATAAATATAGTATTCTTCATTCCCATCAATGGAAACATATTTAAAATAAACATGGATTCTTTCTTGACACTTCCTTGACACTATCATCATATCATGTACCTTTCCCTTGACCTATGAAAAACATTTCAAAAAAACTTGGGATGAGCATAAAAAGCTCAGTAAGGGATACAGAAAGAATGAAAACTGTTAGTTTTTCAAACATCAAATAAACCATATATACTCTATCAAAGTAATACCTTCACCTTCATGAAGTAGTAAAAACTCTTCACTGAATAAAGTATCATTACTTACCTTTTTGTAACCAAAGGATTACCATAAAATCCATAAAAAGAACACATAACATATATTAAGGTAACTTGGGACATAAACATACTTAAGCGGAATAACCATACGGTCGACTTCCACACATATCACTTAATGGAATAGCCATACTGCCAATTTCCATACATACTTAATGGAATAGCCATACGGCCGACTTCCATACCCAATGCATTGGAGGTTATAACGTAACCACCCGTCCTGGCATTCACGGCACCACCCGTCATATGGTTTATAACGTAACCACCCGTTAAAATGTCCAAGTACCAGTATAAAATCATAAAACATAAAACCAATATAAAGGAATGAAAACATTTCCACATTTCAATCACAATATATCATAAATATATTGACATAATAGAATCCTTTTTTCAAAACCATTTTCAATACCAAAATACATAAAAGAGTATATGGTATTTATTTTATTCTAAAAACATTACGGCTTGTTGAGAAAGCCAAAGACCAAATAATACTCATGGAGGCAGAAAAGGTCGTTTTCGCTGCGTACGTTAAAAGAAACATTCCTTTTTGTCGTTTTGTAAAACGCTTCGTAGAAAAAGATTCCTTTTGTATAAAAGTAAAAGTCAAAGGGGTTTATACACTGTATAAAAGAAAGTTGTGTATAAAACGAAATATGCCTCAATGAAAGGAGATTGAGAAGAAGTCCCTTACCTCGGGTCCGATTTGACTCGATCGTTCTTTAACGTCCTGAATAATAAACTTGAGTTAATTCACTACTGGAAAAACGGGCTATACCCACGGTTCAAAACCGTGGGTATAGCCCCCAAAACCGTGGGTATAGGCAATACCCACGGTTTTGGGAACCGTGGGATGGAATGGCGTCGGTATAGGGGTCTTCACCTATACCCACGGTTTGGTAGAACCGTGGGTATAGGTGTGTCACACACCAGCACCACGTTGTACAGCGTGGCAGGCAAATACCCCACGGTTTTCACACCGTGGGGATTTCAATTATTTTCGAAAAAGTCGCGTCTGGAAGGGTTCGAACTCGCGCCTCACGCGCTGCAACGAGGCCGCGCACCGCAACTAACCAACCGAGATGCCATTTCAATATGTTATTTATATATATTTTTTCTTATATATATTAATATAGGTTCTCTTCGCATATTCAAAAATATATGCGGCTGGGTTTCGAACCCGCGCTTCCCGCTGGAGTCACCAACGCGCCGAGAGAACAACCAACTGAGCTAAGCGGACTTTGTCTATTAAATTATACGCTGCTATACTTATATTAATAATATTGATAAATTTAAAATTATGTCGTGCCGAGTTTCGAACACCGGGCTTTTCTGAAGGGAACGGCGAACTGAACCAACACACCTACCAAAGTTTTGTTAATTGATGTTGGTATCTTTTTTTTTAAATTATTTAAAACATTGTTCCCACATAAAATTTATTTCATCCCGCACAATTTTTTTTCCCATTCCCGCCACCCGCAATAACGCGGGAAACCTATACCCACGGTTTTGAAAACCATGGGTATAGGTCTTTGAAAAAAATACCCCATATACCCACGGTTTTCAAAAACCGTAGGTATAGGTTTCCGAAGCAATCCCTATACCCACGGTTTTGGCAAAACCGTGGGTATAGGTCTTCACAAAAAAACTATACCCACGGTTTTGTCCAAAACCGTGGGTATTGGGTACCTATACCCACGGTTTTCCAAAACCGTGGGTATAGGTTCCCATACTATACCTATACCCACGGTTCTGGAAAACCGTGGGTATAGGGGGGACCTATACCCACGGTTTTGTGAAAAACCGTGGGTATAGGCCCAATTTCCAGTAGTGATTTATACTTGATTAAGAACCTTTTTAAATTTCATTATTCCTTTTATATCACTTATTGCTATGTTATAAACACTATGTAACCATTTAAGTTAATAATGTTTGTTTTCTCAATATTTGGTTCTTAAGTCGAAAGTGGACTTCTTACAATTACATGTTGTTCGTGTGGTCAAAGGTTCTTTATATACAGAATGAAATTCCTGATTTGGATATAATATGTATCATATATATACATCGTATACATGTATTTATAATATTAAATAATCATTTATAGGTAAGAAATTAAATGCACCGTTCATGGAGACGGTAAGCCGTACGTACGCATGAACGCTACTTTCATTTCTTTGTCATATTAATGGAATTAAAACTAAATGAGAGGTATGTATATTTTAATTCCAGAATTATATTCATCATTTAGATATATCATTAATTATATATATCCATTATATACATGTACTTTTAATAGTACATTACATTTGGGGATAAGAAATGAAATGCACCGTTCATGGAGACGGTAAGCCGTACGTACGCATGAACGCTACTTCCATTTCTATTTCATATTTTCTGGAATGGAATCATAATGATATAAGAGTATATTATAATTCCAGTATAATAACATATATAATATCATTAACTTTATCCTTTACACATCCCACATATGGTATTAACGAATCAAATCACTTTCAGGGGGCGGTAGTCCGCACTTCCTAAAATGAAGATATCGTGTTTACCCATAATGGAAACCATAAAGGTATTCCCAAAATGAAAAAAAACAGAAGCTTAAGGAAAACATAAACATATTATATATCATATATAAAAATAGTCACATCATAATGGCCACCTTTGAAGGTGTTAAATGAGTATTGAACAATCATCATTTCGGGAGGCAGAATTTCACCATCCACGGAAACCGTATGTTCTTTAACCATTTGATGTAGTTGTGTGAGAGTGTAGCTCAAATAAATCTTATAACAACATCCTAGTATATTTAAGATACTGTTTTTTTTACAAAAAAAGTAAATAAAAATAGTTTAGGGGGTTGGAGAAACAAAATAAAACAAATGAACATGAGAGAATGAATTACCTTTAAAAGTGTAACTCCTTTTGATTTGAGCCTAAAGGCTTCCTTTTAAAGTATTATGCCCAAAGTGAATCCACTAGGATGAGGAGAGGGATGTGGATAGAGTAAATGGGCAGGGGTTGGACGAGCCAAAGGCTTGAGGAGTGTGTGAAATGAGGTAGAGGTGGGGGCCTTTTATAAGAGGAGAGGAGGGGCACTTTTGGAAAGTAAAGAAATATTACTTTATTTGAAAATGTGTTTCGGTTTTAAAAGGTCCCACATTGATATAATTAGTGTATAAGGTGATAAGGGTTCTAAATACACCCATACAATAAGTTTTGGACATGTGTAGTTCATAGATTTTACATTATCTTTCCATTTTATTTAAATCGTTAAATAATGAGGTCATCGCTGCATCATCATGATGTCATAACTAAATTAATTTATTTAAAGTATAAAAATTATAAAAAAAATACTATGATGTAGGAAATGTTTTTATCTTTCCAATGAATATTTATAATCAAAAATCTGACTTGTATAACCCCATTTAAAAATTGTTTTAGTAAAACATATCATGTTTGTGTCATTTTTACTTTTACATTAAATAAAAAGTTATTTATGTCATTTCCCAACCAAAGTGTCTCCATGGGGTCCCCAAGTTGACCCATGGATTTTCTTTGTCGGCCATGACACAACCAATGAGGGTAGGACATGTTTCAAGCTCATATTATTTTATTAAAGCATTATTTTTACCTTAAACTACACTAATTACCATTAATCACGATTAAGAATTTAATAAGTTACTATTCACCAAAAAATTATTATAATCTCATTGAACCACATTTTACTTCTTAATGACAACCATTTATGTCGGATTTTTGAAATTCAAAACACAATGATGGAAAAATTTCATTTAAACGGAAAATCAGTCTTTATAAGTACCACTTAGTGGTTTCACTATTCATCAAAAATTGAAGTTTTTCAGAAAATTACCAAAAAATCACCCTAAGATATATTTGATATTATGAATTCAAAAATGAAGTCTATTTTACAAAATTCAAAACATATAAGTCACATTAATTAATTTAATAATTAATTCCCGTTGTCAGAACAAATAGCGTGTTTTTATGAAACAATAAGTATCAAAAGATTGACACTAGTTTAAGTCCGATTTCAAAGTGAAATTAATTCCAACGACCACTATTGGATTTAATGGTAAAAATATTTTCTAATTTCACTTTAAAACCAATTCAAAAGATAATCTAATCATATAAATAAATTAGATTAAAAAGAGGTTTTGAATTAAAATACAACATTTTACATTATTCATTAAAAAAATGAACTTTATCAGAAAGGTACCAAAAATTTACACAAAGTAAATTTTGATGTCCCGATTCTAAAGAAGAGTTATATTTGGTCCAATAGAATTTATAAGATCGATCAAAACTATATTTAATGACAGTTCTCCGTCAAAAGGTGATAAGTGGACCTTTCGTGAAAATTAGGGTATAAATGCCTAAAATTGAACTCTTTCCATATTTTAAGCCTTTATCTTTTATTGGGTAAATGTAAAAACATTTAAAAACATATATAATCATATTTTAGTTATTTATATCCATTCCTGCTAGTACAACGGCTACTCGTTAACTAACATTTAAAATAATATTATTTTATTACTTGTGTGCAACGTAAGTTTTCAAAGAAACTCATCGTTGCGTACCGAGTACGCTATCGAACGTAGAAACCCCTTTTAATTAAAATTAATATTTAATTCGTAAATATGAAAATTATTTATTCTTTATTTACCTGGGATGTTACATTAGGTGTGTATCTCGGCTAGACTACGTGGTGTGTACAAGCTAGCTACACATTGTGTGGTCTGAATGTCATGTTCTTGAGTAACCTACCGAAAAATTTAGCTTGTTCATGGGTGAGATACTGCACAATGTGTACAATATAGCTACATTCCATGTATACCTTATGTCATGTGCCCACTATTTATACCAAATGGATCAACATGTATTTTGGATGTAAAAAATGATAAATTACATGTTGTGTACACCACATACATGTCGTGTATATCATAAATACTCCAAGATGTCAGTCTCAAATGGTTTGAGCATGTATAATGAACATGTGGGTTAAAAAATTTACACTGCTAACCCATGTATACTAAATGACATGTACACCAGTTAAACATCGTGTAATCTAACATCGTGTGTGCCAAGTTGGTCTGGTCTACATGTGGATTGCAATAAATGCACCACAGCTAATTAACTCCATGACATGTCATTTATCTTGTGACACATCCGATTGTAGTAAACATGGGTACATTGTTTTTAATCCGACTACATGTTGTGTAACCCAGTTTTAAATGGAAAAAATCAGTACTTCCTGATGGAATCTATAGTCATTCTTCATCTATTCTTAGATCTTTAAGAAAATGAAACACTGAAAAAACATGATTAATATTTTGATAACATATTAATTCAAATTGTATTAAATAATTAATAATATGAAATTAAAAATTCAACCAAAATTTTTTATATATCAATAATTAAATAAATAATTATAAATTTAAACACAATCGCTCTGATACCACTTGTAGGTTTCATGTGAGGTGGAAGAGTACGGTGGTGGGTGATATATTAAAATTTATTTTAAAATTTTTTTCTCAAAAACCCAAGCAAGGATATTTCACATTAAATTTTATAATTAATTAATTTAGATCATAAGAAAGTACATATCTTGTCTTAGTATCCTTTCTTTTATGATGTTGTTGATCTTCTGAAAGACCCTTTTCAGATTGCCTTTGTTGTGATGTGAGGATCCAAGGGTAGAATCCCTCTAGCGGTGATACACATGTTCTCCTTTGACCTTCAAGAAATTCCAATTTATTTCTAGGTGCTAGTGCGGTTAATCAATTGTCTTGGATTGTTCATGTTGATCGTTTGTCCTTCAATCTTGAAGGATTATCTCTTTCACTTCTCATTCTTGAGAGGGAGGGAGAAAAAAAGGAATTCGAGATAGAATTCATTATACGCAGCAATTCTCTATATTTATATTAAATCTACATAATAGACAGAACCATATATTTATTGAGATAGGTTTTATGTTAAAATATTATTTAATTGAATGTTGAACCTTAAATAATATGATAATATTTAATAAAACTCATGACACATAATATTTTTTTTGTGGCACGTTCCAACCTGCACATTCTGAAAATAATATTTATTAGCTTGTAAATAAATATTCATCACTAGACACAATCTTGGTCTATTCAAACTCCTCAAAATTTATTGAATACCCAAATAAATATTTTATTCATAAATAAATATGTGGTCCATATATCGGTGAACAAATATTTATTAAATATTTAATAAAATAAATAAATATATTTTATTCACAATCCAGTGAATAAATATTTATTTAATTTATGAAATCAATAAAACTTGAATACAATAATTCCTCATTCTTTAGAATAATATTTATTCTATTAATTAAATTAAAATATAATTTAATCAATATTAATATAAACACTTAGTTTTTGACCCTCTAGGGTTATTTATCATTGGTATTAGATGGGTATGCCTAAAGTCCAAGATTACTTTCTAATAACGGGTCAAGTAACTCAAGAGAAAAAACTTAATATTTCCATGATAATATCCACATATGAAAACTCAGTTTGTAATATAATAACTTTTTCACAATATCTCATCAAGAAAGTTGCAAATTTTTGTCATCAACCTATATGCTCGATATATCTTTCTTTGAATATCTGAAATAAACTTATCATTACACCATGGCCATGGAATTTAATGTGATAGTTATATTCCAATAAAAGAGATGAGTAATCAACTTCTATAAATATGGAAGGTACAAATCCTTCCTTGACTTATTCATTGATAACACATCACTCTTGATGCACCCAATTTATCCAACTCCACCTTGAACTGTTATCATTATGGTTTAATAAATACATCTAAGTGTGTAAGTTATAACATGAATTAATAATAATATTAAATTATAATGAACATTACACTTGCATAAAAATTCCTTCTAGCAGGTTTTTTCTCATAATCTTTCATCTTATAGATTACCAAGTGTGAACTTCATGATATGAAGTCTCGTCCTCTTATGAGTATTGGCACCTGATAGTCTAAATATTATGTTCCTTGTCATAATATGTTATCTGATTGTAGAACTATATTTAAGAATATCATCATGGAACTTCAAGGTTCTCATTACATTGGGGAACTTCTATAACCTTATCAATACGAAAAATACTCTAAGACATTATCACATAAATTTTATATAGAAGAAAAAAAATATGTGATAAGATATTTATATAAATATTCACTCCTTTTAATATTCATGTAATCTAATGAACAAAGTAATTGGTTCTAGATCACTAACTTCAACACAAAACTTATGTAAAATAAACACCAAGACATGGAAAACATAGTCAATACCATGTATAAAAATAACAGGATGGTAATTTTCAAGACTATATAAAAGGGAGATAAGATGATACAAATGAAACCCAAAATAAAGAAAAGTGTAACCCATATCTATGTGACATGAGGGTCAGACTCCCACCATGTCACCACTATCACCCAACCAAGATTCTCTTTCAATGTTACCCTCCCCCTCCAAGTGACACTTTTCGTTTACCTGTGTCTGATAAAACAAAGTATATATACCCCAATTAGGTATGTATAGGGTCTGAGCACAATATCCCAATAGGTTCCCAACAAGAATTTCATGAATAACTATTATTAGACAAAAATAAACATGTTAGTTTGAAAAATGATTTAATTAGAAATATTTTTTTAAAATTTTAGATAAATAGGGGAAGAATAATAATAAAACACAACCAAGCACCGTGGGACAACCCTAGGGTAGCCATGTCCAAGCCTCATCTTAGGATCCTAATACTCTCAGTAATGAAACCATTAAAAATTGTTCCCATGCATGAGCTACTAGGGAGGAACAATCCAAAGTCCTAGTGATATCCACATATGTAAAAGTATTTGTTTATTTAGTGATGTGTTGTAGTCTAAGGGATAGGTATGTGAAATCATTTCCTAGTGTTACTTGTATTATTCATCCCATCTAGGTACTCACCATTCCCATGTGATATTCCTTTTTTCAATAAATTCAATTCCCACTTAGAATAAATTTTATGAACAAAACATGAAATCTCAATCCATATCCATTTCAATAAAAAAATAAAAAAATAGAATCAACCAAAAATAGCCATATAGTTATCAAAATAACCATTTTTAAATCATAGCAATGAAACCACACTTTAGAAATTTAGGTGTACATATTTAGTTTGACAAATAATGACACATAATTAAACCACCCACCTTTAACCAATGAAAATGTTTAAGACCAGATGGAATCTATAAGGAAAGGAGGAGAAACACCTTAAGGAAGCAAGTGGATAACCTAAACATCAAAATTCCCACCATTTAATTTTTATTACACAATACCTAGGTTTTTATGGCCATGGGGAAGATAGAGAAATAAGGAGAAGGTAGTAAGGAAGCTTAAAATAGGATATGATACCCTTGATAAAACCATGAAGAAAATTGGTGAAATCCACCCAAAATCACCACCAAGGAGGAATGGAGGAGGAATTTGTGTAATAGGGTGAGGTTTCTAGTTCAAATGAGGTAGGAAATGAGGTTTAGGGGTATTGAATCAAAGGATGGAAAAGTGGGAATTTCATATTTTTAATTTTATGGGAAAGCCACACAGTTTGGATGCATGGTTTTCCAAGCTATGCACCAACTATGTGGATGACCACTACCTCACCTGTGAACCTACATAGTTGGACCACATAGTTAAGTAAACTATACTCCAAACATATTAAATGGAATTTTCAAAGACTACAAACTATCACATGGTTTCTACACAGTTACTCTAACTGTGGACTAACTATACAATACCCAATATTTTATAAAAACTTAAAATTTTTAAATGGAAATTCCTTGAAATAAAAGGATAATAATAAAAAAATAGAGGGAAATCATACTTGAAATTGAAACTGTGGTTGTGACATAAGTTTTGGAAGATCTGGACATTCATTTGCTGGAAGTAAAACTTGGAATCTAAGATGGAGGAAATACACCATCATAATGGATCATCCAAATTCTGTAAGCTAATGTGGGTTCATCATAAGAAACAATGTCAGTTGAATAGAAGTTTTATTAGAGACTTAGGTTTTGGGGTTAATTGAATTTTATTGTATGGTGTGAGTTCATTGAAAGGTGAATCTAAGGGAAGAATTTGGATGTTTTTAGTTCAATGAATGGAGTATAGTGGAATTATGAGTGCTTGAAAGGCTGAGGAGAATCATTAGATGCATCTACTCAGGAGTTGGTTATGGATATAGAAGAATAAGTGAAGTATATAGAAGGGGAAGCTACTGGATGTTGAATGAAATTTTAGATCAAGTGAAGAAAGAGTAGAAGTTTAAGTATTCCATAAACTATAATGATGGTACATGGAATTATTTTCTAAAGTTTTAGGAAAATTGATATTTTTGAAGTTATTAGAATGAATTGGATATGACGTGAACTATTTACTGGGTGTTTGTAGTCAATGAAATGAGTGATATAAGGAAACAGAGGTTGATCAAGCCAACAAAGGGTCACCTGCACACGGTGAATGGTGGTACTGGTTGGATGATATAATGGGATCACTATATAAGTGGGATTAGTCCACATATGCAAGAGGATTGTACAATGATTGAAAAGTGGTGACAAGGCTTGACCCAAAAGTTGATATGGGTCTAAAAAGAGCACACATGGGTGCATACAGGTGTCAGAGGCTAAAATACCTAAAGAGTAATTCCAGTATGAGGAGAACCATAAAATATAATTGATAAGGAATTCACTAAAAAAATAGGGTGATTAGAAGGAATTTTTTAGAGGGTTTTATGTACAACCCCCTCTAAATTCCTTTTTTGTATAATTAGAGGGGGTTATGCACAACCCCCTATAAACATAGAATTTAGAGCAGGTTTTGAACCCCCTATAAATTCATTGTCTATATAAATTAGAGGGGGATATGTGCGACCCTTACTAATCATCAAAATTAGAGGGGGTTAAGAATCCCCTCTAAATTTTTTAAAATTATTTTTTTAATATCTGGTGGGATTTTAGAGAGGGTTTTGAACCTCCTCTAATTTAAGAAAATAGAGGTGGTTCATAAAGCAGTGGTTCACAACCCTCTCTAATAACTTAAATTAATGGGGGTTCAAAACCCCCTCTAATGTCTTAAATTGTAGGGGGTTGAAAACCACCTCTAATTTACTAAATTAGAGGGGTTTGAATACCCCCTCTAATATCCTAAATTAGTGGGGGTTCAAAAACCCCTCTAATATCCTAAATTAGAGGGGATTGAAAAACCCCTCTCAAGACTTTAAATTATAGGAGGTTCAAACCCCACTATAATTTAAGAGATTATAGGGGGTTGTGAACCTACGCTATTTAAAAAAACAAAATCCATAATATATATATATATAATTAAAACACTATATATAAATGTATTTAAATATATTATATGAACTTATCATATAAAATATTTATATGATTGTATTTAATTGTATTTATATGCATACATGAATATGATTGTATAATTTTATGTATATTAATATATATTTATTTGTATAAATTATATTTCATATAATATTAATTATATATAATATAAAATCATAAAAATATTATATAAATATATACATAAATATAATTTATTTAAAAATATATATCATATGAAAACCCAAGCTTACTATTTTTATAATTTATATTGTAATGATTAAAAATATGTTTTTAAATAATATTTTTATGCTTTTATATTATATATAATCAATATTATATGATATAAAATTTATACAAATAAATATATATTAATGTATACAATATTATACAATTATATTTATTGAAATACATATATATTAATATATATAATCTTATATAATTATATTTATTGAAATACATATATATTAATGTGAATAATAATAAATATATGTATTGGAATACATTATATAAATATTTTTATATAATTCATATGACATTATATAAATATTTATATATTTATTTCATATATAATATTTTTATAAATTGTATTTTATATTTATTAATTTTATATAATATTAATTAATTATGATATTATACAATTCATACAAATAAATATATATTAATTTACACAATAATAAATATAAGTATTGAAATACATTATATAAATATATTTTTAAAGACATTATATAAATATATTAAATAAATACTTATATATATTATATAAATAAACATGTGCATAATATATAAATATATATTTAATTATATCAATAATGCACATAAATATATTTATAAATATATAAATATATGTGTATATACATAACATAAATAGAATTATAAAATATATCTACTCAAATGTATGTAAATACACATATAAAATATATAGTTTATATAAAGGTATAAATTGAATATAATATAAATGTATTATAATATAAATACATAAATACATAATATAAAAATGTATATATTAATTTATATAAATATATATATATTTATAGGTTGTATATTTATATGTATTTAAATATTTATTCAAATAATATTTATTTGAATTAGATTCATAATATATATAAATATAATAATGTATAATTATATTACAGAAATTCAATCAGCAAGGTGGTAGTGGTGCTGGAAATATACAGAGGAGGTCAGGGGTTTGAAACATGTTGGGCGATAATTTTACAAAGTTGTGTAGTGGAATTGGAGGGTGGGGGTGTGGTTGACATGTGAACGGGAGGGTGTGCACTGGAAAGAGGGAGGGAGGGATGAGAATTAGAGTAGGAATGGGAGAGTGGGGCAGGAACAGGAGAGGGAGAGGGTGTAGTTCTCACATGGCATTGGATATTTTAAAAAACCTAATATAAATAATTAGAGGCAGTTTGTTGAACTACCTCTAATATGTCTCAATTATAGGGGTTAAAACCCTCTCTAATTTAGAGGTGGTTTCAAAAAACTGCCTCTAATATGCAACCTATAACCCAATTAGCGGTGGTTTCGACCCACCGTTAATTTGAAAAATGAATTATAGGGGATTTAAAAACCATCTAAACTAAGATTATGTGGTGAAATTAGAGGGGTTTTTAACCCCCTCTAATACAACCGCCACTAAATTAGCCACTACTTTACCATCAGTTACTCAAAACTGCCTATAATAATAGTAGGTGATCACATTAGCAGTGGTAGGTCATAAACTCCACTTTTGTTTTTAGAAGGGGTTATAACCCCCTATAATCTGGTCATTTTTTGTAGTGATTGGTGAGACTTTTCCAGTAGTCTAGTTAGGTTTATTAGTAGTGAATATACTCTATTTTCATTAGAATGAAATAGATTTATCTATTCTCCCATGGATGTAAGATGAAATTCTAAACCATGTGATCCTTAATTTCATTGTGTTTGTACTTTGTGATTGCATGTGTTTGTTGGTAATGTGATTATTCACTTATGTGTTTTCTATATGGAGTATCATGAGGTAACTGGAACCAGATATTGGATGATGACTCCATAAAATGGTTGGGGTGCTTGGTCTTCCTAATTCTATCCTTTTAAGTCATGAGGTGTGTTTCGATAAGAGTTAGATGCTTATAATTATTGAAGTTTCACTGTGTTGGATTATTGGAAGGTGAAACTTTTGATGATCAAAATATTCACCATCATCCCCAATATTAAAGCCTTTGGATCCTTAGATGTGGATTCTTATGATATCTGGTACATCATATTTATGGTATGATGTTCTATTTTTACAAACAAATAGTTGCACTATCATCTATTAATACATCACAATGTTTCATGCCACAACAAACCAAAACTAAAAGATTTGTTATGTATCACTGGCTATTATGTTGGATATCACATGATATGCCCCCAATGTAGATTATGATAATACATAATGTAATTTCAACCAAGAAAATATTATTTAGAGATAGATATTATGATATCCATTTTTCATAAGGATAAATTATATTGTATCTTATGAAATAAAATATGACATACATTATGATTTTCTATTTCTTCATTTTCATCATGATTTATAGAATCAAAGAACATGGTAAAGCTCTGATACCATTTATAAGTTTCTAAGGATTGATTAAAACTTAATCAAGGAAACATAAGCAATTAGAACCCAAGAAACCAAGATTGTCATGTATTAATCCTAAATCCATGTATATATAAAATAATTAAATATTGTGATGTATACCTTACACCAATGGGTTGTCATGTCTTCTTGAAATGTATGATATTGATGAATATCACCAATAGGAATCCAAAAAAATCTTTCCTTTATGGTGTATCTATGGGATAATATGAATCACCCATCACATGAGAGAGACTCTCTTTTACTTTATAGTGTGATAGTGCCTCTCATAGAAAAGAAGGAAGAAGAGGATATATTTTAGGAGATGGGGAATTGATAGGAAGCAAGGAAATATTGAACTACACCATCTTAATGGTGTTCACTTACTTATATATCCATTAGGATGATCACATGCATTAACTCATACATTCATAACATATAAGTTAATTCTTTGGATAACCAAGCATTCATATCATGAATTCAATGATCCTACCATGTGATTCAACATATGAAACACTTATATTAATTATAACCCAACATGGAAGATTTTTTAATGATAACATTTATCATTTGATAGCCAAGCAATCATGGGATGTAAGTGTATATAATACCATATTATTATATTTATAACACTCCATAAAATATTAACTAATCATAAAATATGATTGGATAAGGTAGTGGTATGAAATTTATATTTCATTCCTTATGATATACCCATATCATGACCTATAATATGGACAAATATATTACATGCATAATGTATTTTAGGTCATATCTCCTTCAATTTTGGTGTAGCTTCTTCTTTTGGTCTCATATCTTTAGTCTTACTTTTTTTGATGTCTTATTGATTTCATCCAATTTTTATTTTATTATTTTTTTAGGGGAGAATTATGTTTATAAAACCAACTAGTTTTATTTATTCTAGGTGCTCGTTATAGTGTGATTCTCATCCCTAGAGAGGCATATTCATGCTCAGTAAACCCCAGTACCTACTTTGGTGGTACCTTTGGTCTTATAAGTGGTTCCCCTAGCCCATAGTGGTGTTGATATAATTCCTATATCCATTTAGTTTCATGTTTCATGATTTTTTGCGGTTTCCCTTTGGTTTTGGAAGTAATGGTGTAGTAAATGTTGAGGTGGCGGTGGTCATGTTCTGGTGTCTCCCTCAGTGACCTTCTTGGAAATGGTCCCAACCTTGCGGTGTGATGGAAAGATTTTTTCTTTTGAATACCTATCAATAAATTATTATTTACCTAAGTATATACTATAGTGAAAATTCAGGGACAATCTCTCAAGGATACCACTCACACAAACTATTCTCATATTGGCACTATTTATATTTTACTAAAATTATAATATATTACTAAATAAAATTTTAAAATCATGGGGTTTTGAAATGAAAATGATGTGTTTGTGTGTGTGTGTTAATGCATTAAAAATATAAAGAAGTTGGTAAAAAAAATTCCATCCCCAAGAGTTCATTGTAATGCAAACTATTGTTCTTTAAAAATGAATTAATTCTCATTATTATACTTAATGTAGAGATCAATACCTATCACACTACACCCTCATATTCCAATGGTGGTTATCCTACACTGAGTCCTCTAAATTTAGTAAAATATATCTCACATCATTACCACAATCCTACTCCACGGTACGCAACATTATAATGATGAAGGATAGTATAAAATATGAATATGAAGGAGAACACATTAACAAAGAAGGCAATGTGACCACACATGCAATCGGTTTAACCACTACTGGATTCTTGGAATAAAATAATGAAACAACATTAAATCATAACAAACTCAAAGTATAACTGTTACCCCCTCAGAACAACAAGGGTTAGTTCTCTATAACTATGGATATGAGGGGATAATTAAGGAGGAAACACAAAGAGAAAATGATAAGATATAAAGAGAGATAGATAGAGATATTATTATAAATACCAAAACTATTACAAAGGAAACCCCTAATATACTATAACTCATCCCTTGGATGTGTCAAAATTCCCTTATCTTCTGAAAAAATGGCTAACTCTTGAATATAAGTATAGGTATGTATGTATAAGAAATATTGGCGGCTATCTTTTATTTTAATTTCATCTTTTTAATTTTTATTCATGTTTGGATATATAAATGGATAAATATCAAAAATTGATGTTCTAGGAAGTTATTTTCACACATCTTAACTATTCTCCAACAAAACTTCATCTTCATTAGACATGTGTAACAAAATTTAGGTACAAATTACTAAAGTGTAATTCGATGGACATGAAAACTCCTCAAATACCCATGAATTTATAACCTTGAAAATAGCTAAATATTGATAATTCATAGTTAATAAAATTATTCTTTGACATTTTATCTATCTACATACAAAACTTGATCTATTTTAAACTAGTATTTCATAACATATGAGTTCATCATTAAAATTCATGTAAACTGTGGAAAATTTTATTATCCCCACCGGTATGATTTAGTTGAGCCTCCGATTGTTGGATTAAACAATTGGTCTGATTGAATGAAATTAATTCCAATGACTATGGAATCCTATGAAAAATAAATAAATTTTCACTTAATCATCGCATATGTTCATAATGTTTCATTATATTGAGAAATAAATAATGTTTTATGTTATATTCAACTTTGATCATAAAAATTTAATCACCACTTATACTTTTAACAATGATTTATATATTTATTTAAATGTTTAGTTTTGGTTAAGAATGGTTAAGGCTACCAAAACCAAAAAACTAAAATATAAAATATTCATCAACCAACTTGAACTGATTAACTGATCTAAACTGGATTTTATCAATTTAATGTGGGTTTATTTTAATTAGTTTAAGCCTATTAATTTAATATTGCACACCCCTATTTTTAGTTTTGGTCTCCAAGATTTACCATGGATGCTCTGTGAAAAACAAAAGTAATCAAGTCAATCATCACAAGAGACAAAAAATATGAGAGATGTAACAAAAAAATATTCCACAAACATTGATGATGAGATTTGATTCATATCATTGGTTCATTGGAAAAAACAAGCTCTAACCCTTTGAGAATCCATAATCCAAACATTCATAATATCATCAAACAATTGAAAAGTAAGTTCCCTGTGGGGTGAAATTCAATGGAAATGCTCCTATTATATATGTGGTGATGGGGGAAGGTCTCGAGTTTGAGTCTCCCCTGACACGTGTGTGTGTGTGTGATAGATATATATATATATATATATATATATATATATATATTCATTGTATTTACCCTCACATAATTGGTTGTAATTGAAAATTAAGTTACAACATTAAGAAAAACACTCATAATATTTGAAAGCGAAAAATTGATGGATGAAATTGAAAATGAACACTCTGTATTATATAGGGATGCCAAAACCTTAAAAACAAGAATCACATCGGGATAGCACCAAAGGAAAACTTGATTGTTGACATTGGAAACTAATGAGATTAGAATATATGATGTATATTTGGACGGTAATTTTTTTCCTTACAAAAATTGAAGGCCCATGTTGAAATTATCAGTACACCTAGGGAAATTTGACCGCAATCATTACTATACGAACACTTTCTATTTTTTTATTACCATTAATTAATTGATAAAATAAATTTAATTTTCACATTAACTCCTATATTAACATATTTACTAGATGTTTTTTAATAGGTTTTACATTGTTAAAAAACATAAAAAGGGATAGGATTCTGTTTATTATAAAAATTGGATTGAGGGAGGTGTAAACCTCGTTTATGCTTCTCTAATTGGTGAATAAGTGTTAACGTGGTTCATGCTTCATTTGTAATGTTTAAAAAAGAAGTGTGAATAGGGTCCACACCTTCTACCAAAAGAACTTATAAATGGAGGGTCTCCCCCTCTATTTCATTTGTTCCCACCTTATATTTTGTTGCAAAGCTCTGCCAGATTTCTTTCTCAACATATATTTCTGGCTTTTGAGAAGGTAAATTTTTTATTTAAAAAATTTATTTGTCGAATTTCTTTATTTATATTATTTGTATGATTTATTTATTTAAAATGTATGGTTGTATGAATGTATTAATTTCTATTATTTATATGATTTAATTTCTGTATGAATAATTATGATTTATATATTTTAATTTATATTTAATGATTTACCAATTTTAAATAGTGTTTTCATAATTAAAATTTTATGTATAAAATATAATTTATATTTAGGTAAATATTATTGTTTAAAAAATGTATATGTTTATAATTTAAATTGTGAATAATTAGATTTGAATATATATTTATATATATATATATATAGTATATTTAAAGTAAAATAAATTTAAACTATAATATTCAATACACATAGGTAAATAAAGTGAATCTACCTAAATATTTTATAAAAAATACATTAATAATGATTATTTATAAAAAAAATACTATTAACTTTATTTGAATATGATTATATATGTGTGTGTTATATTATATATCATATTAAATTTATTTAAATATAAAATATATTATTTGATGTGTGTGTGTGTAAATAATATTATTTTTGTAAATGGAATTAATTTTTTTTACTATTGATAATAATTTTTAAATTATATTAATTATAAATAATTATTATTCCAAGTAATTATGTATAAAATATAATTATTTAATTTTTTTAAAGTTCAATTACTTTAAAAAATGTTTATATACTTACTAAGTTTTATTATATTGAAAGTAACATAGGTTTATGATGTTTTAATGGTTGTTTAAGTGTAAATTGTATTACATTTGTTAATTAAATTTTAGAAAATGTACTATTAATAATATATTGAGTAGCTATGTATAAATTAATAATGTTTTTATTTAGGAAAGAATAGTTGTTTAAAAAATATATATATATTTATATTTTAAAATATTTATAAATATAGTTGAATGTATTTAAATATATATATATAGTAAATTTAAAATTAAATAAATTTTCAATATATTATTGGATTCATAGATAAATAAAAGTATTATAGTTAATTATTTTCAAAAAATATATTAGTAATAATCATCACATATAAACATGTATATCATAAATTAATTGAAAAAAATCATATCATTAATGAGATAAAATATGTTATATTATTTGAATATAATATTTGAAAAATAATATTAGGCATATTTAAAAGACATCATTAAATAAAAAATATGTAAAATTGTAATATGCAGAACATAATTATGTAGATATTTATTATTTATTATATATGTAGATATTTAAAAACATGATAAGTATCTCAAAAAAACATCTTAAAAGTATTGTTTGATGACTGATCTTGAGATAACCGACCAATGTATGATTGAAATTGCATGTCATTTTTTTGTATGCAGTTATATAATTTATAATAATTTAATTTTCATTTCCTTGTTGATGACCTATGTATAATTCACAGATATTCGCTATATAGTAACCATCTTCTTCATATGTTGGGGAGAGTTTTGGTCATCAACCATTATCCTTATAACTATGACAAGGTACAGGCAGGAAGACCATAGATCCACCATCTATCACACATGATGATATGGAGGTATGTGCCATAGATCTTACACAAGAGGTGCTTACGCCACAACATAGACATCAACAAACATGGTGTGGACGCATTATCTATACACCTAGTTGTGACATAGAGGATCACCCGAGACACCAACATAGATTAAACTAATATATGTTATATGTTTTTTAAATCATTACATGTACATTATTTAAAAAATATATTTATATATTATATCTTGTTACATATAAAAAGAAATTGACATAATCAGAAATTAAAAAAATTATAAATAATTAAGAAAAATTAATATAAACAACTACATTGGTAAAATAATAATTACTATTTTTTAATTATTTTAATACTTTTTAGTATTATTATCCATGTTATGCATAAAAAATAATCATATTAAATTTATTATTAAATATTTATAATATTATTATTTTGAATTATATTATTATTTTTATTATTACTAAATATTATATTATTAATTATATAAGTAATTAATTAATAATAAACCATAATATATTAAAAATAATATAATTATTAACTAGTAAATATATTTTTCATATAACAAATCCTATTTTTCTATGCTTTGTTTTGGAATATTATATGGATTATTTACGGAGCTAGCTGTTGAGGCAGTGTGAGATTCCAAGACCTGATGTGCTCGAAATTAATTTTTGAAATATATTAAACATATTAAATGAATGTGCACATGTTTTTCTTGAAAAAGTTTAATAACTTCTAAATAGAGGCTCATATTATAAATATGAGGCTATCATTGAGTTCAAAGTGTGAGTTTTACCCTAGGTGTGATATAACCTTGGAACACATTGAATGTTATGGTTGGGCGCAGTCATGAGTGGATGTTTAAATAAATTAATTGAATAAATTAATTTGTTTAATTAATTACTTGGACCTAATAAAATATCTATATAAACACTCTTATAAAGAATTTGCAGGTTTAGTCGCATAACCGTGAAAATCAAGAGGATCCATTGGAGAGCATTGAAGGAGCTTCCATTGGCAAACAACGATCAGGTTGTGGATCATCAATCAGTGTGCGATGGAGCTCGGGGATCTTACCAATGACAACGGCATGGAACTATTATTCACTAGAAATTTATCTAAATTGAAGTATAATGATGTTCAATTTAGATTTTCCCCATTTTTTATTTCTATGATGAATGCGAACCAATCGACCAATAGATTGATTCGTAGATCGATCATATTGTGGGTATGGGATCATCTATGGTGATTATTGAGAGAATTTTTTATTTTATTTGGATCTTCATTCATCATTCTAATATTAAAAAATAAATTCCAACTGAACATGTTTGAAGTTCATTCCTTCTTAGCATGTTTCTTGGATTTCTCCCCACTATTATTTAATCATCATGGGCAATAATTTTGGCCTGTAGTTTGAAAAATACCAATAAATCAATCTTTGTGTACTTGTTTCTTGTCACAATGGAATGATATTGAATACACGGGCTTGAATCAATGACAGATTCAAGCTATGATGACAGATGATTGATTGGGGAAGGATTTAGGGATATTTTTCTTTGTATCATTGGCATGTGATGATATACATCATGGGTGGTCGATCTTCAAACAAATTCGAAGGGCCGGAACTCAAAAATCAATAATGGAAAGCCATGTTCGATTATGTTTCTTGATTTTTAGCATGGTGTGTGTCCATATCGATAGCTGAAGGAGTGGATGACAATGTGTGAACCAAATCTGAGATTCTATAAAATCCCATAGAACACGGTGTTTAATCCGGGATTACACGACATGTGGGGACCTGGATGCAATGCTAGGGTTTTTGCGAGAAAGTTAAACATCACACAACATGTGACCCCTATCACATAGAATTTTACTCTTACTAAGAGGCTTGGTTTGTACCTGGTGTGGTACACAAGAATGGTTATAGGCACAACTATTGGTACATAGACACGTTTAACTGGACACAGACATGGCTGAGAGTACACAGGCTCAAACACGTCGTGCAGTCAGACACGGGCATGGGCATGGGTTTTGATACATGGGTAAAACCTAGTGCTGAAGGGACACACTGTGTACTACTATTACACACCATGTACTCATTCAAACATGGATTATATCTCGTGTCCTCTTTGTATTGGACAAGTTTTTTTAGGAAGCATTCCCTTGATCCATTCCCTAAGGGTTAGTATGGAATCACATATTACACATAGAAGGGTGATCCCTTTAGTGGTAATTCTTATATGGAGTTTTTGGAATCCTTTTTTGATGCCCAGGATGATATCCTCTATCATCATCTTGCACTACATGGAGTTCTTGGTATCATCATGACCAACACTATGCGGGTGTTGATCCTCTACTTAGCTGGTTATTCTAGATTGAGTTGTTGGTATACCCCATAGACTTGGGTGTGATCATCATCTATGTATCAGTCTCTTCAGACTTCCAATGTATACTTCTTATGGTAATACCTGATGAGAAGTAAATTTCACATGGATGCTATCAGTGCTATCTGACTCATGGAGCATGTCTCCCATACAAGTGTTATGTGGAACCTTCAAGAAGTATTCCTATACTGGCATTATGGTTGTGACCTTACTTTGAGATAATGTGTATTATTTTTATTATATCTAGATATTCTTGTTATATGTGTTGTAGACATATACATGTGATGAGATAACTATTATTCTTGATTTTATATTCTTAGTGATTTCGGGGTGTCCTACTGGATATTATTACACTAATATCTTCATGGTATTTTCCCACATGTATTGTGTCTTATGAAGATGATTGAACTTTTGATGGAGTCCTAGAGGGACCAGTACCAGATTAAGATTAGTGATCCAAACTAATCGAGGTGTGTTCTGATGGTTACCTTGATATAATCCCCTTATATACTTTCATGTTAGACTTTTTTTAAATTTATTTTATGGTGGGATTGTATTTGTCCCTTTTTTTTACAGTACTTGTTTTCATACTCTGATGGTGGGATTTATATGTATTCATTCATAGATGATCATTTATTTTAAATTTTAGCATTGTATAGGCTTGGAGATGTGTGTGTGTGTGCAGGTAAATTAGTATAAGGCCTTCCATGTGAGTGATATCTCTACTCGGTGCTAGTCCATATCCCCTAGCCTATTGGAGTCGGTATTGGGGTAGTTGTGGCATGGGCCCCATTGGGATGGGTTGTGATAGAGTGGTATTAGAGGTGGTTATAACTTAGGATTTAAGTCTATGAGATTGGTTTGGGGGACAACTATTAAGCGTTTTAAGTTTGAATTTCAGGCTAGAGACTCCAGTGTTGGTGCGGTGAATGATGTATCCATACCCCGAAACTTTGATCACTTGTCTTTCGACTCGGTACAGGTAGAAACTAGTTACAGGGAAAATATTGGTAAATGATTCATATAGGAATGGGTTATGGTTTTCATGTCCTTCTTGAGTCATCTCTCTAGATATATTCACTGACCTTGTTACATCTTGTCTATTTCAGGATGCCTCTACAACTTATGTCAGCTAGGATTAAGCATCAAGATCATGATGATGATCCCCTCAATGATGAGGCATCGATATAGGGACCTGTTCTGGAGGTTCTACATCTAGGTGGTGCACTGGTTATACCACCACCTGTTTAGAATCATATGGTACCTATAGTACCATCATATGAGGTGTGTAGGCTTAGAATTCTTCATGAGTTTCAGCAACAACGATCCCTCGGTTTCTGAGGTGAGCCCAACCCATAGGAGGCTAAGGACTGTATTGAGGTGGTGACGTGATCTTTATGTCTTTCCAAGATATTGATAGATCAGATGGTGGTCCTAGTAGTGAACCTTCTCCATGGCTCTATAGGATGATGGTGGTGTTTAGTGACACATACATACGATGAGGCGAATCTAGCATGATTAGAGTCCGATCACCTTTTCAGAGAGGATTTATATCTAGCTACATTGAGGGGTGTACGCATCCAGAAGATTATAAAACTTTAGTAGAGTAGTATGACAGTGTCTGATTATTCATCAAGGTTAACTAAACTCTCTAGGTACTCGATGGATATGGTTCATGATCATTTATTTTAGGATAATACCTTCGATCAAGGACTACATATATACATATGATCCAATGTTATACCTTTATGAATTCCTACCTATGTCGGGGTGTTAGATCATGATTTGGTGGTAAAGAGTTTCTTGGATAAGTATATGCATAAATTTGTTGTTGGTAGTAGACACACAGGAGCAGAGACTTCAGCAGTAGGGAGATGACATCAGACTCAAGCACTTGGATGTGCGAGACATTTTAGGAGGAAATGTCTTTACAGAGGTTATATGGTTCAAGGCTCACATGATGGGTCTAGTCAACCTAGGAAGAGGTGGTTCTACTCTTTTGACAGTAAAGTACATATCACATGGTATTTTTTAACCCATTATATGGCTGATAGAGAGATGGTGGATGGGCTACCTAAGCAGAGGTGGCGGCAGGAACAAATAGGTTCATAGGGCGGCGGATGTGGAAGAGTATCTAGGAGAGTACCTAGAGGTGTTTGATGTTTTGACTTATTTCCACCACCACCCTAAGTGGTCCACACTAGGATTAGGGTGTTGGAAATCAAGGATGAGGGTAGCATAAGGAAGTTGAGGGTTATGACCTAGAGGCTCTAGGGATGATATAAGATACGATCTATGTCTTTTTTACCTTAGTTTAAGTACTAATGGATATAGGTGTGATTCATTCCTTTATTTTTCACTTATCTAGTTTGATACTTAGAGATCCCAGTTGAGCCTTTGGATTGAACCTTACACTTGGAGACTTCTATAGGAGATGACTCGGTGATTACACACCTATTCCAATAGTTTGACCTGAATCTTGGAGGTGAGAGTTTCATTTGGGATCTCTTTTTAGTATTAATGAGGCCTTATGAAGTCATCTTAGGTATCGACTGTTTATATATAGTTCATGCCCAGATAGACTGATTCAAGCAGAGGATGTGGCGTGTCCATAGTGATGGGACTAGGTTTTTCTTTGTGAGTAAAAAGGAAACCCAGGAAGCATAGGATAGAATCATGCATAAGAGGGTATAGCTTATTACTCATTGGTTGTCTAGCATTACCCTTGGTGTAGTGAATGCTATGAGTTTTTAGTTACTTGTAGTGGTGGTGAAGAATAAGGAAGTTTTGGTCTTACCTCCCCACCGAGAGATAGACTTATGCATTGATCTACACTCTGATATGACCCCAAAATCTACACTAGTATATAATATGGCTCCTGTAGAGATTCGTGAGTTGAGGGTGTAGTTCTAGGACTTGTAAAGAAAGGGATTTGTTAGACCTGATGTTTCACCCTGGGCATCCCTAGCGTTTTTCACCAAGAAGGAAGGCAGGAGATTGAGGTTATGTGTGGACTACCATTTCCTAAACCAAGTGACAATAAATAACAATTATCCACTACTAAGGATTAATGTCCTCTCTGGTCAGTTGAGATAGGCATGATGGTTTTCAAAGATTGACCTCAGATCAGGCTATCACCAATTGTGGGTATGAGATGAGGCTATAATGAATATGGAATTCTAATGTTGTTATAGTCACTATGAGTACTCGGTGATTCCCTTTAGTGTGACGAACTCCCTAGCAGTGTTCATGGGAATAGTGAACCGGGTCTTTCAACCTTTCTTAGATCGGTTTGTGGTAGTCTTCATCGATGAATTCCTAATGTACTCAGCATCCGAGGGGGATTATGCAAGACACTTGGGGATGGTTCTGGATGTACACCAAGAGAACCATATTTATGGTAATCTCTCTATGTTCCAGTCATAAATCCAGGATATCCACTTTCTAGGACATGTTATCTTAGTAGATAGTGTAGAAATGGACCCAAAAAAGGTTAAGGTAGTGTTATCTTGGGATCCACCTAAGAGAATCAAGGAGGTATAGAGCTTCCTTGGGTTAGTATCCTACTATCATAGATTCATACATGAATTCTCCGGGTTATCATCTCCCTTGATAACATTGACCCAAAAGGGGCAGCCTTTCATGTGGAAAGAGGGATTATGGTAGGATTTACAAGAGTTGAGGAAAAGATTTATGAGCGCTCCCATATTGATATTTCCAGAGGAGGGTGTAGAATATGTGGTTTTTTGTGATGAATTAGGAACCGGGATTGGATGTGCTCTAATGTAGAGGTAGGAAGTGATTGTGTATGTTTTTCATTAGTTGAGACTACATGATAAGAACTATGTGACCCATGATCTTGAGTTATAAGCGGTAGTCCTCATACTGAAGATGTGGCGACACTACCTTATGGGTGAGTGGTTTATCATCTATTCTGAAAAAAATAGTTTTAATTATATCTTCTCTGAGAATGATCTTAACTTAAGATAGAGTTGGTGTCTAGAGTTACTTTAGGATTATGACTTTGATATTTTCTATACTCCTGGGAAGGGGAACATGGTAGTAGATGCTATCAATAGGAGATCATGTCCATAATTGCTGAGTGAGGATTCAGAGAAGTTGTCATTATTGAAGATATCCTTTATGGATGGGGATAGAGAATCTTACCTCTAATATATGGTTGTCACGCCTCTTCTCATATAGTGAGTCAGGTAGAAACAACTTGGGGATACCAACTATGAGACCCTACATACTCAAATATCCACTGGACATGCTCTTGGTATATTTTCTGAAGGTGTAGCATGTCGTTATTTTTAAAGGATGAACAATGGTACCAATGATGTTATGGGAGGAGGTTCTGATAGAATTTCATACATCTCCTTTAGTAGTAAATACAAGTGTGTAAAAGATTTATCGGGACCTCCAATGTCAGTTTTGGTGGCGAGGAATAAAGAAGGGAGTTGCAGAGTCTTTCTCTTGATGCCTTACTTGTCATAAAGTGAAGGCTAAGCATCAGGTTTCAATGGGTTTAGTTCAAACCCTTGAGGTTCCAGAGTGGAAGTGGGATGGTATATCCATGGACTTCATTATGGGTTTACCATGTACGTTTAGGGGACATGATTTCATCTGGGTGATCATAGACTAACTCACCAAGTTATCCCACTTCCTATATATTTGGGAGTAGAGTTTGGTAGGTAGACTGTGATGCCTCTACAAGTAGGAGATGGTATAACTCTATGGAGTTCTCTCAATGATCATTTATGACTATTATGATTGATTAAAATCTCGATTATGGAAGGTATAACATGAGGCTTTGGGGAAACAGCTGCATTTGAGCACGTCTTTTCATCTATAAACTAAGCAGACCATTCAGGTCTTGGAGGACATGTTGCGAGCATGCATGGTAGAATTTGACTGTAGTTGGGAGGATCACCTATCATTGGTGGAGTTTTCATACAAAAATAACTACCATTACACCATTGGTATGGCACAATTTGAGGCCTTGTATGGGTGACCTTGTAGGTCACCCTTATGTTGGACTGGTCTAGGAGAGTCAGAAATTATGGGCCTAGAGTTTTTATGATCCACTACAGAGAAGGTGCAGATCATCCAGGAGTGTATGAGGACTACACAGAGCCATAATAAGTTCTATACGGACTGATGGAGGAGGCCTCTAGAGTTCAAGGAGGGAGACCATGTGTTCTTGAGGGTCTCACCTCAACATATATTGTGGATATTTGGATGGGGTAGTAAGCTATCTTCAAGATTAATTAAACCTTTAAAAATACTACATAGAGTTGGTGAGGTGGAGTACTTCTTAGCTCTACCACTGGAGTTAGATCGGTTACACTACATCTTCTATGTGTGGCAGTAGAGGAGTTGGGTTCACAATCCTTCATATGTTATCGACTAGGGTGAGATGGATATCAAGGATGGAGTTACCTTTGTTGAGTACCCAATAAAGATCAAGGATTGGTAGGAGAGGATCCTTTATGGGTGATAGATTCCCCTAGTGCATGTATGGTGGAAGCATGTGAATCTTCAGGAGAGTAACTGGGAGAGGGATACCCATATCCATACATAGTACCCACATATCTTTGTGTGGCCTTTTGTTTTGGATTTATAGGATGTAAATCCCCAAGGCGGGGAGAATGTTATGACTTCAATTTTTTTACATTTTGTTTTAGAATATTATATGGATTATTTATGGAGTTAGGCACTAAGAGGCCATGAGATTATGAGGCCCGGTGTGTCCAAAATTAATTTTTTAAATATCTTAAATGCACATGCACATAGTTTTTTTGAAAAAGTGTAATAAATTCTAAACAAATAATCATATTGTAAATTTTAGGTCGTAGTTGATTTCAGAGCATGTTTTTACCTTATAAGAGATATAACCTTAGAGCACATCATACGTTCAGGTTAGGTGTGGTCATGGGTGTATGTTTAAATAAATTAATTTATGTAATTAATTACCCTGAACTAATAAAATCTTTATATAAATGCTCTTATGGAGAATTTTTAGGGTTAGCCATATAACCCTATAAATCAAGAGGATCCATTGGAGAGTGTTAGAGGAGGTTCCATTGGTGATTGATGACCGAATCATGGATCATCGATCGATGTATGATAGAGCTCAGGGATCTTGCTAATGATAATAGCACAGAACTATTATTTTCCAATGATTAATCCAAGTTAAGGTAGGATAATGTTTTATTTGGATTCATTCCCTATTATTATTTCTATAAAGAATGAAAATCAATATACCAATTTATTGATTCGTAGATCGGTTGTATTGCAGGTATGGGATCATCTATGGGGATTATTGGGAGAATTGTTCATTTTATTTGGATCTTCATTCATCATTCCAAAAGAAACAGATTGAGGCCAACCGAACATGGTTGAGGTTTGTTCCTCCTTTCCTTGTTTCTGGGATTTCTCCCAACTGTTATTTGTTCATAAAGGGAAAATATTTTGGCCATTGGTTTAAAAAATACTGATAAATCAGTCGTTGTGCACCCTTTTCTTGACAAAATGGATTGATATTGTAGATATGGTATTGGATCGATGATGAGGTTGATCTACGATGATAGATGATCGATCGGGATAGATTTAGGGATATTGTTCTTCATATCTTTAGCATGCGGAAATTGATGACATGGGTAGATGATCTTTGAATGGATTCAAATGTCAGAAACTTAATAATCAATGATGTAAAGGCTCATCTAGATATGTTTCTTGATTTATAAAATGGTGCATGGCCAGATCAATGGTCAGAGGAGCATACGATGACCCATAAACTAAATCAAGGATTCTTGAAAATCCTATAGAACACAGCATGTAATCCTAGATTATATGATGCGTGGGGCCCTGACTATAGTGATAGAGTTTCTGCAAGAAATTTAAATATCACACGGTGTGTGACTCATGTCACACAGTGTGTGACCCTTACCTGGAAGATCGTTGTGTACCTAGGATGGTACACGAGTATGGCCATGGGCATGACTATTCATACAAAAATATGGTTAGCTGTACATGGACACGACCAAGACTACATGGGCTCATACATGACTTGTACTCATACATGGACACAAGCACGGGTCATGATACATGATCATGGGTCGTGATATATGGGAAGGACCTTTTGCTTAAGGGATATGTCATGTACTGCTGATACACATTTTGTACTCCTTTAAACATGGATTAGAGTCCTTTTCCTCTTCAACTTAGATAGGTTTTATTAGGGATCATTCCCTTGATCCATTCCTTGAGTGTTAGTATGGAATCATGTCCTACACATAGGATGGTGATCCCTTTAGTGGTATATCTTGGATATAGTTTTTGGAATACTTCTGTGAGGCCTAGAGTAAGATCCTCTATCATCATCTTTCTCTAGGTGGAGTTCTTGGTATCATTGTGACCAACACTACACGGGTGTCGATATTCTAATTAATGGGTTATTTTAGATTGAGTTATTAGTATGACTCATGGACTTGGGTGTGATCCTAATATTTTTATCATTCTATTTATACTTATAGCATATACTTCTTATGGAAAGACTCGATGAGCAGTACATCTCAGACAAACGCCATCAGTGTTATCTGACTCATGGAGCATGTTCTCCCAGATGAGTGTTATGTGGAACCTTCAAGTAGGGTTCCTAGACTGACATTACGGTTGTAAATTTACTTTGAGATGGTTTGTACTTATTGATTATATTTGTATATTTTTGTTATATGTGTTGTATACATATACATGTGATGAGATGACTATTATTCTTGATGTTATATACTTAGTGATTTTGGGGTGTCTTGCTGGGTATTGTTATACTCACCCATGCATGGGATTTTCCCACATGTATCATGTCTTATTTGGATGATAAAAATTTGTATAGATTCCAAGAAGGACCAATAATAGGTAAATCTTGGTGATTTGAACTCTCTATGGTGTGTTCTAGTGGTTACCTTGATAGCAGTCCCCTTTTATACTTTCAAGCTGGACTTGTTTTTAGTTTTTTTATGGTGGGATTGTATTCAGACATTTTTCATTCCAGTACTTGTTTTCATACTCTAGTTGTGGGATTTAGACGTATTCATTCATATTTGATCAGTTTTTTTAAATTTCAACATTTTATGGTCTTGGATATGTGTGCGGGTGTAGGGGTACATTAAGCTAAGGCCTCCCATGTGAGTGATATGCCTACTCAGCACTAGTCGATATCCCCTGACCTATTAAATTAGAGATTGGGGTAGTTTTTGAATGGACCCCATTAGTATTGGTCATGAAAATTCAATAAAAATTATTTAATATCAAAATATTTTAAAAAAATGACAATGTTCGATAACATACAAAATACGCAACATCAAGCGTAAACGAACTGCGAAATATTATTATTTAAATGTCATTGTTATAACTTAGATGTTAAATTGGAGGGTATGAATAATATTAAATAATTTTAATATATATATAAATTTTCTAATAAATAATAATTTTTTGATCAATTCTTATAAAATAAGCACTCAATTTTTAGTAGTCGTTTTATTCTTCAAAAATATGTTTTCTTCAAAAATGATTTTTATTGATTTTTATGATTTAATATTATAAGTAATTTTTTAAAACCATATAAATTAAATTTTATGAAATAAATATCATTTTTTAAATCATTTTATCAAAATTATATTTGGTTTAAATTTTGGTATTTTTCTGAAAAGATTGATTTTTTAGTGAATAGTGAAAAATTCTGATTTTTATTAAAAGATGTATTTTCTATATCTACAAAGTAAAATTATATTTTGGATTAGTTTTAAATTTTAATTAGTTATTTTTTATATAAAATAATCCAATTATGGTTTTGGAAATGAATTTTATACTTGAATTTAGTATTAAATCATTTTATATTTAAAAAGGGCATTTTTCTAAAAACCCATTTTCATCACATTTTTTTGGTTTGATTTTAAATTAAATTCTACCAATTTTTTGTTTTGATTTTTGAAAAATGAATTAAATATTGTGAATAAATAGATCCAAAAATTTTAAATATTTCTATTTTATTTTTTCAATAAGAATAGTAACCATAGTAATTTTTGTTACCTTGGTAAATAATAAATTAGGTAATTAAGGGTTAAAAATAATATGATAGGGACTATAAAATGAACCTAACACATGAATTAATTTTATTTTATGATTTAATATTATATATAATCATCCAATATTCGGTTATATGGCCTTTTTATTACCATTTGAGTTTGATTATGACCTTTATAATATTTTATATAAAGAAAAGTAAAAAATGACACACTTTTGTTTTTAATAACTATAATATTCTTAACATGGGTATAAACAGAATATATTTTCAGTTATAAATATATATTTGAAATATAAATTATTTATCTTCATCATAGTAATTTATTTTTAATTTTTAGTGAAGAAAAAATTACTTCAAATGATTACACAATGCTCACACAATAATTATTCAATTGATGCAAAAATAAAATAAATGATATTAAAAATATGAAAATAAATATAATTTGAGATAATTAGAGAAATAAATGAATTTTATAGATTAATATAATAGTTTATTTATGTAATAAAATATTTTTTTCTAATTTAATTTGTTTTATTTATTTTAATAAATCAAAGTGATGAATAATTATAAAAATGACATTAATGATATTTTATAATGAATATTATTTTATTAAATGATTTAAAATTCTTAAAAAAACTTATATTCATAAAATTTATTATTATGTGGTTTATAATATCAACCAAAGTCCATTTATGGATATTTTTCTATTTATAGTAACTATCATGACCCTCAAAGAGTAAAAAACTTTGTTATCACGGTAAGTGTGAAAAGGGTTAACGGAGGGTTAAAACCAAAGGATAAGGGTAAAAATGTGATATAAACTTGTAAAAAAATTATTGGATGAGTTTATTTTTGTCTCATACTCATATTATATTTTAATATTATCAATTTTTATCCTTTTTTACATCAAAATCAATTTATATTAAATTAACATTTTAATAAATTCCAAGAGTTCCCCCCTCCTATAAAAGGGAATCTTTTTTTATCTTTACTTAATACTTAAAACCCATTTTTTTAGACAATATATACCCAAATTACTTCTTAAAATCTATAAAAATGTTCTTTAGGCCTGATTTATGGAATAATATTGAACTTAGTAGTCTTCAGGTGTTAAGCAAAGGAGGTCGTCCAAAGAAAAGGTCTTGTTCTTAATCGAGCGTTTATGTTTTATTTCTTTTTCCACCTACATAAAATATTCCTTAAACATGATTATATAATAACATAAGTATATTACATATACTTATATGTTATTATATTAATTTAATAATCTATATCCATCTCCAACCTCCATCAAATGGGAAAGTAATTCATCATTCGTGTGTACGGTGGACTATCGACTCACGGACCAATGTAATTTGTTTTCCATCACCACTTATCCTAGATGGTTATAATAATGGAATTAATATTTATATATGACATTAATGATATATTTATCATTATTAAATTATAATATATCATTTAATTTTTAACTATTTCATTCACTGGAAAATGATAATTTCATTCATGCGTACGTGTGGACTACCGCCTCCACGAAGCGATACGATTCATTTTTCATCATCAAATCACATGGATGATATATATATATATATAAGTATATTTAAATAATTAATATGATATTTATGATATATTTATAATTATTTAAATATAAAATAATTCTTACCTTCTTTTTATAATGATCATTGAAAAATGGAATCGTTACTAATGTGTATGTATGACCTATCGTCTCCATCAATATAACGTAGTTCATGTTTCATAACCATCTTTCATGATTGGTTTTAAAAGTATTATTTATGTATTAAAATGATAATTATTATTCTATATATTATTTAATAATTACCTATTTAACCTTAGTCAACCTACATAAGTCATTTTAAACTTAGGAATCGAATGTCCTCAAAACACTTAACGTGGACTTGACTGATTAAGTAATTAACTATGTCATTAAGATAATTGAAATAAATGGATTAATTATAAGTTATTAAACCTATTTTTTTTTTAAGAAATAAAATAATTAATATGAGTTTATTATATTGGATTTAAAGGACATACATGGAAAGTCTGGACTCGAGGTAAGGGATTTCATCTCAATTTCCTTTCATTGAGGCATATTTTATTGTTATGCACCTAATTTATTTTTATGGTGTATATACTACCATTTTACATTTTATATCATTAATCCTTCATAATTAATTTTATTTTATATTGTAACTTTAATTATTTCATCCAATGGTATTTGTCTTGAAAGTTACCTATTAGTATAGGGTTTCTTAACTCAATTTCCTTTCGTTGGATTAAACTCTTCTTCAATGACTTTGTTATGATATGATTAAGTGTGAATTAATATCTAAATTGTTTTATTATATATTTCTAATTTTTTTGGATTTAAATTTGTTACACATAATCTATCCATTGATTAATTCAAAATTCAGTGATATGATATTTGTAAGAGTTATTTGTCTCAAATTATATTTCTTTGAGACATGCGTTTATGATATGAATATATATTATTTTATGAGGTGTATATAATATCACTTTGACATGTTTTATCATTAATATACTTATTTACATGATATTTATAGATTATTTTAAATTTATTCTCTCATGGGGATTATGATTGAAATGTTACCAAAGTGGTAAAGACTCAATGTTATAATCTCTCTTCTTTTTAAGATTATTTATGATGAAGTCTATTTTGGAGGAAATCATTTGATATTGTTCTCTTGAACCACATATAATATATTATCATCTTGTTATGAGTTTGGTTTACATGTTTAATTTTTATTTCCTCCCTTATTGATTAAATAAACATCAAGAAAGTTGTTTTTAAGTTCTAGAATCTTTCTCTTCCATATCCATGTCTTCAAAAATGTTTTCAAAAATATTATTTTATAAACATAAATGATTTCCTAAAGCTATTTAACATGTTATTTTACCTTCTTTTTAATTTTTTTATAAAAGATAAATTTTGTAACATTTTCCAAATGGGTCACTTTAGACCCCCTTTACAAAATATTTAAAAAGAATGTTTATTTTTAATGTTTACAACATAAACAGATTTTCCCACCATTATAACCATTATTTGATTTTAATATCACATTATAATTTTTCAAAATTATTTTAAAATAAAACTATTTTCAAGATATTTTGTGAATTTTTAGTTTTTAAAAGTGATTTTCAAAGTGAAAAGGGTATTTTCCTTAAGAATGTTTCTAATGATATTTTAATGGAATTTCCATTCATCAACACCAACAACCCTTAATATTACTTATGATCCAATGAGGATATTTTTTAATGATACCACCCCCATTAATTCTCTGGATGGATTATGATTGTTTCAAATATATTTTCATGGAGATTTTTTCTTTTTCATGGGTTAATCAAGTTATGAAAGGAATAATGGATGTTTCAATTAGTTTTATGATGAAGTGCACGATCTATGTACTTTATTTATATCATAGTTCTTCAGAATTATTTATGATGAAAGTTGGTTCTATTATAAAAAAAGGTTAGGTGATCCCATTATAGATGTAACGACCTGACCTTATACATTACATAATCTTGAATTAGATTAATAATTCACATTGAGGATATTTTCAGGTTTAGAGTTTTAGAGAATTAGGCCATAACTATTACATATCAACTTGAAAATTATATGTAGACACTACTAATCAGTATCTATTTTTTATAAAATAAAAAAAACTCTTAAAAAGAAACATGACTAGTTCCATGTTTTAGACAACATGACTTTTCCTTGATCCCATACTTGACCCTATTCATCTTTAATTCATGTGGAAAACATTTCAAAAATGTGGTATGAGTATAAAAATATCAGTAAGGGTTATAAAATAAGTAAAGTAAACATTAACCCATCAATAAATACAAATGAATAAAACCATACTTTTTGATCATAACATACCTCATGAAATCATAAGATTTATGAATAACACATATAAATCATAAATCATAAAGGTAACTTATGGTATTCATAACATACTTACATGTTAGTTATCAAAGCTACATATAGAGTCACATATGGAATAAACATCATAGTATATTCCCTAAATATATTAGGAGAAACATTAACGTTTACCTCTGTCACGTTACCCAATGCATTGGAGAGCTATCTCAGGCTCACCCGCCCTAGGTTTATCACAGAACCACCCGTATATGTAAATAATACCCAATACCCATAAAATAATAATAACACATAACACAATCATAAATGAAAGATAACATTTCCACATTCCAATCACAATATATCAAATCTGGATATTGAAATAAACAATGCTTTATCAAACCATTTTCAAAACCATTTAAAACATTTAATAAATATATTTTTGAATCAAAGTGTCCCATACCACTTTGAAGATTTTAAATGAATTATCATTTGAAAACATTAATTTCCATATAAATAAATCCTAAAAACCATTTTTAAAACACGAACATTAATGAGAAATATTTAGAAGAATAAATCTTTAAAACATTTAAAACAATATTTTAGTTAAAGAGTTTTTAACAAAATGAGAGACTCTTGAATAAAAATAATTGAGGAATAACATTGAATTAGAACTTTATAATATAATTAGAATAAATATATTTATTATATAATGTTAGAAAGGATTTTATATACACCATATAAGATTTAATTGGTGCATAACAACAATTAAGTCTCAATGGAATGTAAATTGAGACGAAATCCCTTATACAAATTGTATACTTAGATTAAGGATAAATAAATTACATAATAATGTGTGAAAAATATAAATACACTCAATATGATTTTATATTCAGTGTAAATCAATCAGATAACATTCACACATATTTTTTAAAAAACAACACCAATGACTTGGATGTTTAACTCAACGAATGGAAATTGATTTAAAATTACTCTTATCAAGTTCATATCGATGACTTAAGAATTTATCAATGGAGTGATTATGTGTATAAAATTTATATTCACACAAAGGGGAGTGGAAATTACAACATAAGTAAATAAATGGTGATTCCACACATAATCATAGCATGACATAATTAAAAATTAGAAGATTAACCCAAGGAATGGAAATTGGGTTAAAAAGTTCACTTATCGATTTGGTAACTACGAAACATACACCGCATGAAAGATGGATCATAAAATTAAGATTTAAATACCCATAAATTAAATTATATTACACCAATAATACAATAATGGTCATCACATAAACCACAAAAAAGTAAATAGTGTTTAATATAGCATGAATTTCACGGGAATAAAAAGTGAGATTAAAAACCCTTACCACGTTGTAATCAATCGAGTTGTATGAAAAAAAGTTAATAACCACAAAATGAATCATAGAATACCATTAATATAAATAGAATCATGATAATATATATCAAATGGCAGTACAAAATACACCACATTCAATAAATAAGTGGTGAACAATGGAAATCTCAGATAATTAAAAGTGAGATAAGAAACTCCTTACCTCGTGTCCAACTTGACTTGTTTGTTCCTTTTTATTCCTGAATAATAAAATTAAGTTAATTTATACTTGATTAAGAAAATTTTTCAAGTTTATTATTCCTTTTATATCACTTATTACCATGTTATAAACATTATGTAATCATTTAAGTTAATAATGGTCATTTTGTCGATATTTGGTACTTGAGTCAAAAATGAACACCTTATAATTAAAAATTGTCCATGTGGTCAAGATTATATTATCTCTAGAATTATATTCATTATTTAGATATCATATATATCATATATATCTAGTATATATATGTATTTATAATATTACATAACATTTAGAGGTAAGAAATGAAATGCACTATTCATGGAGACGGTAAGCCGTACGTGCGCATGAACGCTACTTTCATTTATATTTCATATTTAATGGAATGAAAACATAATGATACATAGGTATATTATAATTCCAGTATAATATAATATATAATTTCATTAACTCCATCCTTTATACGTCACATGTATGGCATGAATGAGTCATATCACTTTGAGGGGCGGTAGTCCGCACTTCCTAAAATGAAATTATCACGTTTACCCATAATGGAAACCATAAAGGTATGATATAAATGAAAAATATAGAAGCATAAAGAAAACATAAACATAATATGTATCATATATAAATATAGTTCCATATTAATGACCACCATGAGAGGTGGTAGGATATAATTGAACAATCATCGTTTCATGAGGCGTTAGTTTGTCATCCACAGAAACAGTATGTTCTTTACCCATTAGATGGAGGTGTGTGAAAGGGTAGTTTGAATAATTATCATATAAAAATCCTAGTATATTTATTATACTTTTTTTATTATAAAAGAAAATAATAAAAATATTTTATGGGTTGGAGAAGTAAAATAAAAGAAAAGAATTTAAGAGAAACTGTTACCTTTAATTCGGGTAACTCCCTTTGGTTTGAACCAAAAGGACTTCTTGAAGTGCTTTATTCCTAAGGTAAGGATTATAGGAAGAGGATAGGGATGTATGGAGCTTAATTTGGTATATTTTGGATGAGACAAGGGGCTTGAGAGGTGTGAGGAATGGGTTAAAGGTGAGGGCTTTTTATAAGGGGGAGGAGGGGCTCTTTAGGAAAGTGTGAAAATATTATTTTATTATATAATGGTTTTTGGTTTATAAAGGTACAAAACTTATTAAAGTTGAATATAATATGACTAATGGTCTAAATAAAATCATAAAATAATAATTGGACAGGTTTTGGATATTATTTTAATCTTTATAATCTTATTTATTTAAATCATTTATTAATAAGGTAAACACTACATCATTATTGTGTCATAAATAATTTAATTTATTTAATGTATAAAAATTATAAAAAAATACCATAATGTAGGAAATATTTTTAGATTTATAATGAATATTTATATTCAAATAGATAACTTATATAACCCCACTTAAAAATTGATTTACTAAAAGATATATGTTTTAAGTCATTTTTGTCTTTACTTTAAATAAATTAATATAAAGTGTCATTATCACTCTTAAGTGTCTCCATGGGGTCCAAAAATCTACCCAAGGATTCCCATGGTTGGACATAACTCATAAAATAAGTTTAGGATAAGTGTTAAGGTAATTTTGTATTATTATGATGTTCTTTTTACCTTGAATTACCCTATTTACCTTTAACCGCAGTAAATAAAAGTCAAAAGTTATTATTCACCAAAAATTATTTTCATATTATTAAACCAAATTTTACTTAATAATAACAAACATGTATGTCTTATTTTTTAAATTCAATTCACAGAAGCAGTAAAATTTCATTTAAATGAAAAAAATTAGTTTTTAACTACTACTTAGTGGTTTCACTATTCATCAAAAAATTGAAGTTTTTCAGAAAAATACAAAAAATTCAACCTAATCTATTTTTGATATTATTAATTCAAAAATTATGTCTATTTTATCAAATTCAAAACATATAAGTTTCATTAATTAATTTAAAATTAATTCTCGTTGTCAAAACAAAAAGCGTGTTTTTAAGAAATAATAACTATCAAAAGATTGACACTTGTTTATGTCCAATTTCAAAGTGAAATTACTTTCAATGACCAAAATTAGATTAAATGGTAAAAAATATAATCTAATTAAACTTTAAAACCAATTAAAAATATAATCTAACCATATAAATAAATTAGATTAAAAGGTAGTTTTGAATTAAAATACAGTATTTTTTACTATTCATTAAAAAATGAATTTTATCAGAAAAATAAAAAAAAAATTACCCAAAGTAAATTTTAATGTCCCGATTCTAAAGAAAAATTTTATTTTGTCAAATAGAACATATAAAAGTGACCAAAACTAGATTTAAATAGGGTTCTCCATTAAAAGGTGGTAAATCGACCTTTTAAAGAATATTAGAGTATTTATGCTTAAAATTAGATTCTTTCTTATTTTAAGCCTCTAAATTTTTATTGGATAAATGTAAAAATATTTAACAAACATGTATAATCATTTTTTAGTTAGTTATGTTCATTTCCGCCATTACAACATCTAGGCATTAACTACCATTTAAAATAATAATATTATTATATTATTTTTCAGTACAACTCAACGTTGTGTGCAACGTAAGTTTTCAAAGAAACTCGTTGTTGTGTATCAGGTACTCCATCGAGTATAGAATCCCCTTTAAAGTAAAATTAATAATTATTTTAAAAATATTAATAAATATGAAAATTTCATATTCTTTATTTATCTGAGATGTTACAATAGATCTTCAATTAATTGGGTAAAGGGAAGGAGTTAACGAATTAGATTTCTTTGATGATGTTATAGGGATATACTACAATGTTTGTTCCTATCTCGAACTAGCCTAATGGGGCCTAAACTGTGACTACCTAAATCTCACCATCAACAGGTCAAGGGATAGATACCAATTCTGAGTAGGCATATCACACAAATGGGAGGAATTATCCTAATTTACCTATACACACACACACGTCTCCAATCTCATACAATGTTGAAATGTAAAACAACTAAAACCAATTCATGCATGCATCTATGATCCCGTAATCAAAGTACAATAGTAAAGTATTGAAATAAATAAATGTTTCCAAATACAATCCCAACCAAAATATATAGAGATTATAAATTACTCCAAGGGTGAGGAATATGATCAAATGCAACCACCTAAAAAACACCTTGGTCTGTCATGCTCAACCTATGATCCACCAACTCACAGCCCTCTCAGGACACCATCAAATGGGTCATCATATGCATAAGACATGACACATGTGGGTAGAGCCCATACAGGGGTGAGTATAATAATATCTAGTAGGATACCATGAAAACACTAATCATGAAGCATCAAGTATAGTTAGCTCATAACAATGATAAAACAATCAATGTATAAATAAGAAAACTTAGATATACTCAGGAAGGACATCGCGCCTCTAAGCGGTCACAACCAAATTAACAACCACAATATTTTACTCAAAGAAATGATCATTCTAGAATAATCAACTTCATGAGCAATTTTTTCACTAGAGAAACTCATACAAGAGGTCGTGATCATTGCAACCCTCCCAAGAAATCTCACTAGTCTTAGAAGACCTAATACTCAAATAGGGGATCATTCCCAAGACCGTTGGGGGATACCACAAACCCAATCTGAATCAAACCGTTCTGTGGGGGATCATAATTCAACAATACTGAGAACCCTACTAAAATGGATGTCTAGATAGAGGATCGACACCCCTGCTCAAGGAGGTCATGTCAATTCCACAAACCCAACCTAGGGTATAAAATGATAGAGGATCACACTCTGGTCACATAGAGGAACATTTGAGACTCATCCTATAGAGGGGATTAGAATCCTGATATGTGGATGTAATTTCACATTTTTACCTTTAGGGGATAGACCAAGGGAACACACTCAACCAATATTGGCCTAGAATGAAGAAATTAAGGGATTCAGACACCCTCAAAGGGGGTACATGGCATATATCGGTGGGTACACAGCGTGTCTAACCAACCCATGGTCTACCCATGTGGTGATGACTCACACAGCATGTAAATATCCATATAAATAGTGTTTATGAATTGTAAACAATGTTTAGAGATCACCCATCACTAAACTCATGTCGGTCAGTTATACCTATATACACTGGACCGTGTCTATGTACTCTGGTCATGTCCATGTACTTCGGCCTTCCCATTCCTGTGTAACCTCTGAGTTACATGTCAAGATTCTTAGCATGAGTCACATGACATGTGACAGGGTCACACAGCATGTTATATTTAACTCTCTATAGAAACCCTATCACCTTATATAGGGGGTCCCATGTGGTGTGTAATTCTAGATTATCCTCCATCTTTGTCTCACCTCGATCACACCCTTGATCATGAACTGCACCCACAGTATTGATCTGTCATTCTGAAGAATGTTTGCACAATGATCAAATACTGAATAATCATCAAACCATAGTCCAAAGGAAATTTCCATGATGAATGTGCAAAGAACAAGGGGATAAATCCATAATCCAAAAGATTTGAGGAACAAACCTCATCCTTTTTTCATTCAGCCTCAATCTGTTGTCATAGATTTAAATGAATAAAGATGAATAATAAAACAATGAAAAATAAATCCATCATAGATAAATCAACTGTCAATGCACGAATCAATTATTTTTCATGGATTTGATCTGCGTTCGACATGGGATAAATAACAGGATAGAAAATCACAAATCAAAGTTACTATCTCGAGTTTAGAGTGATCACTAGTGAAGAAAAGTTCTGTGTTTCTGTTGTTGGAGATATCCATAAAATCTGTTGGTGCATGATCCTTGATCTGATTCGATCTGATGTTGTTTTCCAACAATCCTCCACAGGCACTTCTCCAACAGTTATTCTCAATCTTAGGTTATGCATCTAACTCTAGGGTTTAGGAATAACCATGTTTAAATAGAGGAGCTCGGTCACTACATCAATGAAAAATAAATTAAATCAACTTATTTATTTATTTTATTAATTCTGTGCTCACGAAAAAAATTTCACAAACACCCAATGCCAAAAAAAATTATGTTGTGCTTAGGGAAAATCTTGCATTCTAAACTCAATAGTACCCTCAGATTTATTATTTGGTCCCCCACTTGGGAGTTATTCCACTTTTTTAGAAAAAGTGTATACACATGATATTAATATATTTAATATATTTCAAAAATTAATTTTGGGGGCACTAAGCCTTGGAATATCACATCTTCTCAGTGCCTATCTCTAAAAATAATCTATATAAAACAATACATGGAAAAATAGTATTCATTACATTCTCTTCACCTTAGGTATTTTCATCCTAAAAAGAGAAAAACCTACTAAAAAAGATGAGGGTATTGGGCTCGCATTTGGGTATCCTGCTCTCAAGTGCTCTCCAAAATATTATCATGCTACCACCAAACACATACTATGGGAATATATTACTCATGGAGGATACTATCCTACTGATACTCAATCTACATCAGGTACTCAGCAAATGTAGATCCATCCTCAATGTTCAGCTCACCCTAATCAATAACATGTGATAGATTATTCACATACCTCCTTAGTTGCGACAAATGGAAGACTCCATGTACCTAGTCCAAGTGTGGTGGTAGAGGTAAGAAATACACCACATTACCAACTCTATGCAGTATCTATAAAGGGCCAATAAATCTCATAGATAGCTTGTCACCCCAGCCAAATATCCACAATCCACATCAAGGTGAGACCTTAAGGAATAAATGGTCTCCCTCCTCAAACTCCATAGGTAACTTTCATCAGTCCGTATAAGACTTATGACAGATCTGTTCAGTCCTCATCTACTCTTGGATATTCTGAACCTTCTTTGTTGTATCTTATACCAACTCTAGGCCCATGAGTGTTGACTCGCCTGGATCAGACCAACAAAGCGGTGACCTGCAAAGTTGATCATATAAGGCCTCAAATGATATCATACCAATGTTATAATGGTAAATTTTATTGTACCCAAACTCCACCAAGGGTAGGTGATCCTCCCAACTATGGACAAAATCCAACATGTAAGCCTGTAGCATGTCCTCTAAGACTTGAATAATATGCTCAGTTTGGCCATCATTCTGGGGGTGAAACGTCATGCTCAAATGTAACTGAGTCCTAAAGGCCTCCTAAAATCCTCTCCATAATCACGATGTGATGCAAGAATTACATTCTAAAATTATAATCAAGGTAACTCCATGGAGTCGGACTGTCTTATGCATGTACAAGAATCCCAATCTTTCTACTGAACTTTACTCTTAAATAGCTAGAAATTGGCCTGACTTGGTGAGTTGGTCTATGATCACTCATGTGGCATCGTTTCACCTAGGTATGTGTGGTAAATCCTCCATGAATTCTATGGATATCTTATATCACTTAAACTCTAACGCCTCAAGGGGTTGATCTAAATCTGATAAAACCTGGTGCTCAACCTTCACGTGCTGATAAGTGAGTCATCGAGATACAAACTTTGCAACACAACTCTTCATGTTTGGACACCAAAACTGATGTTAGAGGTCATGCAACATCTTTTTCTCACCTATATATACCTCCAAAGGGGGTGTATGAAACTCCCACATCATATCCTCCCACAACACCATTGATACCACTATCCATCCTCTATAAAGGATATCATGCTCTCTACCTTCGTAATATTCATTAGGAGAAAATCCAGTTGATATCTGAGTATGTAAGGTATCACAGTAAGTATCTACATGTTGATCAACCCTAAAATGTTTTAAAAGCAATGGGGTAACAACCATTGACTAAATATATGAAGAATCATCCTTTCCCACTAAGGAAAACTACAATGGGGTTAACTACTCTTATGCCTCAGCCAATAACTGATAACAAGGTATCCTGTTGAGATCATCTTCCACCAAGTTCCCCTTCCCAAAAGTATATAAAATCTTAAATTCATAGTCCTAAATGAACTCTAGCCATATCCTCTATCTCAAGTTAATATCCTTATATGAAAATATATACTTGAGACTCTTGTGGTCATAGTATATGATAAATCGCTCAACCATCAGGTAGTGTCACAACATCTTCAGTGTAAAGACTATTACTACTAGCATAATATCATGGGTCACATAATTCTGATCATGTAGTATCAACTAACATAAACCATAATCAATCGCCACCTACCTCTTCATTAGAACATAGTTAAGCCTGGTCCCTGATGCATCACAGAATACTACTTACTCAACACCCTCCTCTATAAATCTTAAGATGGGAGAACTCATCAATCTCTACCTAAACTCATGAAAACACTATTGGGACATTTTTTCCCTATGAAAGGATGCCCCTTTTAGTTCAAATTTGTCAAGGGTGTTTACACTCTGGAGAAATCGGGTATAAAACTCTGATAATACCCTGCCAACCCAAGGAGATTGTGTACATCAGTAACACTCTTGGGTGGCTCCCAATCTAGAACTTCCTCAACCTTCATTGGGTCCACTGTCACTCATGCCTCTAAAATGACATTTCCCAAGAAGTGGACCTCTTGAATCCAAAACTGACACTTCGAGAGTTTCTCATAAATATAGTGCTCTCAGATTGTGTTTAGGAACATCCTCGAGTGTCTCGTGTTATCCTCCTCAGAAGTTCAGTACACTAGGATATTATTGATGAAGACCATCAAAAACTGGTTTAAGAAAGGATAAATGATCCGGTTCATGAGTCTCATGAACATTGTTGGGGAGTTCATCATGCTGAAGGGAATCACCAAGTACTCATAGTGACCATAGAAAATTTTGAATGTCGTCTTTGGTATATCTGTATCCCGTACTCACAGTTGGTGATAACCTGACCTAAAGTCAATATTCAAGAACCATTGCGCCCCTCTAAACTAACCAAAGAGGTCGTTGATCCTCAATAATGGATACTTATTCTTCATGGTCACCTGGTAAAAGTGTCATTAATCCAAATATAACCTTAATATCTTGTTTATATTCTTAGAAAAAAACATTGGGGTTGCTCAGGGGGAGACACTAGGTCTCACAAATCCCTTATCCTACAAGTTCTATAACTACACCTTTGTCTCACAAAGCACTATAGGAGCCATCTGATATAATGGTGTTTTAGGTTCTGGGCACAGCGGAAGTGCGGTACCCAACTTTAATTTTGACCATGATCAATGATTATTCTGGGATCAATACGATGATGAAAGCCAGTCTCCATGGAATATAATCAAAGATTTAGATAAATAAATAAGAGGCTTGAAACCTTTCGATAGGATCTTACACATCATGTTTATAATTAATTTAATTAATTTCATAAAGAAAATAATACATGGATATTTGGTATTTTATTCATTGATGTTTTTGATTGTCCGGAATGACCCTTCTGGATTATCTCGTTGCACTTACAAGGATCCAAACTAGAATCCCTCTAGAGGTGATCCACACGTGCTCTGATAGCCTTCGATCGACACCACTCGTTCTCTGGGTGCTAGTGCAGTGAAGCGAGTGTCTTGTGTCAGTCATTCTTGATCGCTTATTCTTTGGCCTTAAAGAATGTCTCTTGTTATTGAGAGGGGTGGAAAGAGGATTTTAGAGAGAAATTGTTTAGCTCAACAATTCTCAATTCATCGAGCGTGTAGTTCGGTACATGGCACAATAGACGTACATGTCTATTTATTGAAATGGGGATTCAGTTACAATATTTAATTTAGTAATAGTAATTAAATACATTCATAACCTTAGAGAAAATCCATGCTTTTAATAATAATACCATGTCATTATTTATGGTTCTCCAACTTGTGTAAAATGGAATAAATAAAATTTTGCGTCACAAAATAATATCAGCGTTATTATTATTTTAATTTTTGCCAACTAGTTAAATAATAATTTGTCATCTTAAAAATAATTATTTTTCTACCGGACCAGCCTTGGTCTGCTCAAACTCCACTTCCATTTATTGAACACCTGAATAAATAAATAAATATTTTATTCTATTAAATAAATATTTTATTTACAAACTAGTAAATAAATATTTATTAAATGTTCAATAAAATAAATAAATATATTTTACCCAAAATCCAGTGAATAAATAGTTATTTAATTTATACAATCATTTTAACTTGAATAAAATTATTCCACTATCTTAAAAATAATATTTATTAATTAAATTCAAATAGAATTTAACTGAGACCACAAAAAACACTTAGTGTGTAACCCTCTAGGATTCTTTCTCATTGGCATTAGGTAGGCTTGCCTAAATTCCAAGAGTACTTTCTAGCAACGAGTTAAGGCACCCAAGAGAAAGAACTTAAAGTTGAAACAACAACATCCACATATGAATGCTCACTTTGTAATATAATCCCTTTGTCTCAATATCTCATCAAGCTAGTTTCGTGATAGTGTCATCAACCTTTATGTTTTATAGATCGTTCTTTGACTACCTGAAATAAACTCGTCATTACACCATGGCCGTGTAATTTTGCGCAATGGTTCTATTTCAATCAAATAGATGAGATGTAAAAATCCATAAATGGAAAAGACAAATCCTTCATCAACTTATCCATTAATAACATGCCACTCATGACGCACCCAACATACCCTACTTCCTGCCAATTATCTACCTGGAAGTTTTCATCCGTAAATCAAAGTGCGTGAGTCATGACATGTATTAATCATAATCTTAATGTCTAAGGATTGTTACACACACTCGTAGATAGGAATATCTGATGACACCAAAACATGTGGAATTCCTATTAGCGGGTCTATTATCGTAATCTCCTATCCTGGAGATTACCAAGTGCAAACTTCATGAGAGGAAGTCTCATCTTCTTACGAGTACTCACACCTAACGGTCTGTATGCTATGTGTCCCATCATAGTATGTCATCCAACCGTAGAACTATATTTAAGAATATTATTATAGCATTTCAAGGTTCTCATCATAGTGGGAAACTACTATGACCTTATCAATGCAATAAATACTCTAGGATATTTTTACATCATATTCATGCATAACAATGAAAAATATGTAATAAGATGTTTAATATTTAAATACATTAAATATCCATGTAATCAAAGTACAAATAGTTGGTTCTAGGATACCAACTATAACAAAATCCCACTTGGACTAGGGCCAACTGCCTATGACTTTCAGTCCACTAGACCTCACATGATGACCATGTTTCTGCTGAGTTAAGGCTTTAGTCAAGGGGTTTTCCACGTTGTCTTCTGTGGAAATATTATTCATTGTAACTTCACCTCCCTGAGAAAAATCTCTCAAGAGATGATACTTCTAAAGTATGTGCTTTGTCCTTTGATGTGATCTTGACTCTTTTGAAAGGGACACCACTACAATATTATCACAATAGAGTGTGATGGGATCTTTACTACTAGGTATCGCATCCAGCTCCTGGATGAAGCTTCGCATCCAAACTGCTTCTTTATCTACCTCAGAAGATATGATATACTCAGACTCTGTTGTAGAATCTATGACCACACTCTACTTTGAGCTCTTCCAGCTCACTGCACCTCCATTCAAAGTGAATATGTATCCCGTTTGTGACTTCATGTCATCTTGATCAATCTAGAAAATATCATCTACATATCCTCTGATGAATAGTTCCTCATCTCCTCCATAAACCAAGAACATATCCTTAGTATGCCTCAGATACTTTAGGATAGTCTTGACTTCCATCCAATGGTGGTCACCTGGGTTAGCTTGAAATCTTCCTACCATACTCAATGTGTAGGTGACATCTAGCCTAGTATATAGCATGGCATACATGACTAACCCAATCGCTAATGTGTATAGAGTCCTTTCCATTATCTTTCTTTACTCATGTGTTTGAGGACACATTTTCTTGGAAATATGAATGCCATATGATGTTGGTAACAATCCCCTCTTGGATTGTTCTATACTGAATCTCTTCAGTATCTTATCAATGTATGTACTTTGACTTAGGCCCAGTAATCTCTTGGATCTATCATGATGGATCTTGATTCCAATAATATATGTTTCCACACCCAATTCCTTCATGAATAAGCATTGATTAAACCATTACTTAACAGGCTGTAATATTGGTATCTCATTTCCAATAAGTAATATGTCATCAACATATACTATTAATAAAATGACTGTACTCCCACTAAACTATTTGTAGACACAAGGATTACATTCGTTATTAATAAAACCAAATTTCGTTATGGAATCATCAAAATGAATTTTCCATAACCTGGATTCTTGATTTAATCCATAAATTATTTTTTGAAACTTTCATACCTTATTGGCATCCTTTGGAGTCATAAACCCTTCAGGTTGTGTCATGTAGACATCTTCTTGAAGGTTACCATTAAGAAAGACTGTTTTGACATCCATTTGTCAAATCTTATAGTCATGGTAAGCGGCAATGGCCAATATAATTCTGATGGATTTCAGTATTGAAACTGGTGAAAATATTTCATCATAGTCAATTCCTTGACACTTCTTGAACCCTTTTACAATAATTCATGCCTTATAGGTATTAAATTGTTATTCCATGTCCAGTTTCTTCTTGAATACCCATTTTAAACCAACATGATTTACATCAACTGGAGGATCTACCAAAATCCATACTTGTTTTTGGTACATGGAATCCATTTTAGATTTCATGGATTCTTTCCACATAGAAACATTTGTGCCACTTACTGCATCCTTGTAGGTTAGAGGATCATTATTATCAACTAATAATGAGTCACCATCCTCAATAACTAGAAAACCATACCATTCCAGTTCTCTAACCTCTCTTGTACTCCTATGTAGTTCTTGTGTCTCTAGAACAGTTCTTTCTTCTACAAGGATTTGTAGAATTTGTTCCTGTACTAACTCTTGTGTACCTTGAACCTCAACTTCATCGAAATCTATCTTTCTCCCACTATCTATTTTTGATATGTGATCCTTCTCAAGTAACATGGTGTGTCTTTCCACTATAACCTTTTTGTATGAGGGGTTGTATAGGTAATATCCCCTTATTTCCTTAGGATATCCTATAAAGGTACACTTTGTGCCTCAGGGTGAAAGTTTGTTACCTAAAGAGGCCTTAAAAATACATTGCTTCCCTACACATGTAAATTTGATAACATGGCTTTCTTTCCACTCCAGAACTAGTATAGAATACCATTTATTGATTTAGTTGGTACCTGGTTTATTATGTGTGCTGATGTTCATAATGCATATCCCCAAAAGGATAATGGAAGACTCGCATGAATCATCATTGATCTCACCATGTCCAACAAGGTGTGGTTCCTCCTTTCTCTTACACCATTCCACTGGGTCGTGTAATGAGGAGTGAGTTGGGATAGTATCCCAAACTCCTGTAAGTAATCAATGAAGTATTGATTAAGATATTATTCATCTCAGTCTGAATGGAGTTTCTTAATCTTCTTACCAATTTGGTTCTCAAATTCATTCTTGTATTCTTTGAACTTATCAAAAGAATATGACTTATATCTCATTAAGTAGATATATCCATATCTACTAAAATAGTTTGTAAAAGTTATGAAGTATGAGTACCCTCATCTTGATTTAACTGGAAATGGTCCACACACATTGATATAAACCAATTCAAGAAGCTCTTTAGCCCTTTCACTTTTCCCACTAAATGGGGATTTGGTCATTTTTTCTTGTAAACATGCATGACATACGTAAAGTGATTTTAGTTTGAAAGAATATAAATATCCATCTTGATGTAACTTTGTCAAGTGTTTCTCATTTACATGACCTAGCCAGTGATGCCAAATTTGGGTGTGGTATGATTCATGTGAAGTATATTTATTATTGATTTTCATTACTTGGTTTGTGTAATCCAACATGTAAAGATCTTTGTATAAATGTTCCCTACCGAAACAAATTCCATCTTTATAAAAGAAGAAACATTAATTTCCAAACATGAAAACAAATATATTTGTATCTAATTTGGATATAGAAATAATGTTTTTAGTAACAGTCAACACATAATAACAACCCTTTAACACCAATATCATCTTAGTTGGCAATGTGAGGTGTTAGTCCCTGACAGCTACAATAGTGATTCTGGCTCCGTTGGCTGCTCGTAGATCTACCTAACCTCGGTCAATCTTTCTGAATATACTTGGTTCTTGTATTTGGATACATATTTGAGCACCAAAATCTGTATCTAATAACCAATTTGTAGAAACATATAGATTGCATTCGATAACAAATGCACCTGAAGCTTCCTCTTACTTCTTAGGTTGGGTGCAGTTCTTCTTCCAGTGGCTCTTCTTGCCACATGTGAAACAAACAACATCCTATTCCCTTTCCTCCCCTTTGATCTTCCTTTTCTTGGAAGGGCATGAAGAAGCTTTGGTCTTAAATCTCTTTGCCTTCCCTTTCCTCTTATTCACCATAAGGACAAAAGGCTTATCACGCTTCATATCTTTTTCCACTTGGCGAATGAGGATAAGAAAATCAGATAGAGACTTCTCAATGTTTTTCATATTAAAATTAACAACAAAGCTGGAGAATCTCTGAGGGAGTGATGAGAGAATGAGATCGATGCCCAGTTATTCAGGGAGTTTAAACCCTAGAACCTCCAGGCGCTCAATGTAGCCAATGAGCTTGACTACATGAGGCCCAGCTGAGGCAACCTCTCCAAGCTTACTCCGAAAGAGTGCCTTAGAGATCTCAAACATTTTTTATCTTTCTCTTTCTTGGTAAAGACCATGGAGGATCTCAATCATGATATAATCATCTGTGTTTTCATGATACTTCATGAGCTCACTAGACATTGATGATAGCATCAAACATTGAATGTCGACAGCGTCATTCATGTATTTCTCATAGACCAGGAAATCCCCATCACTCGCCTCTTTGGAAGGCGGATCAGGTAATGTTGACTCCAACACGTAAGACTTCCGTTCATGGTGTAGGATAACCCAAAGGCATCTAAACCATTCTTGGAAGTTACTTCCAGTGAGGATGTTGTCTTTATTCAGAATTGATCTTAGGGATAGTGTGGTTGACGAGCTTTTCATTTTTATTATATAATTAAAATAGAATATAATTAGTAATTTCTTGATTACATTTTATGATAAATAATAAATTAATTTTATTAAGTCTCCTACTATTTTATCATGTCTCAATGGCCCTTACCATTGAACTTGGAATGTCCAGTTGCCATGACATTCTAGTGTAAAGGATCCATATTCCCCTTCGCATAACCCCAACAAGGGTTGGTTAAGATATTTGAAGGTATTTAGGTAGGAAGGTCTTTTCCAACTGTGGGTTTTCAGCTCCTTGATCTGTTGAGTGGACTCCCCAATCCTAAAATCCTGACTTTGGATTTCCTCAACTCTTACATCCAATATTACACTAAGTCTAGAAAGGGATACTTCTCTTGATGTAATATGGTTAAGTCAACCTGAAACCTTTCATAAGGGATTCCTTTATAAAAGTAAGTGTCCCAACAAGGGTTGGTAAAACACATAGTTTTATTGAGTTTTTCCCTTAATCAGGTAACAGAAGGCTTGGTTTGACTTAATATTTTATTTGAGGGATTTCATCTCTTATGCATGAATTGCTTATTATCATTATCAAATGCTTGTTAATATTAACTGGAACTTTCTTAAGTTATTAACCATGTCTTAATAATATTTACGCATAATCCTGGTTTATTTTAGTTCCATATTATATGATTTTTTAATTCATTAATTATGTGATCGCGACAATACATCCATAATGATAAACCATGCAACCGACATAAATAAAATAAAGCAAAGGGAATTATCATGAGATTTTCTAATGGTTAGTTTATCTAGTGGTTGATAAACTAACCCTGGCCTAGGGAAGAAACACCTTGAACCTTTTGGGTTCGTTTTTATAGCTTTCCACCTGTCCACCTCTGTATCTCTTGGGATTCGTTTCGTATCGGCTCTAGCTTGAACCATCTCTACTAGCTTGGGAGTTCCATCCATTACATATGCTTTTAAACTCACATGCAGGTGAGGGGTAAAAGGGGTTGTTTACATAAAAGAAACCATGGGAACTCAAGCCCTACATATTAATGAGTAGAGATGGATCGCAGGCCAACAATTAATTTAATAAATAAATTAAAAAGAAACCAATAACATACAAAGGTCTTGGTCTAGCTCATGATCACCCACATACATAAAATGAGTTACACATTTAATAAAACTAGAATTCAACTATTTAATCATTATTTTTTAAGATAAATCATGCTCAAATAAATTAATTATAATCTTTAATTAATTGATCCTTTTATCTTAAACCCTTTTTTTGAATTTCCTTGAGATCCCCATCCATCATAATTTTAAACAAATAAATTCATCTAAAATTATCTTTTACGTAACTTTTACCTTAGAGGAAACCCAATGAATTCACGTTCATAACTACCCAATGGGTAAAAATAAACATTATGCAAATGTTTAATTAAACACACATATATATATATATAACACCTATCACGTGTTGTGCCCCAGATTTACGCCTACACCGTGGTATACATCTCAAGGGTTTGTATAATATAATAATAAATTTTAATAAATTTTTGTAATTTGGAAGAGTACATGGCATGTAGTTCCTACTAAATAGCGTGTACTATCATTCATCATCCATCTGAAGTACGCACCTGCGAAAACGGCATGTATATGTACTTCAGAAATCCTTAGAGTACATGGCATGTCCAGTGGGTCACACGTTGTGTAGTATCCGCGTTACACGGTCTCCAGCCGGACAAGCCGTACACGGGGTACACGGTCCTACCCTAACCCAAAGGGACTACATGTCATGTCCAGTGGGCCAAATAGCGTGTAATCTGGAAACTGTGTTCCACCTATTCCAGGTCAACACATAGAGTCTTTAAGACTTAAACAAACTCCAATGACACGGATTGGTTTGGAGGACCAATCTTGATGCATTGAAACTTGATACACAGTGTGTGAATCCAACTATATGTCGTGTATTCTAGTTTTGTGTGGTCCAGGAACCTTTGGAACCTTCGAATGAGATCCTTTGTTTTATTTTAATCAAAATTAAAAGAAAAGATTGTTTTTGTAAGGTGAACGAGAAACAAAAGAGGAGGAACAGATTTTGAGATTCAGATTTACAGAATGGTTAACTTGAATTGAAAAACTAAATTATTAAACCATAAATAATCAAAGAATTATTTAAATAATTATAAACTATGATGTAACCCCACTGATACCACTTATAGGTTCCAGGCGCACCAAAAGCGCGGTTGGGTGGCACCCAGCTTTAATTTTTACCATGATCAATGATTATTCTGGGATCAATATGACGATGAACGACAGTCTCCATAGAATATAATCAATAATTTAGATAAATAAGGAACAGGCATGAAATTTTTTGAGAGGATCTTGCACATTATGTTTATAATTAATTTAATTAATTTCATAAAGAAAAGAATACATGGATATTTGGTATTTTCTTAGTTGATGTTGTTTATTGTCCAAAATGACCCTTCTGAATTATCTCATTGCGCTTGCGAGGATCCAAACTAGAATCCCTCTAGCGATGATCCACATGTTCTCTGATGGCCTCTGATCAACACCACTCATTCTTTAGGTGCTATCACGGTGAAGATAGTGTCTTTTGTCAGTCATTCTTGATCGCTTGTTCTTCGGCCTTGAATAACGTCTCTCATTCTTGAGAGGGTCGGGAATAGGATTCGAGAGAGAAATTTTTTAGCTCAATAATTCTCAATTCACCAGGCATGCAGTTCGATACATGTCATAATAGATATACATGTCTATTTATTGACATGGGGCTTTAATTACAATATTTAATTTCATAACAACAATTAAATACATTCATAACCTTAGAGAAACCCCATGATTTTAATAATAATACCGCGTCATTATTTATGGTGTTCCAAATTGTGAAAAATGAAATAAATAAAAAAAATTGTCACAAAATAATAGCAGTATTATTATTATTTTAATTTGTGTCAACTAGTTAAATAATAATTCACTGTATTTCAAATAATTATTTTACTACCAGACCAGACTTGGTCTGCTTGAACTCCACTTCCATTTATTGAACAACCAAATAAATAAATAAATAAATTATTCACTTAAATAAATATTTTATTTAAAAACTAGTAAATAAATATTTATTAAATGTTCAATAAAGTAAATAAATATATTTTACCCACAATTCGGTGAATAAATATTTATTTAATTTATAAAATCATTTTAAATTGAATAAAATTATTCTACTATCTTGAAAATGATATTTATTAATTAAATTCGAATAGAATTTAACCAAGACTACCAAAAACACTTAGTGTGTGGCCCTCTAGGATTCTTTCTCATTGGTATTAGGCGGGCTTGCCTAAATTCCAAGAGTACTGTCTAGCAATGGGTCAAGGAACCCAAGAAAAAGAACTTAAAGTCGCAACAACAGCATCCACATATGAACGCTCACTGTGTAATATAATCCCTTTGTCTCAATATCTCATCAAGATGGTTTCATGACATTTTCATCAACCTTTATTCTTGATACATTGTTCTTGGACTGCCTAAAATAAACTCGTCGTTACACCATGGCTATGGAATTTCACGCGACGGTTCTATTTCAATCAAAGGGCTGAGATATCAACTTCCATAAATTTAAGGGACAAATCCTTCCTTGACTTATCAATTAATAACATGCCACTCATGATGCACCCAACATACCCTACTTCCTGCCAACTGTCTGTGTGACAGTTTTCGTCAGTAGATAAAAGTGCGCGAATCGTGACATGTATTAATGATAATATTAAAGTCTAAGGATCATTACACACGCTCACATATAGGAATATAATATGACACCAAAACATGTGGAATTCCTACTAGTGGGTATGTTCTCATAATCTTCTATCTTGGAGATTACCAAGTATTAACTTCATGAGAGGAAGTCTCATCTGCTTACGAGTACTTGCACCTGACGGCCTGTGTGCTATGTGTCCCATCATAGTATGTCATCCAACCGTAGAACTATATTTAAGAATATTGTTATAGAATTTCAAGGTTCTCATCATAGCGGGGAACTTTCATGAACTTATCAATGCAACAAATACTCTAGGATATTATTACATCATAGTCATGCAGAAAAATGAACAATATGTAATAAGATGTTTAATATTTAAATACGTTAAATATTCATGTAATCAAAGTACAAATATTTGGTTATGGGACACCAAATCTAACATGTTAAAATATCAGGTTCATCCCGGGGAGTGAGTCAATGAAGTAGTCTAGCTCTTGGTAGGGAGGTGATCCTGAAACGTCCTTGGGAATTATGTCCTAATACTCTACCACCATCATATGGAACTGGTGGTTCATAGTATCCACTGCTCCAAGAGTCATTCTATCCAACTATTAAGTAGTTTATTTCACTCTTCTATGCCCGAGATTTTACTAATCTATCAATGTTTCCTCTTCACTCATAAAGAAAAACCTCATCTCATCACTTCAGACACACCATATTCTCCACCTAAAATAGTCAATATGGGAATGAACTATAGAAATTCAATCCATGCCTAATATAAAATCATGAGGTCTCATCGCTGCTATAAAGATATCACATACAAAGATCTCACCTCCAAGTTTCAAATCACATTGTCAGCAAAGATGCACAATCACTGAGTCGCCTCTTGTCAGAGTATCCAAGCTTAAGGGTCGAGCCAAAGGTTTAAATGAAATCTCTATGTCCTGAACCAAAGAAGTGGAAAGAAATGAATGAATTGAACCTGTATCTATCAATACTACAAATAAGGTATAAAAGACATAGATCTTACCTCATATCATCCCTGGAGCCTCAGGGTCATAAGCCTCTATAGCATGTAGCTAGCCTCATCCCTGACCATCGGCTCCCTGAGCCTGGCATGTACCACCTGGGATCGCGGTGGTAATAGGTCAAACCTTCAACCACATCCCACTGCTCTATCATCCCCTCTACCACATCTTTTACCTTGCAGAACACCATGTTACCACCTCTGTCTCTACCTCAATGGTCCCTTGATCGTCTCTCGATCAGCTATATGATAGGTTAGAAAATCCCATACCATACATCCCCGACCATCACAGTAAAAACATTGCCTCTCTCTCAGCTAATTCGAACCATCCTGAGAGCCCTGTGCCACTAACCCTCCATCCTAAGATCATCTCATAAAGTGTCTAACATGCTTGGATCCATGTGACTATCATCGTCTACCTACTATCGAGGTATCATCTTCTGGGTTCCCACTTCCAACACCCATCATAGACACCTACTCTACTAGGAATCTCTCTACAACCAAGGCATACTCAAGAACCCCATAATAAGTGGGAATGTAGATAGATATCACTAAAGCCCTAATATCAGGTGTAAGCCCTGCTCAAAGGTTCGTGCTCTGAAGAACAGATCTCACACCATATTTATGGAGTGTCACGAAAGATCAGTAAACATCGATGAATACTCTTCCACAATCATATTGTCCCATTGTAGATGTAGAAGCTCCTAAATTCACACTAATCACAATGTGGATGGATAAAACTCCTCCCTGAAGATACGCTCAAAGTCTAACCATGAGAGAGTTTTCTCATCATATGACTAAGTCACTAAACTCAACCATCACCCATAAGATCTCAGTAGAAGACTCACTATGAGAACCTCCATCTGATCTATAGGTGTCCTCATAAGGAAAAAAACTAAAGTGATTGTATATATTCGTTCCTCATCCACCTAGAGGTTTGGATCTTTCCAAAACCTAGGAGGTCACTTCCTATAGAACCCATGTAGTGCGCTCAACCTGCGTAAATCCTCAGCTGGAACTATTAGCGCTAGTTGTTTCTCAATGTGTGGTGGTATATCTAGTAAATCACCTAGAGGTGATATCTTTAGTTCAGGACCCTGTGCATAAGCCTCGTCACTCAGTGGATCATCCTGATGATCATGTAGTGAAATCCTGAATGGGTGTCTCCGTAGAGGAATCCTAAAATAAACAAGATATACCATGGTCAAATAGTGTATCTGGGGAGATGAATCAATAAAGACTTAGAAACCAAAACCCATCCCTATATGATGAGTGTACTGATATTTTTACCTACAACCAATGTTTATATGTACTGAGTCGAAAGACTGGTGATCAGAGTCTGGGTGTATAAATATGTTGTTTAGCGCACCAACACTAGAGTCCCTGACCTAGAAGTCAAACTTGAAACACTGAACATTATTGCCACAAAACCTAAACTAATATCACATACTATGGTCCTAAGTTATAATTGACTCCTCTGATACCACTCTATCACAACCTGAACTAATGGGGCTCAAATCGTGACTACCCCAAGCCTACCTCTAATAGGCTAGGGTCTAGCGACCGACGCTGAGTAGGAATATCACACAAATTAGAGACATTAGACTAATGTATCTATACACATGAACACATATCTAAGACCAAAAAATTATGAAATGTAAAACAACTAAAATCAATGCATGCATACATCTATGATCCCATAATCAGAGTATGATAGTAAAGTACTGAAAGTGATAAAGGGGGAAATACAAGCCCAACCAAAAACTGCATAGAGTCTAACCTTATCCAAGGGAGAGGACTATGATCAAATGAAACCACCCAGAAAACAACTTGGTCTTTCAATCTCAAGCTATGCTCCACTAGCTCATTATCCTCTCAAGACACCATCAAATGGGTTGTTGTCTACATAAGACACGACACGTGCGGGCAGAACCCATGCAGGGGTGAGGATAATAATGTCCAGTAGGACATCCCAAAAACACTAAACATAAAGCATATAGGATATTCATCTCTTAATAATGATATAACAATCAATTAATAAACAAGAAAACTCATATATACTCAGGAAGTACACCACGCCTATGGGTGTTCACAACCAAACTGTCAGTCATAGGATTCTGCTCGAAGCAATGCTCGTTCTAAGAGAATCCACTCCATGAGAAATGTCATCACCAGATACACTCATACAAGAGGTCATGATCATTGGACCCCACCCAATAAATCTCACTAGTCTCAGAAGACCCGATACTCAAATAAGGGATCACTCCCAAGACCGTTAGGGGACACCACAAACCCAATTTAGATCAACCCTCTATGTAGTAGATTATACTCCTATAATACTGTGAACCCTACTAAAATGGTCGATTAGATGGAAGATCAACACCCTGCTCAAGGATGTCACACTGATTCCACAAACCTCACCTCAGATATAAAATGATAGAGGATCACACTCTGGTCTCATGGAGGGACACCACAAACTCTATCTGAGACTCATCCTTCATAGGGGATCACAATCCTGAGATGTGGATGTAATGTTGCACTATACCCTCAAGGGGATTTACTAAGGGAATACACTCAACCGATAATGGTCTAGACTAATGAAACAAAGGGTTCCATACACCCTCAAAGGGGGTACACAACATGTTCAGCCAACCCCCAGTCTACTCGTGTGGTGTTTCCTCACACGACATGTAAATATCCATATACATGGCATGTGGGAATAGTACACAGTGTGTACGAATCACCCAATACTCAAACTATGTCTTCGAGTCATACCCGTGTACACTAAACCGTGTCCGTGTACTCTGGTCATGTCCATGTACTTTGGATTGCTCGTGCCCATGTAACCTCTGAGTTACACGCCGAGCTGCTTAGCACAAGTCACACGACGTATGATATTTAACTCTCCGCAGAAACTCTGGCGCCATAACCAAGGGGTCCCACATGGTGTGTAGTTCCGGATTACACGTTGTGTCAAATGGGATTTCCATATCCCGTTGGTTTCCTCCTCTGCATCACCTTGTACATTGTTGTTGCTACCGTTCCCTCCGAAGATAGTAGATCCAGGGTCGTCTGACACTCTCATCACTGGAGATTGGGATTCTAGGCTTCAAATCCACTCAGGAAATGCCCACATGTGTTTTCTGTAGTGGCATCGATGAAACCAAGATGATTGGAAACCGAAAATCTGTTCTGATCCACCTCTTTCATCGTCGCACCTCAATCACAAACTGCACCCGCAATATTGATTTGTTGCACCAAAGAATGGTTGCGCAATGATCAAATATCGGGTAATCGTCGAACTACAGGACAAGGGAAATTCCCATTATGAACCTGCGAAGAACTAGTGTGAGAAATCCATAAGTCATAATATGTGAAGAATGAACCATGGACTTTGTTCATTCAGTCTAGATATGTTGTATATTTGGACGAACAAAGTGAAATAATTAAATAATTAACAATAAATCTATCACAGATAAATCAACTGTTGATGCGCAGAACATTTCTTTTTCGTTGAATTGATCTGTGTTCGACACGGGATAAAGAACAGGATGGAAAATCATAGATCAAACTTCCTACCTGAAGTTTGGATTGATCGATGACGAATAACAAATTTTCATTTTCATCATTGGTGAGATCCACAAAATTTGTTGGTGCACAATCCTCGATCTCATACGACCTGACATCATCTTACAACAATACTCCATGGGCACTTCTCCAACAGTTCCTCTCGATAGGTTATGTGGCTAACCCTAGGTTTGAGATATAATCATGTTTAAATAGATGATCTCAGTCATTGCGTTAATGAAAAATAAAATAAATCAGTTAATTTATTTATTTTATTAATTTTGCACTCGTGAAAACTTTTCACAAACGTCTGACGCTAATAATAGTTATGTTGCACCTAAGGTAAAACTCAAATTCTGAATTCAACCATGTTCTTGTATTTTTGATTCAGGACCCCATTTGGGAGTTATTCAACTTTTTTAGGCAAATTGCACGTGTGTGATTTTTATAATGTCCCGGTTCCTAGTGTCTTCCAAAGGTGCTCCGTACCTAGTTGGTCACATGGAATCAAGTTCATTTACCTGAATTCCAGAGGTTGGTAACTAGCAGTGAGGTATTTGGGTGTGATAGTGGGGAAACTATGCCCTCATTGGCAGAGTGTGCATAGAGGAATAACAAATAATAAACAGTAGCAGAAGCAATGATATCATACAACAAGTAAACATCAGAAGGATGAAAGTAAATAAACAACTAGAGCACATATATAAATGATGCATGTCACATATGTCTAATAAAACATCCAAACAAGTCACAATGCTGGAAATACAGTACTAAACCAAAGTATAAAAGAAAAAAAATAAACTCCAACAGCATCGCAAGCCTCAGATAGGTCCCATGCCCTCTAGATCTATAAAAATCAAGCACGTGATGATGAAGGGTGCTTTACCTTATATATACCTACAACCATATAATATGTTTGGGTCCAAAATCATGACCCAAATAGGGTGTGAGACGAATCCCAGTAGGCAACCACCATAAGATTTGTGTCTAACTGTCAGTGAGTATATATAGCACGTAATAATGGAAATGCAGCAAAGAAACTAGGAGTACACAATATTAAACAATCCTACAGTTTCCATTTACATTAATTAGAATTTAATGTTCATCATTTAATCAAGTATGTATCACAAACGGTTATCTCAGAATACTACCTAACAAGACCGAATCCAAGATTGTGATTTGGCTTGGCAGATGCATCACAAACATTCAATATTTACATTCACCCTCTAGGTAGCTCACACAGTCTAACCCCTCTGGCCAAATAATGAAATAAATAGGCAAAGACACTCTGAGGAAGCACTCACCGTAAATTCTTCATATGGTCTTTCCACAATAAATATAGAATCTCTGGGGAAGAAATCAACGTCAATTCCCCTTATGGTCTCATAATGTAAACTATAGACACTCTAAGGGAGAACTCACCATCAATCCCCCTGTGGTCTCGTAGCGTGAAATATAACAGACACTCTGAGGAAGCACTCAACATCAATTCCCCATGTGTTCTAACTACACCAGGTTCTCACATCCCTATTCAATTCAATCGTGCATGAACAATATCAAGCATCCCAAAGTAATCTCAACTACTACATAGCTAAAAAAATCCAATGAACATCACGATCATTTAACAAGCAACAAAAGTCAATCAGTTCTGTCCTATCAAGAAAGGCAAGGAAACAAGGTTTACCTCATAGGCAACCTGAACCAACATCCCTAAACAGTCAAACAAGGAGATGAACCCATGGGGTGTTTTTAGAACATGCAATTTCACATAACACAACAATAAAAAACCCTTAATCCAATAATCAATCTAAGACAGATAAAATAGGGTTAAATTTTCTTAACCCGAAATACTCGAAACATGGGTAATCGACACTTTGACATATAAAACTCAAATACAAACAACGAAAGGAAACAAACCACCTACCTTGACATCTTATGATTAACACTCTCGAACATCGACCCTTAAATCAGCCTAGAATGATGTAGATCTACAAAAACATCAAAAATGTTCAACCTTGAATAACTTGAGAGAGAGAGAGAGAAGAAATCAGGAAGAGAGGCTCTAGAAGAAGGAATGAATCACTGGTGGGATTCTAATTCACCCACCAGAGTTCGATTCGGAGAACGGATGACTGATCGGTGTCTCAGAGAAGAATCAATAATTCTAGATGCTCCTTCGCGAGGTACAACTAGAAGAAGATGTTTTTGGGGATTAGACGCAACCCCAGTCCGATTATTTGAATAAAAGAAAAAAGTACACGATGTGTATTGTTAATAAACACGTCGTGTATTTGCCTCAACCAGCCCCTGACATTAGCGTTCTACCACATCACCCCACATGTCCAGTCTCGGCCGTTATGCAGCCAGTACACGGCTACCCACGATAACCTGGTACACGGTGTGTACTCCTAAGTACACGGTGTGTACTTCTTAAATTTCCAAAAACTCCCTTTATTCTCAAAAACATCTGAAATCAAGAACCATACGTGAAAAGAAGATCACAGTTCTTACATACTTCCCCCCTTAAAAAAATTGTCCCTAAATTTTCCTAACAGGTGGCGAAGAAGAATCCTCAAACAGATCTGGCCACTACGATCACACATAGGTCTCCCTCTCCCAAGTCTCATCCAACACTTGGTCGTGCTTCCATAACACCTGTACCAGAGGAACAGATCGGCCATGGAGAAATTTCACGCTTTAATCAATAATCTGGATAGGATGGTCCTCGAATGATGTGTCCACCTCCAAATCAACCTCCTCAAGTTGAAAAACATGATATGGGTCTGAGAAGTAACATTGTAGCTGAGAAATGTGGAAGACGTCGTGCATAGCCCGGTCCCTCTGAGGTAACTACAACCAATAGGCAACCATATAGACTCTCTCCAAAACCCCAAATGGACTGACGTATCTGGATGAAAGCTTCCCCTATCTCCTAATACTTTTGTGTTCCAACCTCAGTGTGACGTGTAATAAAACCTAATATCCAACCTCGAACTCCATAGGTCATCTTCATCGATCAGCATAAGACTTCTACTGTGACTGTGCAGTAGTCATTCTCTTTTGAATCAACTCCACCTGCTCAGTGGTTTCTTGGACAAGATGAGGTCCCAGTATAGTCGCCTCTCCTGCTTCCAGCCAAAATAGGAGTGATCGACATAGCCTACCGTACAAATACTCATAAGGTTCTATCTGAATTGTTGCCTGAAAATTGTTATTATAGTCAAACTCCACCAGAGGTATGTGCTTCTCCCAAGAACCTCCAAAATCTAGGATGCATGCTCAAAGCATGTCCTCCAACACCTGAATCGTACGATCAGACTGGTCATCTATCTGGGGATGGTAAGTTGTACTCATAAGTACTTGTGTACCCAAGGCCCTCTGTAATCACTGCCAAATACGAGAAGTAAAATGGACTTATCTGTATGAAACGATAGAGTCTGGAACCCCATGCAAACATACAATCTCTCAGATGTACAACCTTCCAAGTTCATCAACACTGAAAGTCTCCTTGATCGGTAAGAAGTGTACAACCTTCATGAGCATGTCGATAACAACCCAAACCGCATCATTCCCTCAATGTGATCTCGGTAAACCTATCACAAAATCCATCACGACATCATTACACTTCCACTCAGTATAGGTTAACTGCTATAAAAGCCCTGCCAATCACTGATGATCTTCCTTCACCTGCTAAAAAGTAGAACATCTTATAAAAAAACCAAAAATATCCCTCTTTATAACTGGCCACCAATACTGGCGGTCCAGATCTCGATACATCTTGGTGACACCAGGATGAACTTCCTAAATTGAGGAATGAAAATCCCGCATCATCTCCTCACGTATGTCTGTTGACACCCATACACATCCATGAAAACATAAGATATCATCCTCACCTATGGTCCATATAGGATTAAGGTCCTCTCCTGATACACTCTCCCACAGGACTAGGCATTTGGAGTTCGATAGCTGCCTCATTATCACCCAATCTAGTAGAGTAGAGGTAACCACTACAGAAGAAAGAAAAGTTTGCCCCTGTCTATCATGCACCTCCAAATGCATCTCAAAGAACAAAGCCATAAGCTACCACTCACTACTAGCCTCCTAAACTTCCTATATTTGAGTCCTCCTGATCAATGCATTAGCCACTGTGTTGTCTTTCCCAGACATATAGGCAAGATCAAAGTCAAAAGACTGAAGGTAATCAACCCACCTTCGTTGTCTCAAATTCAGATCATGTTGGGTAAAGATATACTTAAGACTTTTGTGGTCGGTGAAAACCAAAAAATTCTCTCCCAACGGATAATGTCTCCAACAACATAATGCATGAACAACTATAGCTAACTTGAGATCGTACGTCGGGTAATTCATCTCATGTGGCCTCAACTACCGAGACCCGTACTCAACGAATCCTTCCCCCTACATAAGCACTACACCCAGCCTGATATCTAAAGCATCGTAGTAAATAGTAAAACTCTTGATAGGGTCTAGTAAGATCAGTATCAGTGCTAAAGTAAACCTCCCTTTTATCTCCTGAAAGGCTGAATCGTAGGAATTTTTCCATGAGTACTTCACACCCTTCTTAGTTAGGCCTGTTAGTGGCGTTGATACGCGTGAAAAGTCTTGTATAAAGTGCCTGTAGTAACCATCCAACCCCAGAAAACTCTGTAACTCAATTACATTATTTGGATGCTCCTAGGAAACTACTGCTCTCACTTTCTCTGGGTTTACTGATACTTCTATCTCTAAGATAACATGAGAAAAGAAGTGAATCTTTTCCATCAAAAAGTGGAATTTTGAGAGCTTAAAATATAACTGATGCTCTCTTAGTGTACTCAAAACAATCTCAAGGTGGGTGGCATGGTCGTGTCAAGTGTGAGAGTACACCAAGATATTGTCCATGAAAACTACCAAAAAAGAATTCAAGTAAGGATGGAACACTCAGTTCATCAGTGCCATGAAAACTGTTGGCATGTTCGTGAGACCAAATGGCATAACCACATACTCGTATAGACTATACCTACTCTAAAAGGATAAAAGAGGTATATCTGATGGTCTAACACACAATTAATGATAAATGGATATCAAGTCAATCTTTGAGAATACCCAGGCTCCTCGAAGCTGATCAAAGATATCATCAATCCTTGGAAAGGGATATCGGTTCTTGACCATCAACTGGTTCAGCTTTCGATAATCCATGCAAATTCTGATGTCACCATATACCTTATTCACAAACAGGATGGGTAAACCCCAAGAAGAAGTATTGGGTCAGATGAAACCCTTTGCCTGAAACTCCTCTAACTGCTTCTTGAGCTCCTACAACTCTAGTGTAGCCATCCTATAAGGAGGAATGGACACCGGTACTACCCTTGGCACAAGATCAATCAAAAATTCTACCTCTCGCTCTGGAGGAAAACCTGAAAAGTCATCTAGAAAAACATCTGGAAAATGATAGACTACTGGAGGAAAATCCTTCTGGGAAGTCCCCTAGTCATCAAGATACATACTAGAAATATGGGCTGTAATACCTCTCAAACCATGATGCTCGGGTCTAGCTCTGCTCACCTGGACATCCCATTCACCCTTGTGTAGAAAAAATCTTCCCTCTGGTGATGTGAAACTCACCCTACAGCGATATCAATCGACAACTTCCTAGAAGGGAGCTAACCAGTCCATTCCAATAATGACATCATAACCCATAATCTCTAAGACAAAAAGGTCCCATAAGAAGTGACACCCACCAACCTCAAGAGGGCACTCCTTATAGTGATGTACATTAGCCGTTATAATCCCCAACAGAGTTTCTAACATCATGATATGACCAAAATTGAAGATACAGATCCCAAGGCTCTCCACAATAGGCATAGATATAAAAATATGGGAAGCCCCTATATCGAAAAGAACATAAACTAAAATTGAGGCAACCAAAATCGTACCTCTAACTGTAGAGGGTCTGGGATCCTGATCCTGCTGGATTTGCTCCAACGCAAAAGTATGACCTGCTCTACGAACCTGTAGAGATGTCTGAGATCCCTGAGTTGATCTACCCTATGACGGGCGAAAACCCTGTGTCTTACCACTGTGGCCACAACCACCACCTCATCCCAAACGGCCTAAAGAACTCCAGCCCCCAGTATGATGTGGAACTGGTGGTCCTGCTCCGGTACGAGGAGTCGAAACAGATCCTCCCTCACTAGCTGTTGGAAGCAGGGCATTGCAGAAACTATGAAGATGTCCCATATTGCTACAAGATCGACACTCAACTATGTTTCTCGGGCACTGAGGTTTCTTATGTCTGCCCTTCCTGCACTGGTAGCATTCCACCTGGCTACCTAAAAAAAATCCCACCTACACAGATCTCCACACGTAGACTCTCTGTTGCGCTTCCTACTATCAATCGGAAGAGTACCAACTCTAGATGTTGAACTGCCCTGGACCACAGCTCCAGAATCCCTTAGGTTGCGCTTGGTGATAAGTGTCTGGTTGACTATAAAAGATGTGTAATTAAACCTGGAGATGTTCACCTTGGATCAGATGTCATGTCAGAGACCATCCTCAAACTTCCTCGTAAGATTCAAATCATCACCCCCCAGAATGGGTATGAAGTGTTGCAACTCTGTTAAGAAAGAAAAATACTCCATGACTGAGAGAGTACCCTTCCAAACTCATGAACTCTCAGGCTCAGTCAGTCCTCAAGGTATCTAGGTAAAATTAGTCATATAAGGTATACTAGAACTCATCCCAAGCCATAACTCATTGGCGTCCCACCTGTGATATCACATCACACCATCTCTTGGTGGAATCTCAAAGCATGTAGGTTGCGAGTTTTACTCTCCTCTCAAGAGGTGTCTCGAGATGCTCAAGGATAGACAGTATGGATTCTAACCATGACTCTGTAGCCTGAGGTCCTCCATCCCCCAAGAAAGTGGGAGGATGCTGCTGCTGAAAAATCCGCATCAACTCTTCTATAGATAGGGCAGGATGTGGTGCTCCCTGTAAAGTCTGCATCATCCTCATGAAGCTTTCTCAAAACTGTGCATCAACACCTATATTCAGAATGAAGGTCGATGCCATGAAGGGCATGATGGGGGGTCTGCTGGTAGTCCTTGTTCCACCATTTATGGTGTCTGATCGTTGCCTTGTATCTGGCGCACAACCAGAGGACGTCTCAGTGGCATGACTATGCAAGGTCAATCACATGCCTCAATTAAAGATTATCAAGGACTGAAACTTAGAAGTGAAAGAAAGTAGTAGGAGAATAAAACAATCAAGTTTTTTAAAATAGGGTTACACGGTGTGTATACCCTCCACACGACATGTTCCCTTAGGTTTTAACATGGGAATGTACCTCTGCCAACCCTGGTCGTGTAACATTCATACACACGGTGTGTTCTCTTTGAGACACGGCGTATACTTGAATCACCCCCTGCTCGAGTTTCTCTACACAACTAAACACACAGTCCTCTCCTGGGTAACACTACATGGCGTGTTCACCATAGTCACATCATATACCCCTTAATTTCTAACCACCCATATCATTAGTCACACGGTCGGAGACACGATTGACTACACACGGCATGCAAGAACAAGATATGGTGTGTACAACCCAAGTTTCATCCACCCGTGTCATTAGTCACATGGTCTCTACAACACAGTGTGTACTCCTAGTACACGGTGTGTTCCACCAAACATTTCCCAACCCCGTGTCTCTGCCCACACAGTCAGTCACACGGTCAAAGAATACACAACGTGTATATAAAGTACATGATGTGTACTTAAGAAAAACAGTTTCTTCCCAAACAGAAGGATACATGGGCGTGTATTTATCATCACACCCCATGTATTCTGGGTTTTTCCGAACAGTAATCCTCAGAAACTACTCTGGAACCCCATAAAATACTGAAACAAGCATTAAAGTGCCAAATTCCGGTCTGTGGGGGGCCATACTCACCACGAATCAAAGCTTTACATCATATTCATGTCATATCATAATAGAATTTAGTTAAATTTCAATATGATGCACCAAATTCTGATCCAAGAGGGTCCATAACACCTCAAGGATCAAAGTTTGGTGCCCATTCAAATGAAACTTTAAATTTTCCAATACCCTATCGAAAAAGCAGGTATTCTATCATGGTATTTATCACAACAACATGCATATCTAGCACAACATCTATCATGACAACATTCAATCAGTAATGCGCTCTAAATGGCATGACAATAATGCATTACATGTGATCCCTATCGAGTGCATATATGATGCATGAGATAGAATACCCTCATCTCATCAGTTTGCAACAGAAATAGAACCTCAATGATATAAATCATAACAGCACAAAATATGTGTATCACCCAATGGTGAAATCAAATCAACTGTAACAATTACAAAACCAAAAAAATTGCAATAATCAAGGTAACTTGGTTTTTCCCTATACACGGGTTAGATACTCCCATGAACAATTTATTACCAACTACTTATTCCTTCTTATCCCTGTCTATAGGCTCCAAATAGTAAGACAAAGCATAAAAGAACCTGCCTCTGATACCACTTTGTAACGTCCCCGTTTCGGGTGCCGCCCAAAGGTGTCCCATACCCGGTTGGTCACATGGCCTCAAGTGCATTTCCCCGAATGCCAGAGGCTACCGGCTAGTAGCGAGTGTCTTGGGTGTGATAGTGAAGAAAATATGCCATCATTGGAAGAGTATGCATAGTGGAATAACAAATAATAAACAGTAGCAAAAGCAATAATACCATACAACAAGTAAACATCGGAAGACTGAAAGTAAATAAACAACTGGAGCACATATATAGTACTAAACCAAAGTACAAAAGAAAATGAACAAAATTCAGCAACATCGCAAGCCTCAGCTTGGTCTCATGCTCTCCAGCTCTACAGCAATCAAGCACTTTACGATGAAGGGCGCTTGCCCTTATCTATACGTACAACCATATAATTTGTTTGGGTCTAAAAGCATGACCCAAACAGGGTGTGAGACGAATCCTAATAGGCAACCACCACAATATCTGTGCCTAACTTTCAGTGAGTATATGTAGCAGGTAATAATGGAAATGCAGCAAAGAAACTAGGAGTACACAAAAATAAACAATCCTACAGTTCCCATTTACATTAATTAGCATTTAATGTTCATCATTTAATCAAGTAAGTATCACAAATGGGTATCTCAGAAGACTACCTAACAAGACTAAATCCAAGCTTGTGCTTTAGCTTGGCAGACACGTCATAAACATTCAATATTTACATTGACCCTCTGGGTAGCTCACACAGTTTAACCCCTCTGGACAAATAATGTAATAAATAGGCAAAGACACTTTGAGGAAGCACTCACCGTAAATTCTCCTTATGGTATTTCCACAATAACTACAGACTCTCTAGAGAATCACTCAACGTCAATTCCCCATGTGGTCTCGTAACGTAAACTATAGACACTCTGAGGGAGCACTCGCCGTCAATCCCCCCTTGTGGTCTCGTAACGTGAAATATAACAGACACTCTGAAGAAGCACTCAACGTCAATTCTCCCTGTGTTCTAACTACACTAGGTTCTCACAGCCCTGTGAAATTCAATCGGGCATGAACAATATTAAGCATCCCAAAGTAATCTCAACTACTACATGGATAAGCAAATCCAATGCATATCAAAAGCATTTAACAAGCATCAAAAGTCAATCAGTTTTGTCCTATCAAGCAAGGCAAGGAAACAAGGTTTGCCTCATAGGCAACTTGGACCAACGGCCCTAAACAGTCAAACAAGGAGACGCACCCATGGGGTGTTCCTTGTACATGCAATTTCACATAACACTACAACAAAAAACCCTTAATCCAATAATCAATATAAGACAGATAAAATAGGGTTAAATTTCCTTAACTCGAAATACCCGAAACATGGGTAATCAACACTTTAGCATATAAAACTCAAAGACAAACAACGAAAGGCAACAAACCACCTACCTCGACGTTGTACGATGAACACTCTTGAACATCTACCCTTGAATCGTCCTAGAACGACGTAGATCTACAAAAACGTCAAAAACGTTCAACCTTGAATAACTCGAGAGAGAGAGAGAGAGAGAGAAGAGATCAGGAGGAGAGACTCTAAAAGAAGGAAGGACTCACTGGTGGGATTCCAACGCACCCACTGGAGTTCGATTCGGAGAACGGATGACGGATCGGTGGCTCGGAGAAGAATCGACGATTCCGGATGCTCCTTTGCGAGGTACGACCATAAGAAGACGTTTATGGGGATTATACGTGACCCCAGTTCGATTAGTCGAATAAAAGAAAAAGTACACGACGTGTACTGTTATTGAACATGTCGTGTATTTGCCTCGACCGGCCCCCGACATTAGCGGTCTGCCACGTCACCCCACACGGCCATATCTCAACCGTTACACGACCAGTACACGGCTACCCGCAACAACCTGGTACACGACGTGCACTCCTAAGTACATGGTGTGTACTTCTAAAATTTCAAAAACTCCCATTTTTCTCAAAAACTCCCAAAATCAAGATCCATACCTGAAAAGAAGATTCAGGTTCTTACAATTTTAATATATTTAATATACTTTAAAATTTAATTTCAAACACACTGGACATCAAAATCTCACGTCTTCTCAGCACCTAACTCCGAAAATAATCCATATAATATTCTAAAACAATACACAAAAAAATCAAAGTCGTTAAAATTCAAAAAATGGGATGGAGTTAACTGATTTGGTTTCTCCTAAGGGGTTATGGGATTATACTGCGATGGTTATTTCAAGTGTGACTATGATGGTTATTTTATGTGCAACCGTAAAGATTATTCTAAGTGCAACCGTGAAGGGTATCCCATTTGTAAGAGTTATGTGAAAATGATGCCTAAAGTTCCTATATGATTTATCTATACTTGCTATGGATTTTTACAAAAATCTTATGATTTTGCAAGGTAAGCCGATGAGTTCATGTTTAAAGAAAAGTATTTGTTGTTTCTTATGGGTGAAAAGCAATGGGGTTTTAATGATTCCTTAATCAATATTGACATCATATGACTCATGATTATTGATTCCAATGACTCCTGCCATTATTAAAGCTTTATGTCATGTTTCGTGATTGATGGTCTAGGTATTGATGGGAATGAATTCCTTTGTGTTATGTTCACACACTATGATTATGTCATCACACTCTTGTGTCTGTCTTACTCTCACTAACAACATTCAGTTGTAAATGTTTATGTTTACCCTTATTGAGTATTTGAGTTTATCCTTCTTACGTTTCCTTTACCCAAACTTAAGGATGAAAAAAATGATTTATGTCTAGAAAGGTTTCATACGTGGGTAATTTTTTTGAGAGATAATGTATATATTTATGAACTTGTTGTTTGTGAATCAATGCTGTTAAGGATTTGTCGTAATTCTCTAAAACTCTAAACTTAGAAAGTCTTTGGGTATGTAAGTGATGCATTATCTCTGTTTGATGTTATAGGTTTTGGATGACAAAAACTGGGTCACATTTATCGATATCAAACAAAAAAAATGTAAAGTTTGTGTTTTTAGCACCATATCTTGGAGTGTGAATTCGGAGAATGTTACAAATTATTCTATTTATATCATTAAACAATAAATATTTGTTATTATACCATTGATTATATTAATAACATAATAACATACTATTAATTAATAATAAATAATAAAAATGATAATTAATAAATATATTACCTATTAATAAATTATTAATAATTACATAAACAAAAATTTCATAAATAAAAATTTGTAAATATCAATTGTTATACTATAAATTAACTAATAACATAACAATACACTATTAATTGCCCCTAGGGTGCAACTTAGTTGGTAGCAACCTTTGTGGGGTCTCAACAAGCTCTTGAGTTCGAGTCTCGCTGAATATTTTCCTACACTGTGTGTTGCTTTATTTTCCATGTAATGCAACCCTTTCCCCGAATTACCCGAGTCTTCGACCTCAACTTTAAAAATAATACACAACTGATGAATAATAAATAATACAATTGATGATTAATAAATATATTACTTATAAATAAATTACTATCTGTTAATTATATTAATACTTCTTAGTGTTATTATCCATATCATGTATAATAAATAATAATATTAAATTTAACTATTAAATATATTTTTCAATGCAAATTATTTTATTTATATTACTAAACAATAAATATTATTTATAATACTATTAATTATACTAATAACACAATAATATATTATTAATCAATAGTAAACAACACAATCAATAATTAACAAATATATTACCTACTAATAAATTACTAATAATTGTTTCAATAAAAAATTTGAAAAGATTTATAAAAAAATTATAAATACTACTTATTAACTAATATTGCAAAATTTTTAAAAAATTAAAAATTTTAAGGAGTCAGGAACCATGTTCACGAGGTTCACCATTCTTCGCTAAGTGGGAAAGAGTTCACACCTCTTCAAACCCATTTTTTAAAATACATGGAACCCTATACCTTTTTATGTATTTTTTAAAAAACACAAAAATTATTAAAAAAAACTCTATTTAACGCGATTAAATACATTTAAATAGATTCAAAACATTATACTAAATAAAAAAACGGTGCCGTCTCCAAACCGCGTTCCGAATTTGAAATCCCAGTATTTTTAATTAGATTTGAATTTTCATTCCTCCATGGGAAATTTTCTGAAAGGCGCCCATCGACCGTTTTGAAAATTTGGACATTTCGCTGTTCGCTGCAGAGTGCTCCTCTTCTTCCTGTATAAGCAAACCCTTGCCATGGTGAGAAGCGGAACCACCCCCTAAGCCTCGTCAGCGAACCCGCTTGGATCTCCACTTCTTCAAGGCGAGGCACGCCATGGCCGAATGAAAGAAATCTCTAGCAAGTAATGTCGCAAGTGCATTGTCAAATCCATGCCCAATCGCAAGAATCGAGAGGGATTAGTATCGTTTTCGCCCTAGTTTTCTTATCCAGTCTGAATATCTCGCTTTATCTTATTGCAAGGCTTCACGATGACAGAACCGAGAGACAGACTGGAACGGCCGGTCGATCCGTCGGCCATATTCAGCGTCAGGAGATCGGCTGCTCTTGGAGTGCTAGTCGACGAGCGAGAGGGAGGACCTCATTTGTTCGGTTCTCCGCCACCGCGGCGAGCCAATGTGGCTGCTACTTTCCACAGAGGAACTGCGAGAATGGGGAGTGGGCGTGGCCTGACCGGAAGAGAGAACGCGCCGGGTCGGACGGCCAGGGGAAGTGGGAGGAGAAGAATACTACCGTCTTGGTACCCAAGAACACCTCTCCAGGACATCACGCCTGTTGTCCGGGTAAATCACACTTTATTAAAATCTTCTTTCTGCATCTTTCCCCTGAACTTGCTCGGGTGATTCTTGATAGGTGGTTATATGTTTGTGCTTTGGATTTCGTACCCAACGTGATTGTGCTAATGGCGTTTGGGATGCGAATTTAACCTAGATCTGCATCCATACGAGCTCGGGAGAAGGTATTCCCAAATGCTAAATAGCCAGTTGCAGCTTCTCCACCCCCTGCCTGTTCTTGAGCGGGCATTCACTTATTCCTTATGAGGCTGAACTATGCATTCATGTTTCCATTGTTTGAGCAAATTTCGTGTATGATTCGGTGTTCTTGCTGCATGTTCATGACTGGTGGTCCCAGAAACGAGTTGATCCGTGCCCCTTCCCGCCTCTTTCACTGGTTCTGTTACCATGGGTTCTAATTCGAATCTGCTCATACTCTCCAGGCCATCGAAAGGCGGACAGCCCGCCTCGGAGAAGTTGAAGGGGAACAGTTCGAGACTCCAGTTCCCAATCGAAGATCTCGGATGAACAATCAATCTAGTGCTCATCTCAAGCACAACATCTCAAGCGCCTCTCCCTCTTCGAGTGCGGGCACCAAGCTCGCCTCCGGACTCGTAGGGAAGGTGCCCACGATTTTGCTCAGTGTGACAAAGGAAGCTGCCGGAGGAGAGCAGGAGTACCTCACGCCTGAGAGGAAGCTTCTGAACTCAATCGACACGGTAGGGAAGGTAGTCGAGGAAGAGCTGCACAAGCTGAAGAGGACTCCCAGTGCGAAAAAAGCTGCCAGGGAGAAGAGGGTGCGGACTCTGATGTCGATGCGTTGACGGAGGAGAAGAAACGGCAACGGCGGAGCGGATGGATGGGCAAGCAAGCCTGCGCGGTAAGATTGATCATCATCATCATCGTCTTCCATGATTTCCTTCTCATAATTCAGAAGAATATAGATTTGATGCTGCTGGAACTTGCTATAAAGAATACTCATTGAGTCGTAGTTAGTGTTTTCTTTGTTTTTTGCACGATAAAACCAGGCTGAAGGTCTTAGGATAGGATCTCAGTAGGCGACACTGGATTCTGTGTCATCTTTTTCATCGGGTTTTGCAGGGTTTACTCGTTACCTGCAAAACGCTTAGTCTGGCGTTTGAATGCGCACTGACTAGATTGGGATCTGTATGTACAATGTAGATAATAAAGGGCTGCAAAAATCTTAGTGATTTCATTCTTTGAAACAGATGTGCACAATACATTTACCATTACTCAATTCTTAACTTTACCATTTGACTCTGAACATGGAGAATTAGATCATTTTTATTAAGCCTATCAATATGATCTAAATTTGTATCTGTTTGTTATGCATTGTGTAATAGTTAATTAACATTAACTTGGACATATAATATACTTATTGAAAACCAAATTATGTTCATTATTGACTCATTTTTGTGAGATAGTTGATGAAAAATGGTATCATTGCTATGGATTGTGTTAAATCTAACTATAATTTAGTGGAACATCTAAGAAATGTATTTTCAATGAGGTTGGTGTATAGAATTTTTGGTGTTTGTTCCATGAAACCAATCCATTGACAATGATTTAGGACAAACTTTGGATAATGTAATGTATTCAATGGTTTTTTTGTTATCATTCATCCATGTTGACTTGAAATCACATGAGATGTGTAATTATAATAATCATTTAAATATAAGGTGATTAAGTAAATTATTAAACATAAAAATGGTTTTTTACAAAAAGAATTTTTTTCCCACATGTATTAGGAAAGACATCATGACATCAATTGAGCGAGACATAGAAAGTGCATGGTTGTGGTTGAATAAATAATGAAATATGTTATTTTATTAATCACTTCGTGAATTTAGAATTACTAGATAAGTTATGTGAGATTAACTTAATTTATATCTCATTTGTGGACTTGACATTGTGGATAGTGGGAATATATTAATGTACAAATGATTGATTGAATCATAATATTTTTTTTAAGGTTACATAATATTGATGTGTTATTAGATAGTTACTTATAACCATGAAGGGTGATTCATGAACATTACAAACACTAAAATATCTATATGGGTGTACAAAGAACCTTGATAATGTCGATTAATTTCCCAAAAGGTGATTCAATTTATTAAGTTTAATTTTTAATTATTCCAATAATTTAATTAATATATATAACAATTAGGGTGATGCTTGAGTTGTAAACACTCTGTAATCCTATATAAAAAACATAGGATTAAATCTAGATGATGGTGAATTTCTACAACTACTGTAGTAGGTTGTAACATCCTTGAATTTACAATGTACATTAATTTAAGTTTTGGCATATCTTGATTGTGTTTTTGAGGCATGATAGAGGTGTTTGGGGGTTGGGAATTAAAAGTGAAGGAGATGGGGGCATCAACGAGCAGCTTAGCGTACTTTATAACTTCAAGGATGTTACAAATCTCTCCCTCTAACGCCTTATCGTCATTGAGAATTGTCTCTAGCGGTCCTGCTCGAACAACTCAGGCCATTGCGTTCGGACATTCGACTCTCACTTCCAAGTCCCCTCTTGGATTCGTTCATGCTGCCATAGAACTCGAACAAGTGGTATTGTCTTTCCCCTCAACACCTTCTCGCTCAGGTCCACAATCTGTATTGGTCACTGCACAAACGATGCATCTGGTTCCAACTCAATGTCCTCTCTGTCGATCACATATGTATGATCGGGCTCATACCTCTGAAGTTGAGACATATGGAACACATTATGCACACCTCGATATTGTGGAGGGAGGTCTAATCGGTAGACCATTATCCCGATACACTCGATAATCTCAAATGACCCTGCAAACTACAACACAATTTCCCTTGTTTCCACAAACATTGATGCCCCAACCAAGGTGACACCTGCAAGAAAATTCGATCACTCACATCAAACTCCAAAGGTTGTCACCTCTGGTCAGCATATGGGCATTACCTGCTCTGAGTGGTCACCAATCGCTTTCAAATCAGCTGGACCCGATTAGTGGTCTCATCCACCAACTCGCTCCGACAATAACCGCCTCACCAACCTCATGCCAACACAATGACGAACAACACAATCGACTATAAAGAGCATCAAATGATGTCATCTGAATTGAAGATTAGTAACTGTTAGTGCATGCAAACTCTGCCAATGCCAGATAATCACCCCATACTCCATCAAAATCCAGGACACATACCCAAAACATATCCTCCAAATTCTGGATCGTCCTCTCCGATTGCCCATCGGTCTGGGGATGGTATGCCCTAATCAACTTCAATCGAGTCCCCATCGATTTTCGTAAGTCTTTCCAAAACCAGGAGGTGAAACAAGCATGCCAGTTTGATAATATGCTCGCAGGTACTCCATGCAGACACATTATATCTCGAACATAGAGTTTTCCCAACTCATCTATGGAATGTGTCTCTCAGATTAGCAAGAAATGTGCCACCTTTGTCACCTGATCAACCACAACCCACATGAAATCTCAACCTTTCGGGGTCTTGGGAAACCCCGTAACTAAATCCATCATCACCTCACCTCATTTCCTCACAGGCATAGGAAGAGGTTGAAGCAAACCACCTGGCCGTTGATGCTCAACCTTAATCCTCTAACAAGTAAGACAACGAGAGTAAAATCCAGCAACGCCCTTCTTTATACCTGGTCACCAGAATCGTTGTTTGATATCACGATACATCTTCATCGATCCTGGGTGCACTGCCCATTGTGAATCACGAGTCCCTCATCAGCTCCCCCCATGGAAGCAAGAACTACAACCCTCCCATGAACATAGATCATGTTGTCTCTATCTAAAGACCATCCTCGAACTAGGTTGTTCCTCGCCAACTATTCCTACATCACCAAGTACTCAAAATTTGACTATTGGCTGACTTTTACTTGATCCACCAAGGAATACATGATAACTAAGGGGCACATGCCTTCACCTCTTGATCCTTAGATGCACCCAAGAACCATTTAGCCAACAAGCTCATCAATCTCCATTCCTCCTCTGAAGGCTGCTCTCCAAGCTCTTGTGTCTTCCTACTCAAGCGTTTGTAACAACATTACCCTTTCTAGGAGCATAAGCCATCTCAAAGTCAAAAATTTTATAGATAATCAACCCAAAGCCTCTATCGAAGATTCAAGTCCCACTGAGAGAAGATATACCATAATCTCTTGTGCCCCGTATAGTTGAAAACCCTCTCACTAAAGAGATAATGTCACCAACATTTCAAGGCATAAACCACCACAACCAACTCCATATCATGAGTAGGGCAGTTTTGCTCGTGAGGTCACAACTGGCGATACCCATAAACAACAACTTGATCTCTCTGTATTAAAACCGATCCCAAGCTAATACCCAAGGTAACACAATAAACTATATATCCAATCTCAGGCTCAGGTAGGAGAAAAACCAGTGCCGATGTCAATCTCCTCTTTAGTTCTAGGAAGGCCACTTCACACTGATCTATCCACTCAAACTTTACCCCCTTCTTAGTACACCTAGTCATAGGTGCTACCAAATTAAAGAAATCTTAAATGAATCGTCGGTAGTACCTGGTCAATCCTAGGAAACTTCTAATCTCAAACACATTCTTAAGGCATGCCCAAGACATTACTACCTCTATATTCTCTGGATCAACTGAGATTCCCACCTCAGAAATCACATGCCCAAGGAAACACACCACTTGGATCCAAAAGTGATACTTTGAAAGCTTTATATAAAGCTGATGCACTTGAAGTGTACTCAACATGATATCATGGTGCCTAACATGCATCTATATGGTCAGTGAGTATATCAAGATATCATCAATGAATACAATGATAAAAGAGTCAAGATATGGATAAAAGATCTAGTTCAAGAGATTTATGAACACCATTGGAGCATTCTTCAACCCGAAAGGCATGACAATATACTCATATAGTTTATACCTGCTCCTAAACACTATCTTAGGTATATCATCTTCTTTGAATTGAAGTAGGTGGTAGCATGATCATAATTCAATCTTAGAGAACCATCAGTCTCTCCTCAACTAATCAAACAAATCATCGATCCTCAACAATGGGTACCTGTTCTTTACCATGACCTGATTCAGCTTCCTATAGCCCACACACAACCAAAGACCCCCTTCCACATTCTTAGTGAAAAAAACTAGAGCACTCAAGGAGAAGTTCTCAGTTTGATAAAGCCTTTTCCCTCCAAATCCTCAAGCCGCACCTTCAGTTCCTTGAACTCATCCGGTGCCATACGATATAGAGGGATCGATATGGGCTGCGCACTTGGTGTGAGTTTGATCTCGAATTCAATTCCTTTATCAAGATGAAGTCCTAAGAAATCATCTGTACATACATCCTAGTAATGATCCACCACTGGAGGAAAAGAGGAGGGAGCTACTGCTTGATCTTCCGTAAGAACCATGCCTGCTACCTACACTATAATAGCTCCAAACTAACTCAAGTCCAGTTCTGTTTTTCTTGATCCAACATCCCATTCATTGGTAAAAAAAAACCTCTCCCCCTTAGGCACAGTAAAGGATACTCGTCTCCTGTAACAATCGATGTGCACCCGATAACTAGTCAACCAGTCCATGCTAAAAATATCATCAAATCTAGTCATCCTTAAGATCATAAAATCCCATAAATTTCTGTAACCAAAAACTACTACAAGACACTCTGATAATCTTTAGTGACAGTATACCTTCTTCCCTAAGGGTGTATCAAGAGAAATAAAGTCAGAAGATAACACAACCGGTAAGTCTAACTCAACAACGACATGAGAAGATATAAAATAATGGGAAGATCCTATATCAAACAAAGCTGTAGAGAGCGTAGAGGTAATTAGAACTGTACCTCAAATAGTTGAAATTCCATTTCCACCACCATTTGGAACTTGGTCAACTGCATAAACTTTTACCGCATTGGATCCATGGACCTACCCCTACAGTTGATGAACCACTTGGGCCATCACATTCTATAAAGTAGGCATCTATTTCTAAGGTCCCATGATCACCTCATGGACCGATCTCGCTGAACCCAACCATGATGTCTTTGCACAAAAGCATTGGAGATGACTTATCTTGCCACATCGATGGAAATATTTGAGAGGATTGGGACAAATCTTGAGATGATTCCCATTCCATCCAAAATTATAACATATGACAGAACCCCTTCCACAGTGGGAGATGGAGAACCTATACTCAGCTCTAGCTTCCTACTTCCACCCTAAAAAATGTCCTCTAACTTCCTCTTCCTACTACTAGAAAAGGAACTAGTAACACCGGTAACGATGCCACTCATCGGTCCATCGAGAATCGGAAGAAGACCAGTTACCTTGTCCTTCTCCAGTCCCTTCTCAACCGTGAGAGCCTTACAAAGCACCTTAGAGTATGTTGTTAGGTTGAAATTCCTGACCAAGAACCTCAACTCTGGTCAAAGTCCAATCCTGAACTTCTGGGCCTTATACACCTCATTCCTAGACAAAATAGGATTGAAGCTGAGAAACTCTATGAAACAAGCATAATAGGTATATACTGATATCATCCCTTGTCGAAGCTCCATAAACACTTGATCTTGATACAACTTCAATGTATCTGAGAAAAAAATCCTCAAATAATAGATTCTTGAAGGTCTCCAAAGTGAGACCCTCATCTCTCCCCGCTTAGTTCATAACACCCCACCATCTCCTCATGGGTCCTTGAAGTATGAAAGCAACCAATTTAACCCATCAATCCTCTGGAGTCTCTACTAGATCAAAGATTCCCTCAATGAAGTCAATCCAATCCTTAGAATCCTGGGGTCCTCCAGCACCCTGGAAGGATGGGGGATGTTAAATTTGGAAGTCCCGAGCATAATTGAACATCATCTTATGAGCTCCTATGACTTGAACATGCACTATCTGAAATACTCTAGGCCGAAGCAGCTTCATTGCCTAAACCACTAGAGTGAGTATTGGAGCACACTCAACTGCACCTTCCTACGCATCTGGAGGCACTATAGGAGCTACCTCCCTTGCAGGAACATCCCAACTCACTTCTCTAGGTTGTCCTGTAAGACAATGTCATGGAGACATTATATGAAATTCCAAACAAATGCTTATAAATTCCTTCAACATCTTAAATAACTACACCACTCAAGAAATTATAGGCACAAACAACATGTCACTATATAAAGACTCATCCCAAGAGGCTACCCATTTCTACAAGGCACAAACCTAATAACACTACCTAAGGCCTAACACAAGTATCTAGTACCTTCACTTTAGTCACAATCATATGCATATTACAAAACATAGCTTGCTTATTTCAATAATTAATTAAAATTTCAGTACAAATATATCACATAAGCATATATCACATAATACCAATGACATTTAATCAATTGAATTAGTATGTTTTATAAGTAATCATATGCATGACATATGAACCTATGTTCCTATTCATGATGCATGAACATAAGTAAATCCCATAAATAGTAACATGAAATCATTTTCATCACTCAAGGTGAAATAGATCAATAATAAAAGCTCAACCAACAATAGAAATCCCATCACTGATAACTCATAGGTCCATCACATATGAACTGGCCAGGCACATATGTGACTCCCTTACCCAAGTTTCACACAACCTATCTTCTTTCTACTATGACCCAAACACATTTAAGAAGAAAATAAAGGAAAACAATGAAAACCTCATTTGATACCACTTTGTAACACCCCAACCGAATCATTAGGCCCGACCGTCATGTCACATGACCTCATGTGTGTCCCCCCATACACAAGAGGCCATTGAATAACGATGAGGGTCTGAAGGGTGTTGTAGGGAGACTATACCCTCAGTAATAATAACCATGCACCGATATCATGACAAATAATAACAACCATCCTAGACCAACATAATGGTAATCATCATGCTATAATTAAACAACATACATATTGATGTACATGGATTTGACTAACATTTTTATAATTTTTTTATTTTAGTTTTAATTAATTTTCTAACCGCTTCTTGTGTTTTTAGTTTCTTTTTGTAGTTTTTAATATTTTAGTTGTTTTTATAGTTTTTAGTTAATTTTTGATGTTATTAATATTTTCATGACTTACTATATACCCCCTTTACTGATTTTATATGAAATGTGCATAATTTGTGTGAAATATTAATGTTTTAATCTAAGTATAATTTTTGAGCATTTTTAGAAGTAGTCCAATTGAGTTAGTTTACTATTTTATTTATAACTCTCACCCTAATGATTCAAATTGTGTGGTTATTATTTTTTAGGATTCTTTATTAAATTTATCACATATCATTAGAAGGAATCATGGGGCAATTCTTCCATTTGAAGGCTCATAGGGTCAACACAACAAGACCCAAAGAATTTGTGATGAAACTGGACCATCAATGATGATTGAGTTACTGTTCTAAATCCCGAAGCCCAAATTTTATGAAACTAAACCATATGTTCTAGATTATCCAAAGTAATCATGGATAAAAATTTGAAGGTCCACCTACAAGAACAAGGGGCCCAACTAATGACTTTAAGTCCAGACCACCATTCTGGACGGGAATTAAAATCAGTACACTATTCATGACATATCTCATGATGTAATCATCCAATTGATCTGAGATTTTTCAGTGTGAAATAGGAGATATAGGATGCCGACTTTGTTGAAGAAATCATTTGTATTTGAAGTCATCTTTCTATTCAAAAACCCTTTCACATTTTGGACTTCAAAAATATTGGATTGAAATGAACAGATTAAATTTTTTTAATCAACCGACCGTAACTTTGTCTCCATAGGTCCAAATGACTCCAAATTTTGAGAGAGGTCTACCAACATTTTTATATTAAACTTTTAATAAGGAGATATCTCAATATTCAGCTATCTAGATATCCAAATCGTTGAGCCAATTGGAAGGACAGATTGGGAATGCAAACAGTACACTTCCTTGGGCTATAAATACACCCCCCTCCTCTCCTTCAAAGGGGTTGGCATTTCAGAAGATAGGATCACATATTGGAATGAAAAAATCCTTGAAAAATCCTTGGGAGGACCTTCCATACTCAAGTTTTCACTTGAGATACCCTTCCTTCTCTCTTTGTTTCCTTTCACTTTTGTGTTGTTCTTCGTTTACGATCTTGTAAGTTTGTGTTTTGTAATTCTGTTTTAATGCAAGTTTCTTATTCAATATATCTTATTCTCATACAACTTATGTAGTTTAATATTAATGTTATTAAAATAGTTTAAATACAGTTGAATCCCTTTCCCTTCGTTTGCTTCCTCATTCAATCGAAAGTCTGTTTTTTTTAATTCTCATCATTGTTCGCGTGTGTGTGTTCGACGTACCACTCTTTTCTTATCCCTTTATTTTTCTTATCTTGTTAATTAATCATCATAAATATATAAACCAGATTAATATTAATATCAATGGATTATTAAATATATTATTGGGGTGATTCAAAATTTAGGGATGATAAGTGATTGAGAGTATTTGCTCGATGAATATTCTTTAATTTAACATTGTGTATGTTGGACTTAACATGTCATGGATTAATGACATATTTTGTTTAACATGTGGTTTACATGGATTATTGGAACCATAAATACACTATCATAAACATGTAATGGTAATTATTAGAACCCTAAGTTAAGTTAATTCTTGGATTAAAGCCTTAACACTTAGGAATTCCAATCAACGTTATCTTGTGAAGTGGGTGTTAATTTAAATGCAATATAAAGCAAATCTCAAAGATATCACAAGATTAACTCTGTAATAATGAAATCACCCCAATATTTATCAAATTGTTAAATCAAACATCAAAAATTAATTATTTCATAAGCTCTAAAAACAAACCCCCCAATAAAAAAAAAACAATCAACTAAAAATAATTGACTATTAAAAAAAGTATCATTGTCGAGGATTCGACTCGAGTGTTGCTATATACATTAGCAGAGCATTGGATCTTTGACCGGTCGATATGCGACAATCAACCGTGCATTTCAAATGGTTCCATTTTCGGGGATGCTGCTTTAAGTATTCATTAGTTTCTGGTTATTGTAAAAAAAGCAAAAAAAAAAAAAAACAAAATTAAAAAAAAATTGATTAAAAAAACACAAAGAAAAACCCATCTTCTCATAAAAATCATAAACAGAAAAAACACAAAGAAAAACCCATATTCTTTTTCCTTCCAATATCTCTCTGAATGCCCCATAGCCTCCCAAACAATCCCTTGGATTTTTTTCACCCTGAAATTGAGTGAACACTTCGCCAACTTAGGAGGAACATATGAGAAAACCAAATAATTCAAGACCCAGTCGTCATCCAACCAGTTGAATTAGATATTGAAAATCCTAGGGAAAAACACTAAAAGAACTTGCTGACCCTGATATGAATTACCAACCTCTTGGTATTCAATATCCAAACATAGAAGTTGACTTCGAACTCAATCATGTTTGATTCATCTTCTCCCTCATTTCCACGGGCTAGCCAGTGAGGATCCACATCTCCACCTTAAAGAGTTCCAAGTGGTGTGCTCTACCATGAAGCCTCAAGGGGTTTCTGAAGAACAAATCAAACTTCGAACATTCCCTTTCTCCCTAGCTGACACTGCTAAGTCATGGATTTACTACCTACCTCCTGGTTCCATAACCACATGGAATGACATGAAGTGACTCTTCTTAGAGAAATTCTTTCCTGCTTCTTGTACTGCTTCTATCCGAAAGGAAATAAGTGGTATTCATAAATTCCCAAGTGAATCACTCTATGAGTACTAGGAGAGGTTCAAAAATATTGCTGCAACCTTCCCACACCACCAAATCCCTGACCAACTCTTGATCCAATACTTCTATGAGGGGTTATTGGCTATGGAGAGAACTCTCATTGATGCCACAAGTAGTGGTGCTCTTATTGATAAAACTCCTACAACTGTAAGAGATCTTATAAGAAACATGGCTGCAAACACACAACAATTACATACTTGAGCACATGCTCAAGTCAAACAATCCCAAGATAATCAATCAATTGAGCCAAACAAGATGACCGAGTGGATGAGTGAACTTATGGGTCTTGTATGATAACTAGCTGTGGCATCCAAATCCCCAACCTCATCTTCTCCACAATCAATGTTTCCTGGACCTGTCAAAAACTATGGAATTTTCAACTCTCCATCTCATCCAACTGAAACATGTCTAAAACTTCAAGAGGATCAATCCGATTCATCTGGACCAATGGAGATCAATGAAACATATGCTCAACGGAACACCAATCCTCAACTATCAGGTCAGTTTGTTAGAAACTTCAACCAACCTCACTCTAATCCCTTCTCTTCTTACTATAACTAAGGATATAGGTATGGTAATCCCATATCTCATCCTTCTCAATTCCCTCATCAAAACCCAAACCAATTACAATATGGTCAAGGTGTTGGTAACTTCCAAAAACCTTATCCTTTTCTTCCTCAACCTCAAAGGAACAACCCTCCACCTGGATTCCATTATCCTAGTGAGCCTTCCCAATTCCAAAACCAATACAATCGCTTTCCCAAGAACCAAAATCAAGGTAATACCAATCTAGGACAAGCCTCTTCTTCCAAGAAACCATGGGAAAGCGCTGTTGAAGATCTTGTCTCCTTCACCCGTTCTAGTCTCAAGAACATTGAAACCCAAATTGGTCAACTTGCATCCCACCTTAGTCAGCAACAACCATCCAATTCTTCCCAACTCCCAGCTCAACCATTACCCAACCCCAAGGGTAATGTAAGTGAAATTACACTTAGATCAGGAAAGAAAATTTCTATTCCTCAAGATAATTCCTCCAACCCTCCTTTGAATGTTGACATAGAAAATGAAAATAAAAATAAACTTGAAAAGGAACCTGAATCCATTCCCTCACCTCCTTCCATTCCACTTAGGAATCCAATTCCTTTTCCACAAGCTGTCTCTAAGCCAAAGAAGTAATTTGAACCTGATCCTGAAATGCTTGACATGTTTAGATGTATTAAATTCAACATACATCTCTTAGATTCCATAAAACAAATTCATAAGTATTCCAAGTTTCTCAAGGAATTGTGCACCCACAAGAGGAAACTTAGGACCTTTGAAAATGTTTCCACCCAGCAGTCTATTCCCATAAAGTGCAAAGATCCAGGGACCTTTAGGGTTCCATGCCAAATTGGAAGTTCTAACTTCGATGATGCACTCATAGACTTAGGAGCCTCAATTAATTTCATGCCCAAATCCATCTTCTCTAACCTTGGTCTAGGTCTCTTACATCCAAAGGGTGTTGTCATTCAGTTAGCCAATCAAAGAACTGCTAGTCCTGAGTGTATAATTGAGGATGTCCTTGTTCGTGTTAATGATCTTATCTTCCCAGCTGATTTCTATGTCCTTGACATGGAAGGTGAGACGAAATATTCTCGATCTCCCCTAATTCTAGTAATACCATTCCTCGTGACTACTAGAACCAAAATTGATGTTCATTCAGGCATCTTATCCATGGAATTTGGTTACCAACTGGTCAAATTAAACATTTTCCAAGCCATGTGATACCCATCTGAGGATTACTCTGCATTCTCAATCCATGCTTCTGAGGACACTTCTAAGAGTCAATTGAACCTCATTCCACCATGTTCATCCTGTTCTGATGATAAAGGATCTTGTGAAATCTAAAACATGATTAACCAAGTCATAAATGGTGAAGTTGATGTGGACCTATCATTCATAGAATCCATCAATCTAGAGGAACTTGAAAAATCTCTTGAATCCCACATCAACTCTGATCTCTAATGCTCCACCTTGGACAGTATTAAGGAAAATGAATTTGAAGAAAATGAAGTCCCTTCTTCCATTATTGAGTTTTCTAACCCAAAAATGAAAGATGAGACTGATCTAAAACCTCTTCCCGAACACCTGAAATATGCATTCCTTTTCTGTGATCACTCATATCCTGTCATTATCTCTTCTTCACTTACCAAAACTGAGGAGTCCAAACTTGTTCAAGTGTTAGAGGAAAACAAAAAGGCCTTAGGTTGGACCCTAGATGACATACCAGGAATCAAACCTTCCCTTTACATGCATCACATCCATCTTGAGGAGTCATCCAAACCAATTAGACAACCACAAAGAAGACTCAATCCACTCATACTTGAGGTAGTTAGGGAAGAGATCACCAAGCTTCTTCAAGATGGTATTATCTATCCAATTTCTGATAGTTAATGGGTTAGTCCAATTCAAGTTATACCTAAGAAGGGTGGGATAACTATTGTCACAAATGAACATGGGGAGGTAGTCACAACTCGAGTGAAGAACAAATGGCGTGTGTGTATCGACTATAGGAAATTGAATGTTGAAACAAGAAAAGATCACTAACCTCTTCCATTCCTTGATCAAATGCTAGAATGATTAGCCAGAAATTCACACTATTGCTTTCTTGATGGATACACTGGCTACTTCCAAATCCCAATCTCACCTCAGGACCAAGAAAAGACTACTTTCACATGCCCCTTTAGAACATATTCATATAGGATAATGCCTTTTGGACTTTGCAATGATCTTGTAACATTACAAAGGTGTACGATGAGTATATTTTCTGAATTCAGTGAACACTGCATGGAAGTCTTCATGGATGACTTTACCATTTATGGTGAGTCATTTGAATCTTGCTTGAATTCACTCTCTCTAGTCCTTTAAAAGTGTGTCAAGTGTAACCTTGTGTTAAATTTTTAAAAATGTCACTTCATGGTTGCAAATGGGATTGTTCTAGGGAACATAGTTTCAAAAGATGGTATTGAAGTCGATCCTTCCAAAATTGAAGTGATCCAATCACTTCCTCAACCCAAATCTATTCGAGACATCCATTCATTTCTCGGTCATGCCAGTTTCTATCGTAGATTCATCCATAACTTCAGTAAAATTTCCCTCCCACTCACTCAGTTGCTCTAAAATGATGTCACTTTCCATTTTGATGAGGTTTTCAAGAGAGCCTTCATTGAAATCAAAACTGATCTTACATTTGCCCCGATAATTCAACCCCCAGATTGGTTCTTACCCTTTGAGTTGATGTGTGATGCTTCTGATAGATCTGTTGGGTTATTCTTGGTTAAATAAGATAAAAACTTTCTCATGTCATCTATTATGCCTCAAAAACATTGTATGAAACTCAATCTCACTACACTGTCACTGAAAAAGAACTTTTAGCAGTTGTTTTTGCCTTAGATAAATTTCGGCCCTATCTCTTAGGTGCCAAAATCATCATCTTCACAGACCATTCTGCTATAAAGTTCTTACTCAAGAAAAGTGATTCCAAACTGAGGCTAATAAGATGGATCCTAATGATCCAAGAGTTTGACCTTGAAATAAAATATAGAATAGGAAAAGAAAACCCTGTGGCTGATAACTTGAGTAGAATTTATAATTCTCATCATTCTGAAATCATCGATCCTGAATTCCCCACTGAGCACATTTCATCTCTCACTCCAAAAATACCATGGTATGCCCCAATTTTAAATTACTTGGTTTCTGGTATTTTTCCTGAATATTTTTCAAAAGAACAAAAAATGAAGTTGAAAAATGATTCAAAATACTATTTTTGGGAAGAAAATAAACTTTGGAAAACTGGGGATGACATGGTAATAAGGAGATGTGTCGATGAAAATGAACATTCTTCCATATTAGAATTTTGTCACTCAATGCCTGGTGGTGGCCACTTTGGACCAAAAAGGAACTTCCAAAAGGTCATAGAATCTGTATTCTTTTGGCCTTCACTCTTCAAGGACTCACATGAGTTCTATCAATCATGTCCCACTTTCCAAAAGTTTGGCACAATTTCAAAGAGAAATGAAATTCCCCCAAAACCATTAATTTTCTGTGAGATCTTCGATGTTTGGGGAATCGATTTCATGGGAACATTTCCCCCTTCCAATAGATTTTCATACATTCTTCTTGCGATTGATTATGTTTCTAGGTGGGTCGAGGCCAAACCCACTAGAAAGGATGATTCACATACTGTTAGTGAGTTCCTAAAGACACACATCTTCCACCGATTTGGCACACCACGTGCCTTGATAAGTGACTTAGGAACCCATTTTTTGTAATAAAACCATGGAATCTATTTTGAAAAATAATGGGGTTGTACATAAAACTTCAACTGCATATCACCCCCAAAAAAATGGCATGGATGAAATTTCTAATAGAGAAGTGAAAAGAGTGCTTGAGATAATTTTAAAACCCACCAGAAAAGACTGGCCTGAAAGACTTGGTGAAGAACTTTGGGCTTATCAAACTGCCTATAAAACACCCATTGGGATGTCTCCTTTTAGGCTAGTTTTTGATAAAGCATGTCATCTACCAGTTGAAATCCAACATAAGTCTTTTTGGGATGTGAAAACCTGTAATTTTGATTGTGAAAAATCCGGTGAAGAAAAATTGTTGCAATTGGCTGAACTGGAGGAGCTTCGACTTGATTCTTATGATAATTCTAATCTCTACAAAGAAACATCCAAGGTACTCAATGATAAACACATCACGAGAAAGTTATTTCATGAAGGTGAAAAGGTAATGCTCTTCAATTCTCAATTTTGTCTTCACCCAGGTAATCTTAATTCTCGTTGGGAAGGTCCTTAATGTTTACCCATTTGGTGCAGTGCAAGTCCAAGACCCCTCTTCCAAAAGGAAAATCATGGTTAATAGACATCGGTTAAAGAATCACTATGAGAGGACACACAATCCTGGATCAACATCAACTTCCATTGGATCCCCAACTTCTGCAGCCGACCCACCACTAGATGGATATGGAAACCCGCCAAATCCAAACCAGGGGACACCTCTTTCCCTTTAACTCTATCTCTATCTTTTCCTCTCTCTACCTCTTTCTTATTCTTTCTCTCTCTTTCATTTTTACCACTTTCTTTATCAAACCCTTTCTTTTTTCACTTTCTCTTTTGTGTGGTTGTATCTTTATTAAAAACTAAAAAAAACCTAAACAAAAACAAAGAAAAAAAAGCATCATAACAACAAAAATATATATATACAAAAAAATCAAGAGTCATGATTACTCACCTTCCAATTTTTTAATTTTGTCCAACCATTTTGGGGAGTTAACAGACATGTTTTCATCTAAATTTTTTTGTATTTTCATCATGACTTTGGATAAATAATTTTGTGTCAAAACCAACAAAATTTGAATGCTCAATTTTTGATTTGGAAAATGATTTTCCCAAACTGAGAGGAACAAAATTTGATTTCATGCAAAGGCCACATATGTCCATATTTTAAAAATGCGTGTTTTCACCCCCATTTGTGAGTCTTGAGTTTGTGGACCTTCGAGCTAAATTTCCTACTTTAGTGTGCATTAATATGAGAGCGGAATTTTCTAAACCCCATGAGAATTTTAATAGCCAAATAGCCTCCCATTAACCATACATTAATCCTCCTTTTTAAATCCCCTTAAATCATGTGAATACCTTTTATTTGATATCCACATTACAAGCCCAATTCCTTATCCCACCCAATATCAACATGGATTTTCTTTTCATAATTTTTTGAAATTTAAGTGTGGGGGGAATGAATTTCATTTTGGGTAACCTTTGTTGATGTCATTATATTATCTTATGATTGAGGGCAATCATCATTTTAAGTGTGGGGGAGATGTTTTCCTTAAGTGGGTTTGGGAATGTATATATGTTTATCATGTAAAATTGAAAAGTGTTAAAAAAAATCAAAAAAATAAAAAAAGAAAAAGAAAATAAGAATGGGTTGTGTCTTGGGTAGGTCAAAAATAACTATTTCTCAGCCTTTGATCTTGTTATAACTATTAAAATTAGTGTCATGATGAGATCAATCATGTGTTGGGATATGAGTTTGAGATCTTTTCCAAGTTCAACTTTCAAAAAAAGAGAAAAAAAAAGAAAAAAAAACACTTGCATTATATTCTTATGTCATTGGGAGAAGTTTTGTGGTTTGTAAATATTTTATCTTCTCATCCCCTTCAAATTTTCTTCTTCTATTGTGTCTTTCTTCACACAATCATTCCCTTGTAAATATGTGTTTTCATTTCCTTCCATGTTTTATTTCAAAAAAATGTGCATTGCTTTTTCTATGTTGGTGTTTTACCCCTCTTCTTCTCTCTCTTGGACATTATATTCCTACCATCCCATAGCCACAAAAAAACCACTTAAACAGACCTCTTGATTTTTGTGCACTTTGGATAGGTATTTCAAGCTGAGAGCTCTTTCAAACTCTAAGATTTTCACTTTTGGTTGGTGAAAGAGTGAACCTCCACAAATGAATTTTATCATCTTGAGAGGTGTAAGTTTTGAGTGTCCACATTTTCCATTTCTAAATTTGAGCATGAAAAAATGAATTAGTTTTGGAACAATTTTTCTGTAAAAACTTGTGGTGGAATTCAAAATGTATGAGTGAAATAGTCTAAACCTCCTCTGATTGGAGAAAACAAAATTTTAATATTTGTTGGTGAGAGAAAATGATTTTGTTATGTTTTTATATTTGTTGCACATGAGGACATGCACAAGAATAAGTGTGGGGGAGTTGATTTTATTAATATTTCATGAATTATTATATACCCCCTTTACTGATTTTATATGAAATGTTCATAATTTGTGTGAAATATTAATGTTTTAATACTAAGTATAATTTTTGAGCAATTTTTAGAAGTAGTCCAATTGAGTCAGTTTAAAATTTTATTTATAACTCTCACCCTACTGATTCAAATTGTGTGGTTATTGTTTTTTAGGATTCCTTATTCAGTTTCTCACATATCATTAGAATGAATCATGGTCCAATTCTTCCATTTGAAGGCTCATATGGTCAACACAACAAGACCCAAAGAATTTGTGATGAAACTGGACCATCAATGATGATTGAGTTACTAGTATAAATATTGAAGCCCAAATTTTATGAAACTACACCATATGTTCTAGATTATCCAAAGGAATCATGATAAAAATTTTAAGGTCCAATTATAAGAACAAGGGGCCCAACTAATGCCTTTAAGTCCAGACCACCATTCTGTGTGGGAATTAAAATCAGGACACTATTCATGACATATCTCATGATGTAATTATCCAATGAAGATGATATTTTGCAGTGTGAAAGAGGAGATATAGGCGGCCGACTTTTTTGAATAAATAATTCGTCTTTTAAGGAATCTTCCTATTCAAAAACCCTTTAAAATTTTGGACTTCAAAAATATTGGATTGAAATGGACAGATTAAAATTGTTTAATAAACCGGCCATAACTTTGTCTCCATAGGTCTAAATGACTCCAAATTTTTATAGAGGTCGGACAAAATTTTTGTCTTAAACTTTTAATAATGAGATATCTCTATATTCGACTGTCTAGGTGTCCAAATCGTCGATCCAAGTGGAAGGACAGATTGGGAATGAAAACAGTTCACTTCCTTGGGCTATAAATACATTCCCCTCCTCTCCTTCAAAGGGGTTGGAATTTCAGAATAGAGGAGAACATATTAGAACGAACAAATCTTTAAAAAAGTCTTGGGAGGACCTTAAATACTCAAGTTTTCACTTGAGATACCCTTCCTCCTCTCTTTGTTTCCTTTCACTTTTGTGTTGTTCTTCGTTTGTGATCTTGTAAGTTTGTGTTTTGTAATTCTGTTTTAATGAAAGTTTATTATTCAATATATCTTATTCTCATCCAACTTCTGTAGTTTAATATTAATTTTATTAAAATAGTTTAAATATAGTTGAATCCCTTTCCCTTATTTTTCTTCCTCATTCAATCAAAAGTCTATTTTTTTAATTCTCATCATTGTTCGTGTGTGTGTGTTCGACGTACCACTCTTTTCTTATCCCTTTATTTTTATTCTCTTGTTAATTCATCATAATAAATATATAAACCAGATTAATATTAATATCAATGGATGAGTAAATATATTATTGGGGTGAGTCAAAATTTAGGGATGTTAAGTGATTGAGAGTATTTTCTCGATAAATATTCTTTAATTTAACATTGTGTATGTTGGACTTAACATGTCATGGATTAATGAAATATTTTATTTAACATGTGGTTTTCATGGATTATTGGAACCATAAATACACAACCATAAACAATTAATGGTAATGATTAGAACCCTAAGTTAAGTTAATGCTTGGATTAAAGTCTTAACACTTAGGAATTCCAATCAACGTTATCTTGTGAAGTGGGTGTTAATTTAAATACAATATAAATCAAAGCTCAAGGATATCACAAGATTAAATCCCTAATAACCAACTCACCCCAATATTTATCAAATTTTTAAATCAAACATAAATCATTAATTATTTCATAAGCTTTGCAAACAAACCCCCTAATAAAAAAAACAATCAACTAAAAATAACTGACTATTAAAAAAAGTATCATCACCGAGGATTCGACCCGAGTGCTGCTATACACATTAGCAGAGCATTGGATCTCTGACCGTTCAATAGGTGACAATCGGCTGTGTGTTTCAATTTTATATTAATATTATTTATTTATTTTTATTTTTTAGTTTTTATTAATTTTTATTTTATTAACTTTTCATATTTTATTTTTTTAGTTTAATTAATATTAGTTATTGTTATTATTATTAGTTTATTAATTTAACTTGTTAATATAATATATATATTTATATAATTATACTTATTATTATTATCACTAATATTCTTATTACTACTATTATTATTTAACTTAATTAGATAATTATTATTTTTATTAATTTGAATTTAACTTTTTTTTGTTAAACTCCCCCTACCCCCTTGACCCACTACCCTCCCCTCCCTATTTAACTTCCTACCCCCAATCCCCTTAACCGGTCACCCCATCCCTCTCTCTAATCCCCACGTCCCCTATTCCCTTGCCCAACCTCTCACGCTCCCCACTCACCCACCGCCCTCCATTACTCCCATGGACCTGCTTCCCCACTCTCACCCGCTATCCCATCTGCCCCCCACGCCACAACACCCTCCCCTTCCCCTTACCTTGCTACCCTGACCCACTTACCACTTCAGCGGACAACAAGAAGTGGCAACCCATCCACCTCCATTCTAATAATACAATGGTGATTTGAGCGCGTTATCGACTTCTCAAGAGATTCGCTCGGGCTTCCGGAGATTGACGCTCCATGGTGAGAGTGAGTACACATATGGTCATTTTTTCAACTACGAGATGGTTTGGTTCAACGTTATAGTGATCAGTGGAGTGACGATTATCATTTGGGCTTTTCACACATGCTTTGGTGCCTGTTCATGTGATACCTAATAAGTAATCATGGGCAGGAGTTCATCAGAGAATTTATTTTTTCGGAATTTGTTCAAGTGCACGAGCAAATTCTGAATAAATAAATATATTAATTGAAAAAATTAACATTTTGTGTGCGTTATACTTCAAAATTTCATGAGTGATACTTAATAATTAATCTCATTTGAGTGAACCCGATGCAATTAGATACTTCGACTTTGTGAGAAACGGGTCGTCGTATTTCACCAAGTGATTCAGTGCTATAATGATGTGCAAATTATTCATCAGGACAAAGAACGAAATGACAGATAATTTGTGTAAACATTAGAATACTTTCTAACATCATAGAATGAAACCAGATAATGTTTTGATTAAATTTGGAATTAGTGATAATTGAATAAATAAATATTCAGATGTGGGAATTAAACAATTGAAATTTCATGCACTTGAACGGACGCCACGACTCTGAAATTTCCATCTCTGCTAGTTTCTTCTATAGCTTAATTTGGTTCACTTAGATAATTTTAGTTAATTTAAATAGTCATTTAGTTTTTATAACTTCTTAGCTGTTAATCACATTAAGAACTCATCTTCCTGAACATTCTTCCAAGAGGATATTCTTAGTGTCTACTCACATTCTCTCTATGGTTTGACCATGCTCTCCGCTTCTACAATAGTTGGTAGGTAAATAAATATTTCAAATTTTCACGCGTTGTGATGCTCATGCCAAATTTCTGGAACCATTGTTGGGGATAATAGTAGCATTAGATATTCTTTTAAAAGAGTGATTTAGGTCAAAAATAAAAAAAATAAAATAAAAAAAACCAATAAAAAAATAGTTTACTACTTTGAGAATTTTTCATTGTAGGAATTTTCAAGACACCGAGAAGCTCAAAATGGTGTGGGTCGCACCACATAGTTACAACCAGTACCCACCCTACCCACCAACATTGCAAGGTATGGAATATAATCTTTCACCACACATGATCTCTCCAGGTAATCCCATTTATTTTAATGATTATCATTCAAGTCTGTGTTATGATCCATATTCTACTACTAGTTCCTACCTGCCTTTTAATAATTTTCAAAGTCAATGCACTCCTGAAAATTTAGATCTCAATAATTCATGTGAAACAAATGATTCAATAATTGAGCACATGTTTCAATCTACTATAACTAAGACAAATAGGTTATTGGAACTTCAAGATGAACGTAATGCAAAGATTCTTTCCTCAACAAAGAATTTAGAAAATCAAATAACCCATCTTGTTTAACGTGTCGCCTCACTACCACTTGATGATCTAATCCAGAACAATTATATTGCATAAAGTGTAGTAGAGGTTTCATTTGAACAACATTCATTGTCCGATTCTAAAGATGAGACTGCTTTGAATGATCTTTCTTCATGTCATACCATTGATGGCTCCTCTTTGTCACAATATAATTCTTCTAATCTAATCACATTTGAAGAATATGAGAGCTTGGTATTCCACCTTGTTGAACATAATGGTCCCTAAAAAAATTTGATTTCATGTCCTTCTGTGAATTCACAACCCAGCCATCCCAAAGTGAAAAAGGACACATTCAATGTCTATCAAATCACACCTTTTGAGGATGAAGAGGACATTGAACTAAGAAAATTATTTACCATGATATATTTATAATTGAACCAATAAATAGTGGATTTCCACATGCAAGAGGTAATCACTTCAAATCATATTGAATCACCTCTTTCTGAAAATCTTCATGAGTCTGAATTTTTTTCTAAAATGGATACATCTGAAACATTTATAGAGTCATAGAATTAGTCAGTAATGGTGGTAGAGAACACTCATAATTTTCTAGAAACAATGGAAGAATGGGATTTCCTGTAGGATCCTAATTTTGTGGTGAAACATGTACCAACAGAGAAATATGATGAGGGCGGTATAGAAGAAAATTTTGAAAAAGATGTCATTCTTGACACAATAGAGTCATCTACTTAAATTGATCCTGTGCTACTTTCTCCACGTGTCAAGGTTAAAAACACTTCACTTGAAATACCCACATATGCTAACAATATTGTTGACCTTGGCATAATCAATGAAACCATCAAGCATAAATTGAGTTGGAAACCAGTAGATTTCCCTGTGTTAGTGGTTGGATGTGAAAATGAATTGGGATACATCGTCAACCCAGATACTATATTCAAGGATGTGATGAATATAATTCAACCACTGAAGGAGTTTGGTAAAATCATTTTCACCTGTTCACATTCAAAGTGGTAATCTTCTTGATCTTTCCACTAACGACCTTTTCACAAAATTCAATTATTCGATGAGTCTTTCTTCAGGAAAGGTATATTAATTCCCTTGTGAGTTGGAATATTTTCATTTCATTCTGCACATCCATTTTTCTAACAAGCTTCTGTTGATATTTTGTGAATATTGCAGGATAATTTCATCTTCAACGAATGGATTTCACACTTCTACTAAAAAATAAGCAGATGCATGGGTTACATTTCTATTCAATCCTGATGGAGTTTCAAAAATGCCTAGATGAAGATAAAGTAAACTTAGCACTCAATGGGAGGCAACCCATAATTTGTTTCTTTTCTTTTCACTGCATTTAATTTAATTTCATTTAGTTTTCTTTAAAAATAAAACAAAATAAAAAGGCCTGTATTTACCGTAATCTTTTTTCTCCTGGCTTTGCAGTGGATTTTAATTCATCATACATATTTTTATCATCCACATTATTTTGATTATGGTGTGACTTATATGATATGATGTGAATATGTGATGTTAATGTGTAGGTTTTATAGGTATACCATTTCTGGAGCTTCATCGGATACAAACAACCTTTCTGCGTCTATCTGCACTTATACATGGAAGTGTTTTATTTTTTCCATATTTTATGCTTTAAAAAACACCATGTAAACTAACAAAAAAACAACAAGAAAATTTTGAAAAATGAAAAAAACTAACATTCCTGTCATTGATGAACCCACATGAAAACAAAAGCATTTTTTCCATAACATAATCGAGAACATACCACTTGTGTCCCTAGGCAGTTTGAGCATCTTATTCTTGTTTGGAATTCTTTGATCCTTGATCTCATGACTTCGATTATTGTTGATATTATTTCATGCTTTGAAAATGTTTTAAAAAAACTTGTATATTTTTTAGACACTTATTTTCACTCATGCTCATTTTTGCTGTCCAACATTATATTTCCATACCCATGATGAATTTGGACCATTTTACATCATCTAATGTTTCTCTTTTTCTTGAGAGAATCTTGACCATGTTTTGTCTTCTAGAACTTGCCATGTTTTTCCATCAAAGCGATATTAATTTTGAAAGTTGCACTAAAATGAATGAGTCATCTGTTTGATTCTTTAGCCCCTTTGACCCACTGATCCACCCATACATTTTCTCCATTTTATATCCATTCTAATACATTAATAATCCTATTATTATGATCCCATATCCAATAACCTTCCCTACTCATTTCTTGAATATTTACATGATAATTTTCAATCAAGTGTGGAGGAGAGATTTACTCACGGAGATGGTTGTTTGATAGGCAGTGAGTCATTTGATGCACATGTATTGAAATTATATCCTCCTGATCATATGAGTTATATTTCATAGTATACACATTCATTACATGTATTTTGAGTTGGGAATATAGAATCTTTTTGGTTCTAATAATGATTACATTGGTGGTCATTATGCGGTGACCCTCGCTTTTAGAGATATATATAAAAGTGATGATCCATTACTCCAGGAGATAGAGAGTTTTATATATGAAATACTTTCACTGAGATTTTACAGTGTATGCGCTACTTGTACCATTCTTTTGTATTTTTGTCTAACACTTATTTCATGGGGTTTTGGAATTGATACTCACTAGTTTTTCCTGCCCATCTTATTTGAGTGAGTTGTATCTAAAAAAAAGAAAAAAAGAGTGAAACATTGGATTATCATATGATTTGGGACAATAAATGTTTAAGTATAGGAGAGCGATAGTTTGAGGGAGATATTTGGATTAACATTTATCATGCATTTATTTCAAGATTCAACCCTCCTTTTTGCCAAAAAAAAAACTGTCAATTTTTTTACCCACCGTCCTGCAACCTTAGAGACATTTGAACCTCATGTAAATACCTTGAGATTGGTTTATTATTTTTTATTTCCACTAGTGGAGATGTGAAATTCATGGAAAGCCTATGGTAAGAATGAATGTGTATGGGAATTGAACATAGATTTGATCAAATATTTTGAGAGATGAGAGTGATGGAGAGGTAAGTCACATGATACATGAGTGTGCGTACTTGTTTTTGGAAAGAATGCGAGTGAAAGAAAAATAGTTTTTTAGAATTGGAGTTTTAAATGAAGCATGATATTTTGTGGGTAAAAAGAGATTGAAAAATTTTGAACTTGAAATTTTGATGTTTTGATTTGTCTATGGGCCCACTTGTATTTTATTTTTGATTTTTTTTCCTAGGAGTGAAAAAGTTTAAGTGTGGGGGATTTGATGTATATGGATTTGACTAACATTTTTATAATTTTTTAATTTAGTTTTAATTAATTTTCTAACTACTTCTTGTTCTTTTAGTTTTTTTTGTAGTTTTTAATATTTTAGTTGTTTTTATAGTTTTTAGTTAATTTTATATTAATATTATTTATTTATTTTCATTTTTTAGTTTTTATTAATTTTTACTTTATTAACGTTTCATATTTTATTTTTTAGTTTAATTAATATTAGTTATTGTTATTATTATTAGTTTATTAATTTAACTTATAAATATAATATATATATTTATACAATTTTACTTATTATTATTATTACTTCTATTCTTATTACTATTATTATTATTATTTAACTTAATTAGATAATTAGTTTTTTTTAATTTGAATTTAACCTTCTTTTTTGTTAAACTCCTCCTACCCCCTTGACCCCCTCCCCTCCCCTCCCTATTTACCCGCCTACCCCCACTCCCCTTAACCGACCGCCCCATCCCTCTCTCAAATCCCCACACCCCTTATTCCCTCGCCCAGCCCCCTTATCCCCGCTGCCCACCCACTCGCCCTCCTACCCCACACACCCGATACCCCCCCTTATCTCCCCCAGCCCCCTATTTCCCCTCTCTCAATCCCTAACCCCACACCCCATATTCCCTCTCCCCACCTCCACTCACGCTCCCCACTCACCCACCACCCTCCATTACTCCCCTGGACCCGCCGCCCCCCTCTCACTCGCTATCCCATCTACCCCCACGCCACAACACCCTCCCCCATTCCCCTTCCCTTAGTACCCCGACCCACTTACCACTTCAGTGGACATCAAGCAGCGGAAACCCTTTCCCCTCAATTCCAAGAATACATTGGTGATTCAGGCACGTTATCGACTTTTGAAGAGATTTTCTTGGGATTCCGGAGATTGGCGCTCCACGGAAAGAGAGAGCACACATACATATCATACAAAATAAACCAAAAGAGTCCCAATGTGGTAAGTCAACCAATATATTATAACCAAGAAAAATAAACTAAAGTACTGCAACAATAATCTGAAGTCTTTCCTGGATTTTCCTCTGTTCTCCAAGATCTGCCTACTCAGCTCTCCAACACAGGGCCCTTTCCCTTAGCTAGATCTTTGACTATGAAATTCTCACATGCATTGAGATACCTATGCAGGGTGTGAGTATAAACCCAGTAGAACACCACCAATGCAACCTTAACATAAGTATACAATATATATAAAAGTGTATTCCATGATAAGAAGGTAAAATCATAAATAAAAAATCAAATTCAGAGTCATCATGCACTAACCCAACTTTAATGAGCCCTGAATCTACCCACTTTGGCACTATACTGGAAGGAAGGTCAAAATTTACTATTTCATGACTTAGATCATGCCATGTGATCCACACGTTGGATCAAAAAACTCAACCAACTATCCTGTATCCATGTTTCAACTTTAAAGAACAATTCCATGCCTTTCTTCAAGGTCAAGTCATGGTGTCCACATGTTGAACCAATTCACGACTCTAGGGAAAGACACACTACCACATGTTGACCCAATATATAGCTTTGGGTAAAGCTATATTCACACATGTTAACCCAATATCTGGCTCTGGGGAAAGCCACACTATCATAATTCATCCATGAAGGTGAAATAATAACCTTATAATCACAACAGTGGAAATCCCCCTCTAAGGTACTAACTGGTCGAGCTAGACCAACCTAGTACCTTGAAACTAAATACAAATAAACCATACATGCATCCAGACACAAGATACAATATAAAAAATAATAAGCATGTCATATCAAGTAAGGTCTCATAGGCTACATAAGCACCCACATGCATATCACATCAATCAAGGGTCTCATAGGCTAACCACCCACCTATATACATATCACATCAAAAAAGGGTCTCAAAGGATACACACAAACCCACATGTATATCATACATACAAATTTATACAAAGGCCCCTAATGTAAAGGACTTTCCACCTCAAGAGTTTCAATGTCCAAAGTCACGAATCATCACTTGGATCAATCTCACAGAAGTAATTCCCTATAAACAATCCCAATTCATTACATCCAATATTCTATAATCAAGATTCAATAATAAGAACATGACACAGGCTTAGGTATAGATTAACTTACCTAATGAGATCCACCACCAATAGTAGATCTAGATCCGTTCAAGGGAAGAATGAAAATTCTCTATATCTAACATCTATCCTTTAAAAAAAAAATTATCCATTATATCATAATGGGATCCATAGATCTAGACAACATAACTTAGGTACATGATCTATCTCAAGAGAAGAAGAGGATTCAGGCTAAAATGAATGAAACTCACCATTTGGGAGCCAACAGATTGATCCAAGATTGAAACACTAAAGAGAGGGGAATTAGAGATCCAAATATATGTGAAGAGAGATCATAGGGTCATTATGGTTTATTGAGGGTCTAACCTAGGGAGGAGAATATCAAAAAGGCACATTAGATCAAGTTTATGGAAACACCTTTAATGATAGAGCTGTCTGGGCACCATCGTCTAGCTTGTAGCTTCGACTAGAATACTGAGATATTTTCATATTTACTATCTAGATGATGGATTTTTATTGTATATTTGGTGTATTTTTACTGATTAGTTGATGGAACCTAAGTTCTTCATAGGCTACTGCCACCTCCATTGGATAACCAGTGGCACACCAGTAACTCCAAGCAGCTGGTTGGTATCCCCAAATCCTTCGCTTATAATTAATGATCCCTAAACAACTCTATCATTCCACAAAAACACAAAAAAGATATTTAGAAACTCAAATTAACATACCTTGTAATTTAGAGGATGTTACATAGGCACTGTAGTAGTGCAGGTACTGCAGCGGGGTACTGTAGTAGTAGTACTATTCATCCTAGATGGGATTTTGAAAAAAATGATTCTATGGGCCACAGAGTCTCTAGATAATCCATAAAAGGCCTCTAGTCCATTGGGACTCTGATCCATCATTAGTGGGTGGTAAACGACATAAGCGAGACTAGATGAATGGCTTGACACAACAGGAAGGCGGTGCAACACGGTGACATGCAAGTGCCACTAGGTGGGTGACCTTGGAAGAGAGATGATCACACCAATTCCTATCAAACAACCATTACTATCCACATATTTATGATTTAGGATATATTGTTTCCTTTCCATGTGATTATAAACACAATGGGATTAGGCATATGGTACAACACAACAGGCAAGTGATGCTACGGGGTGCCACATAGGGATCGCCGAATGGGCAGCTTAAAAGAGAGATAAGTGTGATAAAACCTATCATTTGGCCCTCTTCTATAACAGATAACTGATATGGTATGGAAGGGTTCCTTACCATGGTTCATTAAAGGCCAACATGAAGCAATGATTCTTAGCAGCGGGAGGGGGACATAACTTTTAGACTGGTAACACAGTATGATGACTACTAATGGGGGGTGGGGAAAGACATATGACTAGTGACATGACATGATGTAGGCTACTCATTTGGGTTGAAACTATGTATTTTTACTTCCAGTCACTGGGCCTTTGGTCCACCCATGTTCTAAGGAATTTGTGCCTCTGGGTCTTCAGAACATGTATTATAATAAAATAGGTCCATTGGGTACTTTTTATTCCTTATAGAGAGGGATGAGTCCTAAACTATATGGGTGCCTAAGTGTGTATTGTTTAGTTTCTTATTATCCCCTCTATCTATAATAAACAAATTAATAAATATAAATATCACAAATGATACATTTACAATTATTTAAACAATGCACACAATTATCTTAATTAACTATGTTACATTTAATTACTAATAATGAGATGAATCAATTAAATTTATGATATTTAATTAAGTGAATCCATGTGAGGATATCAACGATATAAATATTCCTTAAAGTCCATGAATCATATTTTATGGTTCAGATGAATCGGTGATGGAAATATGCCTTAAATATTTATATCTAGGGAAATATAAGATATCATATCATTATCTTATGTTATATTGCACAATATGATACAATATAATCAAGGATTATGATATATGTTAATTATATAACATGATTAATATGATTTTTTATATTACAATATAACATATTGACCTTGATCTTCCTCCATGTAAGATATCATTATTCTTGGTTAATCATCATTAGATAATGTATTTAAGGATTACTGAAATGTTAATATAAATTTTTTAAGTGTTAAATGATTCATGGGTATTATTAAGCCATAAATTACAAATGTTGAAATGTATTCATTCATGGTTGATATTTATGAAACATCTCATGAATGGTTAGTTTCCTTAGGAGCCTATTCAAGGAGGTTTTTATTATAAATGTACTAAAATATGGATATCCTAGATATCCCATAAACACTAGCCAATGATATGGGCTTGGAAATAATTTTACCATAACATAAAACTATGACAGATAATCAATATCTCTTATCCAATACCACATATTCCACATAGTTTCCTTTAATTATGAATCAAAAATTTAATCCATTTATGGCTATACAAACATATAATAATCATTGATCCCCCTTTTAGAGGTATGTGATAATCAATATCCATAAATAAATATGTATTCCTCCTTGTTCAGAAATTATATTAATAAAGAAGGTGTTATATAAGGGCCCAGTTTTTTTGAATCTCTCCCATTATGTTTTATGGGATTTGGAGGTGATGAGAGGGATTTTGGAGGTGTTTTGTGGGATAATGATATATTTTTTTCCCTCTATATCTCCACCATGCCATGGTGTTTTGTACGTAAGTGGATATGGTTAGGCCTTCTTTGGAGTTACAAGTCTGATATGATGTTGTTTTGGAGTTTTTGAAATAAAAATCACCTGTTTTAGTTCTTGGTGAACCATGGGGTTTGAAAGGCCCATGGTATAGAGTGTAGTGCATGGAGTATTCCCCAATGTAAAATAGGGAAGGGCTCTACACCTGTAGTGGGGGGCGTGATGACATGAGGAGTATGGTGATTTCACTTTTTGGAATGTGGAGAACCATGACCATGGGTGAAATCATTTTCATGGGTGTGGGAATGGTATCATGAATTTAGGGAGAGGCCAAGCTATTTGAGGAGGAAGGGAAATAGTGAGCAGGGTCTCTCCACACTATGGTCTTGGGCATGGCAAGCTAAAATGATGAGGGAAATTCCTTTGCACAATGGTGGTAATTTGAGGGTTGAAACTATTCCTTCCATGCCATGGTTCATGTTGTGGTGCTAGTAAAAATTGTTTAAAGTTGTTTTTGTAAAGAGCATGAAGTTTGAGGGGATATGACCATTTCAAAAGGCTGAAAAATCAGATCTCATTTTTACCGAGGAACCACGACCATGGTTGAAGTCACCACATTATGGTGGAGGTAAGTTGGTATATCTCTATAAATTGGATTATGAGTCTTCCTTAGTTTGAATTTTTATTTTCTCTCATTGAACCCTAGTCAACCCCATGCACTCTTAGTGTTCCTCAAGTATTTCTTTTGAGGGATTATGCCTCTTGTCTCATTGGTGTGATTCCCTCAAAATTATAATATGTGTTAAGGTTTAATTATTGTATTATTTTTTTTCTATAATGTTGATTTTGAATTGTTGTGCTCAAAGGAATGGCCTAGGGTTGGTTTTAGAGGAGAAAGAGGGAAGTTGAACTGATTTTTTAGATAGAACTGGATTCCATGGCATGGTGAATATTCTGCACCATGGAGGGTGTGAATGTGGTTTGGTTGGGATACTATAGCATGGTACTCAATTTTTATGGTTCTTATTATTTTTTCATACCTACAACATAGAGATTTAGCTGTAGTGTGAAGGCTTGGAAGGTGGAGTTTGGGTAGTTATTCTAAATTTGGTGTCATTGCATTGTGGAGGGTGGTTACAACATAGTGTTCTTGTGAGGGATTTGCAGCTATGGTGTAGTGATGACCATTGTACCGTAGTACCTTTCTATGATTTATTGGATCCCACCATTGACTATGACATGGATTCCATACATTTTTTTGACTAGGAACCATTGTGGCGTATCCATCTCCTTTGTGTCGTGGTTTTTTTTCTGATTTGGGACCTGCTATGGAGTGGACCTATGTACTACACCATAATGACTATTTTACTAGATTTCCTATAAACTCCTGATGCCCCTCGAACCCTACCATTTCCTGATATTTCCTCTCAAACTTTGGGTGAGTCTAAAAAACCTTCAAGATAACTTATATTCCCCAAACTCTTGGCTCCATCTTTAACATAGGGGGATCAACTCTTGGAGATTCTATGTGAGTTTTTACCCCATTCTATTTTGGTTTCCCTCCCTTATTCTTGATTTTTCTCTCTATCCTTCACCTGAAAAGAGGTTTCTGTCATGGAATATGGATAAAATCTATGGTTTATGGAGATAGGCCGATGAAGGGAAATGTGTTCTAGGTTGAATAAATATCCTTGGTGAAATATTGACCCACTGAACACCTTTTCTTCTAGATTCTTCACTAACTTGAGAACCATTTATTCCAGTGGTTATTTCCATGGAATTATCTTGTGAGGCTCATTTTGAGTGGTGATTCTTGGATTTTGGGTTCCATCACTCTTAAGGTAGGAATTTACTTACCATATAGATGTCTTGTATAAAGTTTTTTCCTTTATATTGATTTCATGTGTGTGTGTGTATAGCCCGTGAGACCCATGTTTGATATTGATCACATGTGTGTGCATGTGTATCCCATAATACCTATGATCGATAACGATAACATGTGTGTGTGTAAGCAATGAGACTCATTCATGATATTATATGTTTGTTTCTATATGTTCTACACATATTGTGTGTGAATATATGGACTATGGAGGTTTTGATTCTAGTTTCAAGTGACAGGTGAACCATCATAGATTGGTTAGCTCTTAGAGGTAGAACATGTGCAACATGTGGAAAATGAAGATGATGGACCATGACACAGGGAATGGGTGTGATGGCCTCGAGACTTGACCTTGGCAGTGGCGAGATGCAATGACCTTGTGGCTCGACCCAAGGCAGATATGGGGTAAAATGGACTTGAGGCGTGGACCATGATAGAGACAGGGCTTGAGAGCCTTGTGGCATGACTAAAGACTTATTGTCCATGTGGATACGTAGGGATATATATGGTTTCCTTGTGCCCGAACCATTATATTATGACCGTTCTTCTTACATGGAGCCAAATCACGTATGGCCAAGGTTAGTACACAATTTCTTGACACATTATTTATTGTTTCTTACTTACAAATTTACTTATTTCCATGGTAAAAACCTCTTATGAATGTGAAATTATGTTAACGACACATTGATTCTATTATTATAGGTTTATACTCACACCTTGCATGAGAATATCGATGCACGTGTAGACTTCATGACCAGGGATCCGGGGAAGTGAAAGGGCCCAACGACATGGAGCTGAGGAGGTGGAGCATGGTGTTTAGAGGTGGTATCAAGATAAACTCCAGAGTGATGTCACAATATATTTATTTATTTTTCTATTTATTTTCTTATACTTTGGTTTAACTTGACACATTGTGGTCCTTGGTTATTACTTGTGTGACTCTGTGATACCTAACATGTCATCTATTATATCATTGTTGTTATTTAGTTCCATTATTCCTTGTTGATCTATTACTCTTTTTTTGATGTGACTCTAATGTATGTATTGATACTAATGAAATAACTCAGTTTTTTTCATGTGATACTTTTTAATATTTCTAGGAATATTTTCAGGGCCAGGTGCTAAGTTTATGTGATATTTCTGGGCCTAGAGAGCCTCAATGTGATGATATAAAAAATATGAAAAATATTTTATCTTGTGTGTGAAGTTATTTTGTAAAAGTGTAATAACTCTTGATTGAAGTCTTAGATCATAAATCTAAGACCAATATTGAGTTCAGAACATGGTGTTTTCCCTAGCAGCGACATAAAGTTTGTTTGTGTCAGGAGATTGATTGTGTTGGTGGGGTGTTAAATGGAGAGTTATTAATTTAATGAAACTAAATTAATAACCCTCCCCTATTTGAGTCTCATGCATGACAATAGAGGAGGATCCCCTTGCATGATGGATGAAATGAGGCTAGAATGAAGAGAGGAGGTTCTACCAATTCCTATTTTTGACACCGATCATCATCGGATCAAGCTACAATGGATCACAAGCATCATTTTGGACTTGAAACTTTTCCGTTTCACCATGAGGTAGGAAAGTTTATGGGTTTTATGTCACAATCCCCTCTGATGCATTGTTTTAAGATTTTAGATCCCTATTATGACTACTAGTGATCCCCTAGGGTCAGATCTGTGGGTTTTAATAGGAACCAGGTATTTTCAGGTAGATAATAGGGAATTTCCATTAGGAATTCCCAATCACATGATGTGTAGTGAAGGAGCACACACAATGTGTTATTCCCATTCGAGGAAGATGATATTTGAGGACTATATGCCATGTATTAGGGGTACACACCATGTAGTGATCCTAAGTCATGTGGATGAGGGATATGGCCATGGTAGATGTGTCAAGGGACATGGAAATGTGGTCATACATGACTAGGTACAAGGGAATGGGGTATTGGAAATGGGAACGGGTTGAGGATATGGCCAAGTGGATGATTAGCTGAGACATGATGTGTACCTAGGGTACACGCCGTGTGGGGTGACATGGCTAGACATCCTTATATGGGAGAGGAAACACTTAGGAGATTGGATAGCATCACATGTTGTGTGACATGGGGTATAGGTCATGTATATGCCTAAAAATATTCCAAGTCTTAATAGGGGACACGACCTATGGTTGGTGCTTAGAGACATGTCATGTACAATGGGTACATGTTGTGTACTCCCCTTGGAGACTTATCCATCATGAATATCTATCTTTAAAACTTGGATAGAGGTATGTGAGTAGCCTATATTGAGTATTTTTTCACATTGGACGTAATGGTAGCCATGATTTTGGCATTAGAGATGTGACATGATGCGAAGTTAACAAGCCAGTTGTTAGCGATGTATAGACCAATATCAGTTGAGTGGTTTCCCTTGGTTTATTACTGTGAGGTTACAATTTTTCATTTAATCCTTAGCACAAGATTGTGATCCCATCAACATGATGAGTTCATATAGATCTTTTTATCCCTCTGGGAGGTTGGGACAAGATCCTCTATTAACTTCCCCAGGTGGGGTTTGTGGTATCTTCATGACCTTCATACATGGGTTACAATCCCCTATCTAGAAGGATAGTTTAGTAGGGGTTGTGGAATCATTGTGTATACAATCGCCTACTCAGTGGTTGTTTACAGTAGGTTTTTTAGTATCATTGAGAGTACGATCCCCTACTTGGTGGTTGGTTTCATTAGGGTTCGTAGTATCGTCAATAGTATGATCCCCTACTTGGTTGATGAATCCAAATTTGGGTTTGTGGCATCACCCAACAATCCTATACATGATCCCCTATCTATGTATCATGGATTTGAGACTTGGTAGGGTTTATGGAATCCACCAATGGTCTTAGGTGTGATCCCATATCTGAGCGATATTATCTTTAGAGTGAATATTGGGTTTGTGGTGTCCCCCAGTAGTCCTAAGTGCGATACCCTATCTATGAGATGATATATTTAGTGTTTCTAGTAGGGTTCAAGGATTCCACCCATATGGGATTGGTGTGATCCCCTATTTGAGTATCAAGATACGCTAAGTGACAATGTGAATTTCTTCACATAAAGACTCCATGAGCATGTTCTCATGGGTGTATTCCATCTATGATGGTGGGGATGCACCATTGACCTAGTGATACACAATGGAGTGTGTTCACTTAGATGGGTGACATCAAGAATGAAAGATATATTACTGATGGAGTGGTATCTCTTGGACGATTCACCAGGGGTGGTAGGGGTGTTACCGATGAGTGATATCTCTCGAGTGAGTACCATTTAGGATGGTAGGGATCATGGAGTGAGTTATTCTAGACAATCATGACCTTAGATCCTCGAGATAAATCCTATGGATGGTAGTGAGGTTGATACCTCATGGGAATTAGAGTCTAAGATGATTATATCTGGGTGATTAGGGGTTTCCTTATGCTGATGTCACATATCATGATGGACACACCATGTGGAGATGAGATGACTAGTCATGTATAGCCAAGGAGTGGTCGAGATGGAGTTTCTTATCTCTCACTTGGGTTACCTTTGGCATGGGTTGATAGGACTATTTCCTTTCATTTTTCCCTTTTATTTTGAGTTTTTAGGATGCCTACTGAGTATTGTTATACTCTTTCTTGTATGGGATTTTTCCTCACATGTCATGTCTTGTGCAGATGACATGCCTTTCGATAGAGTCCTAGGAGGATTTAGAGTAGGTGGAGTACAATGATATAAATAGATATATGTGTTTACCAGTGCTTAATAGAGGTATGTTTTGGTGGTTTCATTTGATAGTAGTCTCCTCCTCAGTAGGTTAGACTTTTTTACAGTTTTGGCGAGCTTGTATTTTTCCCTTTTTATGATTTCAATAATTTTGTTGTACTCTGATTGTGGGATATATGTATCCATTCATTTTTGGTTCTAGTTATTATTATATAAAAACCTTTTCATGGATATGTATGTGGGTGCATGTGTATAGTTACCATAGGATAAGGCCTCCCATTTTTGTGATATACCTACTCGACACTGGTCATTGGCCCTCGGACTATTGAAAGCGGGCTTGGGGTAGTTGTGGCTTGGGACCTGGTGGGTCAAGCCATGACAGAGTGGTACCAGAGTGGGTTCTATATTGAAACCATTGTGTATAGGTTTCCTAGTTGTGATCTTGATTTGAGATTTATAGTGATAATGTTAAAGTGTCTCAAGTTCGACTTTCATGAAATGGAATCTAGTTTTGGTACAATAACCAACGTATCCATTCACCATGACTCTAATAACCTTCTTGTTGACTCAAAACATCGAGGCACTGGTTGTGGGAAAATTTTGGTACATGCACCATATATGACTGGGTTGTGGGTTCCATGTCTTTCTTGAGACAACTTCATAGATATACTCATTGACCATGGAACATCTTGATTTTATTTAAGGATGCCACCACCATGATAGCCGGATAGGGTTCCATGGTGGTATTGTGATAATGATCCTCCTAGTGACGAGGCTTCAGTGTAGGGAACTTAAAGTTACAAAGGATCAAATAACAACTGATAAGGGGGTTTTGAATCAGTTGTTCAATTTTTATAAGTTTCAATACTTTTAAAAACTCAACCCCTACAATATGTTAAAGCTTATATCCTTATCATCTTTTAGTAAATACTCATTCATTAAAAAGTAGGAAAGCAAGTAATGCTCATGAGATTTAAAAGGTTCAACCTCAGTGTGAAAACCTACATCCTTGCCATATCTACTCTTGTGGGTCTATGGAAATTCACTATTATGAATAAGTGAATACAACTTGTGCCAACTCCTATTAGAAAGATTTTATCTCCTTATAGGAATGATTATAATGACTCTCATCATTTTAAATTTTTTTTATAAATAATTAATACTCAAAAAAGAATAAATATTTTTTCAAAACTACTCCACAAAAGTTCTTGGGTATGATGAATCCGAGTCTGAGGGCCTTTAGTCTGATGAAAACAATTTCATTGACTCATCCCAATTGACTCAATATGATTATACCTTTCTCAATCTACACTTCTCAAACTCTACTCAATTTCTCAGTACGATCTTCCTTAGTCCGATCTTTGCAGTCTGGTAAATAAAACTTCTAGGTGTCCAACCTTATTTTGAGATCTCAGTCTGGAAAGAAAAATTAGAAAGAAATATGCAGTGCTCTGCCTTTTCCACACATAAAAAATAATAAAAGTAAGAATTTACTCTGATTATATTTATAGGAAACTCATAATAGAAAAGGCAGGAAACTAAAAAACTTTTCCCACTTACTCAAATTTCAAATCTTTGAAAATAACTCACATTTAAACTTAAACTCTGACTGATTCAAACCTTATCAAGATTTCTCCAAAACCAATCTTCTCGCACATACTAACTTTTCTTAAATCCGATGCAACTTACTCAAATTTAATTTGATTAAATTCATCAACTTAAATATGATTAAATTTCTCATCTTCAATCTTATTAACTTCCTCAACTTTATTATGATGAAACTTTCTCAGCACATTATGATTTGACTATCTTACACTGCTCATTACAATCTGACTATATTTCATTGATCATTATGATCTAACTATCTTGAATTATAATTATGATCTAAATATATTTCATTGTTAATTATGATTTGACTATCCTCTTTAGAGTTAGTCCAATTGAATTTCCTTCTCAGAGTCAATCTGATCATATTTCCATCTTAGAGTCAGTCCAATGATATTTCCTTCTCAGAGTCAGTCCAATGGAATCCTCATAATAATGGAATTATCATTACGATGAAATTATAATTATGATGGAATTATAATTATGATGTTATTTATCTAATGATAAAACCACTCAACAACTTAGAAAATTTTTCAAACTTCATTAGCTTCACACATTCTAACTTCTGACAACTTTTGTGTTCGGTACTTCTGGATATGATCTTTTGTGTTTGGATTTTTGGAACCGATAAAAACTTTATGATTCCTTAGTTTATTCAAAATATTTTATCATGATAATGTTTCATGATTTATGAGAAATCCATGACTAGTAAATCATCATCCAACTTGTCGTTAAAAAGTAAATAACTTTCTAACTTCTAACATCAGCGTCTTCATTCAACTTCTTCAAAAACATTCTGACTTTATAACTTAGCAACTTAATTTTTTCTCTAATCATGGTAAAGGAATACTTCTAGTAATCAATAATTCCTTACTCTAATTCTTTTGGATCCGATGATCTGAATATGATGGTGTGTTCGATCAACTACTCTATAGAAATTCCAGCTTGCATCTTCCTTACACCTTCTGCATCTGGAAAAAAACTTCTAGGATTCTTACAAAAAAACTCATTCTGATGTACCGGGTCCAATCCTGAAGAAAAAAAACATTATTTTACAAGAAAAGGTTAGTTTTCAATAAATAAAAATATTTTGTTAAAAAAATCATCACAAAGGTTCTTCAATACCCCCCTTTGGATTTGTTGACAACACTTGTTAACAACCTTTTCAATTCTCATAAAATTTTCACAACTCAAATTTTGTAAATAACTCATTTTTTTTACTTTTACCAAAACATAGACTTTCTCAAAAGAGTTTTTCCTTACACCACACTACTGGATAAAGTAATGTTCTTGAATGAATTCTATCTCTCAATGACAAGAACTTTTTTGGCCATGTTAAGATAAACTCCCCTCACTTTTATCTTTTCTCAATTTTTTCTCACTTTTATTTTCCTCTCCCCCATTTTATGATAACAAAAACTTCAGATTAATTTAAGAAATATAAGCAAAAAAATTTAAGAAATTTTCTACTTTATCACCCCATTTTTAACATAATACAAAGCATGGTGGGTGGGGGGGTACTTTCTTATATGGTTTTGGAAGTCATGATAGGAGGCTGAACATGAAGTTGCAACCTCAATTCCACAAATATCTCTTTCGGAATAACTTTTGTGAAGATATCATCAATTTGATACTTTTTTTATATATTCTAGTATGACATCTCCAACAACAACTTTATATTTTATAAAGTGAAAATTTATATCAATGTGCTTTGATATTTAATATTGGACAAGATTTTTAGAAAGATCAATTGCACTCTGATCATCAAAAAGTATCTTCAATAGTTTATAAACTTTCACTTTCAAGTATTCCACCAAAAATTTCATCTACAACATTTGAGTACAATCCTGAGTAGCTACAATATATTTTGATTATTCTATGATCAAAGTTAATAAACTTTGTGTATTACTATACCAACTTACACAACATTCTCCCAATAAAAATTTTCATCTTGAGGTTGATTTTTTTATCATTATAATATCTAGCCCAATTGGCATCAGTATAACCTTGAAACTTCATTTCATAATTTCTTTTTTTATAAAAATACATGTTAATTTGTTTCTTTGACATATCTTATAATTCTCTTTACTACCAACATATGTTATTCTTTTGGATTATTTTGATACCTAGCACAAAAATTTATAGAATAAAAAATATCAGGCCTTAAGGCTGTAAGGTAAAGTTGAATTCCTATCAACTTACGAAAGCCTCTCTGATTCACATTTTTTCTAGACTCATCTATACGCAAATTTTTTCTCATAGATATATAATTAGAAACTTCTTTGGATTATTCCATCCCAAACTTCTTGAAAATTCTTTGGAATGCATTTCTTAAGATAAGAAAATTTACTTTTATTTTTGTTGAACTTGTAAGACAGGGAAGAAAGTTAATTATCCCAACATTATTATTTCAAAATTATTCTTTATTTCCTCAAAAAAATCTTTAAAAACTTTTTCTTCATCCATGAAAAAAATTATATCACCCATATAAACAATTATAATTATATTTCTAGAGTCAACATCTTTCACATATAAGTTGCTATCAACCTTTCCTTTAGAATAATTCAACATCCTCAAAAAACTATCATATTTTGAATACCAAGAACATGGGTCTTATTTCAACCCATACAAGGCTTTATTCATCTACAAAACTTTTTTTTTCATCATTATCAATTTGAAAACCACATGGTTGTTCAATTTACACTTACTCCTAAACCTCACCATTTAAGAAAGATGACTTTACATACATCTAATGAATTTTGTAATTTTTATGTGAAACCATTGATAGAAACATTCTTATAGTTTCTAATCTTGAAACTGGGGAAAAATATTCTTCAAAATCTACACCTTCCACCTATGCACAAAATTTACAAAAAATTCTTACTTTGTATCTTGAAACTTCTCTATGATCATTCATTTTGTTTATGTAAAACCACTTTGTTCTGATAAAATTTTTATTTGATAGCTGTGGAACAAGTTCCCATGTTTTATTTTTATCAATCTAATAAAACTCTTCATTAATAAAATACACTAATTATTTATGTTGAATAGCTTATAAAACCAATTTTGGTTCAACTTTTGAGATAATTGAAGTCTGATTTTATATTCCCAACTTTTTTCTGGTTTGAACCAGAGCCTTATAATTTCCAATAATGTTTTTAGACTCAATTTTTTTTTGTAATATATGAAATTTAAAAGTTTCTCTTCTATATTAACTTTCCCCATCACATGATTCTCCTGAATCTTGGTAAGGATGTGTTGAATTACTTTCACTGTTATTGGAAATCTTTAGTTTATCCTACTCAACATTCTCAAAAATTTTTTTTAAGGAATTTTTATTTTCAATTACTTTTACATCATATGAGTCCACCAAAATTTGTAATCATTTGTTCCAATATTTGTAAATTCTTTCATTGGGTGAATAACCCCTAAAAGTTCTTTCACCATCTTTCTCATCAAACTTTCCCATATTTGGATTTTTGATTTTAAGTAAACATGGACTTACAAAAACATTGAAGAACTTCAATGAATGTTTTTTGTTATACCACATTTCATAATAAGTCATGTTAGTTTTTGGTATTAGCAAGCATATGTTTTTAAAATGTACAATAGTACTAATATCTTCTCTCCAATAGAACTTTGAAATTTTGTATTCTAATAACATATTTATTCCCATTTCCACCAAAATTCTATTATTATTTTTTCTACCACTCCATTTTGTTGTGGACTATAGGGATCATTATATTGACATTTGATACCATGATTTCTCAGATAATATTCAAAAGTATTTCTTTTGAATTAAGTTTTGTTATCTGTTATCAAATTCTTTATATAAACCCCCATTTCTTTCTCAACTTATTTTTTAAAAAACTTGAACATTTACATAGCCTAGGACTTATGTTTCCTAAACATGATGTTTTTAATAAGAGTGTAATCATCAATAAAAATGATAAAGTATAAATCTCCTTTTTTTGATTGATGTATCATCATCCCACATAAATGAGAATGGATAATTTCAAGAGGTCTGGTAGACTGAATCTTAACTCTTTTATGACTTTTATTAGTCATATTACCTTTATTAAAAGTTACACAAACATATTTGTAAAGACCCGTAAAAATTCAATGGAAATTTTTTCTTAATTTTCTTTGGGATTTTAAAAAAACGCGGTTTCTGACGTTACTTGATTCCGAGGCCCGGTGTGCCCGGAATTTCTATCCGAAGTTTAGCTCGGGTACGTTCAGTGAACGAATGAGTGGGGTTTTTTTCTAACTTTTGAACCGGTGCTCGGAATCGAATTCCAAGGGCACCAATGAATTCGTAGCACCGATATTTTCTTAGGAATACCTTTTCCGGAGTTGCGTTTTCACGGGAGGAGTTGTTAAAAAATTGTGGAAGATAAAATAAAAATTGAGTTACAATTTTTATTTCTTTTAAGTGGTTTATCCATTGAGTGGAAGTTGGGGTAACCACCCAACTTCCCATGGGAGGTTATGAGAGTGGTGGGGCCCACAGGAACCCCACCCCTTCATCTTACCTAACCTTTCATAACCCTCCATTTATTAAGTCAAGTTGAGTTAATTAATAGAGGGAATTAATTAAACTTTTGAAATTCAAATGCTTAAGTTATGTTAATAAAATAAGTGATGAACTTATTTTATTTTGGTTGGAATCTTGTTGTGTGAGTCTTCGGAGAAAAGTTGAGGAGCTTGAAGAACTTCTTCTTCTTCTTTGACGAAGAATGCGAAGAATGCGAAGAACGCCGGATTCCTCGGAGATCGACGACGCGACATCGACGAATCATTTCTCTGCGACACGACTCTCTCCTTCTGCGACGTCTTCTTCCATGACGAACCCTCGCTCAATGAATTCGACGAGGTAGGGGTTTTATCTGTTTTTTTATTCGTGAATTATTCCTTCATCTATCCTCGTTTAATTGGACCGCTTGATATCGTTTAACGGGAGGGGGCCGGACCACACAAACACGGCCGACCCTCCTCCCTTATTATTTTTTGTGTTGTTGCAGTTCGAAGGAAAGTGACGCGGTGCCGTCGCACCGCGCGGGAATGAACGACAAGGATGCGCGGCGCCGTCGCGCCGTGCATTTAAAAATCGAACCAAGCCGCGGCGCCGCGCTGGAAAAACCCGAAGACACCGCGGCCGGAGCGGGGCCGCGGCCGAGGGGCGCGACACCGTCGCGCCGCGCTGGATGAACCAAGGCTGCAGCCATAGGCCGCGGTGGAGCAGGGGAACCGGCGGCCGGTTCTGGGCCGCCGGCGTTGGAGCAGGGGGACCGGCCTTTGCCGGTCCTGTGGTGGAAACAGCCGGCCATTCGGAGCGGGCCAGACAGACAGGGAAGAGCCAGGGGTTACGACCCCCGGCTGGCCAGCATGAGCGACCCCATAATGGGGGCCGCAGTTACGAAACGGGAGGCAGGCGCCCCCCCCCCCCATCCGCTCGGCCGAACGACCGAGCCACCTGGATGGCGCCAGCGCCTAGGCCGGGCCATCGGGCCGGGCTGCGCCCAAGCGGGCCGGACCCGGACCCGGGACAGGTCGACCCGGTTCAGGCCGACCCAGAGGGTATCAGGCCGGGTCGGACCGGGTCCGAACCCTCTATTACGGGACTATCTCGGTCTGTTGCCCATAACTTGGGCTGAAGACCTCCGATCGATGCACCGTCAGTGGAGATGCGATCCTTGAAATGAGACGGTCATTCCGGTATATTACACTCAAGGTTTCGGAGTACTTTGGGTTTGTCCAGGTTGGTTCGTACACGAAACCAACCGGGCCCTCGGAGCGGAAACACTTATAACTTGAGCTCCGGACATCCGATTGACGTGCCGTCGACTTTTTTGGATTCCTCTTAGTGAGACAGACATTTTGGCTTACTCCTCTCAAGGTTTGGATGCAGTTGGAGTATGGTCGGGTTGTTTTTGACTTAAAAACCAACCGGGCCCCTGGAACAAAAAAGCCAATAACTCTCAGACCGGGCGTCCGATTGACGCGCCGTCTGCAACGTTGAGTTCCTGTTGACGATACGGAACTTTTGGATACATCAACTATGGAATATGTGTCAGTTGATGTATCATCCCCTCGGCTCGTGGAGCGGACCCTCCCGAACGAGCTTACTGTGTGCGGGAACCCTAGAGCTGACTGCGACTGCGACGACGATGACGACTGTACAGAAATCCTCCGTGGATTCGACGACGACGACTACAACACTCAGAGATCCTACGTGGATCAGTGCTGCCGATCCTGTGTGGTTCAGATCCTATGTGGGTCAGCGCTCAGCGGTCCTGTGTGGGCCAGCGCCTACAGATCCTGTGTGAGTCCGATCCTGTGTGGGTCATTGCGGGGGTTAGTTACCTATCGATCTTGTGTGGGTCATTGCGGGGGTTAGTTACCTATCGATCCTGTGTGGGTCATTGCGGGGGTTAGTTACCTATCGATCCTGTGTGGGTCATTGCGGGGGTTAGTTACCTATCGATCCTTTGTGGGTCATTGTGGGGGTTAATACCTATCGATCCTGTGTGGGTCCGACGGCTTAGACGAATCAGTGGAAATATCTGATCATCTCTATCATCTTACGAAGAAGTATACCTGTGTGAGCTGAATCTTGACTTTAAATCCTTATCTTCGATAAGTTTGACTTGATATCCTGTGTGGATTACGTTTTTCTTTCCTGTGTAGAATGGGTTGTGTTTTCCTGTGTGGACTGGGTTGTACTTGGTCTCGGATGTTAGAGCCGAACGAGAATTGATTACTTAGGTATATGTATGGGCATATACCTAAGAAGTGCCGGATGTTACTTCATGTTTGTATCTTTCCTTTGTGGATTATCCTTTGTGGATTATGGGAGACCTTCGGGGGTCTCGGGGTCCCTACTGAGTAGCTTATACTCACCCCTGCACGGGCTATGCCCGCACTACGTTGTGTTGGTTGCAGATGACGGACAACGCTGATCGTGGTTGAGGCTTGTGGAGCAGTCGGTACCTGGAGGTGGACCCCAGGGCGGGGCGTACTCGGAGCGGACGGCTAGACCCGAGGAGCTGTGGAGGCTATCTGTACCCACCCTTCAGGTCGGACTTCCAGTGGATGGCTCGAGGCTGCGGCTTTACTTTTCAGTTGCTGTACTCCCCTTTTCAGTTGAAACTTTACTTTCAGTTTGGGTTTGTATTCTGGCCCACTTACTTTTCCACACTCACTGTTGTACCCAGTTTTTACTTAGTGTTTACTTCTTCTTGATTTCTCTGTAGTGTTTGTTTACTTTACAAAGGCAATGCCTTCCCTTTCTACCGGGAATTACGCCTTGGTGCTAGTCGCCAGCCCCTGGCCTATGGTAGGCGGGCTTGGGGTAGTCATGGCACGGGCCCCGAGGACGGGTCGTGACAAATTGGTATCAGAGGAGTTCGGTTCTACCTCAGAACTTTGGACTCTGATCTTTATTCTATGTGAAGCAATAATGTTAAGCGTATTGAGTGTGGTTATCAGTCCAGGGAGTCCAGTGTTGGTGTGGCGGTCGACGTATCCGTACACCAAGACCCTGACTTCTGATTTCTGACTTAATGCATGAAAACATTGATTGCATGTGTGTTTAAAGTTTTCTTTGTGATTACTTTATGTCAGCGCACCAGGTATATTGTTTGACCATGGAGAACTTGTTTCTTTTTAGGTTGGCTCCACGATGGCAGCTAGCTAGGGTTCCGAGAGTTGTGCGTAACGACAGCCCACCGAGCGATGAGGCCTCGATACAGGGCCCTTTGACAGCAGAGGCACTGGCGGTACCACTACCTACCGAGCCACCGATGCTACCAGCCCCAGCCGCTGACGATGCACATCGCCTGAGTGCACTGCACGAGTTTCAGCATTAGTGACCGCCCAGGTTCCGTAGGGAGACGGACCCTAAGGATGTCGAGGATTGGCTGGAGGTAGTTGTACGAGTTTTCAGGTTAGTGAGGACACCAGTAGACCTCATGGTGATCCTCGTAGCGAGCCTCCTACACCCGGAAGCAGGAATATGGTGGAGCTTTATGCTCCAGGTGCACGAAGAGGCATCTCTTCTCTGGACGGACTTTGAGAGCCTCTTCCGCTCGGAGTTCGTCCCAGCCACCCTCCGTGCGGTGCGCATCCAGGAGCTTCTACAGCTGCTGCAGGGAAGCTTGACGGTCGCCCAGTACTCGGTGATATTTACAAATATCTCATGCTATTCGACGGACATGGTACGAGACCCATTCTTCCGGGCCCAAACCTTCGAGCAGGGATTGAGGCAGGAGATCAGGGCATCGCTGATCTCCCTCATTATTCCAACACAGGCGAGAGTACTAGAGCGATCCCTTCTCATCGAGAGCTTCCTTGCTGAGCCTACATCAGCAGCGAGACCTACCGCAGGGCGGCATGTAGTAGAGTATTCTACAGCAGGTAGTCGACAGATGAATCATGGGTCCAGGAAGACCAGACCCTCAGGCAGACGACCTCAATACACTGCCTCAGTAGTGCGGGGCACACAACATGGAGCCAGTCTTTCGAGAGGCAGACAGTGCTATGCATGCGGCGGGCAGGGCCACACGGCTCGTGACTTCCCGACCCGCCGTGCCGAGGAGCAGCAGACAGTTGAGGGGCCACCCAGGCAGAGGCAGAGGGTCAACTGTGGCGGTCCGCAGGGAGCAGGAGAATGAGGCAGAGGAGCTGGCCGAGCATCAGGTGGTGGGCGACGCTTTGAGGCTCTACCACCACCACCACTAGGAGGTCCACCCCGACCACAAGGAGCTGGCGGGCAGAGATAGGCACAACTTCAGGCAGCGGAGGCCTACAACCACGACACGCCCGAGATGATTCGAGGTACTATCTGTATCTATTACACCCTTGATGTAGTTATTATAGACACAGGAGCGAGTCATTCTTTCATAGCCGCTGCCCTTGTTCGGATCTCGGAGATTCCGACAGAGCCATTGGCTCGATCCTTACGGCTAGAGACTTCTATGGGAGAAGACTCGACGATTACGCACTGGTGCCTGCAGTGTGAGCTTACTTTAGGAGGTGAGAGCTTTGGCTGGGATCTTCTTGTAGCAGCGTCGAGGCCTTACGACGTCATCTTGGGCATGGATTGGTTATCTACATTCCATGATCAGATTGACTATATTAGGCGCAAGGTGCGATGTGTACGCACCGATGGGAGAAGGTTCACCTTCACTGGTGAGAAGGAGCCTTCGCAGCATAGGATGGACTCTCGCAGAGGAGAGGACATCCCATCACTCATCAGTTGGCTAGCCTCATCCTAGGAGTAGTTGACGTATGGAGTCCTGGTTTTCCTGTAGTGGTGGATCAGTATGCGGACATTTTTCTCGATGACGTTCCCGGACTACCTCCTCGCAGAGAGGTTGACTTTTATATTGACCTGTACCCCGAGACAACCCTGATATCCACTCCAGTGTATCGGATGACCCCCGCTGATCTTCGAGAGATACAGATACAGTTGGAGGACTTGCAGGGAAAGGGATTCATCCGACCCAGTGTTTCACCCTAGGCTTCCCCGATATTGTTCACCAAGAAGGCGGACGGGAGCTTGCGACTTTGTGTCGACTATCATCGCCTGAACCAGGTGACAGTGAAGAACAAGTATCCGCTACCGAGGATTGATGACCTCTTCGATCATCTCAAGGGAACATGGTGGTTCTTGAAGATAGACCTCAGGTCAGGCTATCATCACCTCAGAGTTCAGGACGAGGATGTGCAGAAGATGACCTTCAGATGTCGGTATGGCCACTATGAGTTCTTGGTTATTCCATTCGGCGTAACCAATGCTCCAGTAGTGTTCATGGACCTCATGAACAATATCTTTCAGTCATACCTCGATTGATTTATCGTGGTCTTCATCGACGGCATTTTGATTTACTCGACCACTAAGGAGGAGCACGCCTACCACTTACGGGTTGTACTAGACACACTCTGAGAGCACCAGCTTTATGGAAAGCTCTCGAAGTGTTAGTTCTGGATAAGCGAGGTCCACTTCTTGGGACACGTCATCTCTAAGGCAGGAGTTGCGGTGGATCCTACGAAGATCGAGGCAGTGCTAGCTTGGGAGCCACCCAGGAGCATGACGGAGGTGCGGAGTTTCTTGGGACTAGCTGGGTACTACTGGAGATTTGTGCCAGACTTCTCCAGAGTTGTGGCACCACTCTCAAATTTGAAGAAGAAGGGGAAACCCTTTGTGTGGTTAGACAGATGTCAGCAGAGCTTCCAGGAGCTGAGACAGAGATTGACCAGCACCCCTATCTTGAGGCTACCGTAGGAGGGAGTAGGGTACGTAGTCTACTGCGACGCATCAGGGGCTGGACTCAGATGTTTCCTGATGTAGGAGCGGGGAATGATCACCTATGGATCACGTCAGTTGAGGCCGCATGAGTAGAAATACTCTACCCATGACCTAGATTTAGTAGTAGTGGTCTTTGCTCTGAATACATGACGACACTATCTGATGGGCGAGCGCTTTTCAGTCTATTCTGACCATCAGAGTCTCAGGTACATCTTCTCGCATAAGGACCTGAACCTAAGACAGCGGCGATGGCTCGAGTTCCTCCAGTACTATGACTTTGAGATAGTCTATACTTTCGGAAAGGGGAACGTTGTAGCCGATGCACTCAGCAGGAGGACGGGCATTCAACTACTTGGGGAGGTGACATAGCAGCTAGCCGCTTTGCAGATATCCTTCGTGGATATAGATGGAGCAGCCTTCCTTCAGTCACTCACAGTCACTCCTCCACTACTGTAGCGGGTCAGAGAGGCACAACGTGGGGATGCTGACTGTGAGATGCGGCATGCACAGATATCCTCAGGACAGACACCTGATGGCTTCTCTTTAGGAGTAGAGCACTACGTCCTTTTCAGAGGACGTACCTTGGTACCAGTTGCTTTACGGGAAGAGGTACTGAGAGAGTTTCACACTTCCCCTTTGGCGGTACATCCTGGCGTGGCGAAGATGTACCAGGATCTCAGGCGATAGCACTGGTGGCTGGGCATGAAGAAGGCTGTGGAAGAGTTCGTTTCTCGATGCCTCACCTGCCAGCAGGTGAAGGCAGAGCACCAGGTACCAACAGGCTTGGTACAACCCTTGGAGGTCCCGGAGTAAAAGTGGGATGGGATATCTATGGACTTCGTGACTGGACTTCCATGCACTTCCATAGGTCACGAATCCATTTGGGTGATTGTCGACCGACTCACCAAGTCGGCTCACTTCTTACCCATCAGAGAGCAGGTCTCAGTGGAGAGCTTGGGACGTCTCTACGTTCAGGAGATTGTGCGGCTTCATGGTGTGCCATCATCTATCGTCTCCGATCGAGATGCTCGCTTTACTTCCCAACATTGGAAGGGGTTGTAGGAGGCATTCAGGACGCAGCTACGTCTGAGTACTGCCTTTCACCCTCAGACAGATGGTCAGACAGAGAGGACCATTCAGACTCTCGAGGACATGCTCCACGCGTGTGTCCTAGACTTTGGTCGCAGCTGGGAGGACCACCTACCCTTGGTGGAGTTCGCGTACAACAACAACTACCACTCCACCATCGGGATGGCACCATACGAGGTGTTGTACGGCCGACCTTGTAGATCTCCTCTGTGCTGGACAGACCCTCGGGAGTCAGCACTTGTGGGACCAGATATGGTCCAGGCCATGACAGAGAAGGTCCAAGTCATCCAGGAGCGGATGAGGATAGCTCAGAGCCGAAAGAAGTCTTATACTGACAAGAGGCGGAGGCCACTAGAGTTCGAGGATGGCGACCACGTCTTCTTGCGGGTCTCACCTCGACGTGGTATACAGAGATTTGGCCGAGGCGGAAAGTTGTCTCCATGCTTCATCAGACCATTCCAGGTCCTCAGCAGGATTGGCGAGGTGGCTTATCACCTGGCTCTACCACCTCAGTTGCACCGAGTGCACGACGTCTTCCACATATCTCAGCTGAGGAGATACGTACACGACCCGACACATATCATTGACCATGGGGAGCTAGACATAGATGATAAGGTGACTTTTGCGGAGGTCCCAGTGGAGATCGAGGATCGACAGGAGTGGTTCCTATGTGGATGGTCGATTCATCTAGTGCGCATCAGATGGAAGCACGGGAACCTCCAGGAGAGCACTTGGGAGCGGGAGGCTCAGATGCGTGCACAATACCCACATTTTCCCCCTAGTTTTTGATGTATCTTTACGGGGACGTAAATCCCTCAGGAGGGAGTAATGTAAAGACCTGTAAAAATTCAAGGGAAATTTTTTCTTAATTTTATTTGGGATTTTACAAGAACGCGGTTTCTGACGGTACTTGATTCCGAGGCCCGGTGTGCCCGGAATTTCTATCCGAAGTTTAGCTTGGGTACGTTCAGTGAACGAACGAGCGGGTTTTTTTTCTAACTTTTGAACCGGTGCTCAGAATTGAATTCCGAGGGCACTGATGAATTCGCAGCATCGGTATTTGCTTAGGAACACCTTTTCCGGAGTTTCGTTTTCATGGGAGGAGTTGTTAAAAATTTGTGGAAGATAAAATAAAAATTGAGTTACAAATTTTATTTCTTTTAAGCGGTTTATCCATTGAGTGGAAGTTTGGGTAACCACCCAACTTCCCATGGGAGGTTATGAGAGTGGTGGGGCCCACACGAACCCCACCCCTTCATCTTCCCTAACCTTCCATAACCCTCCATTTATTAAGTCAAGTTGAGTTAATTAATTGAGGGAATTAATTCAACTTTTGAAATTCAAATGCTTAAGTTATGTTAATAAAATAAGTGATGAACTTATTTTATTTTGGTTGGAATCTTGTTGTGTGAGTCTTTGGAGAAAAGTTGAGGAGCTTGAAGAACTTCTTCTTCTTCTTCGACGAAGAACGCGAAGAATGCGTAGAATGCCGGATTCCTCGGAGATCGACGACGCGACACCGATGAATCATTTCTCCACGACACAACTCTCTCCTTCCGCGACATCTTCTTCCGTGACGGTTATTTCCGCGACGAACCCTCGCTCAACGAATTCGACGAGGTAGGGGTTTTATGTGTTTTTTTATTCGTGAATTCTTCCGTTATCTATCCTTGTTCAATTCGACCTCTTGCTATCGTTTAACGGGAGGGGGACGGACCGCAAAAACATGGCCGACCCTCCTCCCTTATTATTTTTTGTGTTGTTGCGGTTCGAAGGAAAGTGACGCAGTGCCGTCGCACCGCGCGGGAATGAGCGGTGCCGTCACGCCGCGCATTTAAAAATCGAACCAAGCTGCGGCGCCGTCGCACCGCGCCGGAAAAACCCAAAGACACCGCAGCCGGAGGGGGGCCGCGGCGGAGGGGCACAACGCCGTTGCGCCGCGCCGGACGAACCAAGGCCGCGACCATAGGCCGCGACAGAGCAGGGGAACCGGTGGCCGGTTCCGGGCCGCTGGCGTCGGAGCAGGGGGACCGGACCTTGCTGGTCCCGTGGTGGCAACAGCCGGCCGGCCGGAGGGGGCCGACCGAACAGGGAAGAGCCGGGGGTTAGGACCCCCGGCTGGCCAGCATGAGCGACCCCATAATGGGGGCCGCGGTTACGAAACAGGGGGCAGGCCCCCCACCCACCCCCCATCCGCTCGACCGAATGGCCAAGCCACCTGGCTGGCGCCAGCACGCCAGCGCCCAGGCCGGGCCGGGCCACGCCCAGGCCGGGCTGGGCCGCTCCAGCCGGTTCGGGCCGCGCCCAAGCGGGCTGGACCTGGACCCGAGACAGTTCGACCCGGTTCGGGCCGACCCAGAGGGTATCGGGCTGGGTCGGACCGGGCCCGAACCCCCTATTACCAGACTGTTTCGGTCTGTTGCCCATAACTTGGGCTGTAGACCTCCGATCGACGCACCGTCAGTGGGGATGCGATCCGTGAAATGAGACGGTCATTCCGGTATATTAAACTCAAGGTTTCGGAGTACTTTGGGTTTGTCCAGGTTGGTTCGTACATGAAACCAACCGGGCCCTCGGAGCAGAAACACTTATAACTTGAGCTCCAAACGTCCGATTGACGTGCTTTCGACTTTGTTGGATTCCTCTTAGTGAGACGGACCTTTTGGCTTACTCTACTCGAGGTTTGGACGTATTTGGAGTATGGTCGGGTTGGTTTTGACATAAAAACCAACCGGGCCCCTGGAAAGAAAAAGCCAATAACTCTCAGACCGAGCGTCCGATTGACGCGCCGTCTGTGACGTTGAGTTCCTGTTAACGATACGAAACTTTTGGATACATCAACTCCGGACTATGTGTCAGTTGATGTATCAGCCCCTCGGCTCGTGTAGCGGACCCCCCCAAACGAGCTTGCTGTGTGCGGGAACCCTAGAGCTGACTGCGACTGCGACGACGATGACGACTGTACAGAAATCCTCCGTGGATTCAACAGTGACGACTACAACACTCAGCGATCCTACGCGGATCAGTGCTACCGATCCTGTGTGGGTCAGATCCTGTGTGGGTCAGTGCTCAGCGGTTCTGTGTGGGCCAGCGCCTATAGATCCTATGTGGGTCCGATCCTGTGTGGGTCATTGCGGGGGTTAGTTACCTATCGATCCTGTGTGGGTCATTGCGGGGGTTAGTTACCTATCGATCCTTTGTGGGTCATTACGGGGGTTAGTACCTATCGATCCTATGTGGGTCCGACGGCTTAGACGAATCAGTGGCAATATCTGATCATATCTATCGTCTTACGAAGAAGTATACCTGTGTGAGATGAATCTTGACTTTCAATCCTTATCTTCGATAAGTTTGACTTGATATCCTGTGTGGATTACGTTTTTCTTTCCTGTGTGGAATGGGTTGTGTTTTCTTGTGTGGACTGGGTTGTACATGGGCTCAGATGTTGGAGCCGAACGAGAATTGATGACTTAGGTATATGTATGGGCATATACCTAAGAAGCACCGGATGTTACTTCGTGTTTGTATCTTTCCTTTGTGGATTATCCTTTGTGGATTTTGGGAGACCTTCGGGGGTCTCGAGGTCCCTACTGAGTAGCTTATACTCACCCCTGCACGGGCTATGCCCGCACTACGTTGTGTTGGTTGCAGACGACGGACAACGCTGATCGTGGCTGAGGCTTGCGGAGCAGTCGGTACCTGGAGGTGGACCCCATGGCGGGGCGTACTCCGAGCGGACGGTTGGACCCGAGGAGCTATGGAGGCTATCTGTACCCACCCTTAAGGTGGGACTTCCAGTGGACGGATCGAGGATGCGACTTTACTTTTCAGTTTCTGTACTCCCTTTTTCAGTTGTACTTTACTTTCATTTTGGGTTTGTATTCTGGCCCACTTACTTTTCCGCACTCACTGTTGTACCCCGTTTTTACTTAGTGTTTACTTCTGCTTTCTTGCTCTGTAGTGTTTGTTTACTTTACAAAGGCAATGCCTTCCCTTTTTACTGGGAATTATGCCTTGGTTCTAGTCGCCTGCCCCTGGCCTATGGTAGGCGGGCTTGGGGTAGTCACGACACGGGCCCCGAGGACGGTTCATGACAATATTCTTCTCTCATTTTAAATTATGGAAAGTTTCAAACAATATCAAACTTAGAAAGTTTGTTCGTATTTTTCTGACCAAGGTGGCCAAGTCTTTGGTGCCACAACTTATTTTCATCTTCTACACTTAAGTAACATGATTTGTTGAATTATTTTATTTGGAACAGATTCCCATAGGTTCTTTATCATTTTGTAATAAATTTTCCATATTTTACACTTTTGATGACACAAGAATATTTTCTTAAGATTACTTATTTTCCATCATCACAAAGTTTACTTACACTAAGTAAGTTATGTTTTAATCCAGCAAAAAATAATACTTTCTTAGATTTTAACTTTTCAGCTTCAATATCAGTCATTCTGATTCCTCTGATTTTTAGAGAACTATCATTCCCAAAGGTAACAACACCTCTATCACAATTTTCAACATGTTTTAAGATTTTTAAATCACCTGTCATGTGTGAAGAACAAAAAATATAAAGTATCCATAGTTTTTTTTACTTGTTTTTAAGGAAGTATCAACAACAAAGGCTCTTTCTTCAACATTATTCTTTATGAATTTATTTTATTTTCTCCCATAAGAAACTTGTTATGGAAAGAGTGTCATACATATTTCATCATGATGACCAGCCTGATAAAATCTTCCACAAACTTCTTCCAGACATTAAAATTTATTTTTTGGTTGGAAAGTTTCTAATTTTTTTAGAATTTACCTTTTCAACGTTCTATAGATTAGGAATGTTACTCATTATACTTTAATTATTTTTTCCACTCTGATCAAACTTTATTCCAGGTAGAGATAAGTTGTTAAAAAAATTATAAGACCTATTCCCATAGATTCCATAACACCAACAAAAACCATTAAATCTTGATTTTTTATTGAAGTAAGATCTTTCTCTGTAGAAACTTTATTAAGGTTGATAACTTATTCCTGCTCTAACAATCTTTGGACATGGACCATATTTCCTCCTAAGTGAGTTTTTATATTTTGTAGATGAAATAGGTTTATCACACCATTTTTACACCCAAGGTTTCTTAATACTTTTTCCATAACCTTAAATGTTATAAAAATCAGATGAAATATTATTTTTTATGGTTAAGGATTTCACCTGATTCTTGATTTGAGCTCTCTAAGGAACTTTAGAAGTATAAAATTTTATTTTTGAAGATTTTTTAAGTTTTAATTTATATTTCTCAAGTTAATTTTAGACTCAATAAGTTTTGATTGAAATTTGTTAACTTATTATTCCTTAACTTCCATCTTCTTACTGAGATCTTCGACCATCCTTCCCTATTAAGAAATTATTAGTTTGTAACTTAAGATCTTCTGAATATATTATTCTTATTTCTTGAAAAAATATTTTTCACCTTCAAAAAATTTTCCACTGTCTTTCTTTATCAGTTTGATTTATTTCTTGAGAGATTTTTTTTATCATGAAATGTAAGAAGTTCTGTTCTGAGCTGATACTCTATATAAGATTCTTCACCTCCTCCTTCTTCACTATTTGAGGAGTATTCTATTTTCTCAAATTTTGAAATGAATGTTATAAACTTTTATAAAATTTCATCTTTTAAATAATCATTTTTAGTTGAGTCTGATTTAGATTTATTACTCATCACACTTATTTTATCTCTAGTGCACTTATTATTATATTTATTAGATGAAATTTATTATTTAGAACTTTTTTTCACTTATTCTATTGAGGTTTTTCATCAGAATCATCTCGATATTCTCTAAATTTATTCTTGGGGAAATTCATAGCAAAGTGTATGATTCCTCCACACTCACAATATTTGAGAGGAATTTTACCTCCATACTATCCTCTTCCTATTCGATAGTTCTTGGATATCAGAGACATGGTTTTTTCATTTAACCCATAATCCTATTTATCTTTGGAGTCACACGGATCAACATATTTAGTATCTTTTATTTTCATATTTCTCATGGCTTCAAAATCCATTTCATATTTTCTCTTCTTTTTAAACATTATAGTTTTTATCATTTCATAAGAAACAAGAAAGTTATGAAATTCATCAAGAGATAAATCATCTTTATCTTCTAAAGAGGAAATTTTAGAATCAAACATGTCTGGAAAGTTTCTCATAATTTTATTCACAATTGTAGAGTCTTCCAAGACATCTTCTAATCCTTTAATATTTCAAACAATTTCATTTACTATGGTGAATTATTCATCAATAGTTTCTTCATCTCTTATTCTTATGTCTTCATACTTACTATGCTAGATTTGTAGCTTTGCCTCCTTCACTTTAGTATTCCCTTCAAAAATACGTTCCAGCTTGGCCCACACACTCTTTGAAGTTTGGAGACCCATCACCTTCATATAAAAATTTTATAATAAGGATATAAGGATATAATTTCTAGCTTTTCCATAAACTTCAATATTTCTCTTATCAGTAAAATTCATTGGGGGATCCATCTCAATAGGTGTAAAACCAATTATAGTAGTATAAAAAACTTCTAGGACTAGAGATATGAGATAAGAAATCATCATATTTTTCCATCCATAATAATTTTTTCCATAAAATATAGGAATTCCTCTACTATTGAAAGAATTGATATTATCCATGATAAATATTCTATAAGGGAGCCTTGCCTCTGATACCAATTGAAGTTCCAAAGGATCAAATAACAACTGGGGGGTGAATCAGTTGTTCACTTTTTATAAGTTCTAATAATTTTAAAAACTCAACCCCTATAACATGTTAATGTTTATATCCTAATACTCCTTTAGTAAATGATCATGAATGAAAAAGTAGGAAAGTAAGTAAAGAACATGAAATTTATAAGGTTTAGCCTCATTATGAGAACCATATCCTTTATATATCCACTCTTATGGGTCTATGAAAATTTACTATTATGAATAAGTGAATAAAACTTGTACCAAATCCTGTTAGACACTTTATACCTCCCAATAATAATGATTATACTTAATCCCATCAGTTTACAAAGTTTTCTTATAAAAAATTGAGCTAAAAATAATAATAAAGAATTTATTCAAACTGCTCCACAAAATTTCTTAGGTCCGATGAACCTAAGTCCAATGCCCTTCAGTACAATGAACACAATCCGATTGACTCAGTATTATTGAATCAATACGATGCTCCCTTTATCAATATGAACTTCTAAAAACTCTACTTAATTTCTCATTATGATCTTCCTCAGTCTGATATTCTTATTTCGGTAAAAAAAACTTTTAGGTGTCCAACCTTCTTATGAGATCTTATTTAGGAAATAAAACTTGACAAGAAATATGAAGCACTCCACCTTTTCCACAAATAAAAAAGAAAGAAAAGTAATAATATACTCTACTTCTATTTATAGGAAACTCAGAATAAAAAATAAGGGAAACTGAAAAACTTTTCCCACTTACTCAAATTTCAAATTTCAAAAAATAACTCACATTTAAACTTCAAATTTGACTGATTCAAATATTCTCAATATTTCTTCAAAATCAGTCTTTTTGAACATACTAACTTTTATTCATTCCAATGTAGCTTTCTCAGGTTCAGTTCGATTAACTTCATCAGCTTCAATTTTATTAACTTCCTCAGTTTTAATTTGATTAACTTCCTTAACTTTATTATAACTAATCTTCCTCAGCTCATTATGATATGACTATCTTCATCTCATTACGATCTCTCATCTTGCACTGCTCATTACAATCTGAATATCTTACATTGCTTATTACGATATGAATATCTTGTATATTTAATTATGATACGACTATATTGCATTGATAATTATGATCTGACTATCCTATTCAGAGTTATTATGACTGACTTTCCTTCTCAAAGTTATTCTGATGATCTTTCCTTCTTAGAGTCAGTCTGATGGAATCCTTATAATGATGGAATTATTATTACGATGGAATTCTCATTATGATGGAATTATCATTATGATGTTCTGTATCCAATGTTAAATCCACTCAATAACTTAGAAATTATTCAAACTTCACCATTTTCACACATTATGAATTCTGAAAACTTTTGTATTTAGTACTTCTAGATTCGATCTTTTATGTCCGGATTTCTAGAACTGATACAAAATTTATGATTCCTTCATTTCATCAAAAGATATTATCATGATAATATTTCATGATTTATGATAACTCTATGACTAAAAAAGAATCATCTAAATTATGGATAGAAAGTAGATAAATTTCTAACTCTTGAAACTACTATCTTCATTCAACTTCTTTAGTAATATTCTGACTTTATAACTAAACAAATTCCTTCTTTCTCTGATTACGGTAAAGGAATACTTCAAAAATAAACAATTTCTACCAATGATTATTTTTGATTTGATGATCTGAATACGATTATGTGTCTGATCAAAAACTCTATAGAACTTCTAGCTTTCATCTTCCTTACACCTTCTACATTAAAAAAAAAACTTATAGATTTATTATAAAAAACTCATTCTGATGGACTAGGTCCAATCCTAAAAGAAAAAAAATTCTTTTATAAGAAAAAGGTTAGTTGTAAAAAAATACAAAAAATTTGTTAAAATAAATCATAAAAAATGTTCTTTAACATTGGTCCCGAGGCAGTACCTCTGGGTGACCTGCCAGTCGAGCCAATACCTGTTGAGAAGTAGGTTGTTCTGATAGTTTAGGCCAAGGATGTACACAGTCTTAGTGAATTGCATGAGTTCCAAAGGCAGAGACCTCAAAGGTATTGGGGCGAGCCAAACCCCCAGATAGCTGACGACTGTCTTGAGGTAGTCACACATGTTTTCCACCTTATGAGGAAACCTCCTCATCAAATGGTGATCCTATTAGTGAGTTTTTTATAGGGTTTAGCAGGATGATGATAGATTATGGTGATGAAGATACACGATGAGATGATGATCACTTGGATGGATTTTGATCATCTCTTCATGGAAGAGTTTTTTCCATTCATGTTGAGATTGGTGTGTATCCAAGATCTTCTGAAGCTTCGTCAGGATAACATGACCATGGTAGAGTATTTGGTGAGGTTCATAGAACTTTCATGATACTCCCTAGATATGGTTTGAGATATTTTTTCAGAGTTCAAAGCTTCAAGAAGGGATTATGCTGGGATATCAAGGCTCCAGTGATATATCTGTGTATTCCTACCTATGCTAGAGTGCTTGAGTGAACCTTAGTGGTGGAGAGATTTTAGGATGAGAAGATTCTAACTATTGGTTATGGGAACATAGGATTTGAGACCTCAAAAACTGGTATCCAATGATAAGATCAAGGATACGAGTGCGTGAGATGATTTAGGAGATGATCCTAGGAAAGAGGGACTACAAATCAGGGATCCCAGGCCAGATCTAGTCATCCATAGGAGAGGTGGTGTTTCACTTGTAACATATAGGGACATATCATGTGAGATTTTCCAACCATCCATGTTTATAATAGGGATATAGACAATGAACCACTCTGGAATAGATAGTGATAGGATCATGGAGTTTTTCATAATGGTGGATGTGATAGAGGAGCGGGGAGAGCAGCAGGAGGTGGCAGATAGTTTGATCTGTTACCATCACCACCCCTAAGTGGTCTGCACTAGAAATAGGGAGCTAGAGGATAGAGGTGGGGACAAATACTGTCTGCAAAGGCCTATGAACCAGAGAATATAAGGATTATTAGAGGTATGATCTGTGTCCTTTCTAATTTTTTTAGTAGTAGTGTTAGATACTATTGTTAGGTACTCCGTTCTTTACACTTCTTTCATGAGGTTCATCCAAGGTGATATAGGGCGTCAGTAAAACCATGTGATGGTAATTCTTGAAATGTATTTGTACTCATGAGTAAGAGGGATGTTTCACCCATCAAGACACATTTTTTTGATGTGATTAAAACCATGTAGGTGAGTCAGTTCCGCCAAAAGAAGACATTATCGAGGTGTGGCGGACGAGTTCCTTTAACTTGTGTGTTTGTGGTGGGGTTTCATGCTAGAGTTTCAGAGTATAACCTAGAGATACCAGTGGATACTTTATGCTTGATACTTATACTAGATGCTCCCATAGATAAGATTAATGACTATACACTTATATCGATAGTGTGACCTAACTTTGGGAGGATAGTTCCTCATATATAATCTTTCCATAGTGACAGGGATACATTATGATGATCTTTCTTAGTATTTATTGTTTTCTTACAATCCATGCTAATATGGTTTCCATTTGTGGGTGTGGTGGTGTTTTTGGCTTCTTGGATAGAGTTCCTGATTTGTATAGAAGTGATCCCAAGGCAAGTAGGATGAGCTCATGCATGGACATATACAACCAACTTTTACCAGATGGTTAGTATAACCCTTGGAGTAGTGGTTCTATGAGATTTTAGTTTCCTACTATAGTGGTGGAGTTGAGGATGTCTAACTGAGGATGTGCCAGGTAAAAATCCCCACTGAGAGTTGTCTTCTTCATAGATATGAACCTAGAGACTACTCTAATATTTTTATCAGTATATTAGTTGAATTATGTAGAGCTTTGTGAACTATGGTGTAGTTGGAGGATTACAGCCAAAGGGACTGGTAAGATCCAATGTGTGCACTTGGGTAGCCCCGTGTTGATCATTGGTACCCTCATGTGTTTGGCGTCATATTTACACATGAGAAACTTGAGGATGACACAAAATGTTTCTAGTTGGTGGTGGTTACCCCTCTTCTTTTTCAGTGAGGCTGGGAGGTATAACTATAATTTTTTTTCGTGAGGTATCACATGATCGGATATCCACTAAACATGTTCTTGATGGATTTTCTGAATGTGGGGAGTACGTCGAACTTCCAAGGATTGAAAATTACACCAGTCACTCTATAATATTAGGTGTTGAGGAGGTTGATTTCCCTTAGTAGTACACACTGGAAAAGGGTGGTTGTGTCAAGGAGATAAAACTATTCGGTTCTAGAGAACATTCTTCAAGTTTTCATATTAGCGTGGTGCAATGGTCACTCCACCATTGGAGTAGAACTAGTTGATCCACATTTGGTAGGCCTTATAGGTCACCACTATATTGTTCAAAGATAGTGTGATACAATGTTTGTGGGCCTAGAGTTGGTATTAACGGTGGATTTTGAGGGTGCTGTTCATTCAAGAGTAGATGAGGACTGCTGGGTTGTGTCTGTATCTACATTGGGTTAGTGAGATAGTGTACCGCTAGACTCTTTGACCATAGTTAGATCGAGTTATTGGTGTTATCTACCTGTCATAGGTGAGGAGATATGTACATGCCTCATTGCATGATGTTATCCTAGTTTGAGCTAGAATTTGGGCGTGGTTTGGATTTTTTTAGTTCCACTGAGTGAATGTTTAAAAACAACATGGAAAGCCTCTAGTGATTATCACTGGCATGGGAGGTCTAGTAGAGAGCTTAGTTTTCCCTTGGGTGTAAGATTTTTATTTTAAGGGATGAATATCCTTAATGTTTGTAGAATGTAGCGACTTGGGTTTTTCTGTGTAATACTTTGAAATATTTATAGGAATATTTTCAGAGTCAGGTGATGAGTCGGTGTGGGAATCCAAGTCCCATAGAGACTTTGTATGGTGATATTAAAAATATTAAATATATTTTATCATATGCACACAGTTCTTTAGTAAAAGTGGAATAAATCCTAATCAGAGTCTTGGATTAGAAATCTAAGACTACTATTGAGTTCATAACATGATATTTTCCCTTGGTGAAACATAAATTTGTTCTATGTAGGAGCCTGTACAAGAGCATCAACCCAGTTGATGAGGACTCATCAAGTGAATCCAAGAGACCTGAGTTGAAAACCAGGTGGAGAAATAATTTTTTGGGTTACTGTAGCATGCACTGCAGTAGACACAGTTCAATACTGTAGCAGCCAAAACTATTCATCTGTTTTTGGCTTTTGGGCCATCGGTTTGGGCCTCAGAACCTTCAAGGCCTTCGGGATACCCAAGGTATTTGGGTCAGTAAGGCTTTCGGGACACCTCAAGGCCTTCGGGCCACCTCAAGGCCTTTGGGATACCTAAAATTGTTCTTAAATGACCAGACATACTCTACAAGGAGCAGAATATAGATGAGGATTCAGAGAAAGTGCATTCACCAGAGCAGAAGCTAAGCAGATTTTTCCGAAATATAGGGTATTTCATTACAATCGGGACAAAACTATGCATGCATGGGAAGCCTAGCCGAACAAGCTATGCAATGGTGGAGAGATGACATCACGATGAAGAAGTTGGGTAAGAGAAGTTTCATGTAGTTATAGTCTGTATATTTTCCTAAGATCTACGGGTCATGTAATCTCTAATCCTACAGGACTTGTAAGGGTTCCCCCTCATCCCTTGAAATGGGGGTTATAAAAAATCAATAAAAAATAAGGCCTTTGGTCTATTAGAGGTTCTATTTAGGGATCTCGGTTGAGGGTGTATTGATGGGGTGTTTAATGGAGAGTTATTAATTTAATTAAATTAAATTAATACCCCGCAATTTGAGTCTTTCACATAGAAAGAGAGGAGGATACCCTTATGTGACGGACCACCCAAGGCCGAACCAAAGAGAGGTTGTGCAGTTGATCCCTTTTTTTGACACCGATCATCATCAGATCAAGCTGAAACATCTCTTAAGCATCGTTTTGGACCCAAATCTTTGACATTTCCCCACAAGATAGGTGAATTTATGAGTTTTATATCCCGATCCCATTTTATGCACTATTTTAAGGTTTTAAAGCCCTATTACAACTACCAGTGATCCCCTGGGGGTCAATCTGTGGGTTTTAGTGGAAATCGGTGAGTTTTATGCAGCTCATAGGGAATTCCCATTTGAAATTCCCGATCACATGGCATGTGGTGTAAGATTTCAAGCCTTTTTTTCTTCCCATTTAGGGAAGATGATCTTTGGGAAATAGATATCATGTACTGGGGGTACACTCTATGTAGTGATACCTGGTTTAGTGGCTGAGGGACATGGCCAGGGTAGCCATGTCAAGGGAAATGACCATGTGGATATACATGACCAGGTATATGGGAACAGTTTTAAAAACATGGTAATGAGAGGAGGACATATCCAAGTGTCCAGTTTTCCAAGACATGTCGTGTACCTAGGGTACACACCATGTGGGGATACATGGCCAGATGACCATGTATGGTTGAGGACACGCCCAGTAGATCGGACAATGTCACACACCCTGTGACATGGGGTATAAACCATGTATATCCCCCAAAACATACTGAGTACTGAGATGAGACATGTCTTGGGGATGGTGTCTAGAGATAGGCCCTGTACTGTGGGTACACACCTACTACCCTTGGAGACATCTCCCTCATGCATATCCATCTTCAGAACTCAGATGGAGGCCTGTGAGTATCCCATCATGAGTAATTTTCCTTATTGAACGTGATGGTGGACATGGTTTTGGCATTAGAGATGTGATACAAGGTGTGGTTAACGGGTTTCTTGTTAGTGACTTATAGACCATTATTGGTTGAGTGATTTTCTTTAGTCTATTCATATGAGGGTATAATGTGACATTGCATCCTTAACACATGATTATTATCCCCTTGATAAAATGAGCCCAGATAGAGTTTTTTGTATCCCTATGGGAGGTTGGGTTGGGATCCTCTATCGACTTCCCAAGGTGGGGTTTATGGTATCTTCTTGACCTTTATACATGGGCGGAGATCCCCTATCTAGATTAATATACTAGTAGGGTTTGTGGAATCATCGTGTATACAATCCCCCACTCGATGGTTGTTTCCAGTAGTGTTTGTGGTATTTTTGAGAGTACAATCCCCTACCTAGAGGTTAGTTCCAATGGGATTCATGGTATCTTCAAGAGTACAATCCCCTACTTGGTGGATGAATCCATATTTGGGTTTTTGGTATCACTCATCAGTCTTGGGTATGATCCCTTATTCATGTACCATGGCTTTAAGACTCGATAGGGTTTGTGGAATCCCACAATGGCCTTGGGTGTGATCCCCTATCTAAGATATATGATCTCTATAGTGTGGATTGGGTTTGTGGTGTCCCCCAGTAGTCCTGGGTGTGATCCCCTATATGTGAGATAAGATCTTTAGTGTTTCCAGTAGGGTTTGAGGATCCTTCCATCTAGGATGGGTGTGATACCCTATCCGAGTATAAATATCTTCTAAGTGACAATGTGAATTTATTCATAGAAAGAACTGAAGAGAACATTCTCTAGGGTTTATGGAATTTGGTATGGTGGTGATGCTCCATCAGCCTAGTGATACCCAATAGAGAATGTTCTCTTAGATGGGTACCATCAGGGATAGAAGAGCTATTCCTGATGGAGTGGTATCTATTAGATGTGCCATTAGTTATGGAAGGGGTGTTATCGATGAGTTATATATCTTGCTTGAGTACCATCTAGGATAGTAGGGCTTTTGGATTTAGTTCTCTTGAATGAGCATGACCTTAGAGCCTCAAGATGAATCCTGTGGCTGGTAGTGAGTTTGGGACCTCATGGGACTTGGAGTCTAAGATGAGTACATCTAGGTGATTCTAGATTTCCTTATAGTGATATCATGATGGGAACACCATGTGGAAATTATTTTACTAGTCATGTATAGCCGAGGAGTGGTTGAGAAGGTGCTTCTTTTCTCTTGCATGGATTCCCTATGGCTTGGGTTGAGCAGACTATTTACTTTCATTTTCTCCCTTTTATTTTGGGTTTTTGGGGTACCTATTGGGTATTGTTATAATCACCATTACATGGGATTTTCCTACACATGTTATGTCTTGTATAGATGAAAAACCTTTAGATTGAGTCCCATAAGGACCCGGAGTAGGTAGAGCATCATGAGATAGATAGACCGAGGTGTTTATCGAAGCTTGGCTGAGGTGTGTTCTGGTGGTTTCATTTGATAGAAGTCCCATACTTATGAGTAGGTTGGACTCTTTTTTAGTTTTTGTGGGATTTTATTTTTCTCTTTTTCCACTTTCAGTACTTTTTTTTGTACTCTTAATCATGGGATAAATGTATGCATGCATTTTTGGTTTCAGTTATTATTATATCTGAACTGTTTCATGAAGATGTATGTGGGTGTGTGCATACATGTACCATAGGATAATTCCTCCCATGTGTGTGATATGCCTACTCAACACTAGTTTCCAACCCATGGACTATTGGAGGTGGGATTGGGTTAATCACAACTCAATCCTCAGTGGGTTAGGTTGTGACAACTAAGGCACTTCTAAATCCAATAGGTGTTCTAAATATCCATTTTTCATTATAGACAATACCGCCTAGAAGAAATATGAGGGGATACCTGAAAAAAGTAGGTTAGAATTCTCCCTCAAGGGATAATTCCCCTGTTTTACCACTAGATTTACATTTGGATATAACTGAGAATGATCCTATACATTCTCCAGTGGTTTGGGTGTATAAACCACTATTGTGAGGAGTTTTCTATATAGTGCCTATTCAAGGAGGGAGAGATCCTAGGAAAATGGTCTATTATACTTGGTACTTCCAAACCCAACATCCTCCATCCTTATAGGGAACTGGAGTCCCTAAGGGACTAAATTGATTTCATTGATGGGATCTTCAATCTAGTTGGGGCTCTAAAGGATTAATGAGTAAAACTAGTTGCCTTTATGCTTCAAGGATCTGCTAAGATATGGTGGGGTGTCATGAACCAGGAGGGAAGGTGTAAGGGTATTGAATGGGAGACATTTAAGGATCTATTCTTTGAGGAGTTCTTACTATACATGCTGAATATGGATTATTCATAGGAGTTTATGGAGCTTCATCAGGGGATGATGTTAGTGTCTGCTTACTCTTATCATTTCACAGAGTTTCTTTTCTTTTCTCTACTCTCAGCTGGGAATGATCCATAGAAAGCTAGAAAGTTTAAGATTGAACTTAATCTATAACCGAGGTTTCAAGTCTATATATTTGACCTGATGATATATCTATAGGTGATTCACAAGTCCTTGATGATCAAAAAAGGTTTGGAGGAGGACATGGCAGAAAGTATTCTTACTGCTATTAGTGGATTGACTGGAGAACCTTCTAGTGATACAGTGGGTGCCTCTTTTGGTAACAATAAGTGGAAGGTTGAGGAGTTTAAGTATGGTGGTAGCATACAATTAGAATAGAGTAGGGTTTCTTCATCCCTTTTATGGGAGGCGAAGATCCCTAATGTTTCAACTGTGGAAAAAGTGGGCACTATCAATATTTTTCCCAAGATCTCAAAGAAAGTGTCATCAATGTGGAAAGTTGGGGAATCTTAAATAGTTATATTCAAGGGAATTATTAATGATATCTCACTAGGGTATGAGGTAGATAAATAATACAACCCAAGGATTTGGCCAGGGTCTTGAGCAGCAGACTCTGACCCCACATACTTCGACATGCTAGATGAGTTATGTGCCACTGGGGAAGGCTCATGGAGCTAAACCGGAAATAGTTTATGCAGTGGACCAAGTTCTAGATGATGATGGAGAGGTACCATAAAATTTTAGAGGTATGATATTGATAATATCTATACTATATTCTACTTTTTTTGATATAGGATCTTCTTATTCATTTATATATTCTCAGGTGGTTACTGGTTTTGACTTATCGATAAAGTTATCTTTTGTGTTGTTATATATTGAAACGCCCTTAGGGAATAAAGTGCATCATCCATATATATGTTCATAATATCACATAGTATTTTATATCTTTATTCATATATGTATTTTCATGATTCTTGAGATTACTAGTTTCAATATGATTTTTAGCATGGACTGGTTGACCAGTTATCGAGCATACATCAACTGCTACAAGAGACAAGTATCCTTTACTACACCTAAGGGGGATAAGTTTGTTTTTATCGGTGAATGGGATTCTATATAGGGTATAATGAGTTTGGACTTGAGCCAGTTTGGTGATATTACAACATAGTTAATGAGCATGGTTCTTGCGGTAGATCAAGTAATAACTTTCTATTATTTTCTACCCATATCAGACCTTTATCAAGATGTCTTTCCAGATGATTTATTAGGACTCCCTCTTGTTAGAGGGATTGAATTTGAGATCAAACCCATTCAAGGAGTTTTAACTATATTTATTCATCCACATCATATGAAATTGAACAATTTAAAGTAACTTAAGGTGAAACTTGAGGATTTAGAGGTGAAGGGTTTTATCATACGAAACACATATCCTTGGGGTGCTCCAATGTTGCTAAAAAAGAATGTGGATAGTATTATTTGATTATGCGTGGATTATAGGAAGTTGAACAAGGTGACCATGAAGAATAGATACCTATTTCTGAGCATTGATAACTTATTTGATCATTTTTAGGGAACCCCGTGGTTCTCTAAGATTGATTTATGACCAGTCTAACACTAAATCTGGGTCATATAGGAGGATATTACTAAGATAATGTTTAGGATTAGATATGAACTATATGAGAATATTTTCATTCCCTTTAGGTTAAAAATACACTAGAAGTGTTTGTGGATCTCATAAACATGATCTTCCATCCATAACTTGACTCTTTTATTGTGGTGTTTGTTGATGATATCCTAATATACTCATGGACCTCATAGATGCACACTAAAAACCTAGAGACCATGCTGAGTAAACTTTGATAAAATTAGATCTATGATAACCTATTAAAGTGTCACCTCTAGATCCAGGAGGTAAATTTTCTTGGGCACGTGATCTCTGGTGCAGTAATTTCTATGGGAATAGAGAAGGCATAGGTTGTGATGTCTTGGGAATTCTCTATAAATGTGTTTGAGATTGAGAGTTTTCTTAGGTTTTTAGGATACTACTGATAGTTCATTTAGGAATTCTCCCATTTGTAAGTGCTTATGACCGAGCTTACAAAGAAGGGGGTGAATTTTAAGTGGATATAACAATGTTAAAATTCCTTCTTAAATATGAAAATTAGTTCAACTACAACTTCTATCCTGACATTTATAGAGCTGGGATTGGATATGCAGTTTACTATGATGCCTTGAGTGTTGGTTTAGGAGCCGTGCTGATGAAAAGGGATCATGTAGTATCTTACAGGCATTGTTGGCTATGAAACCATGAGAATAACTACCCTACGCATGACTTGGAGTTGGTAGCGTAGTCCATGTTCTGAAGTGTTGGAGCCATTATATATCTGATGAGTGATTTTTTATATATACAAACCATAAGATCTTGTGTTAATTATTATCCCAGTAGGACTTGAATCTCTGATAGAGGCATTGGGTGTAGTATCTGTATCAATTTTATTTTGAGATAGATTATTCTCTAGGGAAAGGTAACATTGTTTTATATGTCGTCATAGGTAAATACATGAACTTGGAGAGATACCTTCAGAGTAGAAAAAACGATTGATGATCTTGTTAGATGAATGGTTAGTGGATGCATATGAGGATTGAGTGGTGATGAAATGTTCTCCATTTTTTATCACATTGAAGTTGGTTGATTGAGTAAAGACCATCTAGGAGTCAAACACCAAATTTTTTAGTGATGTGGGAAGAATTGATGGGGAGTGACCTAGCTCTGGGATAGTCGATGGATAATGATGATGTGATATTTTTTCATAGAATATTTGTGGATATTGATTATATGAGGGTATAGATGATGAGGAACTCTCATTACTTTCAATGAGTAGTTCACCTAGGTTTGATGAATATGTATCAAGATATCAGGCGACACTTTTGGTAGTTGGGAATGAAGAAAAATATTCCAAACTTCATCTCTCACCACCTAACCCATCATAGAACAAATACATAGCATCAAAGACCAAGAAGGTTAATTTAGCCTCTTAATTTGGATGTGTTTAAGTGGGATAAGGTAAAGATAGAAATCATGATAGGGTTTTCTAGGACACTGAGAAATTGAGATTATTTTTGGGTGATAGTTGATTGGTTGATGAAAGTGGAACATTTCTTTATGATATGATAAACACACTCAATAGATGATATGGGAAGAATTATGTCCAAGAGATTATATGAATTCATGGAGTGACTTATATTATCATATTTTATAGAGACACACATTTTATGTTATGATTTTGGTAGGTCTCTCAGAAGTCTTTGGAGACTTAGTGGAAATTGATTAGCATGTATCATCTATAGATTGATGGACATTTGGAGATGATTATCTAGATCATGGATAATATGCTTTGTAAATGTGTCCTAGAATTCAGTGGATCATGGAATGATCATTTTTAATTGGTGGAGTTAGTGTACAATAACAATTTCTAGGATTATATTTAGATGGAACCTTTTGAGGCTCTTTATGTCCGACCATGTTTCTCACTGTTGTGTTGGAATGAGGCAAGTGAGGTAGTTGTTGTTGGGATGAGTATAGTGTAGGATACCTTCGAGAGGGTGTAGTTGAATAGTATTTAGTTGGTTACTAATTATAGTAAACCACTATTGTATACTAACCAAAGGATATGACCTTTTTAGTTCACTATGGGTGACTGAGTTTTCTTGTGGGTGTCACCTTGGTTGGGGTATCATCATTTGTAGAGTAAAGGGAAGCTAACACTATGTTTTGAAGGACTGTTTGAGATATCTGATCATATCAGAGTAGTGTCTTACCAATTGAACCTTCCTTCACTATATTTAGGTATGAATAATTTATTCCACATCACTCTTCTTTAGTGGTATGAGCCTGACCTTGTGCATGTGTTTGACTATGAGGATGTTGAGTTTGAATTAGATGAATCATTTGTGTAGCCCCAAGTGAAAATTATAGATTGGAGGGAAAATTTCTTGAGAGGAATATGGTACCACTTGTCAGAGTCTTTTGGAAACATGATCATATCCAAGAGGTTATTAGGGAGTAGATGTATGATGATTAGGATCAACCGTCTGAGTTGTTCAAGGACTTATAAAGGAACTTCATGAGGATGATAAGTTGTTGGAGGGTGAGATTTGTGGCACCATAGAAATTATAAGGTAAATTATGGTATAATTATTGTCTTATTAATTAATATATCATTTTAATTTTGAGTTGTTTGTGTTCAAAGGAATATCCTAGGTTTTTTTTCACAGGATAAAGAAAGAAGTTGAATTGATTTTTTAGATGAATCTAGACTCCACGGAGTGGTGCATATTCTGCACCATGGAGGGTGTAGTTGTGGATTAGTTGGGGTAATGCAATATGGTAGTTAGTTTTGATGTTTCTTATTGTTTTGTAATAGTTGTGACATGGAGTGTTGGATATAACACCAAGGATTTAATGGTGGATTTTGGACAGTTCTTCCAAATTTGGTATCATTACACCATGGAGGGTGGTTATGGAATAGTGTTATTGTGAGGGCATGGAGGTTGCAGTATGGTGATGAAAATTGTTTCATAGTCAATTTACCTACTCTATAATATCTCACCATTGAACAAAATGTGGATTACAAACATTTTTTGACCAGACATCATTGTAATGTAGCCATCTCCTTTGCACTATGGTTTTTTATGATTTAGGGTCTACAATGATGTGGGCCTATGCACCGTGTCATGACACCTATTTTACGAGATTGCCTACAAATTCCCAATGCCCATAGAACCCAAAAATTTACCAACCTTTCCTATCAAACCTTGGATGAATCTAGGGAATATTAAAGAGTACTTCTACCCTCCAAACTCTTGGCTTCATCCTTGACATTGGAGTATCAACTCTTGGATATTCTAGATGAGTTTCTCTCTCATTCTATATGGTTATCCTCTATTATTATTGGTTTTTATATCCATACTTCATCCAAGAAGGGGATGTGTTCATGAAATATGAATGACACATGTGGTCTATGGTGAGTGACTGATGAAAGAAAATGTATTCTAGGTTTATGACATCTTCTTGATGGAATTTTTAACCGCCAGACACCTTTTCTTCAAGATTTTTCACCAACATAAGAAACATTCATTCCAATAATTATTGTTTTGGAATTGGCATGTGAGGATTATTTCAAGTGGTGATTCTTGGATTTTGGGTTCCATCACTCTTAAGGTTGTAAGTTACTTTCCATGTAGATCCATTTTATAAAGTTTTTTCCTTGATATTGATCACATGTGCATGCATGTATAGCTTGTGAGACCCATGTTTGATATTGATCACATGCGTGTGTGTAGTCCATGAAACCCATTATCAATAATAATCACATGCGTTTGTGTGTGCATAGATGCTAAGAATCATTCTTGATATGATATGTTTGTTCATATACATGTTATAACTATTGTGTGTGAATGTATGGAATGTTGAGGTTTTTCTTGTAGTATCAAGTGACAAGTGGACCATCGTGTCTTAGATAGCTCTTATAGGGGGATCATGTGTGATACACAATGATGACGATGATGGACCAAGTCACAAGGTAAGGGTGAAATGACCTTGAGGCTCAACCCATGACAGTGGAGGGATATAACGACCTTATGGACCGACTTGAGGTAGAGACAGGGTACGACACCCTTGAGGTTTTACCCATGATAGAGATGGGGATCAAAATCCTTGTGTAACAACCAATACTTTTTGGACATGTGGCTACTCAGGGATATATGTGATGGAATTATGGATAACCCACAATCATAACTTTTATTACGATTTTTCTTACAACATGGAGCTGAAGTATTTATGACTAAGGTTTATGGTGGCTTTATTAGTTCATGACCACTTAACACATGATTGATTTTTGTTTCCTTGTACATTTATTTATTGTCATGGAATACACCTCTTATGCATGTGAAATTATATTAGGGATGCATTATTGGAATCCTACTAGGTTTATACTCACACACTTTATGTGAATCTCAATGTATATGAAAACTTCATGATTAGGGATTTGGGGAAGGCAAGAGCCCAATGATAGGGAGCTAAGGAAGTGGCACTTAGTGTTTAGAGACAGTATTGGGATGGGCTCTGGAGTGATGCTACAAAGTCTTTATTTATTTTTCTTTTGATATGATTATAATATGGTTTGACCTACCACATTGGGGGTCCTTGGTTATTACTTGTTTTTATCTTTGATACCTAACATGTCATCTATTATAGTATTTTTTTTATTTAATTCCATTATTGCATGTTGAGTTATTACTCTTTTCCTCATGTGATTATAATTTATGGCTTAATACCAAGGGTATAGTCCTACCACTACACCATTAAGATCACCGCTTATAGTAAATAAACTCTTGTGTATGGGTAGGAAAACATGAGGTCATGTGGTACTCTAGACCAGATGGGGTGATTCAGGTTGGGGCATTATAATTGGGATCAAACTCTCTTGAATCAAGGTACCATATTTTCCTCTTCTCCCCTCCTTCCTTGTCCTCCTTATTTCTGAATTTACACTATGGTAAAGTTTATTTTTTTGGTCTAGATTCGAGCATGATTTGATGTTGGTTTTCTATAAATAGGTTTTAGGGTGGTTTTCATTGAGTTTGGTAGTTGTTGATTCCATGTTGTTTCATTTTTGTGTGGTGATTTCTCCAAGATTCATATTGAGTTAGGGGATTCATGACCACTTTTTTAATGTGTAAATTATCAAAGTTGCATGCTTTAGTTTTCATTGGGTGGATAGTATTTATTAAATTAAAAAAGACAATGAACCGAGCTTAATGAAATTGAAGGGAAAAGGGGTGATTCACATGAACTTGAATTGATTTATATTATTTATTGAACTGCTTGTTGATACCATTGAATTAATTTGATTTCTCCTATCATATATGAGTATTATTTATTGAAATTTAATTATTGGAATAACCTTTCATAAAAGGTTAATAAAATAAAGATGGTAAATAAATGGGTTTATTTTAATTTGACAATAAAGTAACATTGTCTATGAAAAGAATAGAAAGTATGGAGCAGTTAAAGATGAAATAGGTTGTTAAATGGTGTTAATATTATTTTTTTGCAGTTGTTCTTGTGGAGTTATTGTGGGGTCCATTTTATGAAAATTATGTGATTGGTTATGGGATTTGGCATGATTTGGACAACGAGACTATGATTGATTGTCTTAGAGTGGAAAGGGTTGTATATGTATGACAGTTAGGATGATGTGGTTATTTTGACATGAGATGTGAGGATGATGATATATTGTATGGTTGAGTCATAATTTCCTAATGATATGAAAGGAGGTTTATATAAATATAATCAAATAATAAGTGTTTGTAAATGTAAATTTTAAAGCTTATAATGAATGGGTAAATGGACGAAATTAAACATGTGTATTTTTCAGAAATGAGTTTTCATTAAGTATGGAATTTAATGTCACAATAAACCTAATTTGGATGGTAAAAGACAAATTTGAAAAAAATGGAATGATATGATTAAGTGGTTAAATGTGGATGCACATGTGGATGTTCTTTATGAGAAAAGATGATGGTTTAGTGATTTAATAATGGAAACTATGGGCGGTGTGTGGAAAACATTGTTAGTGGAAGGTGGTGGAGTTGTGGTGATGTTTGTAGGTTGTGTTAGTGCTATTTGGGTGAACCTTATAGGACGAGTTTGTGAGTGATTTCACATTCTTGTATTTTCTTGTGATTTAATATGCACCCCAACTAAGTTATATAACCTTACTAATGCCCAAATGTTTTTGGTTCTAGGTGCTTTCCACATTATTTAGGCTGGTGAGAGAACATATGGATGAATACTCCCTCTTTCCCATTATCTTTTTTGGATGTGGTAGGTTTGTGATGATGATACATGGTGAGGGTCATGCATGGGAGGAGGAGGGAATGAGGTTAATTTACTCCATGTTCATGATACTATACTATAATAGATATGGATATAGATCTAAATATGAAGTTATGGTTTTGAATCGACAACAACATGGGATGTTGAACCCCGTGGAAGGTTGGGATAGGTAAGGCTACAATATAACCCACATTAGTTGTGATGTGAGTATTTGGAATGATGCCAACATGGGATGTTAGACCCTATCGAAGGCTGGGATAAGTAGGGTTGTAGTTTGACCCACATCATCTCTAACTTGATATGTATTATGTGGATGTGGTTGTAATTATATGGATGGGATTTGAGTGCTAGGAAGTTTATTTTTGGGGTGTGAGAGAGAAAAATTAGAAGGGGAATCGGTGTAGGGTATCCCCTTTTTACTATATTCTTGATGTTATGTTATTATACTTGGATTTGATATTGGGTAATAGATCCTTGATAAATATGGGTGATAGTTGACCTTGTGTAATTTCTTTTTGGTTCAAATCTTTGTCCACCAAAGCATCAGTATGCTTCTTCCATAGTTATAAAATGGTCTTGAGTATGACCCTACTAAGTATACATGTTATATTCACCCATATATATGTAAATATGTTTTACAGGTTTCTAGGAGGGCTTTGGTGACTGAACTAGACAATACTAGATCATATCTTGTGATTAGACGGGGAGTTACTACTTAAGAATTATTTTGGTATACTGTTTATTTAGAGATTTTGTATCTTCATGGAATTATATATATTTGTGTGAGGTTTTTATTTTATTTTATTGTATTTATGGGTGGTTTAATTTATTTATTCCTAATATTTAAGACAAAAATTCCTCCCATTTGTGTGATTTATACCCTCAGTGCTAGTCTCTACCCTATGGATTAATGGGGGAAGGCATCAAGGGTTACTCTTGTATTTACTATAGGCCCAGAATGGGTTCATAGTCGAGGAGGATCATGAAAAAGTGGTATCAAAACTTTGGTTGATAGTTAATATGGATATTGGAGTTAGGAATTAGTGAGAAATACATGAGTTGGTTGGGAAACAACATCAGTTAAACTTAGTCCGTGATGTAAGAAAGGGGGATCGACTAAGATGTAGGATTTTAGGTCCCCTTATGATCTGATGAAAGGAACTTAAGATTATAGAACATACTAAGAAAAGTGATGCTACTTGTGAGGTAGATACCCAAGGGAGGTATATGAATCATTCCATTTTCAATTGTGTTTAAATTGGAATGATTCTAGGAAATAAAAATGAATCTAATTAAATGAACCTTAAATGAATTAGGTGCTACTAAGATTATGATGTTTCTATTTTTTGAAAAGATACATTCTAGTAATCATCGACATATGACTTAGGTTGGTGAGGTTCAACATGATGATTTTTTTGATCACCATAAGGTTGACCCAACTATAGAGGATGAAGTTTAGAGGAATACATTATGTGAGTTCTAGAGTTAGAGATTATCTAAGTATGTGGGGAGTGTCTTTAATTTGGATACTGGTAAATGGTTGGAAGAGATTGAGATCATATTTAGTCTGATATGATTCAGTGTAGAGTATCAGGTTTCATTGGCGGTTAGTTAGATGCGAGGGCAATACAACAATGGTGGATCTTGTATCTTGAGGAACTAAAGGAGGAAAATGTATTATGGTATAATTTTTAGTAGTAGTTTCATACATAGTTCTTATATTTGATGATGAGATAATTGAAGAGGCATGGGTTTATCTACCTTGAAAAGGGGAGCCTAAGCATGCAACAACTCAGGATCTAGTTCAAGGACCATCTTCACTTCTCCCCTAATCTTTTCTCAGATGAGGATCCTAGAGAGTTTCATAAAAGAGTTGGCACTACACTTGGTCATTTGATACTCAATCACCCTATTTATATTTCATACATATTTAAAGGTTTATACGAAGACTGAGGTTATTGAGAGGATGCATGTACATATGGTATCATATTTTGAGGGGATTAATCAATGTTCCCCAAGGAGTAGGGTTTTTTGTGGAGGATTAAAGATGTTAGGGTAGTCAAGGTTCCAATTGACTGGGAGTTAGATTCAACAATTTTTTTTCTCCACTCCCCTTTGGAGATTGTTGTTTCCATGAATTTATGAGGATCTATATTCCTGAATTTTTTATTTTTTTAGGTCATGGCTATTAGATATATTATTTCCAGATCATTATTGGGGATTAGCATGGTATGGGAGGCCAAGTTCCTTATCATCCCCAACAACAATAGTTTCCCCAGAGTCCATATCAGTAGTAGGAAAAACATGATTACATTCCACTAAAGTGAGATAAATCTAGTAAAGTTCATCCCCATGATGTAAATATCCCTTAGGTATATAGGTTTGAGTGTATCCATGGAGTATTTCATCAGTAGTGAGGCATGAAGGAACCTAGGGCTTTGTAGAAGCATGAAAAATGGAATTTTAAAAATTTTAGGTTTGGATTTATTTCAAAACATCAAATCCAATATAACCATTCCTATATTAAACCATATATCACATTAAATTTAATTAAATCATAAATAATAAAATCATAATAAATAAATTGAAATCGTACCTCGTCCGATTTTGATCAGAAACATGTATTGATTAGCATCAGTGATCATCACTCAAGGGTACCAAACCCATAACTCTATAGATCATACACACACATTACAAAAGTTTTATTGAATGTAATAATATTATATCTAGGTTTTATTATATATAATAAAAGTCTCTTCTATGTCATCCTGATCATGGGAGATCAAACTATCAATCCTTGAACTTGGATCGAATGATTCTTGATCTTCCCTTCCCTTTCTCTTTTTTTTACTTGAGAGAGAGGTAGGGAGGAGAGATAATTATATAAAGAACTTATAACTCTCATTTTGGGTCTTAAAATCATTCAAATAATTAGGTTATAAATTCCATAAATTTCATTTAGGTTTTTATGGAATTTTACCCTTTAAATTTACCCAAAAAAAAACATAAACGACACTTAAAACTTTCCAAAAATATCATGAATATTTTATCACATTCTTGTAACATTTAAAATATTTTACATGATAACATATGAGTAATTAATTAAAATCACCTCTCCCATAAATATTAAAATAACCTTGAATATTAAATATTAAATATTCATTAAAAAATTAGTTTTCATTATATTCACTAAATAACTTGTGAATATAATAAGTAAATAAATTCAATAATTATTATTATAACCACAAATAATTTTGAATTTATTTATTTCATTTTCAATTTTATAGATTCATACATCACCCAACCCCCACTATGAATCCCACCATATTCTAAACTCTAATTCACTAGAATTGGTCAAGTTTTTGAATACGCTTTGCGTGCAACACTCTAGGACCTTATCTTGATAGTAGTGAGTAATACTAATAGACTAGAAGAAGAGTATATTAACCCATAAAGGACCATAATGAGATAATAATCATATAAAAAACAACCTCCTAAAAACACACACCATATAATATAATCCTTTTGTCTCATGACATCTCATAAAATTGGGCACACTCTTCACGTCATAATCCTTTCTTAATTTATCTATTTGTGTCCTTAATTGATATAATTACTTTCAGTGACCATGAACATTAATTTAATAAAGTTACTACTATCTTAATAAAAAGGGAATGAGATATCTCTTCCTTTTGGAAGTTAAAAGTTATTTCTTATACATTCAACCAATGACATACCATCAATGATGCACCCAACACAAGATACCTCAACAAAACATAAGTGTAATGATTTTCATCTTAAATAAAATTACATGGTCAAATGGTACACATTGATAATTATCTCAATTCAAGAGACCAATACATGTGTTCATAAATAGTAATAACCAATGATACCTAAAACAAGTGGTGTTCCTATTGGCGTGTCATTTCTTATAACCCCCTCTACTTGAGATAACAAAGTGAAAACTTGATGAGAAGAAGTCTCAATGCTTATGATCCCCCAAAACCTAATATTAACACATCATCTGTGTCTATTAAATATGATGTATCTAGACTATATGACACATGGTTAAGATTAATATCATATCATATCAAGGTTCTCATTATAGCTAGGAATCGCTATAACTTGTTGATATGGTAAATATTCTAAGGACATTACCATGTAAATAGTGGAAGTAGAAGTGTCATCACTATTATGTTAAGTATACATCATGAATAACTCTATATATACATTATTTTGTAATAAAAAAGGCCCTTTATAGTTGGGTCTAGGGAACCCATTTTTATAGCACTCCCACTTTTAATAGATCCAACTTGATAATGATCAACTTGTTAGTTCTCACATGACTAGATCATGCTTTTTCCAAGTTATGGATTTAGTCATTGGGTCTACCGCATTTTCTGACATGATTACTCCAACATATAAAACTTTAACTCCTCAAGTAAAACTTCTCAAGATATGATACCCCTAATTATGAAACTTTTTTCCTCTATCATATATTGACATCTTGGATAAGTACCTATGGTATGATTCTAAAAAACTGAAAAAATAGTTGTGTATTTTATACTTCTTTAGCTATATCAGAAGTTTCAACATACTTGGTATTTATAGATATGAATACCACTGGATTGAATGGTATTATATTTCTCATTTCCTTAGCCTAAATATGATATTAGATCAATTAATTCACAGGAAGACCAGTTTTACCCCTTTATAACTAGTGTTCCATCATATCCAAGCACCAGGTACATATTCCTCGTACTTTCTCAAGTACCATTGGATACCTCTGACTGCTTATCATACGAATCTCCTATATTTATTTTATATTTTCATACCATAATATATGTGTTGGAAATATCATATTTATTAGATATAATGACATATGTGATAGATCCATTATGGCAGCATATGAAATTCTAATCACAATTTTAATATCCTCATATGTCTTATTCATGTCTTATTAGAGAGATTTATATCACGTGACATTGTAAATAATTACCTCTAATATTTTTTCAATACATTTTTAGTATATGTACTTTGGTTTGGTTAAATTAAACCAATATATTTACATTAATAGATCTTGTTCCACAGAACTTGGGTTGCTACTTTAAGTTGATATTTGGAGAGTTACTTTCAACCTATTCCTAACTAAATGTAAGACTAATAACTATTTTCTATATGTTATCAACATATTTTTACTTGGAAAACTGTTCCACTCCCATTAACCTCTCATATAAACCTAATATAATTTCATTCCAAGCGATGATTCTATAACCATGATAATTTCATTAATCCATAAACGGATCTATAAAACTTGAATTCCTTATTGGTATTATTTGGTGTAACTAATATTTTTTTGGTTATGTTGTATAGAAACCTTACATGAAAGGTGGTATTGAATTCCAATTCTTAATATTATGATCATATAAAGTTGTTATGAAAAATATAATTCTAATAGATTTAAGCACAAAAAATTTTTATAACAAAAACATTTTATTAGGAGGAGTAGTTCCAAGTTATTTTGTCTGGGTGATTTCCTCTAAGACCTATGGGTCATGTAGTTGTCTCTTAAGCCTTAGGTACTTGTAAGGGTTCCACCTCACCCCTTGAAAGGTGGATTATCAAAAATAATAAAAAATTGAAGGCCTTCAGGCCATTCAGGAAATTTTTATAACCAAAAAAGCATTATTGGCATGACACATGTACCACCCATGTATAGTTTCTATTGAAAACCCACCAAAAACTTTATATCAATTAGAGAAACCAACAAAATACCAAACTAATTTGCATACATGGAATCCATTTTTCCTGAAGTCATATGAACTTTTCAAACATAACTTATTTCCATTTAATCATTCATTATAGAATGAAAATTAATTATTCTTATTAAATAATATATCACCTTCACTAGTGCAGAAAACATGTTTTATGTCGGTTATTTTTTATTTTTTACGTTGGTTTTTAGCCAACGTTAATACGAACGACGTTATAAATAACGTTTTTTACGTCGGTTATTTAAAAACCAACATAAAAAACATAACATCCCGATTTTTATCACGCCGGTTAATTAATAACCGACGTGAAAAAACCGGGGGGTGGGGTGGGGTGGGGTTTATCACGTCGGTTATTAATTAACCGATGTGATAAACTCCTGGGAGATGGTTTATCACGTTGGTTATATAATAACCAACGTTCTAAACCAGTCCGGGGGGGGGGTTATCATGTCGGTTAATAAATAACCGACGTGATAAAAGGCCTGGGAAATGGTTTATCACGTCAGTTATTAAATAACTGACGTGATAAACCATTTCCCATGCCTTTTATCAGGTCAGTTATTTAATAACCGACCTGATAAACCATTTACCAGGCCTTTTATCAATTCGGTTATGAAATAATCGACGTGATAAACCATGCCGCAGGTTTTTATCACATCAGTTATTAAAAAAACGACGTGATAAACCCTTCCCGATTTCTTTATCACGTCGGTTATAAAATAACCGATGTGGAAGCCAATTTTTTTTTTAAATTGAATGCAGTCCTTTGCTCTCCCCCGGAATCAACCAGAAACCAAATCAAGAAATCATACCACAAAAACAGAAGGAGATCAAAACAAGAACTAAATCAAATTTAAGCATTTACATTGATAACATATAAAACTTACCCCACTTGACAGCCCCCACCCTCATGTATACCCCCTGGACAGCCCTCCCCCACCCCATTGGAGCCCCCACCACACCCCTGGATTGCCCCTGACCCCCTGGACAGCCCCAAACACCCCTCTACAACCCCCCACCCTCCTGAACAGCACCCCCTCACCCCACTTGACATCCCCCACCCCATTGGAGCCCCACCCCACCCCTAGACTGCCCCCGACCCCCTGGACAACCCCAAACACCCCTAAAAAACCCCCCACCCTCCTGAACAGCACCCCCTTACCCCACTTGACAGCCCCCACCCCATTAGAGCCCCCACCACACCCCTGGACTGCCCCTGACCCCCTGGACATCCCTAAACACCCCTCGACAATCCCCCCCCACCCTCCTGAACACCACCCCTCACCCCACTTGACAACCCCCATCCCATTGGAGCCCCCACCACACCCCTAGAATGCCCCCCGACCCCCTGGACAGCCTTAAACACCCCTCGAAAACCCCCCACCCTCCTGAACAGCACCCCCTCACCCCACTTGAGGAATAGCCCCAAACACCCCTCGACAACCCCCACCCTCCTGAACAACACCCCCTCACCCCACTTGACAGCCCCCACTACACCCCTGGACTGCCCCCGACCCCCTGGATAGCTCCAAACACCCCGAGACAACCCCCCCACCCTCATGTATACCCCCCCACCCTGGACAGCCCTCCCCCACCCCATTGAAGCCCCCACCACACCCTTAGACAGCCCCAAACACCCCTGGAAACCCCCCACCCTCATGTATACCCCCCACCCCCTGGACAGCACTCCCACACCCCTGGACAACCCTCCCACACCCCTGGACAACCCTACCACCCCCTGGACTACCCCCCACTCCACCGGACATCCCTCCCAGACCCCTGGACACCCCCCAATCCCACTAAACACCCCCACACCCTTGGAACCCCTCCCCCCAGACCAGAATCCATACTAGAAAAACCATCATAAGTAGACCAAAACAAGAAGTATAGCAAAATTGAACATTCACATATATAACATTCAAAACTTACACTGTCAACTTCAAAAAAAAAAAAAACTAAATCCAACCTAAATGACTACCAAATACATAATTACAATGACAATATTAAAAATTACATTTTACATTACAAACAACTAAAATTCAATCAAACCTGTAAAATAATTTGACCAATCCACTTGTAAGTGTTTGATGTCTTCAGCAGTATAGGGTTGAGGGTCATAAAAAATCTACAAATGAAAATTATAGTAGTTAACATGTATAATTAATAAATAAAATTGAAATATTATGGCAAAGTTTAAGAGGAAATCTTACCAGGTCAAAATTCACAACTGTCCCAGTTGTTATTATTTCATACATAAATCTTAACATATAATATCTGCATTCGATGATGCATTGTTGTTCATGACAATTCTGTTTGAATGAGTGTAAATTCAATATATTATTTTTATGTAATAAATCAAAAAGTAAAAATTATAAATGGATATTTACCTTCGCATTTACATATTTGATCATTGCACTCCTTTTCTTTGTGTTTTTTCGAAAGTAGGCCCATGTACTGTTAGAAAATAATACGAATGGGGTAAATTTAAAATTCATTATAATATATAAAACTATTGAGAAATTAAAACTTACTTTTCCAATATATTATTAAAACTTTCCTGCACATCATCATGGACATAGCATATCCAATAAAGTGCTTTCTCCCTTGGGAAAAAAACCCCTAACATCCAATGATCACTAATAAAAGGAAATTTAACATTAGTGGTTTTTTATGTTAAAAGATAATTAACTCTTTGATAGAGATGTGTTTCATACCTCTCAAAAAAAGGAATCATCCAACATTGTGTGACTATATTCTTTTCAAGTCTTTCAGCAATATAAACCATTTTTTGTTCCTCATTCAATGCACATGCTTCAGGGGAAATCAATTGCGGGTCCATGAATCTATATACATCTGTCAACTCATTCCTCTCACAAATTTTATAAAGATACCTAATACAAAACATACATAAGTATACATTTTTAATAAATATAATGTAGGGAAAAGGTGTTAAGACTTACATGGAAAATTTTTTCACCACATTGATGCCCAACTTATCTCCAGTAACAAGCTCCATGATATCATTTTTCATAATCCCCACACTTATTTCACGTCCACAAACATGAGCTTCCATTGGGAACTCATAATGACTCGCCAACAAATTTGAATATCTTGACAATCTGTCAAGACTACTAGAATTTGTATCTGATGTCATAGCCATTTGTCTTTGTTGTTGTCTATATAGTATTTCTTTACCTTTGAAGTATTCCTATAAAAATAAATTGAAAAATAAATTAGTTTTCAAATGATAAAAAAACTTTAATAAAAAAATAAAATAAAAGATATAACATTCATACCTCTATGGCAATGAGTCGAAGAAGTCTGGATGGCCAAATTAAAAAATGGCCGATACTATGTCCAACTGTCGCCACCTCATCTGTAGGTAATGGTACCTGAGCTGATCTATCTATAATATCCTGTACAGTGACCCTCTGATTATCCACCTCTAATTGTTGATGATGAACTATATCTCCTATACAATATACCAACCCATATGATACTATATGATATTGAGAATCATCAACATACAACTCGCAATAAGTAGGAAGATGCGGCAGAGGAGTAGGATAAAAAATGGGATCCGCAGGCTGAGGTGGAGGAGTGGGAGCTACTGGAGGAGGTGGAGGATAAATAATGGGGTCTGCAGGGGGAGGTGGAGGAGTGGGAGCTGCAGTATGAAATTTTCCTTACATGTCTGCAAACATAGACTGCACCGACGCTCTAATATTATCCTCCATCGTCGCATTAATATTATAAACTTCAGCCTCCAAGGATTCTATTTTTTTTATAAAACCCCTCAACGTTAGAAGTTGAAGAACGTGGCAACACTTTTCTTACCAATACACCTTCCAGATATCCTCTTACACTACTAGGATGTTCGGGCCTTCCCAATACTACAGATAAACTATCATCCCTCCCAGTAGCTGTAAATGTCCCCTGTGAACTCTGCTCCTCAAGAGAGTCCTGTATTAATTAATTGAACATTTCTGTAATGATTGAAATTATATGAAGAAAATAGTTAACTTAAATAAATAAAATATATATCTTACAATCCTCTCAGCTACGATTCTTGATTCTTCCAAAAGATATTGTCCTTTTTTGCCCTTCCGAGCTCTCTTTCATTTTTCATGTCTAGATGGAGGGGATGGAGGGGCCACCTCTCCAGAGCTTAAAGACTCAGCTCTTAGTTGTTGAAATTTTTTTTCCATCATTTGTTCTTCCAAAAATTCATACCCTCCCCAAGATAAACTATGAGGGTATACATTTTTAGATTGGATCTCCTAATGAGCTTTCCTTGTTTTCTATAAATTAAGAATAATAAATCATTAACAAAACATTAATAAGATCATTTATATAAGAAAGATTATAAAAGTTTACATTGCCCTTACCAAAAATGGCTCTTTTCTTCTACTTTCAAAAAACCGTCTCCATGTGTCTTCATATATAAAAGGATATATACGACATGGATTGTCATGACTCCTATGACCATAAATGAAATCATATGAGAGGGTTGATTTGAAATCCCTCCATCTCCTGGCATCCAACGATAAGCATTTCTTCCTGACTCCTCCAGTGTCAGGAATATCAAATGTCATCTGATAAAGAAGAGGTTAAACATATTATATATACTAGAAACATTAAAAGAATAGTCAAACAATAACAAAAGATCTTACCAAAATTGTCTCCCACAACTGAGAGATTATCGCTTTATCCACACTTCTCCAGTCATCATACAAAATTCTTACTTTGCTCTTATCCCGAGTTGCTACAAAACTCTTAAAATATTTTGCATTAGGACCTCTAGGAATATCATCATCATCAAACTCAACGACTATCCTCTGATCCTGCGTACGAGAAAGTGATAATTTTGGTAAATGTGTGCACCCACGTTTACCAACCTTTGAACTCTTTATCGTAATAGGAGCTTGTGAATGTTCATCCCCAGAGGTATGACCAATATGCTCATCGCCAGAATCATGTGGTTGATCAACTGAATGATCTTTCATTATCCTTCAAATCAAAAAAACAAACGTTAGTTCAAAAATATACAAATTCAAATATTTTAATACTACTGTAATCAGAAATTAGAAAAGTGTACTAAGTTACGTAATAGTAAACATTGGTAATATGGTAATCATGTTAAACAATGGTAAAGATGGTAAAGATGGTAAATATGGTCAAGATGGTAAACATGGTAAACATGGTAAACCTGGTAAACATGGTAAAGTAATTGTCATTGAACAAAAATAATAGATATATAATTCATGTAATGGTTATAAACATGATAAGGTAAACTAAACAAACTTAAAACAAACAAAAACTTATACTTATTTTGTTTTAAAACATGTTTTAATAAATAAAAAACTTACAATATCTAACATTTATGAAAAAATAAATGTAAAAAAGAAATAAACATATGTTACCTGTAATTTTAGGAATGTACAAATGGATTGTTTTCCCAAATTCCTTCGTCGTGATTGTTCCTTATGGCACAAACCATGTCTTCAACATGATCATCATTATGTTTTGTTAATCTTTCCATAGAAGTAGGGATCTCACATAAATCAACATCTTCATCAAGTTCATCATCACCAACATATTGTTTTTTACCTTGTAAAACAACAACCCACTACATATCTGATTGATCTACTACATAGAAAATTTGTTTTTCATGTGTTTCCATTATAAAAGAATCAGTCGTGTCTTCCAATATATTCAGATTAACAAGTGTCATTCCAAATTCATCGTGTCTGACACTGTTGTTACCAATAAACCATTTACAGTTAAAACATGAACTTTAATTTTAAAGTAATCAACCTCCCATATGTCTTCAATCACTTCATAATATGCACTTCATGTAGAAATTAGGTTTTTGTCCTTAGCACTCAAAAAATGCATTGCTTCTGCAAACACCAATACACCACTATTCTGAACTGCACTTCTATTGTCCTGAGATTTCATATGAAATGTATAGCCATTAATGTCATAACTGGACCATGTTATCACATTTAAACATAGACCACCCACTATCCATTTTAATTTCTCTGATACATCTGATCTACCAAGCAAAGTCTTTTTAATCCATGACAAAAAAGTTTTGTTGTGCTCATTCAAAATCCACATTTCTTTCTTTTTTGGATGACATTGTTTCAACTCATTAATATGCAATGTGATATACAGTTGAGCATCATCTATGTTATTCAAGATGTATGATTCTAACTTCTTCATCTGTTCAGCTGAAAATGATTTGACTTTCAATCCACGAATCCCCTTTCCCTCATTATTAACTCGTCCATGGAGAGATGAAGGTAAAACTATGTGTTGTGCCACAGACAAGTATCTCGTACAAAACTCTGCTACCTCCTCAGAAATATACTTTTCAATAATGGAGGCTTCAAGTTGATATGGATTTTTAACATACCCCTTTAATATTTTCATATAACTTTAAAAAGGATACATCCAACGAAGATATACAGGTCCACAAAGCTTTATTTCTCGAACCAAATGAATCATTAAATGCACCATTATATCAAAAAAAGTTGGAGGAAAATAAATTTCCAATTGACAAAGTATAAAAACTGCATCATTTTCCAAAATGTTCAAAGCATTCACATTAATCGCCTTATTACAAATTGAATTGAAAAAATAACACAACTTCATTATAGTCTTTCTGAAATGAATGGGAAATATTCCATGCAATGCAACTGGTAGAATTTGTTGCATCATGACATGAAAATCATGTGATTTCATACCTATCAACTTCAAGTCCTTCAATGAGACAAAATTTTTTACATTTGAAGAATAACCTTGAGGCACTTTGATATCATGAAGACACTGACAAAAGCTAATTTTCTCCGTCTTCGACAATGTATGAATAGACGGGGGAAGAAATGTTCATCTTCCTTTAGGAGTGGGAACTAACTCCAAACATATTCCCATTTATAGTAAGTCTAATCTTGCATTCAACCCATCTTTTGTCTTTCCTTTAATATCTAACAATGTTCCAATCAAACAATCACAGATATTCTTCTCCACGTGCATGACATCAATATTATGTTTAACTTCATGATACCTCCAATATGGTAGCTCAAAAAATATTGACCTTTTCTTCCAAATATGTCTATCATTACCATATTTCTGTGTCTTTACCAATGTCACATCAAGGGTTTTCACCCTCTCAAAATACAGATCAGGGGATAATGGTTTTGGAGCAGTTTCAAATTCTTGTGAGCCATTGAATGCCTTTTTTAGTCTTCTATAAGGGTGATTCATAGGCAAAAACTTTCGATGACCCATGTACACTGTTTTCCTCCCATGATGCAATTGACAATATGACGTCTGTTGTTCGCAAATTGGACATGTTTTATACCCTTTAACACTATATACAGAAAAATTTCCATATGCTGGGAAGTCATTTATAGTGAACAGAAGCACTGCATACAGTTGAAAATATTCCATTTTATAAGAATCATACACCCTAATACCATCATACCATAACAGTTTCAAATCATCAATCAACGGTGAAAAGTAAACATAAATATCATTGACGGGTTGCTTTGGACCAGAGATCATTATACTCAACATGACATATTTGTACTTCATACAAACTTCAGGAGAGAGGTTGTAAATTACCAATAAAACAGGCCATGAACTATGTGTGCTACTGAGGGTTCGGTATGGATTCATTTCATCCATGCACAACCCTAGTCTGAGATTTCTAATTTCATTTTCAAATGTAGAATACTGTGCATCAATTTTCTTCCATTGTGGACAATCAGCTGGATGAAGTATTTTTCCATCACATACCCGCTCATCAGCATGCCATCTTAACCTTTTTGCATCATGTGAATTAGAAAATAAATGTTTGAAACTATGAATTATAGGAAGATACCAAAATACCTTTGAAGGGAGCTTTGTAATCTCTACACCAGCCTGTGATTTTTCTTTCACCTTATACCGTGATGTCCTACATTTAGAACACTCTGACAGAAATTCATATTCCTTCCTATATATAATCCATTCATTCGGACATGCATGTATTTTATTGTATCCGAATCCCATCGGGCATAATATTTTCTTGGCCTTGTAATGTGAATATGGAAGATCGTTATCTTTTGGAAGAATGTCTTTCATCAATTGTAGCAGTTCTGTAAAACTTCTATCACTCCATCCATGTTTCGCCTTCAGGTTAATCAATCTTAACACCGCCAACAAAACCGTAAAATCTGTACAACCAGGATATAATGGTTTTTCAACATCACCATATAGACGCGCAATTTTCAGTTCTATCTCAATTTGTTCTGATACAATATCATGAATCATTTCTTCAATTCCATTGGAGTTACCATCTTGCGAATCATCATCATCAGTGAAATTCTGTCCAGTTTCACCATGCCAAATCCAAGGGATATAACTCGGATTAAAACCATGACAAACCAGATGATCTTTTATCTCTCTACTTTTCAACTTCTTCATATTCAAACATTTCAGGCATGGACAGAAAAAAATGTCACTACTTGGAACATTTCGTTTATCAAATTCCAAAAAGGCATCAACACCTTCCTCATATTCATTGCTCATTCGATGTGCTGTAATCCAACTTTGACTCATTATTACCTATAATAAATATCAAATATATATATATTTTTAAGATAAGACAAATATATTTTATATGAAAAAAAACATAATTTGAATGTAAAAAATTTTTGAAATATAAAACAAATCTATGGGTATTTAAAAAAATATGCTTGAATATTAATTTTAAAACAAAATATAGTTAGATATAACAGTTTTAAATTCCATTGAATCAAAGAAAACCATGGAGCCTACATGGTTGATAGAAAATTGGAGAAAATGGAGAAAACCTAAGAATCACCCCCACCCCCCGGAAAACCCCCAAAACCCTCTGGACAGGCCCCCACCCCCTTGGACAGCCCCCCACACCCACCCACCCCCTTGGACCCCCCTTGGACACCCCCAACCCTCTAGGAATCCCCCCACCCCTGGACATCCCCCACCCCTCTAGAAAGAAACCCCACCCCTACTGGACAACACCCCCATCCCCTACCCCCTTGGACACCCCCCTGGACACCCCCCAACCCTCTGGATAGCCCCCCACCCCCCGAACAACCCCCAAAACTTTCTGGACAGGCCCCCACCCCCGTGGACATCCACCCAAACCCACCGACACCCTTGGACACCCCCCACACCCCCAACCCTCTGGACAGCCCCCCCACCCCATGGATAGCCCCCGCCCCTCTAGAAAGCACCTCCCACCCCTCCTGGACACCACCCCCACCCCCTACCCCCTTGGACACCCCCCTGGACACCCCCAACCCTCTGGACAACCCCCACCCCCCGACAACCCCCAAAACCCTCTAGACAGGCCCCACCTTCTTGGAAATCCCCCCACACCCACCCACCCCCTTGGGCACCCCACTGGACACCCCAACCCTCTGGACAACCCCCCCACCCCCAGGACAGCCCCCGCCCCTCTAGACAACACCCCCACCCCTCCTGGACACCACCCCCACCCCCAACCCCCTTGGACACCCCACTGGACACCCCCCAACCCTTTGGACAACCACCACCCCCTAGACAACACCCCACCCCTCCAGACAACACCCCCAACCCTCCTGGACACCACCCCCACCCCGACCCCATTGGACACCCCCCAGACAACCCCCAAAACCCTCTGGACAGGCTCCACCCCCTTGGACAGCCCCCCACACCCACCCACCCCCTTGGACACCCCCCTGGACACCCCAACCCTCTGGACATCCCCCCATCCCCCCAGACAACCCCCCAAACAATGGTTTACATATAAAAACTAGGCATGGTGAACAACTAAAAACACATGAATTTAATATATACTTCAGTATGAAATAGATGGAATTAAATATTATTAAATATGGATACTTAAATGATTGTATGATTATTAAAAATAACCAATGATATTCAACTAGTCAAATGATCACAAGTTTTATCAATAACTAATATCATAATGAGGTAATGGATAATTCTATAAATCTTAAACATATTTTCAAGGTCTTGGACAAGGCCTCAAAAAATACTAGGGTAAGCCCTCAGCAGAACCCATTTTTATTTGGAATCATGAGACATATCGATGCATCTAAGGGCCATAGAGGTCAACAACCATTAAATTATATGTCTAATAGATTCTCATATAAAAGAGGATAAACATAAGAAACAACAACACATGAAATATCATTTCCGAATTCGTACATTTAATCAATAACCCTTCTATGTAGTAATATAGGTGAATGAGATCATTAGTTGTCAATGACAACAAAAATTACCATCAATGTCGGGCATTCGCGAAACAAAAACAAACTAAATAGAAGTATTTGAGGCTTATGTGAATATTGAGAGTCGATCTAATAGATATGGGGATGATAAATAAGATGATGATGGAAAAAAGAGGTAAAAGGGTTAGAAATGGAAGAATCTTACCTAGTTTAAACAAAAAAATCGCAAAACATAAATATAGACTATCCAAAAAAAACGAACGAAATAAATTCGTGGAAGGCTTACTTGAGTGTTGCGAGTTGAGATGATAGATCTGAGGAGAGTAAAGATGATAAACGATGAAGGAAAAATGAGTTTAACACAACGAGATCGACAAGCCGATTAGGGTTTACCGTGCGAGAGAGACGAGCCGCCAGACTGTCGATCGAAAAATTGTAAATGACAATCCATGGGGCTTGTTAATTTTTTAAATGTTTTATAACATCGGTTATTTAATAACTGACGTTATAAACTGTTTTTTTAAATTTATAACATTGGTTATTATAATAACTGACGTTATAAATGTATCAGATACAACTTTTTTTACGTCGGTTATTTTATAACCGACGTAAAAAAATTCGCGTGTTGGTTTTTTACGTCGGTTATAGAATAACTGACGTAAAAAATACATCAGAAATAATAGTTTTTTACGTCAGTTATTGTATAATCTACGTAAAAAACTTCTTCGGGTTGTTTTTTTACGTTAGTTATAAAATAACCGACGTCAAAAAGGCCTCAAAATCCATGTTTATTACGTCGGTTATAAAATAACCGACGTAAAAAACTCATAGATATCTCGTTTTTTACGTCGGTTATCAAATAACTGATGTAAAAAACCCCACGCTTTGGTTTTTTATGTCGGTTAATTTATAACCGACGTAAAAAACGAACGCGCGCGATTTGTAACGTCGGTTATTAAAATAACCGATGTTAAAAATATACTCGCCTCATTTTTTACGTTGGTTATAAAATAACAGACGTAAAAAACCAAGTTTCACAGATTATCACGTCAGTTATATATAACCGACGTAAAAAATGGCGACGTAAAAAACATTTTCTACACTAGTGCTTGACTTGGTGAAAATAAAACTATCTCAATTTGGTTTTATCTTTCCTACATAGTATGCATCTCTGGAACAATTCCTCTTCTATAATATCTTGAAGAACTTGTTCCCATGACAACTACTTATGCACCTATAGCCTTGACTTGTTCCTATTCCAAATATAGAAATACATTCATTCAATTTACTATATATTTTCTATCATAGGGATTTATGTAATATCCAAATAAACCTTTAGAATAATTATCTTAGATGCACTTTGTGTTATTCTTGATGCAATTTTATTTATTGACTTAACCTTAACAAACTATTCACATCTAAAGACATGATTTATAGCATAATGGATTTAATTTATATTATAACTCATTTTATATCCATTTTCATTATATTTGGAATATGGTTATGGGTTAACACTTCTATTTTTTAATCATGTCCTGAAAAGATAATGGAATACTTTTCATAACATATAAAACTCATCATTGATCATATTACTACTTACATAATAACTCTGACATGTATAAATAAATGTGATTTTAAGAATAAATCCAATATTTTTTTTCAATGACTATATGTAAGACTCATCATAAATTCTACTTGTACTTATATCATAGCTTTGATGTGTATAATTAAATGTGAGTTTAGGAATTAATCCAATCTACATTTTTATGATCAAAGAATACATGGTTAAGATATAATTTGATAATCCCACCTAGAGGATCTAATATCTTTTCCATATATATTTTCTTCTTCACTTGTATATTCCTTAAATATTTTAAAGGAATCTCATAAATTATATGAATTTTCCTCTATCTTTTACTTTAAATAGTTCACACTATCTAGAAAAACTAATTATGTAAGATTTATGGAAAGCCTTTATTTCAAAATGTATATTTGTATAAAACTTAATAAGAAGGTGTGACAAAAATACATAAGGTTCTTAGCTACAAAGAGTCTAAATACCGTACTAGTTATATCATTGAAAACTAGTTATAGTTTTACTTAATAATGATTTTTCTCTCCACAACTAGGTATGTGTCTTACATTTTATATTCATCATTTATTACTGGTGATTTATGTATTACTAAAATATTAGTTATGTATGAAATACCATAAAAAATATTAAATTATAGTTTCAAAATAATTATTTACTTGTAAATAAAAATTCATGTTTTTTCTCCACTAATGTAGGAATCATCCTTTTTATGCCACTTGGAGAATACACCTTGACTTCTAGTAACGTTTCTAAACTTCCTTGGATCCTTTATTTAGACAAAAAAATTTAGTTTACATATTTTATCTAATACCTAAGGATTATAATTATAATATTACATTTAATGATGAATATACATGAAGTAGAAGCTTGTGCTTTCTTCTTCTTCAATTCATTATAATTTCTCTTCCAGTGGAATATCTTGCCACATGTGAAGAAAATAACCCCAATATTCAATGTTCACCCTCTTTATCTTTGGTTTCTTATAAGGATGTTGTGAAAGTACCTTTATCATTGTATTTTAAGTATTCCTTTTCACCATTTATTTCTTATTGTTCACTATATGAATTAAAGATTTAAATTTGTTTAATTTTTCTTCTTCTTGGTGAACCTATCCCAAAATATATCAAAGTGTTTTCTATATTATATTCATTTTATAAATCTCAATGAAACTGGAGAAACATGGTGGTAAGGATTAGAGAATGAGATAAACCAAAAGTTCTTAATTCGACTTGAATCCCAAATCATCTAGTCATTTAATATACTCTATCATCCTAAGTACATGAGGACCAACTTGAATTTTATCTTTCAATATATACGTGATCAGTGTGATCATAATCTCATTGATCTCTCACTTCAATTTCTCTTAAAAAACTTCTCGAAGATAAGAAAATATAGTATAACCATCCATTTTCTCATGTTTCTTCTGAAACTATTTGGACATTGATGATAGAATTATGATATAGGAATCAAATGAGTCATCCATGAGTCTCTTGTAAGAATAATTCTCATCCTTAATTTCTTCCTAAGGTAGTTGATCAAGTAGTGGGGACTCTGGTACATATAATTTCCTTTTATATTGTAGTACCATGTGTAAGTGTCTATACTAATCTTGGAAATTTATGCTGGAAATGAAATGTTATTTGTCTAGTATTTATCACAGCATATATGTGGTATTTCTTTCCATTTTATACAAAATCAAACATAATAAGATTATTAATTTTATCTTGATTACTGATTAGTATAGACATTAATGATTTTTTATCTTTAAAATTTTCTATTAGTTTATCAAATTATAGAATTATTTAGCTAATGGATCTAAAATAATCAGTTTATTGAGTATTATAATATAAAATACCCTTAAAATCTCTCATCATATTCCAAGATATAGTTATTCCACTACTCAGAGAGCTTCAAGGAAGGTTTTTGGCTGGCCAACTATATTAACTTCTATCAATTTGATCTGTTGAGTGGTGTCTCATCTCCTTAAAGGATAACTTTTCTTTGCTAAACACTTTACCTCTAAATTTTAAACAATATATCTATGGATATTTCTTTTATATCATATTCAGTTAAGTCGACCCACCACTCTCATACGAACACCCCAGCAGTAGGAGGAACCCTCAACTAGGGATAGCAAGCACCTCATAAACACAGTTTTATCCAAATTTAAGTGATGAAAGGCATTAATGAATTAATATTTTCTTTGAGGTATTTTAATTTCTTAATGAAGGAATTCATTTTCTATTTAACTTGTTTGTTTTATGTGATCTCACTCACAACCAAACCATTCTTAAATAGTAAACATTTACCACATAGGCTCATTTTTATCTATGCATGCTTATTTATTATTCTATGCGATTATGCATATAAATACATACAAAAATAATAATAAAACAATAATAAATAAAAAACGATGTGAAAATGATCAAATTATAGTGGTTGATAGATTTATTGAATAATAAATCAACCTAGACTCTAGGGGAAACTCCTTGAGTCACATAGCGTTCGAATCGAGTTGTACCACTCACCCCGTTCAATGTGTTAAAGTGTTTCCTAGTGTCTCGCCAAGTCTCAGTGTAAAATAATTAACCTTTCATCCTCTTAATTTTATAAAAATACTTTCACACAAGTGAGGAGATATCAAGAATGAAACATATAGATAATTTTTTTTATCTCGGTGCGTAATCCATTATACAAATTATGGCACAAATGAAGATACACAGATCAACACTTATTAAATAATAATTATAGATAAAAACATTAAAATAAATAAATAAAACCGGATATCCATTGGTTAGTATATGTCTCATGATCATTTGGTATAAATTAAACTCATGTAATAAATTAAATTTGTAAAGAATTCAACTTGAGAGCATTTTTTATGAAATAAAATAAAATGAATTAATTTTAATTCACATAATTATTTTTGTATAAACCTAAAAATTATTTAATTAATTTAGAAATATTTTTCAATATTTTTGTAATTTTTCTATATATATCTAGGATCTTGGAAAATTTTAAACCCCTAGGGTGAAATTCTGGATCATAGGGAAAAACCTGAAAGGGATGGATGAGTTGGGTAAAACCCAACTTGGCCCGAACTAGGTTGGGCTGACCCAATAGGGATTCTGGGTCAGTCCTAGGACGTGGGTAGGGGAGAAGGCACCCCTCATGGGGTTCCACCTTCCTTTAAAAAAAATCATTTTTATATTTTTTTAATAGGTCGTTCCTTTTTGATATCTTTCCCCCCTAGGGGGGATTGTTTCCACACAAGGGGGTGGCTCTGCTGCCCCCAAAAGTCTTAAAGCCTTATTTATTTATTTTTTTTCTAAATCCTATTATATACAGGCTTGGTATTTTTTTTAAATTCCTATGTGGAAGGAATATTCCCATTTAGAATCTTTTATATATATATATATGTGTGTGTGTGTGTATGTGTATATATATATATAAAATACAATGTATTTCTAGTTAAGTATGTATTGACTTTGAATTTCCCAATACTGTAGCTCGATCATATAGATTCTACATAGGCAAGGTTTTGACCATCATTCTGATGTCACTAATCATCAGTGAAATAATACTACACCAGTAAAAAATAAATATAAATATATGTCTGCTCTTACTTTTAATCCTAAACAATTATAGTTTATATCTTTGGATGACCATAAATTAGTCATCTGATGATGTGCTATTTATGGAAGTGAGAACATGAGAATTAAAGGAACCTAGAGTTTTTTAAAATCATGAAAAATGACATATTAAATTTTTTAGGCTTGAATTTATGTCAAAACATCAAATATAATATACCTATTTCTAAATTCAACCATTGTTACATGTAAGTCAATTAAATAAATAAGAATAAAAAATTAAAAATTAAATTAAAATTTCACCTCATCCTACTTCAATGAGAAACATGTTTTACTTATCATCGGTGATCGCCACTCAAAGGTACCAAACCCAGAACCCTCTATATCATCCACATGCATTAAAAAATCTTGATCAAATTTCATCCTATGATATCTAGTTTCTATAATGGAGAATCAAAGTATCTTTAACATCTTCATGATCATGGGAGATCAAAATATCAATCCTCAAACTTGGATCAAATTATTCTTGATCATACAATTTCTTTCCCCCTCTAGGACTTGAGAGATAGCTGTAGAGGAGAGATAAATAGAAAAAACAATTCTAACTCTCATTTTGGGTCTTAAAAATATTTAAATACTTAGTTTATAAATTCTATAAATTAAATTTAGGTCTTTATGGAAGTCAACCCTTCAAACATACCCAAAAATGATAGAAATGACACTTAAAACTTGCTGCAAATTCCATGAATATTTTATCACATGATTGTAGAAAATAAATCATGTTATGTTATAATATATGAGTCATTAAATTGAATCGCCTCTCCCATAAATATTAAATGAACCATAAATATTAAATATTAAATATTTATTCAAAAATTATTTTTCATTACATTCACTGAATAACTTATGAATATAATGATTAATTAAATTCAAGAATAATTATCCTAAAATCAAGTAATATTGAATTTATTTATTTCCTTTGTGATTTTATAGACTCATAAATTACCCATCCCCCACCATGGGGTCTAACAAGTTTTAATCTGTAATTCAATAGGATTAGTCAAGCTTCTGAATATGCTTTGTGTATAACCATTTAGGCTATTATCTTGATAGAAGTGAGTACTACTCACAGATCAGGAGTGGATTCTAGAATCCCATCAAGGACCCTAATGAGATAAGGTTTATTCATAATAATAAAACTTCATAGAGACACATTCCATGTAATATAATATATTTGTCTCATGATATATCATAAATAAGGACCCACTCTTTATGTAATTATCCTTTCTTGGTTTATCTATTTGTGACCTTACTAGATATAGTTACCTTTAGTCACTATGAATATGTATTAATAAAGGTAATTCCATCCTAGTTAATAGATCCTAAGATATCTCTTCCCTTTTTAAGATAAAAATATTTCTTTAACATTCAACGAATGCCATACCATCAATAACAAACCCAATACAAGTTGCTTCACCACAACATAATTTTCATGGTTTTCATATTGAATCAAAGTATGTGATAAAATGGAACACATTGATAATTATCTAAATTTGAGAGACCAATACATGTGATCATAAATAGTAACAACTAATGACACTTAAAACATGTGATGTTCCTATTGGAGGGCCATCCCTCATGATCTTTTTTAATTGAGATCAAAAGTGAAATCCATTGTACCTCTCTCTATCATAGTGTTTTCATGATAACACTCTTTTATATATCTAAAAGTTTCATTAAAGTGACTTTTAGTATCAAATTTTGGTATTTAGTCATGTATTTAATAAACTAAATGAAGATATTAAATTATATTCAAAGGTAAATTAATGATCTTGTTAAGGGCTTGGAATAGTCATTTATCATGTTTTGAGGTCATGGAATAAAATTAGAAGACCTATTGAAGTCCATATAAGGAAGTTTGGTAGGATTTAGTTTAAGTTTAAGGTTTCAAGTAGCACCAAATATCTAGTACAAATCCATTGTCTAGGTGGTGGGATCATCTGGCTAGCCGGTGGAATCATCCAACTAGCTAGTGAGGCTGAATCAGCTAGTTTTAAATTCAAATTATTGTGGACCCTGACACTATTAAATAAACATGATGGTTCTTAATGATCAGGATGAATTCTAGATCCTTTATCTATTATGGGATTTAAATAGAGAACCTTGAAGGCTCTCTCAATATCCAGTGGATTGATAAACAATTTAGAGTGTACCAATAACGAATCAAAGTGATATTCTCTATAATCACTCAAATTATTCTCAATATCTAATTATCAATTCTCAATATTAAAGGATATCTTCTCCTTTCCTCTCTATATCTCATCTAAATTGTATCAATACTTCTATAGATATAATAGAGTGTTTTTTAATTGATTTTCACCAAGAAAATATTTCTTTTTTCATCATACCTTCTACGCTTGGTTTCTAGATACTTCTATAAAAAATAAATGAAGGACATGGTTTCTTGATCTTTATTAAAATAAATGGAATAATAAAAATTTCTCAAAACAAGGGGAGTATATATAGGGGATCACACTAATCTATTACCAAAATCCTTTATCAAACTATGTTTTTCACTCAATTTCAATTTTCTCATTGAATCATCTAATATCTTTATGTATAATTTCATAAATTAATTTCATCTAGTTTCCATTGTGTATACTCAATAAATTAACTTTGATATTATTTTTTATAATACAGATCAAATTTTATGCTTTAACACTTCATCGTACTGAAATAAATTTATTTTGAATTTATCCTTTTCATTTATTATTTTAAAATTTTAAAGGTAATTTACCCCCCTCTTTCCATCTAACTTCAACCACCAATTGGTATCGAATGATATCTTTTTGTTTTTTGGAAATTATTATTTTAAAAAATTAATTTTAAATTTCAAAATTTTAATCAATTTAAAAGTTTTATCTTTTTATGATGGTATATAATTATTATTCTCATGCTCTTATCTTTGATGGTACATATTAAATCTATTTGAAAAACCACATGTCAAATTTTCTTAGTAGCACAAGTTAACTTGTATGGAAAATGCTTATGCATGAATATACTCCTACTAAAGAACCAAAATATAAGTGGGAACTTGATGATATTAAATATTTTTATATTAATAGTAAAACCATAAACACTTTTTATTATGAGCTTGAACAAAATGAATTTAATCACATATCTACTTGAAAAACAGTTATGAAATTTAAAAATTACCAAAATTCACCCATAATGGAACCAAACAAGTTAAATATACAATATTATACATGTTTAGGAAATATTTTGAAAGCTTATATATCATCCAAATAAATCCATTAATAGTATATTGACATGGTTCAATAAAATTTGAAATGGGAAAAAGTCTCATGGTGATGATTTGTCCACAAAAATCTTAGTAAAGAATATTCTCTAGGTCTTGCCTAGTAATTGGGATCCCAAGTTCATAACTATATAATAATAAAAGGATGTAAATAAAATCATGGTTGAGTATCTTATCAAATCTATCATGACATATGAAATCACCTTGAAGCATCAATCTAAAAATGAATAAAATGCAGCAATGGAATCCAAATATTACAAAAGAACAACTACTTTTAATTCCATCAATAACAATGATTCATATGATAATGAATATGAAATTGAATGCTTGAACAAGATATTGAAAAAATTTAACAAAAATAAGAAAACATCCCATAGTTAAAAAAATAAAGATCATATTTAAGCATCATATATATTTTTCTATAAATGCAATAAGAAGGGACATATTAGACCGAAATGTCCCATCTACAAAAAGAAGATGAAAAAAATAAGAAACAAGTTAAGAAAGTTCTTAAGGTTTTGACTTGGAGTTATAGTGAATACTACCTTGAATCAACCTCCTCAAGTGACTAAGGTCCTTAATTCCTCATGGAACATCTTGCGGAAATTGATGAGGTTATTTATCCTATTTCTCACTCTCATTCTCATTCCTCCTCTTCCTATCATTCGTCCTATTCTTCATACTCTTAAAATCAAAAAAATAAACTTGATAATCATTATAAACAACTCATTTCTAAATAAAAATATCTTACAAAGAAATAAAAATAAGTTATTAATGAAAAGGATATTATTTCTAAAGAAAAATATGTTTCAGTTTTGAAATTATGAGAACAATAAAACATTGAGAATTTATAACCTCAAATCAAAGAGACTAAAAATAATCTCATTCAATTAACCTATGACGATCAATATCTTGATATGATTTTGGGTTCTCAACCTCATATAAAAAATATTCCTGGTTTTTGTTTATCAAATAATGCGAGTTCTTCTAAAAATACTACTTTTGTAAAAGGGATTTTGTACAATAAATTTTGTAATTATTATCAAAAAATTGAGCATTTAATATAAGAGTAAAATTAAAAAAATTATGGATATAAAAGACCTAAATCTATTTATCTTTCATATTGTATAACTCATAGAAAATATCATACTGAAAATGTTTAGGTTCCTAAGTCTCTATTATCTAATTTGAGTGGACCCAATATTGTTTTAGAATCATAATGTTTATTAACTAATATGGTTGAACCAAAATACACAAGGGTATCAAAAGACACTTTCCTTTATCTCACTTTTTTAAATGTATTATTTTTCTTTTGATTATTTCTTTCTTTATTTTTTAAAATCAATCTTTTTGTTTTTAATTTTTCTTTTTTCTTATATATTTTTCAAATTTATTTTTCTTTTTTTATAAAAACTATTTTTCAAAATATTATCTTTTTTAAATATTGAAGATTCACTCTTATCCATTTATATTAAAATTTCTTATCATATTTAATATTAGTTGAATATCCTTATAATTTGATATGATGTGTGTTTTATCTTCAATCCATATCAAGCGATTTACTTATTTCTAACTTATGAATTTTCTATATTTTAAATGACTTATTATCTAATATTTTTTTTTAAGTTTATCATAATAATTAAGGGGGTGATAATATTTCATGTATTGAATATTTTAACTTAATAGGAAATTATACTTCTTGATAAATATATATATATTTTTCCATTCCTTATTCTCTTTTTGAAAATTAAAAAGTGGGAGTAGTTTTTGATTATTTAGGAGAATTGTTTTGAAATTCAAAGGGGGAGATGTTTCTTATTTATTAGGGAGAATATTTTTTGTCAAAGAGAAGTTGGGTTAAGTTGTGATATGTTTATATCTTGAGCATATTGAAAATATTTTGTTTTATTTACTACTTGAGAATATTGAACATCTTATTTAAATATCTTATATATATTAATATCTTGAATAAATTTATATATATTTTAATATTGATTTATGTATAATATATTTTTCTTTGTTAAGTGAATATGATAATAAAAAATGGGGATATTTTTTACCTCTCTCTAATAGTTTTTTCTTGATAAAAAACACTCTTTTATATATGTAAAAATTTCATTTGAGTGAATCTTAGTCTCATATTTTAGACTTTTAGTCATGTCTTTGATAGACTAAATGAAGATATTAAATTATATTCAATAGAAACTTAATGAAATTGTTATGGAACTGTACTAGTATTTTATCATGTTTTGAGGCCATGGAATGAAGTTGAAAGATCTA